>CM036757.1:40189275-41389275 GCA_020796225.1 Arion vulgaris | reverse complement strand
CTTTCTGAACAAATGAAAAACATGTAATAAAAACATAGAAAAGACACAGCGATTAAAGGTTGATGTCAGAGATGGATAGGTCACATACTCAGAAGTGATCCAAAGACCATCAGGAGAACTGCCATGAATTGGATCTTGGAAGGAAGACAAATGAGGGGTAGACCAAAGACAGTCTGGTGGAAAGCATTAGAGGAACTAGACAGTGTAGGTCAGCCATGAGGCTTCCCGCAAAGGATGGCCAATGACCCAGCATAATAGAGAGATTATGTTGCTGTCCACAAAAACAAGCTGTCCACTGACTGCTTTGTCTGTCTGTGTCCAGGTAAACAAAGAAGAAGAAAAAATATTAGATTCTGAATTTCCTGTGTTTGTGTGCATATTTTGGAAATGTTTGTGTGTGCTACTTTTACTAAGTATTATGTATGTTCTGGTATGGGAATAGGTCTGTGGGGTAACACCAAACCCAGAGACACATCAGGATAAAAGGGAAGCAGCCAAGAGAGAAAACTTATCAACATCAGAAGGAGACAGCTACCATTTTTCTGGAATGTTAACTGATTTCGTACCAAGCAACACTCAAGTGTCAAGATATCTTATTGCATGGACCGTGCGTCACTCAAAAAACGTTTACTGTTTTGTTGCGTTTTTATTACTTTTTGTTCCGATTAGAGTTTTATATTAACCAAAAACTACGCAAAAGTGAAGTATAAACGATAACGAATACATAGCATCGTGGCTTATGCTAGAAGTAGAAGTGAAACAGAATTTACCATACATTCTAGGATACCATGTGACCATAAAAAACTAACGACTTTTATGAATGGTCACGATGCTAGTTTGTGAACAGTTAATAAACCATACATTCCTTCACTATTTTCATAATGTTTGTGTATTGATAAATGTATTACCTATATAAAGAGAGCAGTTAGATTGATTTATACAACATATTGTTCATCAAGGCTCTTGGCAAGTTAGATTTTTGTTCTCACAATTTAAATTAGGTTTTTTAATTCATGTTAATTTTTTCCATGCATAGTAAACAGAACATTATATTTTCGGATACAATAAATATTTTGTGAAAGTACATTCATTTATTTTAAACTTGATATATAATAAGTTAAACTTTAAATAATATTTAGAAACAATATTTTAGTTTAGCTAAAGTATGTGTGCAATTATTTTTAAGCTAAAAATATAATTCCGTCCAGAGGCAAAGAAAAACCCGGTAGTGAATCAGTTAAGAGATGATGTGGATTGGAGTACACTATGGTAAACAATATCATCAATGGGAGATCAAATAAAGAATGACAGGTGTCACAAGAGTAACAACAATGAGAAACCAATATTGTTGTTATAAAACAAATTACCGTATGATTGCTTTTCCAGACGTCAATCCCAGCTTTTTCAAAGTTGTGGCTGTGAGTGCTGATTCACCAATCATCTGGACATGAAAAACAAAATTAACTTTTATCATTTTATGAAACAGTGCATAGTTCACCTTATAGTATATGAGGGTTAAAACTGGATAAAACTACAGCAATGTAATGTTTGTCTGATCAATTACTAGTACCAAAGTTAAAAGTTATAAGAAAGAGAAGATGGAGATATGTTAGGCATAATCTGAAAAAAAATATCAAAGAATCACAAAACAGATATTGAAGTGTGAGACAAAGGGTTCAAGAAAGAAAGGATGCACAAGGGAAACACTGAAATGAACTTTACTGAGCGACGCAAGAAATACCACTCAATTCCATAGAGGAGATTGAATGAGTTGTCCAGGATAGAGCATTGTGGAGAAATTGCTTGCAGGCCCTATGTAACGTATAACCGTACGTGAGGTATATAATAATAATAATAATGTAATGTTTACCGTATCAATAATATTTTACAAACTAATTCAAAAGATGGTTGCTATCATCTGTGAAGATGTGGATGATGATGTTTGAAATGAATTGGATATTGATAGAAACACCATTGATTCACAAAAACAAAACACTTAAATTAAGACTTCACAAAAACAAAGCACTTAAATTAAGACTTCACAAAAACAAAGCACTTAAATTAAGACTTCACAAAAACAAAGCACTTAAATTAAGACTTCACAAAAACAAAGCACTTAAATTAAGACTTCACAAAAACAAAGCACTTAAAAATAAGACAGACACAAATATCAAAATGACTTCACAGAAAACAAAGCACTTAAATAAAGACTTGACAAATACAAAATACTTAATGAAGACTTCACAGATAAAATATAGATGAAACAACATATGAAAGTACTGACAATATGAGATAAAGCTGTTACAATAACAACAACTACTACTTGCTGACAAACAAATGTTACATACCTCTTCTCTCATGAAAATACAAACAGGATGTATCGCTGGAGTTTGACTAGTGTCCACACGGATTAAACGGTCCTTATAATCGCTAGTACAGTTACATGCAGAGAGAATAGAAATGATTATTGAACAGAACTGCTGGACACCATGTTCAAGTCTGCTCTAATTTAAATATGCTAAAGAGAATCTGTGGGTGCGTGTGGTTTAGCGGTAGTGAACTCAATCCCAACTCAAGAGTATCTGGTTCAAACTCTGCGGCAGACAGTTTGGAAGCAAATTTTTGCATGTGGATATTTATGAACTGTAAAAATAAACCTCACCGTTCAGAAAGCAATGGCAAACTACTGAACATATCAGCTGTGTCTAGAAAATCAATGACTCATTTACTGTGTTTGATGGCAATATCGTGTAAAGGATATGCCCCAATTTTCATTTTCATTCAATGAGAATGAGTGACTGTCATTTGGATTTGAGTACCAGCATATGGTGTGCGTAAATTTAAATAACCTTGAAAAAGTAAAAATATAGAACTAGGAAATGGCAGCATCAGATACGTTCAGATATTTTTTCATAGAAGTAAGCAAGCGAGGTCACTGCAGTCTAAAGAGGTTTAGCTTTACAAAAGATTGTACAGAATACAATTGATGGCCAATCTTCTTCATTTGTCATCTCACAGTTATCGGGTTGTTGTCCAGTGTCATGGCCAACAAAATACAAGATGAAGAATAATGAGGAAACCAATGCAAATTGGAAGCTTGTCAGACAGTTTCAGTTTGGAATATCTTCATTGCACTCCGGACATGTCCATAGGTGCTCCGATATATCTTCTACTGCATTTGATGTTTCCCGAATATGATTAATGTTTCTTGGAAAGACAGTCAAACAATTTTTGTCCTAAAAGTTGTTTAACATTAGAACCTGCAAACAGATCAATGATAAAACAGCATATCTATTTACATTTTTGTATAGCTACCTGTTTTTGTTCTCCATGTGTAACAAAATATCCCACAAATTGGTAGATGGCTTGAAGACATCCTGGAGTCTCTGACCAGAATCCAACTAAGAAGAACATTCATAATATCAAATGTGTCAGAAGTAAGCTCTGAATTTGTGTGTCTTTTCTAATGCTGCTAATACTGCCATAACTATCAAATATAAATATAATTGTTCAACTAGACACAAAGATTAGACACATAAATGAATACACAGACTAGTAGTAGGTCTCTTTTAGTCTCAAGGGACTACTGAGCTAAGCCAATGAATAGGTGATTTATATAGGCTAGCTGATAGGGAGTCTCTATTGCAAAGTGGTTAAGCCATTTGCTTGTCGTTCTGAAGGTTGTGGGTTTGAATCTGGACTGAGACACGTGCAGTTTTTTTTTCATAAGATCCTTGGATCATTGCTGGAGCGACGGAGTTTGTGCTTCGTACAAAACTCACAGAAGATGTTATTTCTCCTGACAAAGACGAAACTATTTGAGGAAATCCGGTGTAATAAAGTTGATCCTTCACCTTCAGACCATTTTATATGTGATTTACAGTTCAGTTGATGACTCTAAAGTTTGATGCACCACTGTCTCTGTCACAATTCTCACAACTAAACAATGAGGCAGGTTAATCAAGACGGGATTGCATCCTGGAGTAAAGCCTCTTTTCCTCTTCTTGTTTGATCAGACTCTGCTGCCTATTTCTGCTCCATACAAGAATGATGAATATATCTTCTGCTTCTTCTCTGAACGCTCCATATCAACCACTTGTTAACCACTGTGTGATTTGTATGTATCTGAGCCTAAGAGTGACTGTACATTGTGCAAGTTATGCGCCTACAAATAGGCCAGCACATCCGATTTCTGCAATGCTTTTTATTTACTAGGGTAGCTTCCTAGGTCCTACATCAGTCGCCTTGTAGGTCGCAGTGGTACTATTCTTTGCTTCCCTTGTGGGCCCGACACCACACGGGCGTGATGAATAGATGTAGTACTTGATAAGATTTATAACTTGTGTGTTTGTTTGGATGTTAATTCATTGTTCATGTTGTTAAATATCTTCTTGGACACTTGTATTATTCTCTTCTAAACTTCCTTTCCCCATCTTCATATCATAGAAGATTAAACATAATTTAAAAGATATCCAGATACATGGAACAACTTAAATAACTTGAGAACATACTTGCAAGGCAATAGTGACATCTTGTTCAACTCGAGTGGACGCACATTTGATCATTTCAAGTTTGGCATTGTTGGCCAAGCTGCAATATCTCACTGACAGGCTGAGGTCAAGCTCTTTACGGCCTTGACCCTGGCTATAAACAAAATATATAACTCAATACATGGTCATAGGACAATATAAGAGATAGTGGGTTCAGAAAATGTACATTAATAGCAGTGACATAATAAATTACATATCCTGTAGCTTTTCCGACCTTAAGGTATTAAGTCACTTCACTTCGCATTGACCACATCTGTAAAATAGCTAACACCAGCGAAGGAAACAACCTCGGAGAACTCTTAAACGAATTTCTTTTTGCAGATGATCAGGCAATCATATCAACAACAGAAGAACAGCTACAACAACACATTAACAGACTCCAGTTAGCATGTAACGAATACAACATGAGAATAAACATCGACAAAACAGAAGTAATGACATTCGCCAGAGAGGAAAGTACTACAAATATCTCCATCGACAATCGCCCACTAAAACAAGTAAAAGACTTCACATACCTGGGGAGCATTTTTTCAACAAACGGAAGAATAACTAATGAAATTCAACACAGATGCAACAAAGCAAATCAAATGATAGGACAAATGACGTCAATTTTAAGATGCAGACACATCACCATGAACACAAAAAGAGCAATGTTCAACACAATCTTTCTCCCACATTATGTTACCAGTGCCAAACCTGGACACTGACAACAAATGATAGAAGAAAACTAGTAATGACAGAGATGAAGTGTCTACGCAGAATGCTGGGTGTAACAAGAAGAGACCGGTTGAGAAATTAAGACATCAGGAAAAAGTGGGTACAACATCAGTACTAGACTTCATCAAGAAACAACAAATTAAATGGTTCATCCACGTAAGCAGATTACCAACAGACAGTGCACCTCAAAGAGCAATGCTGCTCCGATACAATGGGTACAAAGCAAAAGGCTGGCCACGCAAAAAATGGATCTCAGAGATAACAGAGGCGACGAAAGAGACTATCTACGAAGCGCATACAAGGGCCCGTTTTAGAAATCTCTACTTGACCTGGCGCTGTGAGGCAAACAGGATTCGAGAAAGAAAGACTTCACATTTCTAGACCTTAGTGTGCAGGAGGTAGGAGGGCCAATTACTTTCCTCACATATGAAACGTCGAGTGTGGGAATGAGCACACCCACAATCCTCGTGTCCGAGTTGACAGACGAATTCTTATGCATTACACTAATCCCTCCCACAATATCAGGAACAAATCAGGAAATTCATGTATTAATACATGAATAGCAGACAGAAAATCTATGACAACAGGTGCCATTGACATTTACTTCAAAGAACTTGAAATATTATGCTATGATCCTTACATTTTTAAGGTGAAAATTATCAAAAGCAAAATTTGTTAAATTCACAAGAATTAACAACATTTCGTCAAATCAACAAGATGGTATAAATTATAAACTCTCAGAAGTGAAGAATAAGAGAAATGGAAAGGTCTAGAACAATACTATTCAAATGTGGTAAATACCACTGGTATACTAATGACGTTAAGGGTACAAGAATCAAGAGTGGTATATTGTGGATGACCCAGGCTGAGAGAACAATTAGCCAGGTGATCAAAGTTGTGACCCTACCGAATAGGGTAGAATGGATTCCAATAGATGTTAGCATGGCCAACTACTGCAATACTACCATTACTCTTGCAAGAGAATGTAGAGATTGGGGCAACATGAAAGCTGAACTCACAGTTAAGCAGATGATAGAAGATAATGTAGAGATTGGGGCAACATGAAAGCTGAACTCACAGTTAAGCAGATGATAGAAGATAATGTAGAGATTGGGGCAACATGAAAGCTGAACTCACAGTTAAGCAAATGATAGAAGATAATGTAGAGATTGGGGCAACATGAAAGCTGAACTCACAGTTAAGCAAATGATAGAAGATAATGTAGAGATTGGGGCAACATGAAAGCTGAACTCACAGTTAAGCAAATGATAGAAGATAATGTAGAGATTGGGGCAACATGAAAGCTGAACTCACAGTTAAGCAAATGATAGAAGATAATGTAGAGATTGGGGCAACATGAAAGCTGAACTCACAGTTAAGCAAATGATAGAAGATAATGTAGAGATTGGGGCAACATGAAAGCTGAACTCACAGTTAAGCAGATGATAGAAGATAATGTAGAGATTGGGGCAACATGAAGGCTGAACTCACAGTTAAGCAGATGATAGAAGATAATGTAGAGATTGGGGCAACATGAAAGCTGAACTCACAGTTAAGCAGATGATAGAAGATAATGTAGAGATTGGGGCAACATGAAAGCTGAACTCACAGTTAAGCAGATGATAGAAGATAATGTAGAGATTGGGGCAACATGAAGGCTGAACTCACAGTTAAGCAGATGATAGAAGATAATGTAGAGATTGGGGCAACATGAAAGCTGAACTCACAGTTAAGCAGATGATAGAAGATAATGTAGAGATTGGGGCAACATGAAAGCTGAACTCACAGTTAAGCAGATGATAGAAGATAATGTAGAGATTGGGGCAACATGAAAGCTGAACTCACAGTTAAGCAGATGATAGAAGATAATGTAGAGATTGGGGCAACATGAAAGCTGAACTCACAGTTAAGCAGATGATAGAAGATAATGTAGAGATTGGGGCAACATGAAGGCTGAACTCACAGTTAAGCAGATGATAGAAGATAATGTAGAGATTGGGGCAACATGAAAGCTGAACTCACAGTTAAGCAGATGATAGAAGATAATGTAGAGATTGGGGCAACATGAAAGCTGAACTCACAGTTAAGCAGATGATAGAAGATAATGTAGAGATTGGGGCAACATGAAAGCTGAACTCACAGTTAAGCAGATGATAGAAGATAATGTAGAGATTGGGGCAACATGAAAGCTGAACTCACGGTTAAGCAGATGATAGAAGATAATGTAGAGATTGGGGCAACATGAAAGCTGAACTCACAGTTAAGCAGATGATAGAAGATAATGTAGAGATTGGGGCAACATGAAAGCTGAACTCACAGTTAAGCAAATGATAGAAGATAATGTAGAGATTGGGGCAACATGAAGGCTGAACTCACAGTTAAGCAAATGATAGAAGATAATGTAGAGATTGGGGCAACATGAAAGCTGAACTCACATTTAAACAAATGATAGAAGATAATGTAGAGATTGGGGCAACATGAAAGCTGAACTCACAGTTAAGCAAATGATAGAAGATAATGTAGAGATTGAGGCAACATGAAAGCTGAACTCACAGTTAAGCAAATGATAGAAGATAATGTAGAGATTGGGGCAACATGAAAGCTGAACTCACAGTTAAGCAAATGATAGAAGATAATGTAGAGATTGGGGCAACATGAAGGCTGAACTCACAGTTAAGCAAATGATAGAAGATAATGTAGAGATTGGGGCAACATGAAGGCTGAACTCACAGTTAAGCAAATGATAGAAGATAATGTAGAGATTGGGGCAACATGAAAGCTGAACTCACATTTAAACAGATGATAGAAGATAATGTAGAGATTGAGGCAACATGAAAGCTGAACTCACAGTTAAGCAGATGATAGAAGATAATGTAGAGATTGGGGCAACATGAAAGCTGAACTCACAGTTAAGCAGATGATAGAAGATAATGTAGAGATTGGGGTAACATGAAAGTTGAACTCACAGTTAAGCAGATGATAGAAGATAATGTAGAGATTGGGGCAACATGAAAGCTGAACTCACAGTTAAGCAGATGATAGAAGATAATGTAGAGATTGGGGCAACATGAAGGCTGAACTCACAGTTAAGCAGATGATAGAAGATAATGTAGAGATTGGGGCAACATAGAGCTGAACTCACAGTTAAGCAGATGATAGAAGATAATGTAGAGATTGGGGCAACATGAAAGCTGAACTCACAGTTAAGCAGATGATAGAAGATAATGTAGAGATTGGGGCAACATGAAGGCTGAACTCACAGTTAAGCAGATGATAGAAGATAATGTAGAGATTGGGGCAACATGAAAGCTGAACTCAGTTAAGCAGATGATAGAAGATAATGTAGAGATTGGGGCAACATGAAAGCTGAACTCACAGTTAAGCAGATGATAGAAGATAATGTAGAGATTGGGGCAACATGAAAGCTGAACTCACAGTTAAGCAGATGATAGAAGATAATGTAGAGATTGGGGCAACATGAAAGCTGAACTCACAGTTAAGCAGATGATAGAAGATAATGTAGAGATTGGGGCAACATGAAGGCTGAACTCACAGTTAAGCAGATGATAGAAGATAATGTAGAGATTGGGGCAACATGAAAGCTGAACTCACAGTTAAGCAAATGATAGAAGATAATGTAGAGATTGGGGCAACATGAAAGCTGAACTCACAGTTAAGCAGATGATAGAAGATAATGTAGAGATTGGGGCAACATGAAAGCTGAACTCACAGTTAAGCAGATGATAGAAGATAATGTAGAGATTGGGGCAACATGAAAGCTGAACTCACAGTTAAGCAGATGATAGAAGATAATGTAGAGATTGGGGCAACATGAAAGCTGAACTCACAGTTAAGCAGATGATAGAAGATAATGTAGAGATTGGGGCAACATGAAAGCTGAACTCACAGTTAAGCAGATGATAGAAGATAATGTAGAGATTGGGGCAACATGAAAGCTGAACTCACAGTTAAGCAGATGATAGAAGATAATGTAGAGATTGGGGCAACATGAAAGCTGAACTCACAGTTAAGCAGATGATAGAAGATAATGTAGAGATTGGGGCAACATGAAAGCTGAACTCACAGTTAAGCAAATGATAGAAGATAATGTAGAGATTGGGGCAACATGAAGGCTGAACTCACAGTTAAGCAGATGATAGAAGATAATGTAGAGATTGGGGCAACATGAAAGCTGAACTCACAGTTAAGCAGATGATAGAAGATAATGTAGAGATTGGGGCAACATGAAGGCTGAACTCACAGTTAAGCAGATGATAGAAGATAATGTAGAGATTGGGGCAACATGAAAGCTGAACTCACAGTTAAGCAGATGATAGAAGATAATGTAGAGATTGGGGCAACATGAAAGCTGAACTCACAGTTAAGCAGATGATAGAAGATAATGTAGAGATTGGGGCAACATGAAAGCTGAACTCACAGTTAAGCAGATGATAGAAGATAATGTAGAGATTGGGGCAACATGAAAGCTGAACTCACAGTTAAGCAGATGATAGAAGATAATGTAGAGATTGGGGCAACATGAAAGCTGAACTCACAGTTAAGCAGATGATAGAAGATAATGTAGAGATTGGGGCAACATGAAAGCTGAACTCACAGTTAAGCAGATGATAGAAGATAATGTAGAGATTGGGGCAACATGAAAGCTGAACTCACAGTTAAGCAGATGATAGAAGATAATGTGAGATTGGGCAACATGAAAGCTGAACTCACAGTTAAGCAGATGATAGAAGATAATGTAGAGATTGGGGCAACATGAAAGCTGAACTCACAGTTAAGCAAATGATAGAAGATAATGTAGAGATTGGGGCAACATGAAGGCTGAACTCACAGTTAAGCAGATGATAGAAGATAATGTAGAGATTGGGGCAACATGAAAGCTGAACTCACAGTTAAGCAGATGATAGAAGATAATGTAGAGATTGGGGCAACATGAAGGCTGAACTCACAGTTAAGCAAATGATAGAAGATAATGTAGAGATTGGGGCAACATGAAAGCTGAACTCACAGTTAAGCAGATGATAGAAGATAATGTAGAGATTGGGGCAACATGAAAGCTGAACTCACAGTTAAGCAGATGATAGAAGATAATGTAGAGATTGGGGCAACATGAAAGCTGAACTCACAGTTAAGCAGATGATAGAAGATAATGTAGAGATTGGGGCAACATGAAGCTGAACTCACAGTTAAGCAGATGATAGAAGATAATGTAGAGATTGGGGCAACATGAAAGCTGAACTCACAGTTAAGCAGATGATAGAAGATAATGTAGAGATTGGGGCAACATGAAAGCTGAACTCACAGTTAAGCAGATGATAGAAGATAATGTAGAGATTGGGGTAACATGAAAGCTGAACTCACAGTTAAGCAAATGATAGAAGATAATGTAGAGATTGGGGCAACATGAAAGCTGAACTCACAGTTAAGCAGATGATAGAAGATAATGTAGAGATTGGGGCAACATGAAAGCTGAACTCACAGTTAAGCAGATGATAGAAGATAATGTAGAGATTGGGGCAACATGAAAGCTGAACTCACAGTTAAGCAGATGATAGAAGATAATGTAGAGATTGGGGCAACATGAAGGCTGAACTCACAGTTAAGCAAATGATAGAAGATAATGCAGGTGATGATGATGTTGTTTATATTGATGGGTCTGGCATTGTGTGAGAAGTCAGGTTGGGGTTTCTTGGCTAATGCACATAGTAGGGTTGTTGCAGAGTGAAGTGGAGCATACAGAACTACTACTTCCAGTAGGTGGATGTTGAGGCTGTTACTGCTACCCTCTATTGGATCTCTGTGACTCCGATTACTGGGACTATTGTTGTGTCTGACTCTCAGTCGATGCTTCAGAAGATCCAGAATAACAGGGTGCAATATGAGTGGATGTTGTCTATAGAGGTTTCCAACCTCCAGAGACTCATGTGAATCTACTGTCCTGGGCATGTGGGTGTTCACGACAATGATAGAGCAGACATGCTTGCATCGAAAGCATTGATTGTCAGCGTGTTTAGGATGGATAATGAGGATGTTCTTCTGTCTCTTGGCAACCTACTGTTGGATGAGGACACTAAAATTGACATTGAATCAATCCAGGGATTCAATGAATTTGGAATTATATGCACCTGTAGAGCTGGATGCTTAAGGGGCAGAGACAGAAGTGTATTTAACCAGTAAGCCAGAGGAACCATCAGTATGCATACCCTTCAACATCTGTTGGGGGGAGACTGAGGACCTTTGGGTCTTCCCGGAGTTCAGCAACCAATGCTGTTATTCATCATATGCTCTTCCGTCCATTTGCTCTTCTCTTACCTAATTGATTCAAGTCTGGTGTACATATGTAACTTTTGGTACATATATCTATTCATAACTTACTACTGTTTCTGAATAGTGTTAATTACATTTAAACTTTCTCTAATTACCCCAGCTATGTACAACTGGCAATTGTATGACATAATGTTTATTCATTCAATCAGTGCACGATTTCCAAAATATTGAATTGACTGAACTCGCGTCATGACTTACACTAGTTTATAATCTTCTGGTGGAATAAAACCTTGGCATTGGCAAACTTCTTCCAGAATCTGAAATATAAATATGCAAAATAATAACGAATTGAAATCAGAATAGATGAGTATTAATTATTATTGTCGTAATATATTAATTTATTAAATAATTAATTTGTATAAATGTATATTCTGATTGTGAATAGTAAAGAATAGTAAGCTCCAGATGCGGTCTCCGTAGATTGATAATAATTAAATAAGATTGTTGTTTACAAAACAAATCGAAATCAGATGGAATTTAATTTTGAAGTCTCAAAAATATCAGAGACAAACGAAAACAGCTCCCAAAAATAATATGACAGCTCATATTTTAAGATTTGTGTGATAAAAAGAGGTCATTTATAAAATCGATACCTGGAGTAACTTTGTATTAGGATTAATTTGCACATTCTGTCTTCTGCCGTTTGGGCACAACACTTGCAATGACGAAGCCATCTTACTTATTTTCATTTGACATGGACACTACCTGAGGGATCACTCACTCTGTCATCACCCGTGTATGCCATTCCGGCTGGCGTGAGCATTTGATCATCAATATATCAATCAAGAGCAAACTGAGGCGTAGGCGATCATGTCCCTCGACGACTCTCTCTCCATCTCTCTCTCTCTCTCTGGTGCAGTTAATTAGTTATGATGTCAATCTCTTGTCGAAACACTATGTAAGACCATCCAACATCATCTTTCTCTGTCTTCCATGGTTTAACTCCTTGTCACCAAATATACAAATCTCCATTATCGTCACATTAATATCAAAGAACATTGATTGTGTGATTCTTATTCTTTTGATCAGGTTTTTTGTATACAGGTCTTTTTGAAAAAACCCCCTCATTCTTTTGTCCATTGTCTATTGAATGTTTAGTATTCTTCTGTACCACATATTTGTGGCTTCCAATGATCTTATTGATATGTGATCTTGGATCTCATCAAATATATGTCGTGGGTACCGACTATTAGTTCGGATGTTGACAGTATTTCATGATATGAAGAGACACTGTTCAGAATTATATTTCTCTGTTATCCACTGCTTCGTACTTTATTGATTTTGCCGACTGTCACCATGTATTCTAACGCATTTTAATTCACGATGACACAACTACACGAAAATGTATGGTTGTCGCTTTATGGTGCCGTCATTCTACTGTAAAATAGCACATCCAGAGGTGTAGTTGTAAAATAAATAGTAACGGGCACGATTGACAATGTGCATCACAGTGAAACTTAATCGTCTTACAGTTTTTCCGTTGGTTTACTAAGTGCGCTTACTAAGTGTTAATCGGAAGAAGCGATTTGACATGCCAACCAGCTCCCTCTTCGCCATTAAAAGTAAAAGCGTCATGAAGAGAACTTAGCATCGTCTCGTGTTTTTATTTTAGCAACGACCCATTTACTTTGATTATCTAAAGCCGAAGGATTGACTTCATTGCACATTGTTTCCCCGTTTGACCTCGTATCTATCGACAGAAATGCTACACCATCTGCCGAGTGTTGCACAAAGTACGAACTCCGTAGCTCCAGTAACAATCCTATGGATCTAAAGAAAAGATTGCAAATGTGACTCGGTCCGGATTCAAACGTACAACCTTCAGAGTGACAGACAAACGTTTTAGCCACCGCCATAGTCTCCAAACCTTGATTGTATATGCTGTTAGCATTTGCTTTTTTTAAATAATGACTGTTGGCTGTTTGTTTGCGATCATTCATATCAACCAAGCTAATCACTCTTTGTGATCTGTGTGGTTTACTTTGCGAATGCCATTACGTTGCGCCCCCCGTTAAGCCCCTACAGCCTGTAGGACAGGCACATTTAAATTTCGATCATTTAATGGTCATAACTTTCTTCTTCATCCTTTTCAGATTCAAGCCTTCAATTTTACATTCTGTTACAAGCATATAACTAGTTCCCGTAGATAAACTTTGTTCGCTACAAAGATAATGTCGTCAGTATATTACAATGCCATTATGTTGCTCCTTATTATATAAGTTGTGACATCTCTTCTCTGTTAGTCTTTACAGAAGCTTCTTCTCCAGGGATCCAGGTATCCTTTGCATAACTGTTCTGTTTTTCTTATTCTGCCAATGGGCCTACTGAATGTGGCAATATACGTATTGAGATCCCCAGTCTTCCACAATGAAACAAGCGAATTGTTTTCCATGCCATGATACCAGTCTCGTGCGGTGACTTTTGTTAAAGGGGACTAGGTTAAGAAACAATACAAGTTAGCAAGGATACTTTTACCGTTTACAGATTACCGCTTTCGAGAGACCTTTGCAATGTCCATAGTTTTGTCCAGCATTATTGCTAGACTAAAAGTGCATTATTAAGTTCCAACTTAACCTCATACAGAATGACATCATTAACACATTCAATGGTGTAGTTTTGAATTATGTTGCGCCAGAGTGGTTACAGGGGCCTACATTTTGGGTGTAAAGAATATAACCACTGTTATCTGCCACGCATGTCGTAAGAGACGACTAAGGAGGTTTGGCTGAAATCGGATGCACGTGTCCTAAGTGCAACCTGCTGCCTTGCAGGACGGCTGGGACAGCCAAAGGCTAACGGAGAGCGAACCCAGTAAACACTGGCTGAATCCGGACACATCGCCGAAGGATAAGCACCAGAGCTCCAAATGGCGCTGAAGATGTCACGAAACCCACCCATGCTAAGGCTGCAAGAATCAGATTTTCACATGAATGAATTTATGGAGAGATCTTGTACATCGGTCTTTTAGGTGATCGAGAGAGAATAATTATGTTGGCGGTTCCTTTAAACCCCCCCCCCACTCTGAAGATAAAATTCCAACTTACTATGATATTTATAAAATACGTAAAGGTTTTCCAGTTCCTTTAAACCCCCTCCCCACTCTGAAGATAAAACTCCAACTTACTATGATATTTATAAAATACGTAAAGGTTTTTCAGCCAAATGATTGACTTCATTGCATCAGGTTTGACCCCATTTGGCTCGATTCTTCTAAGCAGAAATGACACGTCTCCTGCCGAGAGCATTGCAAAAAGCATCAACTCCGTAGCTCCGGCAACAATGCTAGGGTTCTCTGGAAAATAAATGCTTTCGTGAACAGAACAGCAATGTCCGAATTCGAACAGACGACCTTCGACTCGCAAGGCAAAGGCGTAACAACTTAGCCACAGAGACTCCATATATAATACAAGCATGTGTTCTTCTTCGAACGCTCCACAATGATTACTTGTTAACCACTCTGTGTGATTTGTATGTGAGCTGAGCCTAAGATCAATTGAACGTTGTACCCGTTATGCGTCTACAAATAGCCATCACATACAACTTCTGCGATGCTTTTTATTTACTATCGTAGCTTTCCTAGGTCCTACATTAGTCGCCTCTTATGAACTGCCTTAGGTCGCAGTGGTACTATTCGTTGCTTCTCTGTGGACCCCGACACGTCACGGGCGATACGTTTGTTCATTGTAGTTTCCTCGGTTTAGGGAATCTTGCCGTTCGTTGTGAATGGCAACTCCTGTTTAGCCAAAGCACACCACACATCAATTAATCACCCCATTAGTTCCTTGTTTGAATCCGCCAATGAGTTATGTTTTAAAGCATCAAAACTTTTATGTTCACTTAACAGAAAAACAGAAAACCATGACACTGGGTCAGGACCGTTCGGTTTGTTTTCTCAGTATGATGCAAGTTTTCGAAATGTCGCCCTTACATTTTTTCTTTAAAATAACCTTCAACTGTAATTTTGATTTTGCTGCTTATGCCGCCCCTTACAGTCTCGCCTGAGCGGCCGCCTCTACATCATAGCACGGCCCTGTACTGGGCAACTACCCGCTAACAGTGTGACAACAAACGAAGAAGCATTGCAAATATTTTATTGTTTCTTTGAAAGTTTGTAATGTAGTTATTGCGTATAATGAATCTTTTCGTGTCACATGTTGGCTTTGTGAAAATTATTGATATCACAATAAACATTATTACTCCAAACTACCTGATCTGTTTCGAACAGCACCCAATGACAACAATTGATACAATCTGCTTCTTGATTTGCATTCAGTTAACGATTTTGTACCAATATAATACCAATAAAATAAATAGTAACGGGCACGATTGACAATGTGCATCACAGTGATACTTAATCGTCTTACAGTTTTTCAGTTGGTTTACTAAGTGCGCTTAATAAGTGTTAATCGGAAGAAGCGATTTGACATGCCAACCAGCTCCCTCTTCACCATTAAAAGTAAAAGTGCTATGAAGAGAACTTAGCATCGTCTCGTGTTTTTCTTTTAGCAGCAGACCGCAGCATCAGTTTTCTTTCGAGACCGTAAGGGTGGCATAAGCAGCAAAATCAAAATTACAATTAAAGGTTATTTTAAAGAAAAAATATTTAAGGGGCGGCATTTCGAAAACTTGCATCATACTGAGAAAACAAACCACACGGTCCTGAACCAGTGTCATGGTTTTCTGTTTTTCTGTGAACATAAAAGTCTGTCTTGAAATGGCGCTTGTAGTCTTTCACTTTTGTTCTAACCGAAATGTTTGTGCTTTGTCTACCTTTCGTTTTTACTTGCTAAATTTCTTCAAAACTGAGACCTGCAGATGATACAGTGAATAAACTAATCATTCGAGAATACAACACGTGACAGGTCAGAGTCAACTTTAAACTTATTTAGAGTTGGCTGTGGACAGGCCAATGACACTGCATGCAGTATCTCGCTGACCTACTTTTATTACGTCACATCTATGTATGTATACTCTACGCTCTGTAGTGAGGGACTAGATTTAAAAAAAAACAATTCCGTTTATATATTTCATACTTTGAAGCGCTATCAAACTATACTAATATTCGTACACTTGAACACTTCCCCAGATCTCTTTCATTAACTGGAACAATTAAATATGGTTAATAACGACAGAATTACCCATTAGAAGATAAAAACGGCAAATAAATTTAGCATTTAGCAAGAGTTAGCATTTATATACTATAGTGCGTTTCAAAACGTTCGGTCAACGATTGACCTCAAATATCTCCATATTCATTGCATGGATGAACGTGATTTTTGCATGTGGTGTTGTATTTCCGACGTCCCAACGATTTTCTAAAATTCAATGTTGCAGGTAGTGCACTTTTCTTGCAACGGCGAATTCCTTTGATCTTTTCAAACCTAGTAATTATCTGGTGCTGGAAGAAAATAATTTACCGTAAATTTAAAAATCACATATTTTCGGCATAGGCGTATGTTCAATTCGAATTTTGGAGGGTGAGATAACTCATATTATATAAATCATATAAAGTGTTTACTCACTTTGATGAGCCTAACATTTTGTAATACACCTATGCTCTGAAAACACAAACGGTAAATTGTAACTGAACACACCGGAAGGATCATTATACATTTTTTTAAAGTGCGATAAAGCGATTAAAATCGGGAAAACCACGTGAAAAACGTGCAAGTCGTGGCACTTGCAACATCTCACAAATATGAAGGGTAATACTTCATTATATAGTTGGCTAAGGAGATGGTCACTTTTATATCTTCTTCTTCTTCTTTCTCGAATCCTGTATGCCTCACAGCGTCAGGTCAGGAAGAGATTTCTAAAACGGCCCTAGTATGCGCTTCGTAGATAGTCTCTTTCGTCGCCTCTGTTATCTCTGAGGTCCATCTTTTGCGTGGCCGGCCTTTTGCTTTGTACCCATTGTATCGGAGCAGCATTGCTCTTTGGGGTGCACTGTCTGATGGTAATCTGCTTACGTGACCGAACCATTTAATTTGTTGTTTCTGATGAAGTCTAGTACTGATGTTGTACCCACTTTTTCCTGATGTCTTCATTTCTCAACCGGTCTCTTCTTGTTACACCCAGCATTCTGCGTAGACACTTCATCTCTGTTGTGACTAGTTTTCTTCTATCGTTTGTTGTCAGCGTCCAGGTTTGGCACTGGTAACATAATGTGGGAGAAAGATTGTGTTGAACATTGCTCTTTTGTGTTCATGGTGACGTGTTTGCATCTTAAAATTGGCGCCATTTGCCCTATCATTTGATTTGCTTTGTTGCATCTGTGTTGAATTTCATTAGTTATTCTTCCATTTGCTGAAAAATGCTCCCTAGGTATGTGAAATCTTTTACTTGATTTAGTAGATGATTATCGATGGAGATGTTGGTAGTGTTTTCCTCTCTGGCGAATGTCATTACTTCTGTTTTGTCGATGTTAATTCTCATGTTGTATTCGTTACATGCTAACTGGAGTCTGTTGATGTGTTGTTGTAGCTGTTCTTCTGTTGTTGATATGATTGCCTGATCGTCTGCAAAAGAAATTCATTTAAGAGTTCTCCGAGGTTGTTTCCTTCGCTGGTGTTAGCTATTTTACAAATGTGGTCAATGTACGTGATGAATAGCAGCGGGGATAGTACGCAACCTTGTCTTACTCCTGACCCTACGTAAAACTTTTCTGATAATCCTGTATTTGTTCTAATCGTACATTGGCTGTCAGTATAAATGTTCTTGCAAAGGTTGATTAGGTGTTCATTAACCCCATAGGTTGTTAGTATTTTCCACAACTTGTGCCTATCTACGCGGTCGAACGCTTTTTCCTGATCTACAAATGCAACGTGTAAATGTTTGTCGGATTCGATAGTCCTTTCTACTAACTGTCTGAGGGCGAATATTGCGTCTGTACAGCTTTTGTTCTTCCTGAATCCCATTTGGGAGTCATTAAGCTGTGGCTCGATGATGTGGCGGAGCCTTTTCTCAAGTATTTTGCAGAATATTTTCCCAGTGTGGCTCAGTAGCGCTATGCCTCTATACTTTGTACAGTCCCTCTTGCTACCTTTCTTCTTCCAGATGGGAACAATTGTAGCATTCCTCCAATCTTCTGGTGTTTCTTGTGTGATCCAGACTTGGTTGAATAGTCTATGGAGCCAGCTGATTCCTACCTCTTTAGTTGCTTTGATTAGGTCGGCCGGGATATTGTCTGGGCCTGGTGTTTTATTAGGTGGGGCCATATTTACAGCATTTCTGATCTCTGATAGTGTTATGCTTGGTTCTACTTCTGAAGTTACATTTACTGTGTGTTCTTGAGTGTTCGGTTGGTCCTCATGTTGTAGGTTGAGAAGTTCACTAAAGTATTGTCGCCATCTGTTCATTATCATTTTTGGATCATTAAGAGCTTGGCCGTTTTCATCGTTAATAATTTCAGTTGGGTCATATTGTTCTTGTCTTTCCTGCATAGCTTTAATTTTCTTGTAAAAATGTCTTGTTGAATTTTTGTAGTCTGAATTTAATGTTTCGCCATAATCTTGCCATGCTTGTATTTTAGACTTCTTTATTATCTCCTTGGCTTGTTTTCTAGCTGTTCTATACTCAGTGAGGTCGTTTTGATGTTTGTTTTTGCCCATAAGTTGTATCTGTGTTTTTTCTCCTTTACCGCTAGTTTTACTTCGTCATTCCACTAAGTTGTGATTTTTGGTCGGGTACCTCTGTATTTTACTGTTCCGCATGTTTCTTTGGCTGCTTCTAATAAAGTTCTCTTAAATACTGTCCATTCTTCTTCTACTGACTTGCTTTCTTCAGTTAGTTTAGCAAAATTATCTGTGACTCTTTGAAGATATGACTCTTGTGTGTTGACATCTGTTAATTTATTGATTTTGATTATTTCTTTTGTAGTCGTGTGTTGCCCTCTGGTACTCTTCTTGTGTGTTCTGATAGTCATAACTACCGCTTTGTGGTCCGTGTCTATGCATAAATTTGGTATAGCCCTAGCGTCTACCACTGACCTTCTTTTGATCTTTTGACTAGAATGAAATCTATTTGGCTCTTGCAGTCTAAGTTGTTCAATTTGTACCAAGTATAAATGTGTGATTGCCGGTGTTGAAATTGTGTGTTGGTAATAATTAGGTCATGCTGGTTACACAATTCCAGAAGTCTTATGCCGTTTCCATTTCTCTGACTAGTGTTGTCTCCGAAGTGACCTAGATATGACTCAACTCCTGTCCTATCAGAACCTAAATGTGCATTAAAATCACCCAATAGAAAGTAGTCTCCCCTGATTTGATTCTATTTATAGTATCGCTAATGACGTCATAAAATTCATCGCATTCTTAAATCTTCTATATTGTCAGCACTATTACACGGCGCGTAAATTTGAATGTAGGTCGTGTCCATGTCGTTCTCCTGTATTGTGATTGTCATTATTCTTTCTGAGATGTAAGTATGCGTATGTGTAATCTAGATGTAACTTCTTGCAGCCTTGTCCTTTGGTGCGTGTGTCTGCTAGTCCTAATATTGCTATTTTACGTTTTTTCATTTGTTCTACGATGTCTTGAAATTTTCCTCGTGCTCCACAGATATTAATAGTGCATATCTTGATGTTATTTCTTGGTTTCCCCACTGTGTCCCTGCTTACCGTTTTTCGAAATCTCTTCATAATTCTACGAGCACAAATTAGATTATACCACTGTCGGCTTGCTAGGCCTGTCCCAGTGGCTTCAGAATTCCTTAGATGGGTCACACGGTGCACTAGACTATCACATTCAGGCTAGAATACACAAATTCCATCCAAAGAAAACTGAAAATCGACTTCGGTTAGAGGCCGGCAGAAATTCACAACCAGCTTGCCGCGCCATCTTGACCGGAAGTCACTTTTATATACTTTACATAAAGAAAATTTTAAACCATACGTTTGTTATTGAGTAAAAAAATATCAACCTCGGGACATTACGATCATTAGATCATATGCAAAGTTACATCAATTACGGTCAAGCGGTTGCAGAGATATTAAATTTTCCCCGTGGAAAATCATTTTGAAACGCACTATAGCAGTTTACCCGTTCTTTGCACGGGGAATTTAGTATTTGTAAAATTTAAAGAAACATGCCACGTTGCTTCAAAATCGGCTTCTTCCCATTAAATACAAGTTTTCTCCATGCTTGGTTTGAAAACTTTGTCGGCTGACCACATAAGATTGAAATGTTCCGATTGCTAGTAAAACCTGATGCAACAGAATTCCCGTTCCCGTGAAAGTTGACAAATAACAATTTAAAATGTCCTCATTTCAATTGCCAGTAAAACCTGATGCACTTGAATTCCCGTGAAAGTTGAAAAATAACAATTGGTAATTAAATTTATTCAGATTATTAACTTATCGGTGTGTTTAAACAAAATTTTTAAAAATATAAAATTGCCCGAGCGAGCGTGAGATTGAACATGTCTTCACGATAGCAGTCGAGCATCTTATGCATTCCTCTACAGAACTGATATGTTCAAATGCCAATAAATATGTTAGTATTCGTGTGATGTGCGAAAGACGTCACCGTACTATAACAACATGAGCACAAGGAGTTTTCTTACAAGAACCCCAGAGGAAGCAACGGAAGTAACGAATATGATCAACAAATAAACAGATACAGGATTAAGAGCTTGAAAAACAAATGAAAACATGGGACTCGAACCACTTCTAGTCCTTGCCATGCTAGCCTAGCATACGAGCGTCCTACGTACACAACCAAAAAATGGCTCATTGGTTGTGTACGTAAGACGCTCGTATTGCTAGGCTAGGCGATTGGTGTCGTAAGGACTAGGTAAGTGGTTCGAGTCCCGTGTTTGTCTATTTGTTTTTTCGAAGCTCTTAATACCTATAACAACATGATCGCTTTTGCGCAACACGTGACCGGAAACTTCGTGAAAACATTGATAGACATTTTCGACAATTTCTACACAGAATGACTATGTGCGTTAAGTTGGAATATGGTTATAGAAATGAACAAATCATTGTAGACAATTGATGCCGTTTAGTAGATGGCGAGGTTATTGTTCCAATAGTGCTATTTACACACACATCTCATCATTTCCTCCTGACAGGGTTCCCTGTCAACTCATGTTATAAGAAAGTAAAAGAACTCATTATTATATCATGTGATATAGTGGGAATGGGGTGTCACATCGCTTGCCTTGCATTTTGAAGGTAGTGAGTTCGAACTGACTGTGTGGTTAGGTTCACAAGTACATTTTTCCAGAGATCACTGGGATTGCTGCTGGAGCTTTCTGTAATAATCTAAGAAGGTGGTGTGCCATTTCCATGGAGATGGACCACATCATATGGGGAAACCTGGCGCAGACTTCTTCGAACGCTTCATATTGATCACTTGTTAAACCATTCTTTGTTTGTATGTGATCTGAGCCTAAGAATGATTGTAAGTTGTGCCAGTTATGCGCCTAAAAGTAGGATAGCACATCCTATTTCTGAAGCTTTTATTTACTAACGTAGTTTCCTAGGCCCCTACCCTAGTCGCCTTTAGGTCGAGTGTTACTATTCTTTGCTCCTTGCAACCCTGGCAACACATGGGCGCCTGGTGCAGTGAAATCTATCCTTTGTCTTTAAATCACTTTTTTAATATTGGGAAATAAGTGTTAGGCCCAAAGTTGTCTTTGAAAATCAGTACACGGTATGGTACCATCACACCAGTTGACTTGATTTCCCAATTGTTTCTCTTGTACCCAATTGAGACTTAGTCCAGGGCAGTTATGAAGAGAAAAAATACCACTACAAATGGAGAATTTGATCATGAGATTTTGGTGTTTGTTTATTACAACAGCACAAGGTAGCAGTCTGAACCTAATTAAACTATTTCAATACATGTGATAGTCAAAACTAAACATGAAATAACAGTAGGTGTTAGAAGAATAATCAAAGCTTGTGTGACTTCTGAACTGTTTATTGACTGACGAAAAATTGAACATGAACATAAAAACCCCATATTTTAGCCTAAGGTAGAGGGCAAAACAGACCATTCAACATTGAGAACTACAGGAACTTGTGAAAAATCAATCTTGGTTCAATGTGGACTAAAGTTGAGAACAATTTAATACATCTTCCAATCATACACTGATATAATAAACAATACATTTGCTGTTGACAACAGATCTAGCTAAGCGTGATAACAATGAACAAGATATTAAGGAAAGTCCTGGGGTCATACATGGTTCAAGCTAACTGATAAAGCATGCCAAGTCTTCAATTAAAATGTTTTCTTCCGAAGCAGCAGCAGTAGCTTAACTGGCCAGCAACAAGAACTATATGAGTATATTTAACATCAGCACAAAATATGTATAGAATCTATGATTATAACATATATCCAGTTTGTCCTGAAATATTACTAATGCATGTACAATTGAACTTCTCCTGTTGACTAAATTACAGTCTATAATTTCAATCACATGGAAACAATTCATCATATTTTGTAGACTGCTCAGATGGATGAAACCAACATATATAAAAACATCTTGATACTCTTCAGTATGTACACTGACAGGTTAGATATTCCTGCTCTTCTATTCATGAAAATACAAATATCATACAGAGTCAGAAAATATTCAGCACTAACACATGTTTATCAAAGTTCTATCAAAAGTAACAACAGACAATACATATAGCCATTTTATTGCACATCAAATTTGAGAATGTTTACAGAGTGCACGAAGCTATCATTTATAACCAGTGACATGTGTCAATTATAAATATTACATTTGAGAAAAGTTGTAGAGGATAAAAATGTTGCTAAATGAAAGTCTGCCAGAAGTTGGATATTGTATTCAAGTACTGAAGATGTATCAGACATGTTTCATCTCTAACATTTGATTTTTGTATCCATGTCCTGTTTCACAGAGGAGAATCTGACAGAATGGATTAGAGTGCGGCTCCCATGTGGAGACCGGGTTCAATCCATGGTACGCCAAGAGTTTTTCTTTGAGGCAAAACCTTACCTGAACAGTTTCACTGACTGCACTAGGTATTTGAGACTATTTGAGAAGAGTCAGAAATAAGCAATATCCATATTAAATGATACATGGTAGACTTATATCATAGTATGCTGTCATGATTTTCTTACCAATGCTACAGCAATAAACAAATATATTCTACAATTAACTTGATTATACTCACAAATTTGTTGTTGAAGAATTAGTTGTCTTTCTAGCAGTTAAACAGATGTGGAATATAAGAAAATCTAACATTTGAAAAATAAAGTTTGTAATGTTCAAATAATCATTTATTTCTTTTCTTAGATCACTTTGGCAATCTAGATACATGATTACCTATCCATAAATGGTTACGGTCACTAATATCCCTGCATGCAATGTAAACTCACAGATTCAAAGTAATTTTTACCAGCCATTAGCTCAACTTGTTCAAGACAGCTCATGTTCTCTATAACTCCTGCAATCCAACTACTCATATACAAATGAGTTGGCTAGAGCATCATCCATCTCCAGACAAAATAACAGAAGTCACTTTTAGGTTGTGAGGACAGCTCTATAACTATGCTGATGCCTCTCACTAAATAAATTACTCAGGACTATGTTCAACAAGTGATCACTGAGAAATGAAAAAGTGGTCACTGAGAAATGAAAAAAGTGGTCACTGAGAGATGGAAAGTAGTCACTGAGAAATGAAAAAGTGGTCACTGAGAAATGAAAAAGTGGTCACTGAGAAATGAAAAAGTGGTCACTGAGAAATGAAAAAGTGGTCACTGAGAAATGAAAAAGTGGTCACTGAGAAATGAAAAAGTGGTCACTGAGAGATGGAAAGTAGTCACTGAGAAATGAAAAAGTGGTCACTGAGAAATGAAAAAAGTGGTCACTGAGAGATGGAAAGTAGTCACTGAGAAATGAAAAAGTGGTCACTGAGAAATGAAAAAGTGGTAACTGAGAAATGAAAAAGTGGTCACTGAGAGATGGAAAGTAGTCACTGAGAAATGAAAAAGTGGTCACTGAGAAATGAAAAAGTGGTCACTGAGAAATGAAAAAGTGGTCACTGAGAAATGAAAAAGTGGTCACTGAGAAATGAAAAAGTGGTCACTGAGAAATGAAAAAGTGGTCACTGAGAGATGGAAAGTAGTCACTGAGAAATGAAAAAGTGGTCACTGAGAGATGGAAAGTAGTCACTGAGAAATGAAAAAGTGGTCACTGAGAAATGAAAAAGTGTCACTGAGAATGGAAAGTAGTCATGAGAAATTAAAAGTAGTCACTGAGAAATGAAAAAGTGGTCACTGAGAAATGAAAAAAGTGGTCACTGAGAGATGGAAAGTAGTCACTGAGAAATGAAAAGAGTCACTGAGAAATGAAAAGTGGTCACTGAGAAATGAAAAAGTAGTCACTGAGAAATGAAAAAGTGGTCACTGAGAATGGAAAGTAGTCACTGAGAAATGAAAAGTAGTCACTGAGAAATGAAAAAGTGGTCACTGAGAGATGGAAAGTAGTCACTGAGAGATGGAAAGTAGTCACTGAGAAATGAAAAAGTGGTCACTGAGAAATGAAAAAGTGGCACTGAGAATGGAAAGTGGTCACTGAGAAATGAAAAAGTGGTCACTGAGAATGAAAGTGTCACTGAGAAATGGAAAGTAGTCACTGAGAAATGAAAAGTGTCACTGAGAAATGAAAAAGTGGTCACTGAGAAATGGAAAGTAGTCACTGAGAAATGGAAAGTAGTCACTGAGAAATGGAAAGTAGTCACTGAGAAATGGAAAGTAGTCACTGAGAAATGGAAAGTAGTCACTGAGAAATGGAAAGTAGTCACTGAGAAATGGAAAGTAGTCACTGAGAGATGGAAAGTAGTCACTGAGAAATGAAAAAGTGGTCACTGAGAAATGGAAAAGTGGTCACTGAGAAATGAAAAAGTGGTCACTGAGAAATGGAAAGTAGTCACTGAGAAATGAAAAAGTGGTCACTGAGAAATGGAAAGTAGTCACTGAGAAATGAAAAGTGTCACTGAGAAATGAAAAAGTGTCACTGAGAATGGAAAGTAGTCACTGAGAAATGAAAAAGTGGTCACTGAGAAATGAAAAAGTGGTCACTGAGAAATGGAAAGTAGTCACTGAGAAATGAAAGTGTCACTGAGAAATGGAAAGTAGTCACTGAGAAATGAAAAAAGTGGTCACTGAGAAATGAAAAAGTGGTCACTGAGAAATGAAAAAGTAGTCACTGAGAAATGAAAAAGTGGTCACTGAGAAATGGAAAGTAGTCACTGAGAAATGAAAAAGTGGTCACTGAGAAATGGAAAGTGGTCACTGAGAAATGAAAAAGTGGTCACTGAGAAATGGAAAGTAGTCACTGAGAAATGAAAAAAGTGGTCACTGAGAAGAAAGAGTCATAGAAATGAAAAAGTGGTCACTGAGAAATGGAAAGTAGTCACTGAGAAATGGAAAGTGGTCACTGAGAAATGAAAAAGTGGTCACTGAGAATGAAAGTGTCACTGAGAAATGAAAAGTGTCACTGAGAAATGGAAAGTGTCACTGAGAAATGAAAGTGGTCACTGAGAAATGAAAAGTGGTCACTGAGAAATGAAAGTGGTCACTGAGAAATGAAAAGTGGTCACTGAGAAATGGAAAGTAGTCACTGAGAAATGGAAAGTGGTCACTGAGAAATGGAAAAGTTCACTGAGAAATGAAAAGTGGTCACTGAGAAATGGAAAGTGATCACTGAGAAATGAAAAGTGTCACTGAGAAATGAAAAAGTGGTCACTGAGAAATGGAAGAATGTTCCCTCAAAGTCATCTTGAACTCCCTGATGATCATTGTTGTTGATGCAAGCCTGCTTTCTCACTGTTTCAAACACATAAATGTCCAGAACAGAGCCCCGAGTCCCAGGAGATTGGAAACCTAGATAGATGACACCTGCTTATACCACCACAACCTGCATGTTCGACTCTCTAAGCAACGACTGAGTCTGACACAATAACAACCCATGTTAACAGACTCTCAGAGAGCTGGGGAGCAGCAGTAGTAGTAGTAGTAGCAACTTCAACTTTCAGCCTCATAGTGTCCATATAACTGTCACTATTACAATGAACATGTTTACCATTGTGATTATTATGCTCATATCTCCTCTAGACATGAATAATCTCAAACATTTGATATGGTATGAATATGAAATAGTATAAACATCTCTGAACTAATCACATCTAATAATAATAATAACACAACAAGTATGGTGTATTACAACATGACTAAATGAATTCAAACATATAACATTCAAATGAAGAACCAGTCACATGTAGGAATAAAGTCATTCAAGAGCTAGCTGAAGAGAGAGAGAGAAAAATGTTCATCACCAAAAGTGCTCATCTAACAGGCTCAAATATAATTCTAACATTGTATCATTCTTATTCTATTATAATCATAAAAAACATTTAAACATTAGCAAAAATAAGCAAGACTTTCAGATTTAGCAACTTATCAGATGAAAGCTCACCATAATGGGCCTTCTCCGCATACTGAGGGGAATGGAACGGTTGATGAGGCCAAATGAGCTTTTACTAAGTGTAAAGTAGAAATCTCTACTAAAAGCTAGAACAATCTCTTACTAAGTGTAAAAGTCTAGAACAATCTCTTACTAGTGTAAAAGTCTAGAACAATCTCTTACTAAGTGTAAAAGTCTAGAACAATCTCTTACTAAGTGTAAAAGTCAAAATCTCATATGTAAAGTCTAGAAATCCTACTATGAAAATAACAACTTACTAGTGTAAAAGTCTAGAACAATCTCTTACTAAGTGTAAAAGTCTAGAACAATCTCTTACTAAGTGTAAAAGTCTAGAACAATCTCTTACTAAGTGTAAAAGTCTAGAACAATTTCTAATTAAAGTGATATAAAAGTCTAGAACAATCTCTTACTAAGTGTAAAAGAAGTTCAAGACTGCAGAGATGAAAGTCTCTAACTCTGTGATCAACCACCACAAACCACTGCTCACATACTAAATCATGCCCTTCTATATATCACTAAACCACTGCCCCTACTAAAATCATGCCTCTAACATCATACAAACCACTGTCATACTAAAACTGCCTCACATCTACCACTGCCACATACTAAAATCATGCCCTTCTTACATCAACACAACCACTGCTCAATACTAAAATCATGCCTTTCTTATATATCACTACAAACCACTTCTACATACTAAAATCATGCCCTCTTATATATCACTACAAACCACTGTCACATACTAAAATCATGCCACTTACATCACTACAAACCACTACACTAAAATCATGCCCTCTTAACATCACTACAAACCACTCTCACATACTAAAATCATGCCCTCTTATAATCACTACAAACCATTTGCTCACATACTAAAATCATGCCCTTCTTATAATCACTACAAACCACTTCTCACATACTAAAATCATGCCCTTCTTATATATCACTACAAACCACTTCTCACATACTAAAATCATGCCCTTCTTATACATCACTACAAACCACTGCTCACATACTAAAATCATGCCCTCTTATAATCACTACAAACCACTTCTCACATACTAAAATCATGCCCTCTACAACATCACTACAAACCACTGCTCACATACTAAAATCATGCCCTTCTTATATATCACTACAAACCACTGCTCACATACTAAAATCATGCCCTACTTATACATCACTACAAACCCCTACTTATACATCACTACAAACTACTTCTCACATACTAAAATCATGCCCTACTTATACATCACTACAAACCCCTACTTACACATCACTACAAACCACTGCTCACATACTAAAATCATGCCCTTCTTATACATCACTACAAACCACTGCTCACATACTAAAATCATGCCCTACTTATACATCACTACAAACCACTGCTCACATACTAAAATCATGCCCTACTTATACATCACTACAAACTACTTCTCACATACTAAAATCATGCCCTACTTATACATCACTACAAACCACTGCTCACATACTAAAATCATGCCCTACTTATACATCACTACAAACTACTTCTCACATACTAAAATCATGCCCTTCTTATATATCACTGTGAAACCAAATATGGTCATCATCATCATCATCAGGTGCCATCTCCACATCGAAGGTTGGCTGCAATGAATCTCCAACATCCTCTGTTTTCGCCTTGGTGTTGCACACTGCCTGACAGTCACCTGTCCATTTCTTAAAGTTTCCCTCCCACTTATCTCTCAGTCTTCCTCTTGCTTTACTCCCTCAACTTTCCCTCTAGTAAATGTTTTATCATGGTGTCATGTCTTTTTATGTGCCAAAATACTTTACTTGTCTGAATTTTATTTCTCTTAATAATTGTTTCTTCATGCCTAGTTTTCCTAAAACTTATTTATTTGTCTGTTTTTCTGTCCATGAAACTCTGCCTATTCTTCTATATATCCAAATCTCAAATGCATCAATTCTGTCTTCTAACTGCTTGTTCATTGTCCATGTTTCCGAGCCATACATTAATATAGAATATATATAGCAATGGTCATCCTACAACACAAAATGAACCAAATTGTATGATACCAGTGGAGGACATGCACATCACCAGTCTTCATAAAGTTCTCAGACCTTCTAATCTAACCTGCTGCCTTGCAGGTCAGCTGGGGACAGCCTAAGGCTGATGGAGAGCGAACCCAGTAAACGCTGGCTAAAACCGGACACATGGCCGAAGGAAAAGCATCAGAGCTCCAAATGGTGCTAAAGATGTGATGAAGCACACACATGCTAAAGCTGCATGAATCAGATTTCCACATGAATGAGAAGCTGTATGGAGGAGGGACAGAGTCCCTAAAACTAAAAGCAGAATTTATGGAGAGATCTAGTACATCAGTCTAAGTAGTGATCGAGAGAGAGAGAGAGAGAGAGAGAGAGAGAGAGAGAGAACCTTCTAATCTAATGATCACCGGCAGTACAAACATAAAAGAAGTAGACTAAGTATATTTTCTACTCTTCAATTATAATACCAGAACTTCTTCTTCTTTTCCTATTTCTCTGCTGGTTATGCATAAACTGCTGATAGATTATTCTGTAGACACATTTAATTAATTTTTCCTTTTAGCTTGTCAAATATGTTACTAATGTTGACCTTATTCTCTTTGGGAATAAAATCTGTATCTTATACTTCTATGCCAAGGTTTTCACAAGGAATATATAATCAACCTACCTTGCCCAGAATATGGACCTGTTCAAATCTCTATGTGGTTACCAAGCTCATTTATTTCAGCCAGTAGTGCGTTTCAAGAAATTTATGTTTATAAAACAAAGACTGTCATGAACTATTGGCCCGACTGTTTAATTGGTTCATTTCAACATTACGCCATAGGTTTACTATATCTCATACTTGATATATATAGTTCAAGGGGATTTGAGAAGTATAATTCATATCCGTTATACAAGCTTCATGCAAATCTCTGAAACTAAAAGGGTGATGTAGACACTATGATATTTTGATTAGGACATGACAGCAACAGTGACCATTCATTAGTACATTAATATATAATAAAGCTCTAAGCTGTAGGAGAAATAAAATATTATTTTACTACTGGTATGCAAAAGTGAAAGCTTCTATTAGAAATTGGAAAAAATCCTGATACCCTGGAAGGAATATATTTTTTGTTAAGATTGTTTACCAGACGGATTATGACTTCATTATAAATGAAGAATACAAATACCTCATGTAGATGATCTGAGCCAGTACATCTAGTAAGTAATTCAAGTTGTAAACATTCTAATGCTCAACATACCACATATACACTACACTGTCGGTAGAGTAAGAGATAAATAACAAACACGGTGGCACAAGAAACAAAATTACTTAACTCTTTCTACATGCAGTTATTTCCCTCACTTTTTAACAGTTAATTCAAGGGAGAAAAAGCTATTTTAAAAAAAAATCATTCTCGTCAATAAATAAACACATATATATCTTATTACATACTAATTTGAAGAAAACTGGACAACCTATTAGAATAACAAGATTAAAAAGTAGTAGAAGTAAAACTAGAAAGACTTCTTATAAGGAAGCAACTCTAATGGCGGAGTGTACTGCGAATGGCGTTCAACAGACTTCCGCTGTGGTGCAGTGTGTGGCGAAAAGAGTTAACAAATCTGACCAACAAATATTCAGCTGAACTCAGATCAATAACCTTCTCTACAGAAATATTGTATGTGGTAAATCAACAATATTGCTGCATTGTCTATATAGTAGATCTACCTCTTTGTGTTTTCTGATAGGTATGTAGTTCCTTTACTCGTTTGTTCGCAAAAGCTTGTTGAACAAAACTGTTCTTATTCTTAGTCTACTATGTTTAGGCTGGTCGTCCTGGTCCTCAGACCTGCCGCTGAGAATAAGTCCATCATTTTGTTCAGCTCAAGGCAGTATCCACATTGTTTCTGCCTCATTTCTGCACAATCTGGCCAGATTTGGCATGGTTTATTGTCAACTGGGTGTTCAAGTTAAACGATACAAATTTGTATGTCCCTAATATTTCGTCAAATTTTACCTTTTTACAATATGTTTATTTTAAACTTGCAAGTTTAACCTTGACCTATTTACATATTATCTTCTGCTTTCAGGAATTATTATAGCTCATTCTTGTTTATTTTTCTTCTACAATGATCCAGACTGCATGGGTTCTTACCCTTAGTTCAATGCCATGTTGTATTTATATTGTACACAGCATTCAAAAGCTGGGGTGTCAGTGGATTCCTCACTACATCCTGGACAGTAACAAAAATACATTTCTCTGTGCTCATTCCCTGTCACTAGAATGTCTACTGGTCATGATGAGCCTACTGGTCATGTTGAGCCTACTGAAACTACTGTTCATGCTAAGCCTACTGGTCATGTTGAGCCTACTGGTAATGATAAGCCTACTGGTCATGCTGAGCCCACATGTCATGCCAAGTTCTACTATACTCTAGATGTGTTCAAATGTTCATGACAAGAAGGATCTTCATGACCAGAGTCACCTCACCTTTACAATGGATGTCAGTTGGTTATAAAACTGCATATATTGATTCTCTATTCTCAGGTTTAGTCAATATTATTTCTAGCTTCTTACTAGGCACAGAGCCATATGCAATAATGTTCAATAGGATTCACACATTTGTACAAATGAGCTACTGGTAAGATGTTACAAAGAGAAGACATTACTTTATAGTACAACATCTACTGATATATACTGTGGTGTGGTGTCAGAACCTGGATTAATCATATAAGAGACCACCGACTTCTGTATTCAAACCTCACCTGATTAATCATACAAGAGACCACCGACTTCTGTATTCAAACTTCACCTGATTAATCATACAAGAGACCACCGACTTCTGTATTCAAACTTCACCTGATTAATCATACAAGAGATCACCAACTTCTGTATTCAAACCTCACCTGATTAATCATACAAGAGACCACCGACTTCTGTATTCAAACCTCACCTGATTAATCATACAAGAGACCACCGACTTCTGTATTCAAACGTCACCAGATTAATCATACAAGAGACCACCGACTTCTGTATTCAAACCTCACATGATTAACCCTTTAGCTGCTAAAGACGACGAGGGAAGTCAATAAGTAAGCCACAAAGTTATGTGAGATGGTAGGTAAATGTAGTTGGTGTTTTCTAAAAGTATCATTAGGTGACAGCAACATCCAACTTTATATTCCCGTTCGCCAGGTGGCGCTATGTGTCTCATGCGCATGCGCAGCGCATAAACAAAATGGCAACTGTACTTACGGAGAGTACAACCAAAGAGCAACGTGCTGTTGAGCGTTTTTTGTGGGCAAAAGGACTGCCTGCAAAGGACATTCATAAGGAAATGCTTCCTGTTTATGCTGACAAATGTTTGTCCGTAAAACAGTGCATAGTTGGGTAGAAAAATTTTCTCAAGGACGCTCTAAAATTTTTGATGAAATCCGATCTGGTCGTCCTGTTGAGATTGCAACAGAAGCATCAGTGCAGCGGGTGGAGGAGATGATTAGAGGTGACAGATGAGTAACGATAGACTCTGTAGCATCTGCAATAGGGTGCTCACATGGTTCAGCATACAGCATAATGCATGATCGATTGAAATTTAAGAAAGTGTGCTCAAGGTGGGTACCAGACAATTGAAAGAGGAACACAAAATGAACCGATTTGGCCTGTCCTTGCATCATCTCTGTGTCGATACGAAGATGAAGGAGAAGAGATGCTGAACAGGATTGTTACTGGGGATAAATCATGGGTGCATCACTACCAGCCCGAATCAAAACGTGCTCCAATGCAGTGGAAACATCCTTCTTCGCCTTGTGTCCAAAAATTCAAGGTTACGCCATCAGCAGGGAAGGTTATGTTGATGGTGTTCTGGGATTGTCAGGGAGTGCTTTTAACCAATTTCATGAAAAAAGGTGACAATGTGAATTCGAATCGTACTGTGAAGTTCTATCGATGCTTCATGATGCAATTCGAAAAAATTTTCAGGGTTGCTGACTAGAGGAGTGTTGCTTCTTCATGACAATCCCAGACCACTTAAGGCTCGATTAACTCAGGAGAAAATTAACCAACTAAGGTGGGAAATTCTGGAACATCCACCTTACAGTCCCAACGTAGCCCCTAGCGATTTCCACCTCTTGGTCTACTGAAACACACCTTGGCGGAGAAATTTCGTGAATGACGCTGAAGTTGAATGTGAAGTGAAAACGTGGTTTAGAAAACAGAGCCCGCAGTTCTATGCAGCCGGTTTGGGAGGATTGATAAAACGATGGGATAAGTGCATCAATGTTGGTGGAAATTATGTTGAGAAATAAAGGAACAATGTATGTATAAAAATAAACTGGTTTCAAGTTGTTATCATGTTTAGTTATTTTTCTACAGCCATTTGTGGCTTACTTATTGACTTCCCTCGTATATATACGTTTTCCCCATTCACTTCTAAAGATGCATTAACACATCTGTTATTATCTTTCCTCTGTGGGCTAAAGACGTATTAACACGTTATACATTTCTACTGTCACTACTATAGGCGTTTGTGACTTAGAAACAAAGAAACAAAGAGTAGCTATTTTTAGCTGAGCCTTCGGAAAGTATGTAACAGCGAAAGGGTTAATCATACAAGAGACCACTGACTTCTGTATTCAAACCTCACCTGATTAATCATACAAGAGACCACCTACTTCTGTATTCAAACCTCACCTGATTAATCATACAAGAGACCACCGACTTCTGTATTCAAACCTCACCTGATTAATCATACAAGAGACCACCGACTTCTGTATTCAAACCTTACCTGATTAATCATACAAGAGACCACCGACTTCTGTATTCAAACCTCACCTGATTAATCATACAAGAGACCACCGACTTCTGTATTCAAACCTCACCTGATTAATCATACAAGAGACCACCGACTTCTGTATTCAAACCTCACCTGATTAATCATACAAGAGACCACCGACTTCTGTATTCAAACTTCACCTGATTAATCATACAAGAGACCACCGACTTCTGTATTCAAACATCACCTGATTAATCATACAAGAGACCACCGACTTCTGTATTCAAACCTCACCTGATTAATCATAAAAGAGACCACCGACTTCTGTATTCAAACCTCACCTGATTAATCATACAAGAGACCACCGACTTCTGTATTCAAACCTCACCAGATTAATCATACAAGAGACCACCGACTTCTGTATTCAAACCTCACCAGATTAATCATACAAGAGACCACAGACTTCTTATTCAAATTCACCTGATTAATCAATCAAGAGACCACCGACTTCTGTATTCAAACCTCACCTGATTAATCATACAAGAGACCACCGACTTCTGTATTCAAACCTCACCTTGATTAATCATCACAATCAGAGACCACCGACTTCTGTATTCAAACCACCTGATTAATCATACAAGAGACCACCGACTTCTGTATTCAAACTTCACCTGATTAATCATACAAGAGACCATAATCTTCTGTATTCAAACACCTAAATTTTTCTTTCAGTAACATGTACATTTGACATATATCTGCATACAATACTGCAGAGTACATACAATGCTTTCATCAACAACAAAGCATTATGTAACAATACAACACAAAAACATCTATCTACAATTAAAAACACAGCAAAATCAACCACAATAAAACATGCTTTATACAAAAAGCAATACTAAAATATGAGCAATATGAACAGCAAATTACATAACACTTGTGTCTTCAAACACAATGAAGATATTTACTTAGTCTACATCACATAATAATACCACCATAAGCAATCGTTCATAATAAAATTAACTTCAGTCATAATATGAATCACGCCCAAGTATATGACATAACGACCAGATTTCATTCAATTTTAAATAAATCACACATTATTTTGAATAATATTTATAACTTTTACATTTCTTAAATTACAAAAACAAATGTTGACAAAACATGAAGAAAGAATTCCAAAACAATATAATAAAACTGTGTAGGTATGTGAAGTGTTAGAGATCACAGATGTTTTACACCTTATTATTTGGATGTGGAGATGGATAGTTCACTCTTTAGCTATCTTCCCATCTCTATCTTAAAAACCAGCTACCATTTCCATCTAGGTAAACTGAAGTCTGCTTTAACTGGGAAGTATCTTCCAAAAGCAGTCTCAATACTCTAACTATACCTGCAATACTTGTAACTTAACAAAAAAACAAAGGATAAAATATGAAAGTTGTTCTCAATTAGGTGCTACCAAAAACACTGCGGAAATTGTATGAATATCTTAGTTTGTGATTGATACATTATGTATGAAGATAAAAAAATAAAGAAAACACATAGAACAAATAGTACACGTAGAATGATGTTTGACTATCCTGGGAGATCATAAAGAAAACCGCTAGAGACAGGGAAAAGTGGCGAACAACTGTTGAGGCCCTATGCTCCTTGAGGAGTAGAGAGAAATAAGTCAAGTAAGTCAAGTCATTGAACAAATATTAGCAGAAACTCAATATAAACAAATATTGAATATTGAAGACAAGAGAAAACATTTATAATGAAAAAAAGTGCTTAAGAATGCAGATTCAGATTGTGTTGTTTGCAGTTTTAGTGCAATTGTTAGAAAATGGTGCACCATGCAACAAAAGCAAGAAGAAGAAAGGAACTATGTAGACACAACTACTCACACAATGCTTGATATGTAGAAGAAGAAGAAAGCAACTATGTAGACACAACTACTCACACAATGATTGGTATGTAGAAGAAGAAGAAAGCAACTATGTAGACACAACTACTCACACAATGCTTGATATGTAGAAGAAGAAGAAGAAGAAGAAAGCAACTATGTAGACACAACTACTCACACAATGCTTGGTATGTAGAAGAAGAAGAAGAAAGCAACTATGTAGACACAACTACTCACACAATGCTTGGTATGTAGAAGAAGAAGAAGAAAGCAACTATGTAGACACAACTACTCACACAATGCTTGGTATGTAGAAGAAGAAGAAGAAAGAACTATGTAGACACAACTACTCTCACAATGCTTGGTATGTAGAAGTAGAAGAAGAAGAAAGCAACTATGTAGACACAACTACTCACACAATGCTTGGTATGTAGAAGAAGAAGAAAGCAACTATGTAGACACAACTACTCACACAATGCTTGGTATGTAGAAGAAGAAGAAAGCAACTATGTAGACACAACTACTCACACAATGCTTGGTATGTAAAAAAGAAGAAGAAGAAGAAGAAGAAAGCAACTATGTAGACACAACTACTCACACAATGCTTGGTATGTAGAAGAAGAAGAAAGCAACTATGTAGACACAACTACTCACACAATGCTTGATATGTAGAAGAAGAAGAAGAAAGCAACTATGTAGACACAACTACTCACACAATGCTTGGTATGTAAAAAAGAAGAAGAAGAAAGCAACTATGTAGACACAACTACTCACACAATGCTTGGTATGTAGAAGAAGAAGAAAGCAACTATGTAGACACAACTACTCACACAATGCTTGTATGTAAGAAGAAGAAGAAGAAGAAGAAGAAGAACTATGTAGACACAACTACTCACACAATGCTTGGTATGTAGAAGAAGAAGAAAGCAACTATGTAGACACAACTACTCACACAATGCTTGATATGTAGAAGAAGAAGAAAGGAACTATGTAGACACAACTACTCACACAATGCTTGGTATGTAGAAGAAGAAGAAGAAGAAAGGAACTATGTAGACACAACTACTCCACAATGCTTGTATGTGAAGAAGAAGAAGAAGAAGAAACAACTATGTAGACACAACTACTCACACAATGCTTGATATGTAGAAGAAGAAGAAGAAGAAGAAAGCAACTATGTAGACACAACTACTCACACAATGCTTGGTATGTAGAAGAAGAAGAAGAAGAAGAAAGGAACTATGTAGACACAACTACTCACACAATGCTTGGTATGTAGAAGAAGAAGAAGAAGAAAGCAACTATGTAGACACAACTACTCACACAATGCTTGGTATGTAGAAGAAGAAGAAGAAAGCAACTATGTAGACACAACTACTCACAATGCTTGGTATGTAGAGAGAAGAAGAAAGCAACGAGACACAACACACAAGCTGATGTAAGAAGACACATAGACACAACTACCTACAATGCTTGGTATGTAGAAGTAGAAGAAGAAGAAAGCAACTATGTAGACACAACTACTCACAATGCTTGTATGTAAAGAAGAAGAAGAAGAAGAAAGGAACTATGTAGACACAACTACTCACACAATGCTTGGTATGTAGAAGAAGAAGAAGAAAGGAACTATGTAGACACAACTACTCACACAATGCTTGGTATGTAGAAGAAGAAGAAAGCAACTATGTAGACACAACTACTCACACAATGCTTGGTATGAGAAGAAGAAGAAGAAGAAAGCAACTATGTAGACACAACTACTCACACAATGCTTGGTATGTAGAAGAAGAAGAAGAAGAAAGCAACTATGTAGACACAACTACTCACACAATGCTTGGTATGTAGAAGAAGAAGAAGAAGAAAGCAACTATGTAGACACAACTACTCACACAATGCTTGGTATGTAGAAGAAGAAGAAGAAGAAAGCAACTATGTAGACACAACTACTCACACAATGCTTGGTATGTAGAAGAAGAAGAAAGCAACTATGTAGACACAACTACTCCACAATGTTGATATGTAGAAGAAGAAGAAAGCAACTATGTAGACACAACTACTCACAATGCTTGGATATGTAAAAAGAAGAAGAAAGCAACTATGTAGACACAACTACTCACACAATGCTTGGTATGTAGAAGAAGAAGAAGAAGAAAGCAACTATGTAGACACAACTACTCACACAATGCTTGATATGTAGAAGAAGAAGAAGAAGAAGAAAGGAACTATGTAGACACAACTACTCACACAATGCTTGGTATGTAGAAGTAGAAGAAGAAGAAAGCAACTATGTAGACACAACTACTCACACAATGCTTGTATGTAGAAGAAGGAAAAAAAGAAAGAACTATGTAGACACAACTACTCACAATGCTTGGTATGTAGAAGAGAAGAAGAAGAAGAAAGAAAGCAACTATGTAGACACAACTACTCTCACAATGCTTGGTATGTAGAAGAAGAAGAAGAAGAAAGCAACTATGTAGACACAACTACTCACACAATGCTTGGTATGTAGAAGAAGAAGAAGAAGAAGAAAGGAACTATGTAGACACAACTACTCACACAATGCTTGGTATGTAGAAGAAGAAGAAGAAGAAGAAAGGAACTATGTAGACACAACTACTCACACAATGCTTGGTATGTAGAAGAAGAAGAAGAAGAAAGGAACTATGTAGACACAACTACTCTCACAATGCTTGGTATGTAGAAGAAGAAGAAGAAGAAAGCAACTATGTAGACACAACTACTCACACAATGCTTGGTATGTAGAAGAAGAAGAAGAAGAAAGGAACTATGTAGACACAACTACTCACACAATGCTTGATATGTAGAAGAAGAAGAAGAAGAAGAAAGCAACTATGTAGACACAACTACTCACACAATGCTTGATATGTAGAAGAAGAAGAAGAAGAAAGCAACTATGTAGACACAACTACTCACACAATGCTTGATATGTAGAAGAAGAAGAAGAAGAAAGCAACTATGTAGACACAACTACTCACACAATGCTTGATATGTAGAAGAAGAAGAAGAAGAAAGCAACTATGTAGACACAACTACTCACACAATGCTTTGTATGTAGAAGAAGAAGAAGAAGAAAGAACTATGTAGACACAACTACTCACACAATGCTTGGTATGTAGTAGAAGAAGAAGAAGAAGAAAGCAACTATGTAGACACAACTACTCACACAATGCTTGGTATGTAGAAGAAGAAGAAGAAGAAGAAAGCAACTATGTAGACACAACTACTCACACAATGCTTGATATGTAGAAGAAGAAGAAGAAGAAGAAAGCAACTATGTAGACACAACTACTCACACAATGCTTGGTATGTAGAAGAAGAAGAAGAAGAAGAAGAAAGGAACTATGTAGACACAACTACTCACACAATGCTTGGTATGTAAAGAGAAGAAGAAGAAAGCAACTATGTAGACACAACTACTCACACAATGCTTGATATGTAGAAGAAGAAGAAGAAGAAGAAAGGAACTATGTAGACACAACTACTCACACAATGCTTGTTATGTAGAAGAAGAAGAAGAAGAAGAAGAAAGCAACTATGTAGACACAACTACTCACACAATGCTTGGTATGTAGAAGAAGAAGAAGAAAGAAACTATGTAGACACAACTACTCACACAATGCTTGATATGTAGAAGAAGAAGAAGAAGAAAGGAACTATGTAGACACAACTACTCACACAATGCTTGGTATGTAGAAGAAGAAGAAGAAGAAGAAAGCAACTATGTAGACACAACTACTCACACAATGCTTGGTATGTAGAAGAAGAAGAAGAAGAAGAAAGCAACTATGTAGACACAACTACTCACACAATGCTTGATATGTAGAAGAAGAAGAAGAAGAAGAAGAAAGCAACTATGTAGACACAACTACTCACACAATGCTTGATATGTAGAAGAAGAAGAAAGCAACTATGTAGACACAACTACTCACACAATGCTTGATATGTAGAAGAAGAAGAAGAAAAGAAAGAACTATGTAGACACAACTACTCACACAATGCTTGGTATGTAGAAGAAGAAGAAGAAGAAGAAAGCAACTATGTAGACACAACTACTCACACAATGCTTGATATGAGAAGAAGAAGAAAGCAACTATGTAGACACAACTACTCACACAATGCTTGGTATGTAGAAGAAGAAGAAGAAAGCAACTATGTAGACACAACTACTCACACAATGCTTGGTATGTAGAAGAAGAAGAAGAAAGCAACTATGTAGACACAACTACTCACACAATGCTTGGTATGTAGAAAAAGAAGAAGAAGAAGAAGAAAGAACTATGTAGACACAACTACTCACACAATGCTTGGGTATGTAGAAGAAGAAGAAAGCAACTATGTAGACACAACTACTCACACAATGCTTGGTATGTAGAAGAAGAAGACAGAGAACAATGACATGCTCTAGCTGGATTACTTACATAAAAACCAAATTATCACAGATAATGCCAGTATATACAAGCCACATATAGGACAGTGGGAAAATGCATGTAGTACAAGTAACGGATCTCTTGAAACTGAAATATTACATAAACCTTTTGAGAATAAGAACATTTTCAGCATCACAAATTTCAGAGCAAATTAACATGTCTCATTGTATTAATTCAAACCCCATAAGATACCCTGCATATACTAGAAACATTTTTACTTACCATGTAATATTAAAGATGCACATTTTATCGTACACATAACAAGGTAATCTCAACTAACTTTTAATAAATGCTCAATCATTTTCATAATCAATTTTGAAAATATCTTTCCCATCTTCAAAATTACATCGGGACACTTGGTACTACTGAGTTTGCACACCAAAGGTGAGATCTTCCTGTGCAAGAAAGAGATCGAAGCACACATGGTGACTCACCGAAGTGCAATGATGATGCTCCAATCAATCAATTAATTAATCAATCAATGTTGAAATTCTATAAGGTGGCTCAAAAGCTGTGAAATCCTCAAATTTGTTAGTGGTTTAGAAAATATAATCTGAGACTATCCACAACAAAACAATCATGTATTTCCTCAACAATTGATCCTGAACTACAGAAAATAATAATATTATCAAATATATCTGGCTAATTGCATTAAACTGAAACATAGACTGAGCATTTAAGATAACAGCAAGATTTGAAATGGTTTTTGAGAGTGAAAGAGTAAGTTGGAAAGATACACAATTCAAATGATCCAAGTTTATAAAGATATAGAAGTAGACAAAAGAATACTTCTTCAATATATGTAAACATGCAGAACATTCAGGCTTGATCAGAACCAGATATCAATTTAGAATGTCTTGATTTTATTGTAATATCAGACAAAAATATCTGCTACAAAAATTCATGGAAAGAAAAATTCATGGAAAGAGAAGAACAAGACATCTAAGTGAATAAAAAGTTCTCAAACACAATCAGAAGACTGAGAGATCATTAAACATAGTAAATAAGTAGACATTAGCCAAGTATTTGAGGGTCTCAGAAACAAAATTTGTCAAACATTGAATTGAATGACTATCTTTACTTCTCTTGACACCCATTTTCTCTAGCCGTGAAGACAAGCAATTTTAAGACCGGACCAGCTATCTCTACAAATATAGAGCCCCTCTGTTGTGTCTTTTCAACAACTTCACAACACGGAAAATCAGGTCAGATTTTAGCAGTGCTGACAAATTTAGTCTTTGTGCTTATATAAATATGAAATGTTTAAGGACCAACTTCAATGTCAAAGACATGAAAGAGAAACATGATGGTTTAGATTTATATAGTTTTAAATAGAACCACTGAAAACAGAGTAGAATGGACATGCATGACCAGACAACTCTATCATCAGTCTGATAATGAATGAGAATATACAACTCTTGAATTGTAAAAATGATAAATCTATCAACACTTTCCGAAGGGACACATTTAGACATCTTCATATTTTTCACAGTTGAAACAGTCTATGAAAGGTCACCTTTATCAAAACTGAAAAGGTCACCTTTATGAAAGCTGAAAAGGCCACCTCCATCACAACTGAAATGATCGCCTCCATCTAAACTGAAAAGGCTACATTCTGCAAAATATCACAAACAATGTGAAGCCCAATCGTTCCGTTACCAAAATTATACTGTTTATATTTTTCTCTAGGGTAAATCAAAGTTATCTTTCTGAATAATATCAACAGAATATAATATTTAAATTTGAACAAATTAAAAGTGATATTTTGTCATTCTTGTTATATAACTTGAATATAAGACTATCATTAACAAATATGATTTCATACAACAGTGGAAGGATATATGCTCAATTACAGATCTCAAAGAACTTATCGTCGAATGTAATCCAAAGAACAAACTTATTATCGTTAAACTTCAAACAGGACACAACCGACTGAGAAAGCACATGGACAAAAAAAGCTTCAAATTGATGAGACAGACTTGTACATTTGTGAACTGAGATTAGAAACTTCTGAACATATTCTTTATGAGTATTGCTTCTACAGGCAAGATTGGGAGCAAATATGAACTATCCAGAATGCTCTCCTTCTAAATTTGAAAGGTCTTATGGATGATTTGAAGTGATTCATATGGTTCAGTAAAGCTAATGGTGCTGTAATCTGATGATTCATAGAAGAAGATAAAGAAATTGTATATCTTGAATGGCTGAAAAATATGAAAGGAAATAAGACTGTTTGAGACACCATAAAAATAATTGTGTGATGAGATATATTAAATATAGTCCCTGTACTACATTAGTAAACTGTTGCTTACAGTAGATAAATGTTGCTTACATTAGTTCAATGATCCTTATATAAGCTAAACACTGGCTCGGTAACACTGCCGGCATAGTCATTGAGGTACGCAAGAAGACCCACCCCCCCACACCGATCACCGATACAAGGTGATGGCTTAATGGGGGCGACATGTTGCTTAAATTAGTTAAATCTTGCTTACCTTAGTAAACCATTACAAGTAAAACACTATTTAAACATTGCTTACATTAGTTACAATTTGCTTACAATTCAATTCTCTGAAATAGCTTCCATATAAGATTACAAGCATAACACAATAAAACTGGCTGTCTGAATAGCAGAGATTACACATTTTCATTGTGAAAGTTGATCAACTGAGAGATCAAAACTCACAAAATATTCACATTAAACAAATACAATACAACACAAAAATGTGTTCCCTTTTCACATTTGATCAATACTATATGATCAATTCACTATTACTGAATACTTTACATATTACATAAAAGAACAGGCGCTACTGTGCAATCAACATGAAAAGAATAATAAACAAGGGAAGTGTGAAATTATAATAATGAAAGCTTTTGAAGCTGTTTTAGGAAAATATATTTGTGTAAAAACAAAGCCTTCAGTGGGAAAAAAGCAAATAATATAAAGTAATATAAGGAGTAGTGAGTCACAACAGTGTAATGGTTTAGTGCACTTGCTTTGTAGGCACAGTGGGAGTGCAACCTTTTTCGAAAGTAACAGCTCTCAGGCTGAACCAGCCTTAAGCAGATAAACACTGGAAAGTAAAGGTGGCAGACATGATGATAATCACATAACCCACTGTGTGACATTGATCAATAAAAACTATGGGCAGAATAACACTGTATTCCCCAATATATCTCATGGTATAAAAAGGGGTTCTGCACTTACTTACTTACTTACGAAGTTAAGATTAATTTTGTATGCAAACATAACTTATTGACCTCTTCTTCTGCACTCAGTTAATGCTATTCATTTCCTCTTTATGTCATGGAGGCACAAAAGGCACTCACAAGCGATCCACATTTTTGTCAGTCTGTTTCCTTTCTACCCATGGTATATTGTATTAGGCCATACTCTTTCATTTCCCTTTTCCTGTCGTGGTTTCCTTTGGTTTGCCCCTACTGTTGTCCATTTAATTAGTTTGCCCCATCTGTTGTCCAATCTTTGCCAAAGTGGCCAGTGACATTCTACACACATGTCCAAGCGATCTCCATCGTCCTCTGATTGTTACTGCCAGTGAAGTGAAATGATTTTCTTCCGAGATCATTTGTAAAATTTTCTAGCCAAACAAAATATTTGAAGGATTCTACAACGACAATTCTTTAGAAAGGTTTCTACGTTATGTGCAAAGTCTGTGCTTTTTTTGTCCGGAGTTCGTTATTGTATAAATATTTCGAGAATGTTACTTCTGCAAATTCTGAGTTTGGTTTTCAAACCAAGTCTTTTTCATCTCCATAGGATATCTGAGGTTGGAAACATCTGCATATATCATACACATATAACAACACCTACCCTTTTGAAGCATGGACTGGGAGCCGGGGTACGATAACTGCCCTAGTAAAATGCAATCTCAGAGCCACTGGAGGGTAGTAGTAATGACCCTAGACCTACATTCTTATGCTGGAAATAGCTTCATTACAGCAACCCTACGGCAAATGCTAGATTTAAAAAACTGCAATATGTCTTGCCCCAATGCACAGACATATCAGTGGTGTATATAACGACACCCGTATCAGGTGTTTTCAGCAAGTAGTGGTTCATTTTGTGGTCTGCTTTTTCCACTTTACCAATCGCTACATTCTTTTCCAAGAAAAATGAGAACATTCTGGAATTTTGCCATGGTCCCATCAATCCGAATGCATTCTTCATATTTTGGTAGGGTTGTGTTAGACAATGACTTGCCTATAGAAAGAAGATAGCCAATAACTTTCATACAAAATGAAGCAAGCCAACCTACATAATAAAATAAAGAGAGCCAGTAACAAGCTATGAGAATACAAGCTGTCATATATTATATATACTAATTAACTATACAAGTAACATACATTTATTTTTCTTGTTGTTTAAATGACTAAACAAGAAGTGAAGATATCATTAAATTCATTCATCATGCTGACTAAAATTTACCATACTGCAGTCACATGGCAAATTTCATAACCAAAGTTTCATTTCAAACTTAGTCTCACAAACTGGACATATGAACATCTTTGTTCTGAACAGAGCAATCCAGAGAATTGTACTTAAAGTAGATACCATATGGAATATTATGGAATGTGCATTTACTCTAATACAATACCAATGCTATTCTATCAAAATATAGTAGCTAACTAACTAAACAGTGCATTTATCATTATAATTTATATTTGGAATCTATTACCAAGAAACATCATCCATTCAGTTCCGGATCTGTTCTAGAAGATTATCAATAGTTCCATACAATCTCATATATTGACAATATTATATTATTCTTGTTTTATATAAAATAATCTTTTCTTAAAGCAAAGCTCTCGGTTTCCAGCTTTCTGCAGTCTTGTCTTACCACTTATGTAGTGGAATGTGGTGCAAAGGTCTCGATTTCCAGCTTCATATCTTGTCTTACTACTTATGTAGTGGAATGTCGTGGGACAGCTTAAGTTCTGATTAGTGAGACAAAAGAACTGATGCAAAATCCTGAAAATTGCAATGTCTACAAGTCCTACTGTCTGAACTATACTACAATCAGTGTAAGGTTGTCGTGTAGTGGATACCATGTCACTGTAAAATATCAGGAAATGAGTCAGCAGACTGATTGGTTAAGGAAGCTGATGCCGGAGAGCAACCCAATGAATTAGTTATGTATCATCAAACAAAGAAAAGATTAAATTAATCAGAAAGTCAACAATACCAACATATGAGCAAATCAGAACAAGTTGTCATTCCATGCTTCAAAACAAAGCATAGTTGACTTTGCAGTCACATGTATTACAAAAGTCAAGATTAGCAATTCAGTAATGTATGCATGTGAACACTTTCAGAATAAACGTTTAAGAAGAATCCTGCAAATTTTCTGGGCAAATACCATAAGAAATGATCAGATTTTGAAAAGAACAGACTGTGCATCCTTGGAGACCATCATTACGAGACGAAGATGGAGGTGGTTTGGACATATATGTCGTATGCCAGTGGGGGCATTGGCTAGGGCAGCTCTCAGATGGACAGCGGATGGGAAGAAAAGGCCTGGACGTCCAAAGGAAACATGAAGAAGAATGGTGGAGAGAGAGTTGAAGGAGTATGGCCTGATGTGGGAGACGGTAGAGAGGCAGCAGAACGGCAACAGTAGAAGTCTCTTGTGGAAGCCTTATGTGTCAATCAGGACATGAAGAGGATATAGATATGCAAGTGAACAGGCAGCCTAGACTGTAGAGCACATATTTCAAGATTACTCCAAATATAATATACTGAGGCAAATGTCACTGTTCTTGGGAAACAACAGTCAAAAGTGTGAGCTACAAAGGACAGTGAAGTTTTTACTTACAAGAGACAACATTGAATATATAGACAATATTGCAAGAGAATGTAAGGAAGAAATAAAGCAGAAAAAGTACTTCAGAAGTTGTTGTAAAGCTCATGCTTTCATATTTCTTCATGTCTATCTGTTTGCCTCTTGACCTACCTTGTGTTCTCATGTCACCAGATTTTCTACTATAGAAATCACACAGTGATAGTTGAGATCCATTCTCATAAATTGGTCAAACTATCTATTTTCTGATTCTCCATATATTTTAACACATTAACTACCACATTGAAAAACAGACAGTGGTCAAATCCATTTTTGTTCATTTTTCCACTGCACAGGTGTTTGTACAAATTAAGATGTAGTTTACTCATTAGAAAATAATTTGATGAATGACTTGTAATTTTGTAGATAAATAAATGTACTTAAATGGTAGCAATCAAAATACATTAAGGACAATTTTGAACTAATTTGATAATGAAACAAATCATGACACAGTCTGTAGCACATGGCAAATGTGTCATACAAACTGGCACATGTTACAGAGATTGATAATTAATGTGTTAATGAAGATGTAGTTTCTACAATTTGTTCAATGTCTGTGCTTTTCATTCTATCTCTTCTGCTTGATAAGATGTGTCTAATGTACGTAACATGTTAACTGTACATATCAAGTATTGTCATTCAGTCAACTTCAAAACTTTCTTGCAAGACTGTCAACAGTTCTAACTATTCTTACTTATATATTGTCAATATTATTTGTATAATCTATTCTTTGAAGCAAAGGCCTTGACTTTCTGCTTTTAAAGACACCCAAAGTATGTAATTTCTTTTCTTCCCTCTAATTTCACATACAAAATTTGTCTTTAGAAGCATTTCTTACATGTCAACATATCAAAATTACAAAACTTTTATGAACTTTTTATGGACATTTGTAAATGAACAAAATGTTTCTGCTTGTCCAACATTATAGTGTCATCATTTTCTTATGTTCTCACAGTACTGATTTTTTTTATATTTTATCTGCATTCACTTCTCTTTTATTTTGATAAGTCATTCTGCAATAAATGCATTTTCTTCAGAAAGCTATGTCAGGAAGCTACATCATGTTGCTATTGAAATATCCAGTTCAAAATTATTCACGTCCAAATTCCTCCCCAAAAACATTATGTCCTGAAAGAGTGAATCCGTATAACTTAAAAGTGTTAATCTGTTATTAATGAAGACTTTAGATTTGAATATCTGGTTTTAACAGCTTGTCCTTCATCATATGCTTGCTATAACAAATAATGAAATCAACATAAATATTACCATAACTGATGATAAAAAAAATTGATGCACGCAGGTCATTACTATCAATCACACCAGGGACTGTACTTGTTCAGACATGATCATGTTCAGTTTACTTGTTCGATCATATTGATTATCATATTTATGACACCTGTTCATGCATTTGGTTAATACAAACTTGGTAGCAGGACTGAAACAGAATACTGAACGCAGTATTTCTAATGTAGCAGTTGACAATATACAATTTAGTCCTTACAAAACTGCAAAACTTGTGTACAAAAATCCTGATACAAACATTTCTGAAAGCAAATGGGCATAATGATGGATATATTGGATATGATAGTTAACAATGATATCTGTCAGTGTATGGTCTTTCTGAGAACTGATTGAAAACTGTGCAGCTTATTATTATATTCTATATAAATCTGTACAAAATGAGCTATGTATTTTCTTTAGCAAATGTAACAATTATGTTCTCTCACAATACAATAATACAAGCAAATTTAAAGGAGTTTATAAGTTTGGAAACAGAAATAATGGTAAGACATAGAACACAAGTAATAGCATTGCTAGCATATATTAATAATGTTTGTACCAACAAGAGCTGTATAAATATGTGACAGACAGCTAACACTGACAATTATTTAAAATTGACAACAATTAACAATAAAGCTGTGAGATGACATGATACTGTGCTACAATTGTGAAGCTATTATGAACATATACATTACACACTCTTTCTCTATAAGGTAGAAAGCAGCTCAAATATACACAGAAATAAGCAGCAATTGGTATCAATGTTTCATGACTCAATCCAAATAACACATTTACTGGATATATATCTGTTGTGTCTTTACCGAATCCAGGTGACACATATTCCTGGTCAAATAACAGTACAAATTCATATACATCAATGACATGAGCATTATTTAGTTTTTTCCCTAGGATAATAGCAAACATGAAAATCTGAGCGGATTACATATTAATATTATTATGACTGACAAAAAACCTCAACAATGTCGACAATGGACATTGATCATTTGTGTACGTACAATATTCTTATCTAATGACAGATAAGTCACAGTCATTCATTGTAGGCAACTCTCTAGCTAAAGTCATGAATATTAAACATTGTTCATATTTGTACAGTTATAATATAAATAACAATTTAGAAACTAGTTTTATCTAACCAAAGATTATATCCAACAATTTATATTTTGCTTGACTGAAGGTACCCTCAAGTTATTATTAGTGTTAGAGAATTGATTACAAACAATTAAACATTTATGATATGACTAATCTTCTATTTTTTCAATGATCCAGCAGGGCGCTTGAACTCTTGCCCCCTTTACCCAATGTGATATAGTATTTATGTTGTACAAAACATTGCAATAATAATAGCTCCCCATCGCAAGCGATGATTACTAACAGCCTCAGATGTGTACTGCTGCACCTCTCTGGTGTGTGTGGAGGTGACTGTAGAGTTCATTCCTCAAACACAATCCCCTACCACAGGTGGGGCATACATGATCAAAGTTAAACATGGGGGTTATTTGTTTGATCTGTCTATTCGCACATAGCATTTTAAAGCTGGAGTGTCTTGTGTATCTTCTACCCACCCTGGACACAAGCCAGAATTTGACTGCTCTATCACTAGGACGCCAGGGTATCCTCTGTGCTGCTCAATGATACAACAGTCAAGGTAGGGGTTCAATGTGCATGATATGATGATAACAATATTGACATTCTTCACGTAATTAAGATTCTTATTCCAAATAAACACAGTAAAACATGTTCATAGTTAAAACACGTTCACAGTTAAAACATGTTCAATTAGTGTTATTGTAGCAAGCAAATCATCTTTAACATTGAGATTAATTACTAGTACAGAAAACGACATGACAGTTCAGTTTTTTGTAAGAAATAATGCTCATTTACTAAGCAGAGGTGATATTCAGATCAAAGGAAACATAAAAGAAGATGGTGGAAAAGGAAATGAAAGAGTAAGGAACTGACAATGGATCAATCAATCAAGTGCCATGTTTGTCGGTGTAGTCGATCATGTCTCTCCACAAATCTCTCTTCTTTGTACTGCCAATCAGTTCTGACGTCAATCTTTTATCGAACAACAATGTCATACCATCCAACATCTTCTCCCTCTGCCTTCCATATCTTCTTCCCTGAATTTTACCCATTGACAAAAGATACCATGTGTAAAAAAAAGCTGTAGAACAGCAGTTAAAGACTCAAGTACCAACTATGACATGAAAAAGGACATAGATAGAATAATTTCTGACAATGACAAAATATGAAAACATGAGAAAAGGCAGTTTACCACAAGCGACATATAGACCAATTTAGTCTGTTGTATTTTGTAAAACTACATTTCTTCATGTTTTATTATTTTGTTTGGTAAACAGTTGTAGTGCAGTCTTTCCAGTTGTTCAATTCAACAAGTAGTATTGAAATAAATAAAGCCTTTAGTTAATAACAGCAAACAATGTTATCAATGCCAACCATTGATATTTGAAGAACAGGCATTGAAACACCAACATTTGTCAGCATTATACAGAAATAACACACACATATTTCTACATAACTTCAGTTAGCACACAATTGTATCTTCCACTTAAGACTGACTAGATGAACAAAGTTTGAAACTTATTTACAGATAAACAAAATAGCAACACAAAATGGAATATTTGTAGAATGAACCCTTGGCATCTGTTAAATCAAAGTTGGTGTCTAAGTTTACTAATTATACAACATATTGGAACATTCATTTGGTCTTCTATTAATGCAAACACTAGAAACAAATTAACATATGTATGTAATCTATGACATTCTATGTATTTTTCATTAGAATAATTTAAATGACTTAGACCATGACATTTTATTAATATCTGTTTCCTTTTTTGGCACATCCGAGTGTTAAATCTTCCAGTGCCTTCTAGTAGAAGCGGTTTAAGACTTTGCAGCAGAAGCAGCCAGATTTTCAGCAGACTGCTGTGCCTTGACTATGTTGTAACATGCCTGGCACACTCTCACTGGCTTCAAGATCCTCAGTCGACGAATCTCAGTTTCAAAACAGCTGCATCTGTGTAATAAGATGTGAAACTTGTTAGTTAAATTATTTCCAGCCAGACAGAAACAAGAAAACAAATAATACTGACTCAATGTTACCATGACAACTGTGATACTAATAATAATGTTTGACCATGTAAAGTTTTCTCCATATGGAGCTTAGTCCCTCTCCACAGAAATAACACATCATCTGCTGAAAGTGACCATGTAAAGTTTTCTCCATATGGAGCTTGGTCCCTCTCCACAGAAATAACACATAATCTGCTGAAAGTGACCATGTAAAGTTTTCCATATGGAGCTGGTCCCTCTCCACAGAAATAACACATCATCTGCTGAAAGTGACCATGTAAAGTTTTCTCCATATGGAGCTTGGTCCCTCTCCACAGAAATAACACATCATCTGCTGAAAGTGACCATGTAAAGTTTTCCCCATATGGAGCTTGGTCCCTCTCCACAGAAATAACACATCATCTGCTGAAAGTGACCATGTAAAGTTTTCTCCATATGGAGCTGGTCCTCTCCACAGAAATAACACATCATCTGCTGAAAGTGACCATGTAAAGTTTTCCCATATGGAGCTGGTCCCTCTCCACAGAAATATCACATCATCTGCTGAAAGTGACCATGTAAAGTTTTCTCCATATGGAACTTGGTCCCTCTCCACAGAAATATCACATCATCTGCTGAAAGTGACCATGTAAAGTTTTCTCCATATGGAGCTTGGTCCCTCTCAACAGAAATAACACATCATCTGCTGAAAGTGACCATGTAAAGTTTTCTCCATATGGAGCTAGGTCCCTCTCCACAGAAATATCACATCATCTGCTGAAAGTGACCATGTAAAGTTTTCTCCATATGGACTTGGTCCCTCCACAGAAATATCACATCATCTGCTGAAAGTGACCATGTAAAGTTTTCCCCATATGGAGCTTGGTCCCTCTCCACAGAAATATCACATCATCTGCTGAAAGTGACCATGTAAAGTTTTCCCCATATGGAGCTTGGTCCCTCTCCACAGAAATAACACATCATCTGCTGAAAGTGACCATGTAAAGTTTTCCCATATGGAGCTGGTCCCTCTTCACAGAAATATCACATCATCTGCTGAAAGTGACCATGTAAAGTTTTCTCCATATGGAGCTTGGTCCCTCTCCACAGAAATATCACATCATCTGCTGAAAGTGACCATGTAAAGTTTTCTCCATATGGAGCTTGGTCCCTCTCCACAGAAATATCACATCATCTGCTGAAAGTGACCATGTAAAGTTTTCTCCATATGGAACTTGGTCCCTCTCCACAGAAATAACACATCATCTGCTGAAAGTGACCATGTAAAGTTTTCTCCATATGGAGCTTGGTCCCTCTCCACAGAAATATCACATCATCTGCTGAAAGTGACCATGTAAATCTTTCTCCATATGGAACTTGGTCCCTCTCCACAGAAATATCACATCATCTGCTGAAAGTGACCATGTAAAGTTTTCTCCATATGGAGCTTGGTCCCTCTCCACAGAAATAACACATCATCTGCTGAAAGTGACCATGTAAAGTTTTCTCCATATGGAGCTTGGTCCCTCTCCACAGAAATATCACATCATCTGCTGAAAGTGACCATGTAAAGTTTTCTCCATATGGAGCTTGGTCCCTCTCCACAGAAATATCACATCATCTGCTGAAAGTGACCATGTAAAGTTTTCTCCATATGGAGCTTGGTCCCTCTCCACAGAAATAACACATCATCTGCTGAAAGTGACCATGTAAAGTTTTCCCCATATGGAGCTTGGTCCCTCTCCACAGAAATATCACATCATCTGCTGAAAGATAAACTCATAGTCAAAAACCCTTCAATTTTCCAAATGCATTGTAACCTCTCGAATGCAAGATCAACAGTTTAGCTTGAAAGGACCTCAAAGTTTTCTCATAACTGAGCTATGTCACATAATAACATAAATTCATCATAACTGCTGATGCAAGTGACATGTCAAAGTCCACATATGGAGCAGCCTTCCAAAGAATACGTCACTGCAAAGTGATTCATCAATTTTCTTCTGCTTATAATCATTTGAATGACCCTGATACAGAAATAATATCATTCTCTAAAGAGGAATGTAGTGTTGTCCATTGGAGTGGTCGCTTACAGAAGGTTATAATATGAGGTTTTCGAAAGTTTACTGTCAAAGTGTTGGCCGAAAGTTGGAACTATGATGTTGAGGCTTCTCATCAATCATTTGTACCATACTGTTGTCAATGAGCTTATAAAAGCATTTTTTATATGTAAACTATGGAACTGAAAATATAGCTCAGTTTTCTCTGTAAAGTGATCTATTAAATTTATGCATGTAGATAACTGATTGGATCCATTCTCACGAGATGCCCAAATCATTTCATTCTGTTTCTATTTGATGGTAGATGCCTTGAAATATTTCAGATGTCATTATTTTGATTATTGTTCTCTTCTGTGATAATAGCTTTCAAACATCTCATCATCTGCGAAGTGCACCATGTTTTTCTTCTACTTCATGGAATGTTGGCCATTATACAGAGAGTGAAAATCTGCACTATCAGTTGCATGATAGTCCAGCCATGTACGTTCTTAGCAATGAGAGTTGATAGTCCCTGCTGCTTGTTGACATCAGTTCAATTCTATCTAGTCTATCCTCTGAAACGAACTGACCATGTCAAAGTTGACAATGCAACTAGATCACAGGAAGCTTGAAGCCCATTCCTACGCAGAAAATACCACATTCTGAAGTGATGTATTCTTCTCAATGAGAACGACTGTCCATCTGCACAAGATTCAGCACCATCATCTTTGACCCAAGTACAGACAACGTTTCGCCAGGTATGGTGCTATGTCCTCTCCAGAACTTCACATCATCTCAAAGTGACCATGTTTTAAGTTTCTCCATAGGAGTTGTCCATTGCTCGCAAGAAATAACACATCATCTGCTGAAAGTGACCATGAAAGTTTTCTCCATTGTAGAAAAATTGGTCCATCTACACAGAAATATCACATCATCTGCTGAAAGTGACATGTAAAGTTTTCTTCAATGGAGCTTGGTCCTCTCCACAGAAATATCACATCATCTGCTGAAAGTGACCATGTAAAGTTTTCTCCATATGGAACTTGGTCCCTCTCCACAGAAATAACACATCATCTGCTGAAAGTGACCATGTAAAGTTTTCTTCATATGGAGCTTGGTCCCTCTCCACAGAAATATCACATCATCTGCTGAAAGTGACCATGTAAAGTTTTCCCCATATGGAGCTTGGTCCCTCTCCACAGAAATATCACATCATCTGCTGAAAGTGACCATGTAAAGTTTTCTCCATATGGAGCTTGGTCCCTCTCCACAGAAATAACACATCATCTGCTGAAAGTGACCATGTAAAGTTTTCCCCATATGGAGCTTGGTCCCTCTCCACAGAAATAACACATCATCTGCTGAAAGTGACCATGTAAAGTTTTCTCCATATGGAGCTTGGTCCCTCTCCACAGAAATAACACATCATCTGCTGAAAGTGACCATGTAAAGTTTTCCCCATATGGAACTTGGTCCCTCTCCACAGAAATATCACATCATCTGCTGAAAGTGACCATGTAAAGTTTTCTTCATATGGAGCTTGGTCCCTCTCCACAGAAATAACACATCATCTGCTGAAAGTGACCATGTAAAGTTTTCTTCATATGGAGCTTGGTCCATCTCCACAGAAATAACACATCATCTGCTGAAAGTGACCATGTAAAGTTTTCTTCATATGGAGCTTGGTCCATCTCCACAGAAATAACACATCATCTGCTGAAAGTGACCATGTAAAGTTTTCTCCATATGGAACTTGGTCCCTCTCCACAGAAATATCACATCATCTGCTGAAAGTGACCATGTAAAGTTTTCTCCATATGGAGCTTGGTCCCTGTCCACAGAAATATCACATCATCTGCTGAAAGTGACCATGTAAAGTTTTCTCCATATGGTGCTTGGTCCCTCTCCACAGAAATATCACATCATCTGCTGAAAGTGACCATGTAAAGTTTTCTCCATATGGAGCTTGGTCCCTCTCCACAGAAATATCACATCATCAGCTGAAAGTGACCATGTAAAGTTTTCTCCATATGGAGCTTGGTCCCTCTCCACAGAAATATTACATCATCTGCTGAAAGTGACCATGTAAAGTTTTCCCCATATGGAGCTTGGTCCTCTCTCACAGAAATAACACATCATCTGCTGAAAGTGACCATGTAAAGTTTTCTCCATATGGAGCTTGGTCCCTCTCCACAGAAATATCACATCATCTGCTGAAAGTGACCATGTAAAGTTTTCTCCATATGGAGCTTGGTCCCTCTCCACAGAAATATTACATCATCTGCTGAAAGTGACCATGTAAAGTTTTCTCCATATGGAGCTTGGTCCCTCTCCACAGAAATATCACATCATCTGCTGAAAGTGACCATGTAAAGTTTTCTCCATATGGAGCTTGGTCCCTCTCCACAGAAATATCACATCATCTGCTGAAAGTGACCATGTAAAGTTTTCTCCATATGGAGCTTGGTCCCTCTCCACAGAAATAACACATCATCTGCTGAAAGTGACCATGTAAAGTTTTCTCCATATGGAACTTGGTCCCTCTCCACAGAAATAACACATCATCTGCTGAAAGTGACCATGTAAAGTTTTCCCCATATGGAGCTTGGTCCCTCTCCACAGAAATATCACATCATCTGCTGAAAGTGACCATGTAAAGTTTTCTCCATATGGAGCTTGGTCCCTCTCCACAGAAATAACACATCATCTGCTGAAAGTGACCATGTAAAGTTTTCTCCATATGGAGCTTGGTCCCTCTCCACAGAAATATCACATCATCTGCTGAAAGTGACCATGTAAAGTTTTCTCGATATGGAGCTTGGTCCCTCTCCACAGAAATATCACATCATCTGCTGAAAGTGACCATGTAAAGTTTTCTCCATATGGAGCTTGGTCCCTCTCCACAGAAATAACACATCATCTGCTGAAAGTGACCATGTAAGTTTTCCCATATGGAGCTTGGTCCCTCTCCACAGAAATATCACATCATCTGCTGAAAGCATAAACTCTATAGCTCCAACAACAACCCTTCAATTTTTCCCAAAAAATGCATTTGCAACCTTCGGAATGCAAGACAACAGTTTAGCTAGAGATACCTCCAAATTGTTCTTATAACTGTTGCTATATAAAATAACATTAAATTTGCTATCATAACTGCTGATGCCAAGACATGTCGTAAAGTCCACATCATGTAGAGCAGCGTTCCCAAAGTGGGTGTACATAATTGATTTCATCAATTTTCTATTTCATGCTTATAATCATTTGAAAACTGACCGCGTGATACAGAAATATATATCAATTTTCTACGTCAAAGAGGAAATTGAGCATGTATGTATGTGGGAGGGGGCGCGTTGACAAAGTGTTATAATATGGAGGGGGGTTTTACAAAGTTTATGTTGTGCAAAGTGGGCTGTGGACCGAAAAAGTTTGGGAATCTATGATGTTGAGGTTCTCATCAATCATTTGTACCTACTGTTGTCAATGAGGCTTATAAACAGCATTTTGTATATGTAAAACTATGAACTGAAAATATAGCTTCTAGGTTTTCCTCTTAAGTCAGATCTTTTAACATTGTATGCATGTAGAAGTAACTGATTGGGATCCATTCTCATGAGATGCCCAAATCATTTTCACTTTCTGTGTTTCTATATATTTGATGGTAGATGCTCTTCTGAAATATTTCAGATGTCATTATTTTTTATTATTGTTTCTCTTCTGGTGATACTAATAGCTTTTTTCAAACATCTCATTCATCTCACTTGTTGCAATCTTTCTCTTCTGTCTATCTTTCCATGGACAATGTTTGGCATTGATAACAGATGGTAGGTTGGAAAATCTTGCGCTATCAGTTTGTCATTTGATGTCCATGCCTATGTCTGGATGTCTTGAGCAATGACGAATGTTGATATGTCCCTGCATTGGCTTGTTGACATCAGGTTTCAATTTCTCTATCTAGCCTACTATCCTCTGTAAAACGAACTGTATACTTCTGTCAAACAGTTGACAATGCAACTAGATCACAAGTAAAGGCTTGAAGCCAGCTAGTGTTCACTTACTTTGAGCAGAAAACATTACCACAGTTTCGACAGTGATGTCTTCTCTCTGCAAATGAGAACCGAACGCCACATGTAGGACAAGATTCAGCACCATCATCTTTGACCCAATGGTCAGCAACAACTCGGCCAGGTTGGCTGGTGACTGTCCAGTTCCAGATCCTTCCTTTTACATCTCCAACGTAAACTGTTTTATGATCTCTAAAATGAGAGATAATTAGTATTGATACAAAGGAAGAAGAAAATTAAAAGAACAGCAAACATGGCTTTACAAAAAAATTAAGAACTAAAAACAGTATGGAATGGAATTGATAAGAAAACAAAGGTCACAATACTAAGAGCATGCATATTTTCAGTGGCCACGTATGGGTGTGAAGCATGGACATTTAACAAGGCAGTGAAAAAACATATATGTGCTTCTAAATATAAGTGTTACAGAAGAGTCGTCTGTATATCATGGACAGAGAAGAGAACAAATAGATCTATCCAGAAATAACTCAAAATCAAAGAAAACTGGCTGATACTACAAATAAGAAAGAAAATTGAAGTATTTTGGACATATAAAGAGACATGAAGAGCTGGAGGAATACCATCATGGAAGGAGGTATCCAGGCAAAGAGGAGAAGAAGAAGACCACAGAGAAGATTGATTTGGGATGTAACTGATGGTTTGAACATGATGGCTGCAGAGGCGAGACATCTGGCCTACAAAAGATTGAAATTCCGAAGGACTGTTGGGGTGGCAAAGTTCTGCTTAGGACCAGCTATTTGATGATGATGACAAAGGAAGACTGGAGTCAAACTTAAGATGCAGCAATGTCTTGATGAAAAGGTCTTCATCACACAAAGGATATAAGAACAACATGGGATATAAGATAACAGACCTATACAACAGAAATCATAGATATAGTAAAACAATGAATTCCTAACTGCCCTATATGTGACTGAAACAAACAAAATGAAAAAACTAGAAATGAAAAATAATTACAACAAAAGCATTAAAAATAAATATATAGGCAAAAATATAAGAGCAGTTAGGAATCCAAAATTTCAGTGCATCTATAATGTCTTAGACCAAATAATTACCCTACGACTAATTTTGGAGGAACATATTGAGAAGCAACAACCACTCATACTAAATTTCATCGATTTTTAAAAAGCCTTTGATAGTCTACACAGGAATTTCCTCTGTGGAATATGCTGAGATGCTATGGAATACCAGACAAAATAATAAACATTATAAAGAGCCTCTATGATGGTTCACAGTGTGCAGTTCGCACTGATGGTGGACACAGCGACTGGTTTATGGTTGAAACCGGAGTAAAGCAAGGCTGTATTCTATCTCCGCTATTGTTTGGAGTGGCCATTGACTGGGTGATGCGAAAATGTTGCAGGGCGAAACTGGCATCGATTGGGTAGAAAATAGTCAACTAGAAGATTTGGATTTTGCAGATGATATTGCCTTGTTAAGTAGAAACAACCAAGATATGCAAAGAAAAACAGACAACTTGTCATCTATAGCATCAAAAGTTGGACTGCAGATAAGCTATGAAAAACAAATATAATGAAGACACCTATGGCAAGTAATGCAGATATCACACTGGAATCTAAAATGATAAAAATAACAGAGCAGTTCACCTATTTGGTAGCAATTTTGATTGCACAGGAAATGTTAAAAGAAATTATGATACGAATTGGCAAAGCAACATCAGCTTTTAAAAGTCTAAATAAAATATGGAACTGCAAGTTATATAGTATTAAAACTAAATTACGAATTTTCAATTCAAATGTTGTATCAATCCTAACATATGCCAGCGGAGTTGGAAAATGACTAAAGATATAGAAAGCAAGTTGAATGCATTTGAAACTAGATGTCTGCGAAAAATAATGAATATAAAATGGAACGAATTCAGGAGAAGTGATGAAGTCAGAGACATGTCTGGTCAACCACTAGTGACAACTGTTATAAGAAAGAGAAGATGGAGATATGTTGGGTACACCTTGAGGAGAAATGATCAACGAATATCAAAGCAGGCATTGAAGTGGGATGCAAAGGGTTCAAGAAAGAGAGGTCGACCTAAGGAGACCCTGAAGCAAACTTTGCTGAGAGAGGCAGGAAATATTGGTCTCAGTTCCATGGAGGAGATTGAGCGAGTTGCCCAGGATAGAGCGGTATGGAGAAATTACTTGCAGGCCCTATGTAACGATAACGGTACGAGAGGAATTATTATTATTATAATGTCTGTTATATAAGACACAGGTCTACATCACTCTTTAGATCTCAGAGATTTGTAGACTGCAGAAACAAGTGCGTTAACTCAGATTATCGTTATCTTTCTTTTCTTTAATCCTGTTTTGCCTCACAGTGTCAGGATAAGAAGAGATTTTCACAACAAGCTTTTCTGTGAGCTTTATAAATGGTGTTTTTTACTGTCTGTTATTTCTGAGTTCCACTTTTCATGTGGACATCCTTTTGATTTGTATTCACAGTATCAAGCATTGCTCTTTGAGGCCCACCGTCTGTTCGTAATCTGCTTATGTGTACGAACAATTTAATTTGTTGTTTCTTGATGAAGTTCAGTACGAGTCGACCTGATATCTTCATTTCTAAACGGCTCATTTTAAGCTTGATGCTTTATCGTCAAAGCTTCTTGGTTAGTCAGGCAGTTTAAGATAATATGTTGAAACAGTTGTTTGTACAATGCTTATTTATGGTGACATGTTTACATTTAAAATTGATCATTTGTATATGATTGATTTTGATCATTTGTTTATTATTCTTCCATTTGGTGACATTTACTTCTTGTATCATTGTCTATTTGTTGCTGCATCTATGTTGGATTTTTTAGTTATTCTTCCATTATGTGATTACATTCAAATTGGAATTTGTCATATGATTGATTTGCTGCATCTGTGATTTTAGTTTCTTCCATTATGGTGACATGTTCATTTAATTGGTATCATTGTCATATGATTGATTTGCTGCATCTATGTTGATTTTTAGTTATTTCCATTATGGTGACATGTTTACATTTCAATTGGTATCATGTCATATGATTTGATTCTATCTATTTGGATTTGTTTTCTTCATTTGTGACATTTATTTAAGTATCATTGTCTATGATTTGTTACTGCATCTATTTGATTTTGTTATATTTTTCCATTTTATGGTGACATGTTTACATTTCAAAAATTGTATCATTGTCAATGATTTGATTTGCTTTCTGCATCTATGTTGGATTTTGTTAGTTATTCTCCATTTATGGTGACATGTTTACATTCAAAATTGGTATATGTCATTGATTTGTTTGCTTTACTGCATCTATTTGATTGTTAGTTATTCTTCCATTTGGTGACATGTTTACATTTCAAAATTGGTATCATTTGTCATATGATTTGATTTGTTTTACTGCATCTATGTTGGATTTTGTTAGTTATTCTTCCATTTTATGGTGACATGTTTACATTTCAAAATTGGTATCATTTGTCATATGATTTGATTTGCTTTACTGCATCTATGTTGGATTTTGTTAGTTATTCTTCCATTTTATGGTGACATGTTTACATTTCAAAATTGGTATCATTTGTCATATGATTTGATTTGTTTTACTGCATCTATGTTGGATTTTGTTAGTTATTCTTCCATTTTATGGTGACATGTTTACATTTCAAAATTGGTATCATTTGTCATATGATTTGATTTGTTTTACTGCATCTATGTTGGATTTTGTTAGTTATTCTTCCATTTTATGGTGACATGTTTACATTTCAAAATTGGTATCATTTGTCATATGATTTGTTTCTGCATCTATGTTGGATTTTGTTAGTTATTCTTCCATTTTATGGTGACATGTTTACATTTCAAAATTGGTATCATTTGTCATATGATTTGCTTTACTGCATCTATGTTGGATTTTGTTAGTTATTCTTCCATTTTATGGTGACATGTTTACATTTCAAAATTGGTATCATTTGTCATATGATTTGATTTGCTTTACTGCATCTATGTTGGATTTTGTTAGTTATTCTTCCATTTTATGGTGACATGTTTACATTTCAAAATTGGTATCATTTGTCATATGATTTGATTTGCTTTACTGCATCTATGTTGGATTTTGTTAGTTATTCTTCCATTTTATGGTGACATGTTTACATTTCAAAATTGGTATCATTTGTCATATGATTTGATTTGCTTTACTGCATCTATGTTGGATTTTGTTAGTTATTCTTCCATTTTATGGTGACATGTTTACATTTCAAAATTGGTATCATTTGTCATATGATTTGCTTTACTGCATCTATGTTGGATTTTGTTAGTTATTCTTCCATTTTATGGTGACATGTTTACATTTCAAAATTGGTATCATTTGTCATATGATTTGATTTGCTTTACTGCATCTATGTTGGATTTTGTTAGTTATTCTTCCATTTTATGGTGACATGTTTACATTTCAAAATTGGTATCATTTGTCATATGATTTGATTTGCTTTACTGCATCTATGTTGGATTTTGTTAGTTATTCTTCCATTTTATGGTGACATGTTTACATTTCAAAATTGGTATCATTTGTCATATGATTTGATTTGCTTTACTGCATCTATGTTGGATTTTGTTAGTTATTCTTCCATTTTATGGTGACATGTTTACATTTCAAAATTGGCATCATTTGTCATATGATTTGATTTGCTTTACTGCATCTATGTTGGATTTTGTTAGTTATTCTTCCATTTTATGGTGACATGTTTACATTTCAAAATTGGTATCATTTGTCATATGATTTGCTTTACTGCATCTATGTTGGATTTTGTTAGTTATTCTTCCATTTTATGGTGACATGTTTACATTTCAAAATTGGTATCATTTGTCATATGATTTGATTTGCTTTACTGCATCTATGTTGGATTTTGTTAGTTATTCTTCCATTTTATGGTGACATGTTTACATTTCAAAATTGGTATCATTTGTCATATGATTTGCTTTACTGCATCTATGTTGGATTTTGTTAGTTATTCTTCCATTTTATGGTGACATGTTTACATTTCAAAATTGGTATCATTTGTCATATGATTTGATTTGCTTTACTGCATCTATGTTGGATTTTGTTAGTTATTCTTCCATTTTATGGTGAATAAACAAACTTTAAGTTAGAGTTTCATTGGCAGCATTAAAGAAGATGGATTAGGATTAGGAGGAAATTCACAGTTACATGCTTGTGTTTTACTGGGACTAAGATGGTATAGCAGCAGCAGTAGAAGCAGTAGGAGTAGTAATAATGGTAGTAGTTGTAGTTGTTTTAACAGTAGTAGTAGTAGTAGTAGTAGTAGCAGTAATAAACAAACAGGAAGGTCCCTGAAGATGTAGTTTTACAAAAAAGGATATTAAGAATCTCATGAGCAGTTACAATTATTAATAAGCATGTCCTTATAAAAACAAATACAACAGGAAGCATATTACACTCATAAGACAGATGCAGTTATATTTTATCCATATTTTTAGAAGATATGGAACTAGGTCCATTTCTAGAACAACAGGAAAGGTTGCTGGAAGACAAGACAAAGAATGGCAATTGGAATAGATACTGAACATCCCCCATATCTGCTATGAATTCCAGCATAGTCAGAGTAACTAATATGGAGCTTCTGAGTAATCTTTGTGTGAAGTCTTGCTTTCCCTATCACTAGAGTTCCTTATCATTCAGGCAAGCCTTAATCAGACTTCAGAGATACTTGACTTGTAATTTAGATCTCCAAGTAAGGAATCAAGGTCTCCTGTAGTCCATGTGCACACCAAGAAATTGTGGTCAAGTTGGCTGCAAACTACTAAATTTCTATTATTACTATTGTAGAGGGTTATCTACTTTGCTATCGGCGACCCCTACAAGCCAGTATACAATAACTAAAGAACAGATAAGAAGAAAGTTTACAAGAGAACTAATAAACAGAACTAAGAACAGAAAATGTGATGAAGACATGATCACCTACACCACATGGTACATGCAGAACAAACAAAGGTATTTGACACAAAACTGACCTACAAGTACTTATCTCCTGTGCATAGACTAAATCAAGTTCAGTCAAATAAACACAATTGTTCATAGGAACCATATCAACTTACTTTGAGATAGCAATCGCAGTGATAGCTGCTGGTTCTTTGTTGTCCTTACGTTCAAATGCAGTATGCATGGTTAATTTGCTGCGGAACACCAGCTGTCTTTGCCAACAAAAACCTACAACAAAAAATGTAAGAAAGAAAGCATATTTATTACTAGAACAGCTTCTTTTTCTTTCTTCTTTGCGTTCATTCTTTACAACCAATTTTAATCACTCTTTGTCATATGTTTGATCTTTGCCAAGAACATGTATACGTTGCACATTGGTTTGGTAGGCCCTAAACGCATAGACTTCTACATGTTTAGGACACATGCATCCGATTTCAGGCAAATCTCCTAGGTCGCTTCTTACGACATGTGTGGCAGGTAACAGTGGTTCTATTCTTTACACCCCAAATTTGGCCCCGGTAACCACTCGGGCACTAAAACAGTTTAAAAAAACATCTCCTTTGAGTCTGATCTGTCTTATACTGTCCACAACAATGCTGTTTATTTAGATGATATAATTTTAGATTTTGGAAAGCAAACACCAGAGACAGAGATTTGTGGAGATCCATGATCGCCTACGCCAGCCGGCACGGCATCTGATGATGATGATAATGGCAATGGAAGTATTATTTGGAGTTCTTTTTATACATCTATAATTTTATTGACACAGTTATATTTTAAAATAGTAGAACACTTAGCTCAGTGGCACTGAGCTGATTTTGTGAACCTACAATGCCCGATTCCTGGTACAAAAGGTTCTCTATTCATCCTAGAGAAGATGGCTACCCAGACTTTCTGAAAATGTGGAAAATTTTTAATCCTTTCCCAAACAACTATAAAACTGTTCTGCTGTTGACACTTTCAGTTAGATAAAGGGGGCATTGCACTTATGGGTGCAATCTGAGAATATTTATTCTAATAAGTTTTCTAGTTTCTTAAATTACAGTTTCAGAGAAACCTTGTCGTATTCACATCTATTCCTCCATGATTCTATTCTGTATTCTAGCTTTTGAAATCTCCATTTAAAAGAGATTTTGCCATGTTTGAGCAATGTCCAAGTTGAATTTAGAGCTAAAGGAGGCAGGAGAACTTGCTTGAGACTGAGAGTTTTCCAGGCAGGCTGTGATGAGAGCAACATTCTACAAAGGTTATGCTACATAATGAATCTATTACTGGAATATTTGATTACTACTAGACACACAAGAACATTTAACAAGCATGTTCTTAAAGAAAACATTTTCCATACCATCTCTGAGAGAGTTCTTTCCCATTGGCTTGTGTTTCTTCATTAATTCTTCCATAGTAGTATTATGCTTCTTTGTCTCCCCTGATGCAGACTCTGCATTGATATCAAACCCAGAATGAGTGGAATCACTCTGAGAAATCTTCCCATCTTTACTTTCACCTGGCATCTGTCAATAAGACACAGAATTGAGAAGATATCGTAAATAATCAAAATCATAATTAGGCATATTATAAGAATCCTGCAAATATTTGGACCAGAAAAGGTCACAAATGAGGAACTTGGAAAGAAAACCATTTGCAAATCACTGGCAACATGATCAGAGGAAGAAGATGGAGATAGCTTGGATATGTGTATGGAATGCCACTAGGCACTTTAAAAAAGACTGCTTACCAATGGAGAACAAATAGAAGGAAGAGAAGGATAGAGCAAAGAAAACCTTAAGGAGGATAGTGAAAAGATAAATGAAAGAGTATGGACTGACATGGGATACCATATGTAGAAATGCAGCAGATCTGCAGCAATGAATATTTGAATCCCTTATGTATCCACTTTGATATGAAAAGGATATACATAGATAATCAGATGTAACCAGAAATATGGTTAATAAACTGATACTGATGGCAGTGTCTGGAAAACAGAATAGAATCAATATATATCATCCTCAGGCTATCCCAATAAAAGCTTAATCTCTTTCAGCTAGCTGTAAGTGTCACAGCACTTAAACAGTTGCTCTGAAGATGATTTCACATTTTTCTTCAACTCTTCAAAATTTACCTTTTTTCAGCTGTGTGACTGGAGAATTATCATGAACTGAACACCAATCACTGGTATGTAAATATAGCTAACTACTACAATGCTATTCTGACTACTAATAAGTGAGATGATGTAACTATTACAGGAATATTATAAACATCAAGTTAGCATAACTTTGCTGACAGAGGCAAGAAATATTAGACTTAATTACCTGAAAGAAAGTGAGCGAGTTGCACAGGATAGAGCGGTATGGATAAATTGCTTGCAGACCCTATGTAACTATAGCAGTACATGAGGAATATACAAATATCATAATAATAATAATATAGTAATTCCTCTCGTACCATTATACGTTACATAGGGCCTGCAAACAATTTCTCCATACTGCTCTATCCTGGGCAACTCACTCCATGGAACTGAGACTGATATTTCTTGCCTCTTTCAGCTAAGTTCGTTTCAGGGTCTCCTTAGGTCGTCCTCTCTTTCTTGAACCCTTTGCATCCCACTTCAATGCCTGCTTTGATATTCGTTAATCACCATCTTCTCCATCTTTTCCTTCTTATAACAGTTGTCACTAGTGGTTGACCAGACATTTATCTGATTTCATCACTTCTCCTGAATTCATTACATTTTATATGCATTATTTTTCGCAGACATCTATTTTCAAATGCATTCAACTTGCTTTCTATATCTTTAGTCATTTTACAACTCTCGCTGGCATATGTTAGACTTGATACAACATTTGAATTGAAAATTTTACAAATATCATGCATGACAAAAATTATTATTACAGAACAATAAAACCAAATTCTTTTTAAAGTATGATTGATTGATTGACATGACAATCATTATTGCCTTTCAGTGAATTAACATGTCTTCTGATGTCTCTCTTATACAGGATGATCTCAGTGACAGTGCAAGAGCTTCATACTTCTATTAAGGGTCCATATTGTAAGCTTGAGGAAGTTTGTATAAATTAAATTTTAATTGTTATTAATGATTCTTGCCTAGGCAGTAGTTTTCCAGCCTAATCTTATCCATTTTACATTGTCAAGGGTTCATTAACGTGCTCAACTGTGAAAATGGGATCTACATTTTATTGTACGTATCTGATATGACTAGAAACTCAACCTCACCTACACAGATATCAGGAATCACTAGCAAAGTAGTTGGATCACTCCACACAGAAAACAAACCGTGTACTTTTGAAGTGAGAGGTGAGCAGTGTACCTCCACACCGCAGAGAGAGACCCTCCCAAAGCTTTGTCCCCTTGAATTATGTCATCGTTTCTTCATACTATGGTCTAAAATTCAGGCTAATCTCCTTCTAATTTACTTTGTACAATCTCTATTGTTGTTAATTACATACCCAGGATATTCCAAATTTGTAACATTTCAATGATTTCATTATTAATGGTAAGTTTGGGCTGACATTTTGTTTTGTGTGTAAACATAATCTTAGTTTGAATATATTATTCTTCAATACGGCATTTGTTATTATACATTACAATGCTGCTGTATGATTGACCTCTCTCATCTTTACTTCTTAGATCCACTTTCTGGACATTATTCTCACCATTCACCAGTCCACAAAACAAGTGTATTATAAAACTACTGATGCTCAATAGTTTGGTCTCATGTTTCAGTTGAATATATTCAACTCATCAGCAAGACTATTCATTATTAAACTGTATGAGTTAGACCCCTACCTCTGATAATGAACTCCTATCTCCTGCACTGCCGATAGCTCTACTGTTACTTGAATCAAAAGTTCCAACAGAAGATACATCCGTCTTAGTTTCTCCTCCAAGTTCTACAAGTGCATCTACAGCAGCATCAATGAATTGGCTGCTAGATTTAATACTATGTTTGTCAGTTTCCACTCCTTCACCAACACTGACACCATCCTCTGTAGCACGGTAAAGATCACTAGCACTACTAGTTGAGCTCATGGTTGTACCAAACAATCCTTTCTTGTCCCAAGTATCTCTCTCCTCTTCTCTCAACCTTGCAGCAATAGGACTGTCATACTCCTCAGAAGAACCAAGATCACATTCCATTGCAGCCAAGTAATCAGGATCCTTAAAATCCTTCAGCATGTCTACAGCAGGTTTCCCATCACTGTAGCTGTCACATGATTCATGACGTGACAGTCTGCGAATTCTAGAGTAGCTTTCTCCTGAACCATGATGAGATAACCTGTGTACGGTACTGATGGGCTGGGAATGAACTGAATGATGAAAAGTATCATCTTTAGTGACTTCTGAAGATTCCTTGAGAGCTGGTGTTGCTTCTTTTGGCACCTGCACATATTCCATACTCCACATCTGAGGATAATACAACATTTTCAACAATGAATTTCAAAAATAATACAGAATTACTGAGCAAGTTTATTCCAATTAACAGTATTTTTATTATACAATTTCAAGGTGTTGCACCATTACACAAGAATTAACTATTATTTAAAACAAAAGAGTGATAAATGTATTATTAAGATCGCAAGTCAGAAAAGTCTTGACTGACTATAGTAGAAGATCTAATACTTCTTCTTTCCTTTCATTTGCTGGAAATAGTGTCTACATATTCAATGTTGTCTCTTGTAGAAACTTCATTGTCTTGTGTAGCTCACACATAAGTCAGTGTAGTTTTTCTTTCCAGTGTTGTTTCACGTAAGCTTGTGAGTTTTCCTCAGTATATTACACGTTGGGAGGTCTTGAAGTATGTTCTCTGCACTCTGGGGTACCCGTACATATGGCTGAATTGCTATTATTGAATTTTGTATGCACACGACCTCCGAGTCGAATGTGTCTTGATCTGATGTGCAGAATGATGATTTGTTAGAATCTGCTCATATTTTGGTAGTAGCCTGTGTTAGTATTGGAGCCTGTGTTAGTATTGGTGGCTTTCTTTTGGTGGCAGGTAACCGGTACATTTGGTTTACTCTTCTGCAGCACCTTCCTGGTCAGTAGGTCTGCTGTTTCAAGTATTTAATAATAAATTTGATGTAATACTTTAACAATTCAACAATTGCATATATAATTCTGCAGTCTAGATTAATATCAGATCATTTATTATTAAATACTGACCCTAACAACTCCATCACTGCTCCCTGTAAGTACAACGTTCTGATTGTCCCACTCGTTCATCTGTTAGAAAAGTGTAATACAAAACAACAAAAATTACATTACTTATTTCCCAATCACTAAGAGAAAATATTTCATTAACTCACATGTTAAGAAAGTAACAAAGTGCATAGTAGTTCAATTTCATGTTATTATCAGTTCTGTCTGTCTGTCTATCTATATCTTCTTCAGTTCCTGAAGTACAAACTAAAAGAAGGTGAAAGAATAAAGTAAAAACTGGCAACAATCAGAATGTGTTAATGTAAATTTAGAACGAATTTGGTAATTCAACACATCATGACGCAGTTCACGGAACATGGTTAAAATGGACTGATGAACTGGTGCAGGCTGCAACATTTGGTAGTTAATGTATTAGTAAATAAAATATCTGGCATTAATGCTACAAAATGAAATAACTTTTACATTCAATATCCTACCTTCTAAAAAGAAAAACTGATACTAGAAAGGAACAAACTATATTATCAATAGAACTGTACAAATTTTCATCATCTATGTGACAAACCTATCTATGTGACAAACCTATCTATGTGACAAACCTATCTATGTGACAAACCTGAGACAAACAGACACACAATATCTGTTGATTTCTGCCTGTTGATGTGTTAACACTGGCTAAAGCTTCCCCATTCACATTCCATACATGGAGGAACGTACCAGCACATGTGGCGATACCACCCTGTTCAGAAAATCATATTAGTCAGCTTTAGTGAACAGAAAATGTAAACTATAACTTTCCTTTCATACTATTGTACAGAAGCACATGACAAAGCATTAACAGAGCATAAAACAGTATAAACACATAGCAAAGAAGCATCAACAAATCAAATTGCAAAGATCATCCACAAATCATAAATAAGTATACAAAATTGACAAAGAAGAATCAACAAAAGAAATAAAAACACAAATAAATGACACTGCTGCAGGAACAAATGACAAAGAAGCATCAACAGATGACAAAAGTTAGCAAATGGCATGTAAGCAGATATTAATGACAGAAACATCAACATATTACATATATACAACAACAAATGATACATACACAACAACACATGACACATCAACAAATGGCAAATACACATCAACAAATGACATATACACAACAACAAATGACACATACACAACAACAAATGACACATACACATCAACAAATGGCAAATACACATCAACAAATGATACATACACATCAACAAATGACATATACACAACAACAAATGACACATACACATCAACAAATGGCAAATACACATCAACAAATGATACATACACATCAACAAATGACATATACACAACAACAAATGACACATACACATCAACAAATGGCAAATACACATCAACAAATGAAACAGAAGTATCAACAAACTACAAGAAACGTCATCAAATGACAAAGAAGCAACAAGTGACAGCAGTATCAACAGTTGACAGAGAAACATGAACACCAAACCAGATTAGATCAATGCAAGATGCTTGTTTTGTGACAGAGTGGTCACAGGGAAAATACAATATCCTACAAAAGCGCACTAGAACGCATGGCTTTTGAAAGACAGTGATAAAATGACGTAATGTGTGGTAACTAGGCTGGACACTTAGCTAGCGACAGACATGGGGGTAGGACGTAGATCGGTAGAGAGAGGATAACGACAGTTGGAAGGACATGGACAGTTGGACACAGATAGTTGAGTATATAGATTGACAGAGAGTGAGAGAGAGAGAGGATAGACAGTTAGAGGGACCCAGACCAGTTAGTAGGACGGATCTGAATAAGTAGTTAGAATGTATATATAGACTGTTAGAAGAAAGATGACCGTTAGAGTTGAACGGGGGGGGAATTAACGGTTAGTTAGAGACGCAGTGAGAAAGAGAATGAGAGAATAGTTACAGATAGGAGATTAACAGGAAGAAAGAACCCAGGGAATGGTATTGTATCTATGTGTCGAGTGGTAAAGAACGTGTAAATTGAGATATGTTGTTTTATTTTGTTGTTGATATAAAGACAAATGGAATTGTTGAAATTTATTAAGTGAGATCTTTAGAAAAGAGAGAAATAGTGCGAACGGAAGAGGAGAGGAACATTCTGTTATAGATGTTAAATTTTAAAAGGAATTATTAAATTGGGATGCGTTCTGTTGGTATCATTTGAAGAAATATAAATAAATCTGATGTTTTTATTTCACTGAGATGTTACCAACCATTTGGTTAATGTGATCTTTGTTTTTTTTACTTGTTTTTTTTTTTTCATATTGCATGAAACCTAATAATCCAAATATTGAGAGGCGGAGATTGACAGAAAAGAATACAATATTCCAAGATAGTGCTGGGAAATTGTAGAGAAACAACTTTTACAGTTTTACAGAAAGATTAGATCAATGCAAGATGGTTATATTACAGAGAGATTAGATCAATGCAAGATGGTTGTCTTACAGAGAGATCAGATCAATGCAAGATGCATGTCTTACAGAGAGATCAGATCAATGCAAGATGGTTGTCTTACAGAGAGATTAGATCAATGCAAGATGCATGTCTTACAGAGAGATCAGATCAATGCAAGATGGTACAGAGAGATTAGATCAATGCAAGATGGTTGTCTTACAGAGTGATTAGATCAATGCAAGATGCTTGTCTTACAGAGTGATTAGATCAATGCAAGATGGTTGTCTTACAGAGAGATTAGATCAATGCAAGATGCTTGTCTTACAGAGAGATTAGATCAATGCAAGATGGTTGTCTTACAGAGAGATTAGATCGATGCAAGATGGTTGTATTACAGAGAGATTAGATCGATGCAAGATGGTTGTATTACAGAGAGATTAGATCAATGCAAGATGGTTGTCTTACAGAGAGATTAGATCAATGCAAGATGCTTGTCTTACAGAGAGATCATATCAATGCAAGATAGGTTTCTTAAAGAGAGAGATTAGACTGATATTAATGTACAAATTATAATTTATGAATAATATGATAATGGAAAGGAATAAAACAGATGGCTGGTTAAGAAGAAAAAAAATCAATTTTCAGGATACCAAAAAACATGTACTTACTGTCAGCTCATTGATGGCTACAGCAGCTACAGGTGCAACATGACCTCTCAGCTGGTTAACATACACAAGACGACTCAAGTCCCACAAAATGCATGTGCGGTCACGTGAACCACTCACTATCAAGCTATATGCGGCTGATGATGTGAGGCAGGTCACTGGCTCTGTATGTCCATACAGAGGCTGCTTCAGGGTTGCCTTTCTATCTTTGCTGGAGTGTTCCCATACATTGACAACCTAGTTAGACAAATACAAATATTCAATGTGAAATGAATCCTATAATGAAGATGGAAACATGTCTTATAATAACAAATATATGTTTTAACAAACAATCACAAAAGTAAATCTGCAGAACAGAATCTATTCAATTGTGTTATGTTGTATTGAAAGAATTGTAACGTAGCTGAGAATAACATACTACACAAATATAGAAACATTCTGGAGGTCTCTGTGGTTAAGTGGTTATGTCCTTTGCCTTATGAGTCGAAGGGTGTGAGTTCGAATCCGGACCACGCCATTCTGTTCACAAGTGCAGTTTTTTCCAGAGACCCCTAGTATTGTTGTTGGAGCTACGGAGTTCATGCTTTGTGCAATACTCTTGGCAGGTATCGTGCCATTTCTGTGTAGAGGGACCGAGCCATATGTGGTAAAACCTGGTGCAATAAAGTCAATCCTTTGGCTTTAAACAATCTTGAATCTCTCTCGCGATCACTGCCCACACCGATGTACCAGACCTCCCATAAATTCTATTCATGTGGAAATCTGATTCATGCAGTCTTAGCATTGGTGTGTTTTACATCACATCTTCAGCACCATTTGGAGCTCTGGTGCTTATCCTTCGCGATGTGTCCGGTTTCAGCCAGCGTTTACTCGCTTCGCTCTCAGCCATCTAGTGTTTTTACGGTGTGGGTAGCTAGCCCTACGCCTAACCTCCTTAGTCGCCTCTTACGACATGCATGGCAGGTAACAGTTGTTCTATTCTTTACACCCCAATTTAGGCCCCGGTAACCACTCGAGCGAATCTTGAATCTAATAAATCTTCAAACCTTTTCTACATGTATACCTAAAATAACTCTTCCTACAGGAATATCTAAACTATTCATAAAAAAGGTATCTCTAAAACAACTCTTCCCACCTTATATACAGGTATAACTAAAACAATTCCTTTCTACTTTTCCTACACAGTGTAATCAAAATAACTCTTCCTACAGGAATATCTAAACTATTCATAAAAAAGGTATCTCTAAAACAACTCTTCCCACCTTATATACAGGTATAACTAAAACAATTCCTTTCTACTTTTCCTACACAGTGTAATCAAAATAACTCTTCCTACAGGAATATCTAAACTATTCATAAAAAAGGTATCTCTAAAACAACTCTTCCCACCTTATATACAGGTATAACTAAAACAATTCCTTTCTACTTTTCCTACAAGTGTAATCAAAATAACTCTTCCTACAGGAATATCTAAAACAGATTTTCATACTCCCTACAGGTATAACTAAAAAAAGATTTCTACAGTTATACCTAAAATGTGGCGTCTGTAGCATAAGCGGTAGTGAGTTCGATCACAACCCAAGCGTACCTGGTTCAAACACCGTGGCAGGCAGTTTGGAATCAAATTCGTTTCCGCAGGATTTGTACAAAAGGTAAAAAATAGTAGAAAAGTAAAATGCTTATATTCAAAAGCACACATATGTTTTTCCACTGCCTTCTTAAATGTCCACACTTCCTACACATATATTGCCACTGGGAATATACCTGCTCTTAGTATTCTGATCTTTGTTCTCAAACTATTACTGCACATATATCTTTACTATTGCTACAGGTATAAGGCAGAAAAGCTCCACTATTTTGGACATATTTCTAGAGAACTCTGCTGTCGATAATTCTTTTTTTAAAAATTATGTTGGCATGAGTCAACTCTGACAGTTTTTCTATGATCAATCAGATATGATATCCTGCTACAGTAAAACTCCAGATGTGGTACTTTAAAGTGGGGTAAAATTTTATGGTTACCGACTTTACAAATCTGTGTGCTGTTGGATAATATGCATACACTTTGGCCAAAATTTGTATGTGCCTGTTCTACATGCCGTAGGGGCCTAAATAGAGTGCACCATACTCATGTTCTCAATGCAAACCAGAATAGTAAGCTTGGTTGATAAGAACAAATGCAAAAAACAAAACAAATTATGCTGTGTTGAAACTATCTTTAGAAAAATGACTCGAACATATTACAAACAGCAAGTAATTTGACTTACACAACTTGTTCCTCCAGTGATGAAAATTTTATCATTTGGACATGAAGCACACAAGATTTCACCATTATCAAGTCCCTCAAATACAGATATTGCCTGTTACAAAGAATAAAGCAAACAATTATATACTTGATCAAATGCACTACTTATTTCTATTACTAGGTGAACGCCTGCTATAACAATGAAGACAAAACACAAACATGAATATATTTCATGACTAATCCATTCTACATGTGCTGCTTGAGGTGCATACTCCTGAAGTAACTGAGTAACAAATAATGTGGTATTGGAATATGCTGAGATTCCTGGCATAGTTATCCTTATCTGCCAACACCACCTAAGATGGCTGGGTCAATTGATCTGGATGGATGATAGCCAGATCTCCTAAGATATTCTATCAGAAATGTTTGTATTTGGTCATCCATTTGTTTTTTAAATTTGTCACTCCTGTTGTTCGTTTGCTTGATAAAGGCCTTGTTGGTTGAAACGTTGCTGTATTTTGTCATTGTTTTTGTAATTTGTAAAACTACAGTACTTTGTGATTACGTGTTTTGCCAAAGATATTCTATAAAAGGGAGGTGGCTTCTGGAACACACAAAAAAGGTTGGTAGACCCTTCCTTCATTAAAAGATATATGCAAAAATGGCTTGAAGGCGCTAGACATCAATATACAGGACTGGATTGAGTTTACCACAGAGAGATTCAGCTGAAGAGAGGCTTTGATAACTGATCTGAGAACTGCTAATGTCAGACTAAGAAAACAACTTGCTGATATAAAATGTGCCAGGAAGTCAGGAAAAGCAGAAATAGAATCCACCAAGTGTACTACATACATTGTCTCTCAGACTAATAGGATACAACTATCAATCCATTCAAATTTGTTCAGTTTTTCAATAATATTTTTCATTTAGTTGCTATTTTTTTTATTAACATCATCAACTTGTGCAGCCAGTCTCTATACTAAAAGTTGACAGCAATGGATTTTCTGCAAATTCTATTCTTTGTCCTGATAGTAGAACTTTGACATGTTGTTATATGATAACCTCTTGATGTGCCTCTTTCAAATATGTATATTTGTATATGGTTGAATGATTACTTGATTGAAGTGATCATCATTATTGAGCGTTGGTGAACAATCATGTGTATGCTCCTATATATTTCTTGCACAGAAAGATCACAGCAGTAGTGCACAAACTCTGTGTCCACAGTGTAATTTTGAGGTGTGTGAAAATTTGTACAACCTTTTTTCAATGAATTTTTCCATGGAAGCGACTTTCCAGCCTACTTTATTTCATGTATAACTGCTATAGTTTTCTTGTATGTGCTTAATTTAGGACTACTATGACTATAGGATCCAGTTTTACTGTTCATCACTGATAAGACTAGGAACTCAATTTCACCTACACTAACATCAAGAATCACTAAGAAATTGTCCAACTATTCATGCAAGAAGCAAACCAAGCACTTCTGGATTTAGAACTAGAAGAAGAAGTAGAAGACTGAGATATGTTGGGCATACCTAGAGAAGAAATGATTGAAGAATACCAAAGGAGGCATTGAAGTGGGAGGCAAATGGTTCAAGAAAGAGAGGACAGACTAGGGAAACCCTGAAACGAACTTTGCTGAGAGAGGCAAGAAATATTGGACTCGATTCCATGAAAGCGATTGGGCAAGTTGCCCAGGATAGAGTGGTATGGAGAGATTACTTGCAGGCCATATGTAATGTATAACGGTACGAGAGGAAAATATATTGTACCTCTGCACCACAGAAAGGTTTTTTCACGTAAAGAGTAAAGTACATTTACAAAAACAATTGATCATTACTCACAATTGCTAACTTCACTTTAACAACATATGCAATGTTAGCGACAGATAAGGAAGGTCTCAACAAAAACAATAAAGGTGCAACTGTTACCTTGTCCGACTCATATGGTCCTATTCTTATGCTGAGGTCTGAGAAGCCCCAAGCTAGGTAACGAGTATGACTTGGTGGAATCAACACTTTGTTTTGTTCTACAGCCAGTAGGTACTTCTCTGAGTGATGAATCTGTCCAACAGCAGTCTTTAGTTCTAAAAGGTATTATAATACAAAAGACTGTGGTAACATCAGATGATAGATAGACAGAAAGTCAAGTATATATCTCACCTTCACAAATCTCTAGTGCAGTCAAGGACTATAAGCATGTCTTCATTATGCATACATTCACACTGGAATACATCCAACTACAGACCCCAAAGACCTCTAGCACCAAATGTTAAGCAGAGAGCATACAATTATACACAGACAACAAACAGTACACAACAGGTTGTGAAGTCATATGTCTAGATAACTTAAGATTGTTGAGACAGACTTGTGCACTTGTTGATTGAACCCAGAGACTGCAGGACACATCTTCATGCATGTTGATCCTATAGAGAGGATGGAGGAAATATGGCAAACCAAGAAAGTGCCTCTTCCAAACTCCAAGGGGATTCTATGGACGACCTGAAGCAAATCATAGAATTCATTGAAGCTATTTGTCCCGTGTTCTGATGGGTGACACAACAAATAATTAAGCATTCTTAATGTTTTCTTCTTGTTACCCATTATCTTTCTGACCTCTAAATAACTTATATTTCAATAGATTATCTCTTAATGGACAAGGGCAAAAGACATGTTTTTACAAGCCATTTGTTTTTAGAATTAAAAAAACGCCCTTTAGTGGAGCTCCTTATAAAAAAGGTGTCCAACTCAAAGCCATATAATGTTGTTTCGTTCGGCGTTCGAGTTGTTTGCTTCGGCGTTCGAGTTGTTGTGCCGTTCGAGTTGTTTCGTTCGCCGTTCGAGTTGTTTGTCGCCGTTTGAGTTGTTTCGTTCGCCATTTGAGTTGTTTCGTTCGCTGTTCGAGTTGTTTCATTTATACAACTCTCTAGTTTTACTTCTACTAATTTTAGTTTTTAATAGTATTCTTCCGGTTCCTTCACTTTAATAGTGTCACTTTCTCTTTTGATTTCTTCGTTCATTCACCTACGTTATGATTTGCTTCAAGTTTATTTGTTGTTGCTACAGACGCAGTTTTTGTAAACAGTTCAATGTGGGACCAGGCCCTTCAAGTAATATGCGTCCCATGCATGCATAAGCGAGCAGGCGCTGACTTTTATAGAAAAATGCATGGACGATTCAGATAATAGTAGTACTATAAGTAGTATTAGTAATGATTCCGATCCAGAATATAATGAAGTGAATCAGACAGACGATGAACATAATATAATGGTTATCAAAGCCCAACTGAAGTTTGATGTTAACTTTTCATCATATCTTCATTTCTATTGGATATATTTTCATAAAATTTTGCCTGGACTTCACAAATTGGATTACAAAATGATTTCTAGAAGCACACAGGGATACATTTTGAAGGTGTTGTTATAATGTCACGTAAGTGTTGCATGTCACTAACAATTTATAATTTTTTCTATTTATGTTGTCATATTTGCCTCAGTTTCTTCTATAATATTCCATGTATTTTTTTAACCTTTTTATTCCAATAGGTTCTCCAGTTTTCTTCAAATTAGTATATAATAAGATATATATATATATATTTTATATATATGTTTATTTATTGATGAGTAGTTATGATTTGAAAAAAATAAGCCACTGCATTTTTGCCTCCTTAAATTAACTCGATTTACTAAGGAAATAACTCGGTGGAAAGAATTAAAGTCTCTGATTCTGTTGTTTTGTCATATCTTGAACAGATGGTAATTATGCTGAATAATTTTTAACAAGGAAACAATATTATAACCAGACAAATACTGGATTGGAAATCATAGAGGAACAGAAGAAAAATGGAGGATGTAGAAAACCTGGTAAATAATAAGAACATCAGAAGAGGAATGGGCTGACGATAGCAATGTCGATAACATGCTTTGCTAGTGACCATGTGCCATGCTAACTCCGGGGTTCAAGACCAATTTGGGCCCCCAAACATTTTGGTACGCACATGGTGTGCGGTTTGGCTAAATGTTTCCTGATTCTTTACTTGTGGAAATAAATTACAAGTACTTCAGAAGTTGGTGTAAGGCTTGTTTGAATGGCGAGGGACACTGAAACGAAAAGCTAGCGTTCACGCAAAAATCAGACTATGCCTCAACTCATAGCGGGTAAACAAAATAAAGGAGGAAAAAAGAAGAGGAATCTTCTGTAATTAGAGACTAATGGATGATAGGCCCGCCTGCCCAGCATGTTCGTAGCGCGTTGGACTACGGGTGACAAGCTCCTGTGAGTGCGGGTTCAATTCCGCAGGCTGGCAGAAAAGCCACAGGTTCACCAAATTCACAGTGTTCGTGGCACCAAACCGAAGGGTTACGATGTCCATGGCACCGAGCAGCTGAAAGCTCAAGTGCTTCTGGATCGGAAAAAAATGGATGGTAGAGGACCCAGAATAGAAATGGATGAAGGGTAAGAGATGCAACCTAATGCTCTAGAAAATGAAATGACCAACCTTTCACTGGCTGCATTGATGGTTTGAGATTATCCACATAATGGAAGAACAGTGTGTTAACAGGCATGTTCAGTCTCTTCTGTGGGTGCGGCCTCTTGAATAGCTGAAAAGTGAGCAGAATATTACTTTATCACTCATAAAAGAAAAATATGAGCAACTCTCTACATGTAACATGTCCTTTGTAGAATAAAATTCTCATCCCAGCCCACTTAATAAAGATTCTCAACATTTAGCCAATTCTCCTATCTCCTCCATCATTATGTCCAAGGTTTACTTAATGACCTGTTGCCACCGTTGACTGGGCAATCCCCTACCTTGTTTTTCAGATACCATATCCTCCAATATGTTCTCTCCAAGTCAATGTGACATTTACTATGACCAAAATATTTCAGTTTCCGAGACATGATGTTATTTATGAGCCAGTGTTCTTCTATATTCAATTCTTGCAAGATGTCTATATTTTCTCTTCATTGTTCAGGAAACTCTAAGATATTTTTTGTAGCACTTTGATAATTAGCACTATAGAAATATAAAAAACACTCTAGTACAAGCTTTTGTTGCTATCAAAAATGATATTTTTTACAACAGACACAATTCACTTCAGACACTGTCTCTTCTATAACCACTTTGAATAAAATATCCCAATAGTTTCAAACACTTCTTATTCACAAATAAGGTTTCTTATTGATTACTGATCAACAGAAATGACTTCACAGAAACCCGGCAGACACGTAAGTACTCAGCCTGTGACGCCCTTAGCAGCAACAAATGCACACCGTTGTTTTCTGTTCTTGGCTGTCCTCTGTATTGTGTTCCAGCTTTGATTCATTTCTTTCTACTGTTCTCCTCCAGGTTATTTTAGGTCTTCTACATTTCGTTTACCCACTGGTGTCTATCTCATTGCATTTTCATGACAGAGTTAGTCTCTATGCATAAAACATGTCTGATCCATCTACAGTGATTCTTTAGATGATAGTGTTCACATTGATACTGTGTCAGCAGTTCTTGGTTAGAGATTATTCTTGGCCAGGACATGTGTAATACCCTTGTTCAGTCATTCTGCAACATTCTGATCCATATAGTAAAGTTGATAGTGCACATCTGTGGTATATTTTGTGGTGTATTCTCTGCCAGTGGACAACTTTGCTTATCTAGGCAGCATTCTATCCACAATGGCAAACATCAACTCTGAGGTAAACAATAGAATTACCAAAGCTGATGTTACATTTGAAAGACTGTGTGTTACTGTGTGAGAGTGGAAGAAGATAAGTGTCAGCACATAGCTGAAAGTTTATAGTGTATAGCAGAGATGCAAGAAAAACAAAACCACTTCCACACAAGTTGCTTCAAGCAGGTTGTTCAAAATTGTGGATGAATTATGTTCATATAATTATTAAGGAGTACAGACTGCTACAAATACAACATTCAGACTTTTTTTATAACCTGTTAAGATTCAGAATAAAATATTTTAAAATGTTGATGCTAATATAGTCAAATCTCATCAAATTTATGTATATAAATGTAGCCAAAATGTAGGTACCTGCTTGGGGATCTGTCCAAAATTGTTAATAAATCCAATAGTAGCATTCTTCTTTAGTGGATCATCTATACTATAAATGTCCACATTTCCCTCATAGAACAGGTGATGAAATACGTTGACTGAATCTACAGCTGGAGGACCACACTGTTTGCAGCCAAAGATCAAGTCTATCCACTCATGAAGATGGGCACTCACATAGTCACACTCCAGAGCCTAGAATAAGACGATTTAGATAATTACTCTCAGAAACTCCTGGACAGAAGGTGGAGAGAATGGTAACAATGAATAAAGATAAGATGCTGACAACAAAACTAACAATACTTCTGTCCACTTATGCAATAAACTTTCCTCCAGTCAAACTTCAGTCTAATACATTTACCACTTACTCAATAATCTGGGATAGAACAGGACAACGACAGGTGGAACAAGAGATAAGGAGCAGAAGGTGGCGATGGATAGGACACACACAGAGGAAACCCCCCTAAGAGCATCACAAGACAGGCTCTCCGATAGAACCCCTTCAGGTAGAGGAAGATTCAGGAACACCCGGAGACGGGAGTTGGAGACAGAATGCAAGAAAATGGGGAGAGAGTGGTGAAATCTGGAAAGGATGGCCTTGGATAGACGGGCTTGGAAGGCCTTGGCCCAGCTTTCTCAGTTTCACACACAAACATTTAACATCATTTTCTTGGTATTTATGTCATAAAATTCTACATATGCATCACCTAGTGTCTAAATGAAAGTGTCTCACCTGTCTATGAACTCTAATAAACTCTCTAGGATCATCTTTAGCCCATGGTGGTAGAATCACATCACCCAAAGACACACCATTTTGCTTTGCGCCTGCAATCAAACATAATTAGATGTAAATAATTTTAACACATCTCTCCCGACAAGATTATTTATTATTCTTCACTTCTCTAATCCAGTTTTGTCTTACAGCTCAGGAAAAGAAAGATTTCTAGAACAGGCTTTTGTATGCACTTCATAAATTGTGTTTTTCATTGGCTGTTATTTATTGAGGTCGACCTTTTGCTTTCTTGTATTGCATTGTATCGGAGTAGCATTGCTCTTTGAGTCTATTGATAATCTGTTTATGTGGCAGAACCATTTAATTTGTTGTTTCTTGAGATACTGATGTCATGCCCACTTTTTTCCTCATGTCTTCATTTCTAAATCGATCTCTTCTTGATATTACCAGCATACTCCCAGACACTTCATCTCGATTGTGACTAGGTTCAAGTGTATTAAATAAACAATTTCCATTACTATGTATTATATACACCATAACGCATACACCAGTCACTAAGCAACACACAAGCTACATGTGAACAGCCGCAGTAAATATTTGTAAATCACAAGAGCAGTTGTTGAAGATACTTATTCCAACACTCAAGATTGCACTTTTGTTCCATGTGCCTGGCCCCAATATTTTTACTTTTGACTTCAAGTTGATGGATCACCTGGCAACTCTTTCTGATGAGTATGTTTTCAGAGCTTTCTTACATATTCCAGATAGCTGCTTGACTCAATGTGGTGATGAGTGCAATGCCACTAGCTGGGTGGTCTTCTACTCCAGAAGGCAAAATGCTAGGAATATTTTACATTCTCAAAGACATGCAGGAGACAAACGTGTTTATTCCCTCTCATCATTCAGGCATAGGTCTCCAGCAGGTTTCATCAGAGCATAATTAAATCAATCCTTACTTCATTAGCCAGACACATCTGTATCTGAGGTACACGATGAGGAAGTGAAAGATGGTCATGACCGTTATGTTTACTAGACATGACGTCTTGTGTAAAGCTTGAGTCTCAGATCTTGTAGATAAGTCATCATTAACAGAACCATTGTAACCAATAAATCATCAGTTCTCTTCGGGTTCACGGACACATAAGCCAGAGACAAAAAATATCCACTCAATTTGATCTTGTGTCTTCTTTCTACCTCAGACTTAGTTCTATGAATGCCTTTGATCTCTGCTTCAAAAGTTCTCCATATGCCTCCCTTTTTTTCCACTGTCCTTGTGGTGTAAACTGCATTTCATGTCTTGGATACATTTCTTTTCTCATCTTGAGCAGAATATATAACCAGTAAATAGTACAGTATAATTAACTATCATCTAAGAACAGGTAGCAGTAGTTGCTTCATGTGACAAAAACAGCAACTAGTAAATCTATAGATTGCAACAGTTTTTATATATATATATATATATATATAAAATTTTGTTTGTTTTTAAAAGCGTATACACAGTATTTATAAATGCACACATTTTCACGCAACACTCTTTGACATCCTCCTACCCAAATCAAAGTTGTTCTTGTTGAGAAGAAAGTCTGGCAGATAGAAGAACTCTGGAATTAGTTCTTTGACATCCGCCATGTTATTTTTAGACGCAGACAGCCAATTTTCTTTTATACAGTGAAACATTCTGTCCGCCAAATCAAAATGACCTCCCTGTTTATAGAAAATTAAAAACTTTACATTGTCTAAATGAATTTTCTGGAATAAAACCAAGTAAATAACACAATTAATAAAAACAATAGAAAATAGTGTTTCAGCTGTGCTATCTACTTGCCAATTTATTTACTAGTTAATCTAGCTACTGGTTAATCTAGCTACTGGTTAATCTAGCTACTGGTTAATCTAGCTACTGGTTAATCTAGCTACTGGTTAATCTAGCTACTGGTTAATCTAGCAACTTGTCAATCTTCACTTCATTTAGGCCATGAATGAATGAATGCGTGTATTTCATTTAGAATAAAAATAACCATGTAATAAAAGCATAGGAATGTTGTTGTTTCAATCTCCAAGGGAGTACACGTTTTCAGTCTTATTTCCTGTGCCAGTTTGTGATGTACTTTCAACTCCAGGTTGGTGGAATTCCTTGTGACTTTATCTGGTGGTTAAGGTTTCCGAAGCTTACAATCAAATCCCAGAATGTTACTTGACTCATTGTGATGAAGGTTATAATTCTACAAGTTGGGACAGTCTTCTACTTCAGAGGGACTGTTTCTGTCAATTTTGCAACCTCAAAGATATGCAGAAGATAAAAGGGTTTGGTTCCCTTCTAGTAAACCAGGCATATATCTTCAGCAGATGTCATCGCAGGGAAGATTATATTTGTAGTAAATGAACATGAACAATGTTCAATTCCCTGCTTAGTTTATTCAACTGAGCACCTATAGGGACAAATTTTGACCAGTTTTTCCAGGGTTATTTTTTTAGTCTTCTTTTTCTTTGAACGCTCCATATTCACCACTTGTTACTAGATTTGTATGTGACCTGAGCCTAAGAGCGATTGTACGTTGTGCCAGTTATGTGCCTACAAGTAGGCCAGGACATCCGATTTCTGCGATGTTTTTTATTTACTGGGGTAGCTTCCTGAGTCCTACATCAGTGCCTCTTACAACATGCCTTGTAGGTCGCTGTGGTACTATTCTTTGCTTCCCTTGTGGACCCCGGCACCACACAGGTTAATTTTTTATAGTAAATGGAGACCTACTTGACACAACACCCTGTAGAGTGGTGATTAAAAGCATTACATTTGTCATGAATATACTATCATGAATGTCCTCAGTATTTATTTATGGTAGGGAAACAAGGTTACTTACTAAATATCAGGAGAAGCAATTTAGCAACACAATTTTTCCATGTGGTACCTTCATTTTGGCATTAAGTGACAAGAAAATATGATCAACAATGAAATGTTGGAAAGAACAGGTATTACTACAATATTTTTCTATGTCCAGTTGGAGAATGGAAGATTGACAATAGATCTTCTCTATGGGAATCTTAACCTCAGCCTTTACTTCGGTATAAGGATGTGTGCATGAAAGATATGCATGATACAGACAAAGATGATTCCTTGGAACAGGAAGTAATTATTTTTTTTACATTTGCCCTTTATGAATTCAGGCAATATCACATGCATAATATAGCCCATCTTGCGTGATGGCTTGCTTTCCTTACCACCAGTGTCCCTCACCATTCAGGCGAGTCTTACTCTAACTTCAGAGGTACTTGTAATTTAGATCCCCAAGTAAAGGAATAGGAGGTTATGGATCCCAGTACATAGAGGGCTAAGATCTAGAGTGGAACTAGGAGAAAATAGAAACTTATTGTAGAGAGGATGAGAGGTTACGAACTAAATGTCTGAAAAGACATATCATGGAAGAGTGTCAACAATGGAATTTATTGTGAATGTTGGGGACAGAGACTTGTGGAGATGCATTACTGCCAGTGCAACCAAGCACGGTCACCCATGTGTTGCCAGGGCACATAAAGGGAGCAAAGAATAGTAACACTGTGATCTACCAGGCATGTCGTAAGTCAACTAAGGTAGGGTTCGGCTTGGAGCTGGCTACTCGATCTGGTAGAAAATGTTATCTATAAAATCCAACCATCCATGAACTACAAGACACTTTCATTTTTCACACATTAAGTTAGTTAAATAACAGAGGCATATGCTGCTGGTACCTGAAGTTTGAGAAAGTGTTGTGTGAAAGGCTCCATTCTGACCAAATAGGAAGCCACTATCATTGCAGATGAGTAGTGAGTGCCATAATGGTACGGTGGTGTTTCTCCTGAAAGGAAACAATGTGTCAAGTGAATAAGCATTCATACTTTTAGTCTATTGTCAAACAGGTGAGAACATGAAATATTAGTTGGACTGTAGTTTATCATTAGAATTCATACTTTTAGTATATTATCAAACAGGTGAGACAAGAAATATTAGTTGGACTGCAGTTTATCATTAGAATTCATATCTAGAGTATATTATCAAACAGGTGAGACAAGAAATATTAGTTGGACTGTAGTTTATCATTAGAATTCATATCTAGAGTATATTATCAAACAGGTGAGACAAGAAATATTAGTTGGACTGTAGTTTATCATTAGAATTCATACTTTTAGTATATTGTCAAACAGGTGAGACAAGAAATATTAGTTGGACTGTAGTTTATCATTAGAATTCATATCTAGAGTATAGTATCAAACAGGTGAGAACAAGAAATATTAGTTGGACTGTAGTTTATCATTAGAATTCATATCTAGAGTATATTATCAAACAGGTGAGAACAAGAAATATTAGTTGGACTGTAGTTTATCATTAGAATTCATATCTAGAGTATAGTATCAAACAGGTGAGAACAAGAAATATTAGTTGGACTGTAGTTTATCATTAGAATTCATATCTAGAGTATATTATCAAACAGGTGAGAACAAGAAATATTAGTTGGACTGTAGTTTATCATTAGAATTCATATCTAGAGTATATTATCAAACAGGTGAGACAAGAAATATTAGTTGGACTGTAGTTTATCATTAGAATTCATATCTAGAGTATATTATCAAACAGGTGAGAACAAGAAATATTAGTTGGACTGTAGTTTATCATTAGAATTCATATCTAGAGTATATTATCAAACAGGTGAGAACATGAAATATTGATTCACAGCAATAACGATACTATTAAAAGAAGATTAACTAATACTACACCCCATAGAAATAAACCTATTTTCATACCATGAGGTATATTGGGGGATACAGTGTTAGGCCTATATTTTTCATTGACCTTTAGCACACAATGAGTGATGTGGTCAACATCATGCCAGCCACCTTTATTTTCCAGCGCTTTTCTATCCCCCAATTGAGGCTGGATCAACCTGGTAGTCATTTCCTCAGTGGAAATGAACCTGGACCATGCACCTAAGAAGTGAGTGCACTAACCACTATGCTATTGCAGCTCTCGCTATATCCCAAAATATGCCATAAACTCTGCATTGAAATAGTAATATTGAAATACTGTAATTAAAAGAGATCATCCTGTGTAAGAAAGAGATCAGAGCACACATGGTTACTCACTGATGCAAAATGATGATTACAATCAATCAATCAATCAGTCAATCAATCAACATTTCTTCATTAATTCTCATATGCCTCCTTCAGTTATGTTATTTGGTGTGTTTATGTTATTTTTATGTGCACAGAGTTGCTTCTTCATGATACTTTTATAATGATGAACTACTCTGTAACTATGCAACCAAACGTCACTGTATACAGAGTCTACTACAATAGAACATCAGGAAAGAAAATGAGAGGAAGACCACAAACAAGATGGATAGATGGCATAGCAGATTCCTGTCAAAAAACCAAAATAACTATCAGCCAAGCCAATAACTAGAGCAAGTCAAAAATAGAGAACCATGACACTGGGCAACAATCTAGAAACTTTGACGACAAAAGAAGAAGAACTACTCTGTAAACTTTGGTCTTCAAATTAACTGCCATGAGTAAACAATATATATGACATTAATTTTAATTACCCTGAGGATCATCCCACTCGTTGTATCGCTTTTGGAACTGTCGAAGTCGGTCTGGAGTCTGAGCACCCATAGGTCTTGAAAGATCACGGAAATTGGCAGCTTTTGTCAGGTCAAGTTCCTATCAAGACAATATATAATCTTGTCAAACTGACATTACAAACTGACTTTTTTTTAAGGAGCTGACTCTACAAAAAATGAGAAATGTACTAGCTACTAAAAATATGATATCAACTATTGACAATTTATTTTTTAAATGGGAAATAAAATATTGAAATAATGGATATTAAAGTATAGAAAAAAAATGGAATGTAATCTGACTAGAAAAATTAGATACAAGCTATTAAATAATAGCATTTAAACTGACTTTAAAGAAAAAAACACATATAAACTGATTTGAAAAAATGAAATCTAAACAATAAAAAATATGGTTTCAACTTCTAAAAATGTTATATTTACTAAATATTGAAACAATATGATACAATATGATTGACAGAAAGATATTTAGAAATATTGAAAATATGAAGTATGATAGAAATGGTATAAAAATTGACTATTGGAAAGGTCTTCATAACCTGACTTATATAAGCAAGTAATGTCTTCTGTTAGTTAATGGGTACAAACCTCAGAGTCATAGTTGGCTATAATCCAAGGGAACACAGGGTACTGCATGAGATCATTGTAGGAACGTCCAGCAAGTGTGTTTAAATGCATCAAGTATTGAAAGTTGCTGATTTCACCTTTCTGTAGATACCAACATGAGAACAAATGATCAAGTATTAAACATTACTGATTTAATCTTTGAGTTATCAGTTATATGAGGACTATCGTCATAGCACTCCTGACATGTCCATAGGTGATCCGATCTCCCCCTCAACAAATCTAGCAGCCCAACAAGTCAGTTCGATGTTGATTAATCAATCTCTTTGCATATTTGGTATGTCACTCTTTTCAGGCTGTACCAATATCGACACCCATCTATCTCAGAGGAGTGGGACTCTTACTTTACTTACTTAATCCCGTCATGCCTAGTGACACATGTGGCTTCAGAAAGAACTTTCCACGCTCTCATGTCCCGTGCAACCTTCAGCGCAGAGTCCCACGTCAGAGATGCGGTGTCCAGTTCCTCTTCCATCATGCGCCTCCATGTTGTCCGTGGTCTGCCTTTCTTTCTCTTTCCTTCTGGTGTCCAAGTGAGGGCTACCCTTGCAGGCATTTCTTGTCTCATTCTCATAACATGTCCGAGCCATTTCCATCTTCTCTTTTGAGTATGTCATTCATTGCCTCTTGTCTTGTATCTTGGAGTAGTTGGTTATTGGATATTTTTACTGGCCAAAAGATTCCCAAGATTCTGCGAAGACAAGAGTGGTGGAAAACTGACAGCCTGCTAGTATCTCCTTTGGTCATCCTCCAACACTCCGATCCGTAGAGCAAAACTGGCAAAAACAATGCTTTTATAGAGTTTAAGCTTTGTGGTCCTATTGTAGATTTTGGACTTCCATACTGGTTTAATTCTGGCAAAAGCGGTTCTGGCCTTACTTAGACGTGATTTTATATCTTCCTCTGTGCCACCATTTAGTGTCAGTACGCTACCAAGATATGTAAACTGCTCAACCCTTTCCAGTGTTTCATTTTCTAACATTACTGGTTGTTGGATTTCGCTGTTTGTCATAATTTTTGTTTTTCCTATGTTTGTTTTGAGGCCTACTGTTTTTGCCGTGCTGTGAAGTATTGTACTTTTCTCTTGTATATGTTCATATTTGTGTGACACCAGGGCTATATCATCTGTAAAGTCCAGATCCTCAAGCATATCGAAAGGGTCCATCTTATTCCTCTTGGTGCTTGTTGATTTATGGCATTTTTAGCACCCAGTCAATTGTAATACTAAACAAAAGAGAGGACATTACGCATCCCTGTCTTACACCAGATTTTACTGGAAATGTTTTGTTGGAATTCTTTAGGTTGCAGGAGAAATCTTTGTAGAAGAGGGCTATGATGTTGACAAGCTTCTGCGGTACACCATATTGTCTTAGTATCTTCCATAGGCTGGAGTGGGACTCACAACTCTGAAATTCCTCTGTTCTGAAAGACTTTCTTAGTGCGTTAAGAATGTCATTTCGGTCCCTCTTATATCATAGCCATGCCAGTCAATCTGTCAGCTCATTCGTTACCACTGACTCCTGACTGCCCAGGAACAAAAATGAAGATTTCTTTGATCCCTCTCTGTGCTAGTACCTCCACCCAGCTTCATCTCACCATTCCTGAATTGACTTTATGAATCATGCTCATGGAGTCACTGAGTATGAAAACACAAAAGTAGTTATGAGATTCCAACCACATCACCGGCTCTGTAACTGCCTGTACCTCCAATGTTAAACTACTTGTGGTTGTCACGTTGGACCCAATGGCCTCTCTTATTATTTTTCCTCCTGAACGTGCTGAGAAAGTCAACGCACAGCGTTGTTTGTGAATGCTTGAACCATTGGTTTTAATAACATCTGTTTAATTGATGTTGTCATTCAAGAGGGCCTCAACCTCCACTTTACTTGAACAAATGATCAATTATATAAAGTTGCTGATTGAATATTAGTGTACATAGCAACATGAGAACAAATGATCAAGTATTTAAAATTACTGATTTAATCTTTGTGTACATATCATTTGAACAAGATGTCACAACATGCAAATACAGTGGGTTGTATATGGAAGGGGTAGCAATCTCCTACCACAGTTGCAACATACAAGATCAAGGTTGGACATATGGTTGTTGCATGTTCTGATTTATCAAGCAGTTATGTTTTCTCTTGGCTTCAGCAGTACAAAGATTATCAGTTATGAGGGCTCCTCTTGCTCACCAAGCTTGCCATACATTAGATGTTTTAGGATGCATTTATTAAACATCCACGCAACGTGACTGACCCATCTCAGCTGGGCCTTATGTAACAGAGTATGGATGCCTGAAATCTTGGCTCTCACAAGGACTTTAATCATGGAATTTTGTTTATTCTGTTCTAAGCAATGATGTAAACATTTGTTAATCACAACTGCTACATAAGACACTATACTTTATCTTACCTCCCATCTCTGTGTAACAGATTTTTCTCCTATTAAATTGCTGATGATGCCACCTCTGAAAGGAAATATTTCAAAACTTTCAGAAAGGGTTTTTGACAGATCAACAAACATTGTCGGTCAACATTCTTTTCATTACTTCTTTTTATTGTAGTAAAATATTCTGATTATCACAAACTCTTTTAAGTAAACTTAGCATAATTATTCAGGATTTCACTGATTTACGGTGTCATTTTAGCTTATTTCTCTTTCTCTCTGTACTATCAAGCTTATAAACTGCATATGGATTTAGTTGAATATACAATAAGTTCATCAGAACATCTCCAAAGTAAATTTAGGTTGCAATTAATCTTTACAATTTTGTCTCTTGCTTTGGTAACAATCAGCATCGAGAATCTTTCATAGTGCATCTTTCTTTCATCACCAAAAATAAAACTGAGCTTGAAACCAACCCTAGATTAAGCCATATGCAGTATAAAGTTGTTTATGTCTACAGAGCATTGATTCAATTAGATCAGAAAACTTTTATGGCATCAATAGAGTAGATGTGGATGACGATTTTAATTTGTCTGGAAGACAGTGGGTGACAGAGTTGATTCATTCTACACCAGTTTTGTTCTAAGCATCAGCTCTCTTATTTCTTGTAAATACAAAGTGAATAAATTTCCATTAAAGAGTAGCAACTGAAGATATTTTTTAGATATTAAGATCCAGTTTAACTCATCTACCATGAATCTGCACGAACAGACACCGTCTGGTTCCATTACACATTATCATTTTAAAATGTGGAACATTCGTAATGCTGTTGAGAAACCTGAATCCAAAAAGAGGTCTTGGTAATGGCAAAAGAAAGATGATTTACAACAGCACTTTATTGTAAAATATTGTCTGTTTCCCACACTTACGATGATGTTTTCATACCACACACTGACATCAACCCCAATGATATCAACTTACCACCACCTGTATGGAAATGTTATCAGTTTACAAAAACTTAAGTGTTTGTGGTAATGATTAAGAAGTCATAGGGACAAACATACAATCATGTTAAAATTAATTTGAACTCAAATTAACGCAAATGATTCAGTGCCCAAAACTTGCTCGACATCAATTTTTCTATGAAAGTATTTTCACATTATATATGACAAACAGAGCAAAGAACCCAATATAAACTGTGTTCATTTTTCTATACTGATGATGATTATCAATATTATTCCAGGAAATAACCAAATGAATTAATCATGAAACATCATCTAGCTACTGTATATGGATTTGAAAGAAGTTACTTCCAAAATGTATTTCTTAATTACACAATTACTTGATTATATTTTCCCTGTCTTAGGACAGATAAATTAACAAGTTCTCCTAAGAATGTTGGTAGATATGACTGTTAGATATTTCTAAAATTTGTGATTTATTCATCTGTGTTATATCAATTAATTTAAACATGTCTGCTGAAATGTGTTCTATGCTACAGATATTGTTTAGCAAATATGTGTCTGTATCCAGACCAAAGTCTACCTAGGACTATTATTTCACAGGTAATGTTGCTCTCAATAGACTTTTAAAAATAATTAAAGGTGAAAGACTTTATTGTAGTGAGTTCCTTCATATGACTCGATCTCTACCCATAAATGGCAAGCTACCTGACGAGAGTATTGCACAACATACAAATTCAATAGCTCCAGCAACAATCCTAGGGAACTCCGAAAAAAATGCATTTGTGACCCGAATGACACAGTCTGGATTCAAACCCATGACTTTCAGTATTCACAGTAAACAGTACCCCAATTCTTCACAGAAACTGTCCTTAAACACTGAAAAGCGGGATAAATAAAATAACTGAAATATAACTGATTAGTTATAAGATGAGCAAGGGACAACCTACCCAGTTTCTACTCTAGCATTCTGTCTCTGACCTGACACCAAATGTTGGGCATTGTCAGTCATTGCTGTGGCAACTGAAAAAAACCTGTAAAAAGAACATGTCACATGATGAGTCTGTTACCTAATTGAATAAACAGTGTAGATCAGTGAAGAACAATGGTTTGTGTGATGGAGTTAACCATCAACATGTAGTTTCTGGTATGGTTGATTCCATAGTACACCAGCTGAAATTTGGTAGCTTCTTCAATGATCCAGTGGTGCTTGGTCAATTATCAAATGCAGTGTAGAGGAAAGTTCATATGTTTGAAAGTTTTTGTTTTGTTCCATATAACGTGTTTGTGGCAACGAAAAAGCGGGCAGGCTTTCATCGAGCGCATCGTTGCTGGGAAGTTTAGGATGGATAAGTAGGATATTTTTTGGTCTCTTGACAACCTATCCTTGGATGAGGACACTAAAATTGATGTTGAATCAATCCAACGAAATACCGAGTTTGGAATTACAGGTTGTACAAGTAGAGCTGGATGCTTGAAGGGCAGAGGGCGTGTTTAACCAGCGAGCCACAGGAACCAACAGTATGCATGCCCTTTGACATCTATTGGGAGAGACTGAGGACCTATGGGTCTGCCTGGAGTGCTGTGACGTCAGTTCAGTAATCAATAACCAATATATACAAGTCTATCAACAGTGGTGATTAATTTTTCTTCAAGCGCTACATAAGTAAGTAATAAGATTAAAGAAGATAGTACCAAATGTACAAACTGCAGCTATTCAGGTATACTACTAATCTATGTCATTTGCATGTCAGTCACATTACTATAAATAGATACTTTGATGATATATCAGCATGAAATGTAACACAGTGCACAGAACAACTGCATATGTTACATGATAGTGACAGTGCAACTAGTATATTGGATGGCATGCCACATATTTTAGAACTGATTGAACGATAGTACCAATATAAAAACATTGATTAAAAACTCAACAAATCCAAATGAAAAAGTAATCTTCTTCTTCTGCGCTCCCCCGCAATGAATTTAGTAGTAGTCATGGCACCTGGTGTGGTGCTTCTGATTGATTTGTGTGTGAAGCTTTCCTTATTATAAATGCCCCCCTGCCACAAAGGCGTGCTTTCTCCGACTTCAGAGGTGAATAAGCAATGAAATATAATAATGTTTGTGTATTGCTTCTGTCATTTTGATGGACTTTAACCTAGTTAAGTATTAAAACTCAACAACATAAACTGAATATCATGATGATGAGTGAAAAAGGATAACACTGCAGATCTCACTATAGATAGACTTGTTTAAATTGTTGTTACAAGGATCTTATGATAATGTATTAACAATAACCAACACACAAATTTGCTCACTTGGCTAACACTTTGTTTCTGATTTTACGAGGGAATGCAAGTAGTTGGTTTCTTCCATCACTGGAGAACACCTCGATAGCAATAGGCTGGAGGAGGTACCTTCTTTTGTGAACTTCCCTGATGTCATCATAAGCAAAACGACTATACCTGTAATAGAAGGTTTGTTTTAGATTCGTTGTGTTTGCAAACAGTCTCACACTAGCCCATCAACGGCTGATAACTATTTTTACTATATCTCGACATGTAGAACGTCACTCTTATCACAGAATGTTTTATTTTATTTTTTTTTTTAAATATTTTTGATCCAGAAGCACTTGAGCTTTCAGCTCTTCAGCCCAGTGCCATGGACATCGTAATCCTTTGGTTCAGTGCCACGAACACCGTAAATCTGGAGAACCTGTGAGGAGAACCTGTGGCTTCTCTGTCAGCCCACGGAATTGAACCGCACTCACATGGGGCTTGTTATTTGACGTCTTACGTGCTACGAACACGCTGGGCAGGCGGGTGATCAGAATGTCTGATAATTTCAATCTATAGCCAGTTCTCCCACCCCTCCATCTTTGTGCTCAATGTTTTCTTGATGTCCTGTTGTCACTGACATCTTTGTTGTCCCTGTTGTCTTTCAGGAACCATACATTCTATTATTGCTCTCTCTAAACCATTGTGACTGTTAATAATGAGACTAACATATTTCAGTTTCTGAGACATGACATTTTTTGATGAGCCAATTTTCCTCAATATTCAGGTCTTGTAGAGTGTTCACATTTTTCTCTTCTTTTTCCAGGATGCTGTAAGAACTTTTCAGTAGTACTTTATTTTAAACGGTTCATTGTTTTTCCTCTTAATCCTTGTGTAATGGTTCATGATTCTCATTCAAAGTGCTCAGATGTTTTACTTTTGTTAACTTTCTTGTGTTATGCCATATGTTCTTCATATCATTGATCATCTGAATTGCCATAGCCAGTCTTCTTCTGATTTCTTGTATACAATCTCCAATGTTGCTAACTACAGAGAAAAGATATACAAAATCTGTAAAAATTTCGATTTCTTAATTAGTTATAGTAAACTTCTTCTGCGAACGCTCCATATCGACCATTTATTAAACCACTCTTTGTGTTCTGTATGTGATCTGAGCCTAAGAGCCATTGTGCATTGTGCCAGTTATGCGCCTATGGGTGCCTAGGCCAGCACATCCAATTTCTTGCCACGTTTTTATTTACTAGGTAGCTTTCCTAGAACTGTGGGACGGATCGCTTGCCACTTGGACGTCATCTACGCAAGTAGGATGACCGCGTCCGAAAAGTTTCGCCCTTCGCGAATATTTGGGTTTGTACCAGTCACACCTTTACATTATTAGCCTTACTTTTCTAATCACAGTGAGTTTTTTTCCAGAATAGGAATATTCTCAGCACGTTTCGGGCGCGTGTTGGCACTTGGCAATTTTCAATATCTACTCTGCATTTTCCCTGTCCCCGGGAAACACTGGACTGGGGCTGCGTACAGATATTTTAGATGGTCGTTTCAATCAGCGCTAACAACGCAATTGAGTTTTGCGCTCGCCAACATCCCCCACCCCAGTTCTTCCGGGGATTTAGTTGTTAGTGCAACAGTACCTAGCCCGGTTGTCACAGGAAGGGTAGTTTCATTAGGCACTAGAACGCAACTTTAGGATTTGCGCTCGGCCAACCTTACCAAATAAATGAATCTGCTCTTGGCCTCTGATATAGAGTTTACTGCAATCTTCCCTGGTGTCATCACGACACGTTGCATCTTTTTCAACGATTCTTGTAGAGCTGGCAAGTTTGGTGCTACCATTTTTCCGAGAGGATGTGCCTCTTGACGAATCGGACCTTGTCTATTCTTACGATTTTATTTTATTTATTCAGCTTTTCCCCGGCCAGGAGAGAAGTGCAGAAATAGTCAATTAGGGTTGTCATTTTGTTTCATCAATGGACAAAATCTTGATTTTCTTTATATTCGAAAAAAAAATTCTGGTCTTTACCGTGTTTATAAACAGAACATATTAACTATTGTAATCCCGTGACGATATTTGAAAGGATAACTGTGTCATCTATGTATCTGAGTTCTTTCTAGAATCATATCTTCACTACTACTAGATGCTATCTTATTCTTTCTTTCTAACTTTATATAGTAGCTGAGTCATCAGCATGAAGGTGCACATCCTTTATAGGATGTTTCTCTCTTTGCAGCATATCTAAAATTCACTCTGTCTAGCTAGTTCACCCACTTCGTCGATGGTCATATTCATGGTTTTTAAATATCTTGAACCATCGTCTTCTTGGTCTGCCTCTGCATCCTGGGACCTTGCCGTCTAGTATTGTTCTCTCCAGACCATTGTGATGCTTGATATGACCAAAGTATGTAAGTTTTCTGTATCTGCATTCGTTCTTTACGACCAATTTTAATCACTCTTTGTGATATGTTTGATCATTGCCAAGAACATGTATCGTTGCACATTGGTTTAGTAGGCCCCTAAACGCATGACTTCTACACGTTTAGGACATGTGCATCCGATTTCAGCCAAACCTCCTTAGTCGCCTCTTACGACATGCGTGGCAGGTAGCAATGGTTCTATTCTTGACACCCCAAATTTGGACCCCGGTAACCACTCGGGTGACTCTGTATCTATCTATCTATATCCTCTTCATGTCCCGATTGACACATAAGGCTTCCACAAGAGACTTCCACTGTTGCCGTTCTGCTGCCTTTCTACCAACCGTCTCCCACGCCAGGTCACACTCCTTCAACTATCTCTCCACCATTCTTCTCCATGTTTCCTTTGGACATCCAGGCCTTCTCTTCCCATCCTTGTCCATCTGAGAGCTGTCCTAGCCAATGCGCCCCACTGGCATATGACGTACATGTCCAAACCACCTCCATCTTCATCTCTTAATGATGGTCTCCAAGGATGCACATTCTGTTCATTTCAAAAGCTCCTCATTTGTTATAGTATTTGGCCAAAACATTTTCAGGATTCTTCTTAAACATTTATTTTGAAATGTCTCCAACTTGTGTATTATGTGTTGGGTCATTTTCCAGCATTCACTACTGTATAATAGCACTCCCAGTATATTACTTCTATATATTTTGTTTTGTCCTAAGATTTAGTCATTTTGTTTTCCAAATTTTGTTGAGCATCGCAAAAGTTTGTCTTGCTTTCTTTATTTTTTCAATGATATATTTTTCTGAATCTCCATCTTGCGATACTGTACTTCCCAGGTATACAAAATCCTGGACTTCCTCTATGACTTCATTTTGTAATATAATTGGGTTCTCAAATTTATGAATACTTCTCATTACCTTCGTTTTCGTATTTTCTGTATAGTCTGTTGTTTATCAGCCAAGTGTCTTTAACATTCAGGTCTTTCAAGACATCAGTGTTATTTCTTTTTTCTGTCCATGATATTAGTAGGATCTTTCTGTAGCATTTAGTTTCGAAGGACTGGATTTGAGTTAAGTATACTGTATGTGAAAGGTAGTTTCCAGTAGTAGAACACAGACTAAATTCAAACTATTCTAACAGAATGACAGAGGATTGAATAGAATAGAATTAGAGGAGCAACAAAAAACTAATGGTGAAGGGAGCTGGAAACAGATGGTAAGATGCCTGAAAGGATAGCATGACAGAAAAGAATGGTGTATGTTTGCTGAAGATATGTATTTCAAAACAGCAGAAGAGATTATAATGATTCTACTTATTATTTATTAAGAGGAAAAGATAAATGTTTAGTAGCAGCAGAAGAAAATTAAAAACTTACATTCTCTTGAAGCTGCAGGTAGACCCATAGATGACTTGGGAATGATTGGATCATGAATTCTGTTAGGGACAAACATATTTATAACAATCAAATGCAAAGTTAACACACAAATAAACATCATCATGTGCTGTGCCAGCTGGCATTGGCAATCTTACTAAACAGCTGTCTTAAATAGTGACAATCAATTCAGATTCAAATTTGAATAGTGACATTGGTCTCTGTGGTCAAGTGGTTAAGCTATTGCCTTGCATTCCAAATGTCATGGGTTTGAATCCAGACTGTGTCATTCTGTTCACTTGTGCATTTTTTCCAGAAATCTCTAAGATTGTTGCAGGAGCTACAGAGTTCATGCTTTGTGCAATACTCTCGACAGATGCGTGCCCTTTCTCCAGAGATGGACAGAGCCATATGGGGTAAAATCTAGTTCAATGAAGTCAATCTTTCCCCTTTGAATTCTAAACTGTAATAATTATATTATTTAACAAAGCCTAATATAATTACTATAACACATTATCTAATACATTTATACAATTCTGTCATTTCTACAACTTGTACAACAGTATAACTCTCACAGGCAAAACTAACTGAGAAATTCACTTACTCATATGGTAAGGAGTCAATATCCTTGATCTCTTTTGTCCGAAGCAGAGTGAAGCCATCTATGACATAAAAATGCTCTTTACCAAAGAGTAACAAGCCCTCAGCTGTGTCTAGACCTTGAATACGAGCACATCTGAACATATGACTTATCTGATGATAAAAACAGTGATACAGATGAATAGTCTACAAAAGTAAACATAACGGTGTACAGTAACATTGACAGTAAAAATCAAATTAAGATTATGTCTGCAGTTCAAATAAGTTGTGATACAATGTATCACATCTCTCTGCAACATTCTGGAAATGAAGAAACTATTGAACAAACATAAAATTACTCCAGGCAGACATATAAGAGTCTTTCCTTAGCAGATAGCAAAGGATATGCATGGTTATGGTTGCTGTAGTTTACAACAGGTCAAACAAGCACACACCTTGTTCTACCTCTCAGGTGTCTTTTTCATTATGACAAAGAAGAATATATCATATGTTCAACTTGAAGTTATGATTTGTACAGTTGTAACAGTGATAAAATGACAGCTGAACACCAATGTATTAGAAATCAGTTCAAGCTTCACCAGTATCAATAAGGGACACAGTTATGTGCAGATGTCAACAGACCAGCTAACTGCTGATTTTTTTCTAAATAATTACATTAATGTCTAAAAAGAGGTTCAGAAGAAACAATACATACAAACTATAAATACATTTGGTGCAGATGATCAATGTTGATACACCAGTAAGAACAGAACCTACAGCCTACTGACTTTGTGTATTATAACTGTACAAAGTAAGACATGGAAATAAAAAATAAAATATAAATAAGAAAGTAGGCAATGAATATTGGCAGGAAACATAATAAACTAAACAATCATATCAACGGGGGGGAAATGGAGAAGAGGAGAAAGAAATTGCCTCACATCCTGAAGGTTGTGGGTTAAAATACAATCAGGACAATGCTGATCTGTTCCCAAGAGTGCATTGTTGTTCCCAGTCACCTAGGATTTTTGTAAGAGCTAAGGAGTTTGTGCTTTATGCAATTCTCTCGTCATGTGCCATGCCATTTCTGCGAGAGGGCTGAGCCATATGGGTAAAACCAGTGCACTGAAGTCAATCCTTTGGCTCTAGACCCTTTAGATTAGTGCTGTCCAATGTTTTTATAGATTTGGGAGGGGTGTATATCTGTTACAGGGTGATAACAGTTTTGAGGTTGAACAGTGGTTGGTAAGGCTGCTGTAGGCTCGAGGGTGGTCGTCTCTAATGGTTTCTGGGGTTAAGTGAGCGCCGTGTTGATGTACTGGTGGGGGATTCATTGTCATAGAAGTATATGTAGATGATTATAAGAAGAATGAATAGATATCAGTATATGAGGTGTACTGATATACAAGACGCTTGGCTGGGACAGTATAGGGTGGTCGCTATACTTTTGGCCAGAGCGCCTGTCAGGGTAGGTGTTCGGGTGGCACGACCTCCGTTCGTTGGTCAACAACAGTGGTTGGAGAGGTCGGAGATGAGTTCTGGATGCCGGGGATCGTCAGGTATGGTCTGGGGGTATACTTGTCTGGTCTAGATGCCAGGGGTCATCGGGTATGGCCTGGGGGTATACTTGTCTGGTATGGATGATAATATACAGGCAATCGTCGTCCCTGAGAACTGGTTGATCGCTATATCAGGGTCCGACCACAGGAGGCCGTCAGACTTTGATGTATCGGTGAGGCTTGGTTCGAAGCACAGATCATCAGGCGATGTTTAAGACATGAGTTAATAAAGCTGGATTACATACCTCAGACGTCAACAGTACAAATATTCAATCATTCGTTTGTATAGTTCAGCACTTGGTTTATTAATGGATGTTCATCTTCATAACGTAATGTGCATGATACATGTATCAATAATGGCTATCCTAACATAATCTTTCTTATGACTGGCATTACAAGATTACTTCTAACGACGACTATGGGCTCTGTCGTCTGGTCTCATTATCTTGGTGTCACTATAAACGATTCATAATTACCTTATATACTATGACGGCTATTCTATTTCACTATCAATCACAACCTACTCGGACATGGTGTACTTTTCCTGTCTGCGTTCTACTAAATACGTCTGTCCAGTATGGCTGCTTTCTTGTGACTGGCATTTAGCGTCGCTTCTTGACCCCTTAGCACATCCCTTCGTGCGCATCTCCCTATGTCATATCTAACCTCTACATATACGTTCTTCTGTTTTATTACCTGTCTTCTTTTTGCGTGCAACATTTTGGTGTGCAAATGTTTTATTCTGTTATACAGTCTAATTGTCAATCTGTCGAGTTGCCGTCAGTTGTCCGTCGCCCCTACTATACATCTAATTACTACGGAAAGCAGGTGCCATTCATAATTGCAATAATAAATACTACAAATAATAATAAAAAAGTAATATTAATAGTAACATGAATAAAAATTGTAACTGATGAAAACTTAATCCTGAATACAAGTTTATATTTTTTTATATTGTGCTTACAAAAAAAACTGAATCATTCTGTTATTCAGAGAGACATTTTTTCCTTTGATATTCTGATTAATGTCAAAGCCGGAGGATTCAAATAGGTAGCCATGGATGTATACCACGGGTGCCATGGCACTCGCAGTTTTAGATCATATTAATGGTACTACAATTAAACAAGAATTCAAATACATAAAACATTGAAAAAAGATGGAAGACTCGACAAAGAAATAGAAGCTAGAGTCCAGAAGGCAAATGTTGCCACCTACCAACTAGACACAGTACTCAGACCTGCAAACATCTTCATGCCAGCTAAACAATTAGAATCATGTCAACAAATCTGTCACTCAAACCACCCAAGAAGCAAAAGACAAATACAGAAGACTTAGATAGTGAGTTACAACACAGTAGCAGTGTGACAACAACAGAAAGAAAGATAGGTTACAACTGAATCATATTCTCATAAAAAAACTTTGCATTGTTCAAATATTGGTCTCATATCTTACCCTTTCCTTTTCACCAATAAAATGTAAGATGGTTTGATTGTCTGCCTTGGTAGTTGGGGATGGTGGATTGTCTGCACTGCTGTCCCCTTGACTGTCAGCCTGGCCTTCACCTTCTGATCGTTCCAGTGTGCTTTCTGATCTCTCTAGTTCAGATTGATGGGATTCCAAATTTCCAATGTCATCATTATCTTCTTCTTCTCCTGCAGACTTGGAGCTCATTGATCGTGGAAGAAGCTTCTTCAGATTGTTCACATCTGAAGCAAACACATAAAGTTTTTATTTTATACATACAAATTGTACACTGAGTTGCACTATAGGTACACTCAGGGGACAGACGAGCTTGAAGGGGGCAGACGTTTAGCAGGTGGACAGAAAAACGCTTTAAAGACACTCTTAAAGTGTCTCTGAAATGCTTCGATATAGACAATACGTGCTGGGAATCCTTGCGCAAGATCGCCAAATGTGGCGCTGTAACAACAAAGAGGAACCCGAATAGCTGAGAATCATCGTATTGTTGAGTCACAGAGAAAACGAGCAGCGCGAAAAGACAGAGCACACAACACGCACATGTCTAACCTTGATCATGTATGCCCCACCTGTGGTCGGGATTCTGTTCTAGGATTGGACTCTACAGTCACCTCCGCACACACCAGAGAGGTGCAACAGTACACGTCTGAGATTGTTGTCATCATCGCTTGCGATGGACGGCTATTATTATAGGTACACTATACAAGTTCTAGCAACCAATAAAGATGTACTTCACTATGCCATGCTGGGATTATGTACAGGCTATGACTTTCTCATCTTTGGTGCTATGATTTTAGCAACTTCCACCTTATCGTGATGGGATTGTTTGCATATTCATCCTATCAGCTTTGGTACTCCCACCTTATCGTGGTGGGATTGTTTGCATTATCGTGGTGGGATTGTTTGCATATTCATCCTATCAGCTTTGGTACTCCCACCTTATCATGGTAGGATTGTTTGCATTATCGTGGTAGGATTGTTTGCATATTCATCCTATCAGCTTTGGTACTCCCACCTTATCGTGGTGGGATTGTTTGCATTATCGTGGTAGGATTGTTTGCATATTCATCCTATCAGCTTTGGTACTCCCACTTATCGTGGTGGGATTGTTTGCATATTCATCCTATCAGCTTTGGTACTCCCACCTTATCATGGTGGGATTGTTTGCATTATCGTGGTAGGATTGTTTGCATATTCATCCTATCAGCTTTGGTACTCCCACCTTACCATGGTGGGATTTGTTTGCATATTCATCCTATTAGCTTTGGTACTCCCACCTTATCGTGGTGGGATTGTTTGCATATTCATCCTATTAGCTTTGTACTCCCACCTTATCGTGGTGGGATTGTTTGTATTATCATGGTGGGATTTGTTTGCATATTCATCCTATTAGCTTTGGTACTCCCACCTTATCGTGGTGTGATTGTTTGTATTATCATGGTGGGATTGTTTGCATATTCATCCTATCAGCTTTGGTACTATATGCCACCTCATCACGGTGGAATGATATATCGAATGATTCTATAAGCTTCTTCATTAGTATGAGTTTAGCATTTTACCTTAACGTGGTGGGATTGCTTGCACACTGTACTAATCCCATGAACTTTGATGGTAATGAGCTCTTAATATTCTCCTTAATCCTAGGACCAAACGCCACACTACGTGGCTTTGGGTTGACACCTTTTACCAAGAGCCACATTAAAGGGCGTTTTTATTCTAAAAACAAATAGCTAGTAAAAACATGGCTTTTGTCCTAGTTAATTGACTAAGAGTTAATATAGTGGGATAGCTTGTTTATTGTACTAATTTCATGAGGTTTTGGTGGTAGGATATTAGTTCACCCAATTAGTTGAAGAGACCATTGTGAGAAGACTAAATCAAGTGAACAAACCACTCATTTAAAATTGTAGTTAAGTTACGGTTAACAGTATAACCCAGAAAATAAAAGACTATTACCAGAACTGAAATAGAAACATAACTGGTGACGTTTGTTTTTTTCCCGATCCAGAAGCACTTGAGCTTTCCGCTATTCGGCTCAGTGCCATGGACATCGTACCCCTTCGGTTCGGTGTCACGAACACTGTGAATCTGGGGAACCTGTGGCTTTTCTGCCAGCCCGCGGAATTGAACCCACACTCACAGAGGGCTAGTCACCCGCAGTCCAACGCGCTACGAATACGCTGGGCAGCAGGCGGGCAACTGGTGACATTTAGAGACCTAGTGTTCCACTGGAACAAAAAATAAAAAGAATAACAAATGATATCATAATGAAATTTGCAACAAACCATCAGGAGAACCAGAGTTGATGTCTGAGTCACTGTTCATCAGGTCTGCATCAGATGTCTTCTGTATTGGTGCTGCTTCCAGACACAGGATACCTTGAGATCGGAAGTGCTCATAGTACTCCTTACTGTCAAAGCTGATAGCAACTTTATATCTTAGTGGCTGAAAGTAATGTGCAACCAAGAATATATTCAGTAATAAGAACTCACATTAGATGATATCAAGTTACATTACAGGATATCATCTCACACTACAGGATATCATCTCATACTACAGGATATCATCTCACATTCAAAATCATCTCATACTACAGGATATCATCTCACTACAGTATATCTACTACAGGATATCATCTCATACTACAGGATATCACCTCACTACAATATCATCTCATACTACAGGATATCATCTCACACTTATCATCTCACACTACGGATATCATCTCAACTACAGGATATCATCTCCACTACAGAATATCTTTATACAGGATATCATCACACTACAGGATATCATCTCAACTACAGGATATCATCTCAAACTACAGGATATCATCTCAAACTACAGGATATCATCTCACACTACAGGATATCATCTCACACAGGATATCTCTCACACTACAGGATATCATCTCACTACAGATATCTTCATACTCGAATCCTCACTCAACAGGATATCATCTCACACTACAGATATCTCTCACACTACAGGATATCTCTCACACTCAGATATCATCTCACACTACAGGATATCATCTCACACTACAGGATATCACCTCACACTACAGGATATCATCTCACACTACAGGATATCATCTCACACTACAGGATATCATCTCACACTTCAGAATATCACCTCAACTACAGGATATCATCTCCACTACAGGATATTCACACTCAGATATCCTCACACTACAGGATATCATCTCAACTACAGGATATCATCTCACCTCATATCATCTCACACTGAAGATATCATCTCATACTACAGGATATCATCTCACACTACAGGATATCATCTCACACTACAGGATATCATCTACATACGATATCACTCTCACACTACAGGATATCATCTCACACTACAGGATATCATCTCAAACTACAGGATATCATCTCACACTTTATCATCTCACACTACAGGATATCATCTCATACTACAGGATATCATCTCATACTACAGGATATCATCTCACACTACAGGATATCATCTCACACTACAGGATATCATCTCACACTACAGGATATCATCTCCCACGATATCATTCACTACAGGATATCATCTCACACTTGAAGATATCATCTCACTTATCATCTCACACAGGATATTCATCTCACACTACAGGATATCATCTCACACTACAGGATATCATCTCACACTACAGGATATCATCTCACACTACAGGATATCATCTCACACAGGATATCATCTCACACTACAGGATATCACTCTACACTACAGGATATCATCTCACGGATATCTTCATACAGGATATCTCTCAACTACAGGATATCATCTCATACTACAAGATATCATCTCATACTACAGGATATCATCTCACACTGAAGATATCATCTCAACTACAGGATATCTTCTCACACTACAGGATATCATCTCACACTACAGGATATCATCTCACACTACAGGATATCATCTCACACTTTATCACCTCACACTACAGGATATCATCCACACTACTACAGGATATCATCTCATACTACAGGATATCATCTCATACTACAGGATATCATCTCATACTAGGATATCTCTCACTACAGGATATCATCTCAACTACAGGATATCATCTCACACTACAGATATCATCTCATACTACAGGATATCATCTCACACTACAGGATATCATCTCACACTACAGGATATCATCTCACACTACAGGATATCATCTCAAACTACAGGATATCATCTCACACTACAGGATATCATCTCACACTACAGGATATCATCTCAAACTACAGGATATCATCTCACACTACAGGATATCATCTCACACTGAGGATATCATCTCATACTACTACGGATATCATCACACACTACAGGATATCACTCACACTACAGGTATCATCTCACACTACAGGATATCATCTCACACTGAAGATCATCTCATACTACAGGATATCATCTCACACTACAGGATATCATCTCACACTACAGGATATCATCTCACACTACAGGATATCATCTCACACGAGATATCATCTCACACTACAGGATATCATCTCACACTACAGGATATCATCTCACACTAAGGATATCATCTCACACTACAGGATATCATCTCACACTACAGGATATCATCTCACACTACAGGATATCATCTCACACTTGAAGATATCATCTCATACTACAGGATATTATCTCACACTTGAAGATATCATCTCATTCTACAGGATATCATCTCACACTTGAAGATATCTCATACTACAGGATATCATCTCACGCTTGAAGATATCATCTCATACTACAGGATATCATCTCACACTTGAAGATATCATCTCATACTACAGGATATCATCTAATTCTACAGGATATCATCTCATACTTGAAGATATCATCTCATTCTACAGGATATCATCTCACACTTGAAGATATCATCTCATACTACAGGATATTATCTCACACTACAGGATATCATCTCACACTTGAAGATATCATCTCATACTACAGGATATTATCTCACACTTGAAGATATCATCTCATACTACAGGATATTATCTCACACTTGAAGATATCATCTCATTCTACAGGATATCATCTCACACTTGAAGATATCTCATACTACAGGATATCATCTCACGCTTGAAGATATCATCTCATACTACAGGATATCATCTCACACTTGAAGATATCATCTCATACTACAGGATATCATCTAATTCTACAGGATATCATCTCATACTTGAAGATATCATCTCATTCTACAGGATATCATCTCACACTTGAAGATATCATCTCATACTACAGGATATTATCTCACACTTGAAGATATCATCTCATACTACAGGATATCATCTCACACTTGAAGATATCTCATACTACAGGATATCATCTCATTCTACAGGATATCATCTCATATTTGAAGATATCATCTCATACTACAGAATATCATCTCACATTGAAGATATCATCACACTACAGGATATCATCTCACACTTGAAGATATCACCACACACTACAGGATATCACCTCACACTACAGGATATCACCTCCAACTTCAGGATATCATCTCACACTATAGAGTATATTTAGAGCATTCAGGGGAAATTGCTGAGACTCTTACATCTCAAATGCATACAGAAGATATAAGGGTTGATTTCTCCCAACAGCATGGCATGGGTCTCCTGCAAGCTTCATCCCAACAAAGAATATGTGGATCCATCCTTTCTTCATTAGTCAGATAAATCTATATCCAAAGAAGACTATAGGTATGTGAAGCAACGTCTCGCTGCTCTCCTCATTCTCTATGAAAAAGATCACTGGTTACACTGTATTTATTTACAGCAATGCTGTGATATTGTGCATTTTGGTATCAAGACTGCTTTCCTTTTTTGAAGCCTACTCACTTAACTAGAGTACAGTGATGTAGCCTGACACAAGCGCCGTCACATTGAAGACAGGGTAGGCTTTTCATCAATACTGGTTCACAGACCCTGATGCTGGCTTCCATCATCTAATTCCCTTCATCTTTAGAGTCTTTTTTCATGCATGAATCATCCTTATTGGACTCTTTGTCTCAGGAGACAACAAGTTTTGTGTCGCGTAGTTTGTTCTGTGCTGAATCACAATGTCTGTTGTGGCTGTAATGGCCTATTCTAGAGTGGAAATCCTTGCCACAGTTGCTCAAGTATTTCATGCATGAAATGTAGTGATAAATACAATGTTAAACCTTTGATCAGCTGCACGCAGTTTAAATCTATTTGTAAATTCCCTTAAAGAAACATGCCCCGTTGCCTCAAAATTGGCTACTTCCCCATTAAAAACGATACGTTTTGTCTCCATGCTTGGTTTGAAAACTTTGTCAGTTGACAACATAAGAATAAAATGTTCCTCATTCCGATGGCCAGTAAAATCTGATACAACAGAATTCCTGATCCCGTGAAAGTTGACAAATAACTTAAAATGTTCCTCATTTCGATTGTCAGTAAAACCTGATAAAATAGAATTCCTTTTCCCGTGAACGTTGAATTTAGTTGAAATCTAGTTGTAATATTTCCCTACTTCTAAAGTTACATTTGTTATCCTTTTCCGCTGATCTTCCGAGCCCAGAAAAAATCTCCTTGGCCTTATCAGGGACTGAACCTGGGTCTATTGCATGGGAGACCGTGCTATAATCCATTCGACCAGATGCTCCACATTCTGAATGAGTGGAGAAAGTGATATTTCTGGCAAATGAACATTTACAAAAGATGTTATACTGAATACAGTGCACAGGATATACACTCTATCTTCTATATGACAACAAATAACATATACTCACACTCTCTTCTAGATTTGGTCGGTATGGATAGTGAATGTAGAATATATCATTCCTCATCATTTTCTTGCGCATTCTGAAAGGTCCTGTAGAAGTAGACATTGCAAAATGCATCAAAACTATACATGAGACAAGAAAATGCAGTCCATATGGAAAACAGAAAAACAATCAAGATTGTCTAATCTAAGGATGCAGATGAAGAATGACATCAGAAAAGAGAAATAAGACTGTCTATCTAAGGATGTCAAGATAAAGAATGACTTCAGAAAACAGAAAAAAATCAAGATTGTCTAATCTAAAGGATGTCAAGATGAAAGAATGACTTCATTGCACTGGGTTTCCCCATATGGCTCGACCCATATCCATGGAAATGGCACACCACCAGTCAAGAAGGTTGCACAAAGCATGAAAAGCATAGCTCCATCCTAGAAGTCTCCTGGATAAAATGCACCCGTGAAATGAGCTGCACTGTGGGGATTACACCCATGACTCAGAACAAAAGGCAAGTGCTTAACCATTTTACCACAGAGACCTCCCGCCCCTGATAGTGTGTAAGTTGTGCACTACAGAAGTATAAACTACAATCTATGACAGTGATGCATGTGACTGCAAGACTGATTTGTGCCAAGAAAGTCTTTCAAAATGGTTGCATGAGATTTCAGGGATACTGGCGGTACCTCACTCTAATCTTCTCCTCCATGCACCTCCCTAGCGATCTCCTCCATGCTTAGAGAACCACAGACTACTGTTTCTAGGAATCAGCTCAATACCAGTATCCCGCATATCTTTCTTGCACACCTTCTTATTCCAAAGTAGAGAGCAGCATTGAGATCTCCAACCCATCTGTAATTCTGAATAAATAAGATCTAGCATTCTACCATCCTCCAATCTTATATCCAAACAATCTTAGTCTACAAAGACTTAAAATGGAAAATATTTCTGCAACACTTGTTCTTTCCAACACCTAGTTTAATAAATAGATAACATTTTCTGTAGCCTTTTCAGACCTTAGGGTGTGTGGTCACTTCACATTTATAGTCCCTAGTGTGCAGGAGGTAGGATGGCGAATTCCTTTCCTCATATGTAGAACATCGAGTGTGGGATGTAACCCACAACCCTCTTATGTCCGAGTCAATAGGTAAACATGTGTGCAATGCGATCATCCAATAACTAGTTTACCAACTGAAAATGAGTATCATGGCTTAAATGAGCTGCAGGACCTATTTAATGAGTTGCTCAAATTAATAAAGTGAGTAAAGTTGAAGGATTGCCTTCATTGCATCGAGTTTTACTGCATATAGCTTGGTCCCTCACAGCAGAAATGGCATGCCACCTGCCGAGAGTATAGCACAAATCAAAAGCTCCTGCAACAATCCTAGGGCTTTGGAAAAATGCACTTGTAAACAGAACAGTCCAGATTCAAACCCACGACTTTCTGAATACAGGGTGAAGGCTTAACCACTTAGTACACAGAGACCCCAAATTACTGCTTAAACAGAATGAGCTAATTGAACAGGACTAAACATATGGGGGAAAGTTATAAAAGTATAGACATGTTGAGAGTTATGAACATATCCTTAATAGTCTATTATTCTAGATCAATGGTTCTCAAAGGAGTATAACTTATATCTATGAATATAGTCAATAATGAAGTCCTCAAAGATGATTTTAAAATGTAATGTGAATATTAATCATTACCTTCAGTCATATCAAGAACCATCTTGTCCAATTTTGATCCAGTCAATGGACCCCACAAGCTGCGCACTCTCAAAAGTTCATGTTCTACTTGATTCCAATCGTCAAGTAAGTATTTCTCCATATGTCTTTGTGCCTAATTAGAACAAAATGATTTAAGCAAACTTGAAATGCCTCCTGTTTGTTTTATGTGGTCATGATAAGTTTATAATAACAGATGATAGAAAATGTGAAACCAAAATCAGGAAAAGAACAGGGAATAGAAAAACTACATTAAACAATATGAAACAGATATTAGCAACCAAACAAATCAACAAGAGAGTAGAATTAACTATCATCAAGTACTATATATATATATATATATTTGTTTCTCTTTGATTGATTGATTGATTGATAGGACCATCATCATTGCACTCTACGGCTATACACAAAGGGCACATCTACAGTTGCTCAGTCCCTTCCAGTTAGTTAAAAACTAGAAATGAAAGTGTTAGCAAAAGAGTCCTTATACGGTAGTTTCAACAATGATTCTGAATTTTCCCTTAACCAGGAAAAAAAACTACTAGATACCCATTTTCAACTGAGTGGAGAATCGACTGTCATCTATTATAACAAATTAATCTTGTGTTGAACTGCATTTACAAACAAATTTATGGATGAAAATACATTACAGTTTTATATTTAAGTGACAAACTGTTTCAGAATGTTGGACAAGTAATACAGTTCATCTTCTTCTTCTTTGTGTTCGTTCTTTACAACCAATTTTAATCACTTTGTGATATGTTTGATCTTTGCCAAGAACGTGTATACGTTGCACATTGGTTTGATAGACCCTAAACGCATAAGACTTCTACACTTTAGGACATTCCGATTTCAGCCAAACCTCCTTAGTGCCTCTTACGACATGTGTGGTAGGTAACAGTGGCTCTATTCTTTACACCCCAAATTTGGATCCCAGTAACCACTTGGGCGATTCAATTCATATTTTAACTGTAGTCTTGAGGTAAAGTGTTGCCATGTTCCAAAAGCGCCTGACTTGCATCTTATGTGGAGGGATCAGGCTATGTTCCAGTGATACCTGATAACAATGTAGGTGAGATCAAGTGCTTAGTCTTATGAAGGACAGACTATAAAATATAGGTGCTATGTTCAAGTTAAGCATACACAAAAAGCATTTAAAGTCTAAATTTGATCAGAGATAATCTTGGGAAATGTGATGAAATACTGCTGCCATGGACTGATGCTCTCTGCAGACTAAAAACAAATGCACACAAGTGCACGAAGGTCACCAACACCTCCATGCTGGAGGACACCTCTTGTGATTCATTTGTTTCTGTAAGAAAACTTCACAAAATTATTTTCTGAACTGAATTTCAAGTTAAAACCAGTTAACATCTTTGAAAACAAATCACACAATCTAACATCACCAGATTTGTTACCTGCAAATATTGCTCATGCTGAAACTGGACAACGTCTTTGACAAGTGCAACATGGTTGATTGTGGCATGGCGGAAGTCCTAAAATAAAAGGAATCTCTTGTCAGATATGTTGCTTTACAACAAGAATGAAGGTGAGTGGGGAAGAAGGCATAAATACTCAAACACTGTCTTGGATAAAAATCATGTCATTAACTTGTAACCAAATTATTTTACACCACTATGACCAGTGCTCTGTTTGTCTGTTTATCTTTTTCTTTACAACTTTCTCTCTCTCTCACTATTAACTTTTTCTTTCTCTCTTGCTCGCTCTAATTTTTCGAAATCTTTCTCACTCTTTCTGAAGCACTTTTTGGGTGTCTCTGTGGTGTGGAGGTATGGTGCTTGCCTCTTGCTTAAAATATACTTTGTTTCTCACATGAAGCAACTTTCTCATCTCAATATAGAGGAGCTTGAGTTCCTAATTCTATCAGAGACGGATGATAACTCCTGTGTTGAAGTTGCTAACAAAATAACCGTTAGACACTTTCAAAAATCAATAATAATAATAAAAATAATAGCCGTCCATAGCATGCGATGATGACAACAGCCTCATGCGTGTGTTGTACCTCAGTGGTGTTTGCATAGATTACTGAAGAATTCAATCCTGGAACACAATCTCAAATCACAGGTTTGACATGATGAAGGTTAGACATTTGGGTGTTCTGTCTTTTCGCGCAGCTCACTTTCTTAGTGCCTCAATAATATGACAATTCTCAGCTATGCAAGTTCCTCTTGTGTTGTTACAGCATCACATTTGGCGATCTTGTGCAGGATCCCCAGCATGTGATGTCTATATCAAACCACTTTATAAACAATTTAATAGTCGTTAAAGCGTTCTTTCTGTCCACCAACCAATCATCTGCCCCCTTCAAACTTGACATACATCAACTGTTTTGTGATGTTTATCAGGCATCCAGATGTGACCGGCTCATCTCACCTGGGCCTTCTGCAACAGTGTGTTGACACTTGGAATTTTGACTCTTATCTCTCTCGCGATCCCGGCCTAGACTGATGAACCAACTTTTATCATGAATTTTACCTTGTTTTTAAGGGACTCCGTTCCTCCGTACAGCTTCTCGAAAAGCTCTGTGTTTTGGGGCCAGGTTTCTTTTCTTATGCCTGCTATCAGCTGACAATCTTGCAGAACGTGTTCTGCCGTCATGTCCGCCTTTTGCAGGGGCACAGGCTAGTTGTGCCAATTTTAAATTTGTGAAAGATGTGAACGCGGATCTTGTTGTGGCCAGTACGGAGGCGAAGTATGGCAACTTGTTCACTATGAAACAGACCATAGTACTCTTATGAGAACTTTGGTATCGAGAATTTTGTCCTGCCATTTTATTTTGAGTAGTCTGTGTAGACAACTTGTGTGGAAATGGTTTAGTTTTCTTGCGTGTCTGCTATACTGTTCATGTCTCGCTGGCGTACAACAGCAACATTAGCATTATGGCCCGGTAAACTTTCAGCTTTGTGGCTAGCTTATCCCCTTCCAATCTCACACGGTAACACCCAGACTTAAATCAATTAATCTTTCTTTCTCGCTTACTCTACTTATCTCTCTAATACTAAAACACATAATCACAAAGTACTGTAGTTTTACAAATTACAAAACAATGACAAAATACCGATTCTCCAGAGCAAATCGACTGCGATCATCCGAGGAACACGAATCTTGTACACGATGTCCAGGTCACAGCCATCCGATCGTGTTCCTTGGATGATCACAGTCAATTTGCTCTGGAGAATCGGTTGATTTCTTTGTATGGTACCTTGCAACCACATGGGCTCAACGTATTACATTCCTATGCTTCTTAGTACTTTCTCTTCCCATGCCTTGTAATATGGGTATATGTTGTATGTATTCAAGTTATATATTTGCTAGATTTTTCATTGTTTCTCTTCCGTTCTATTTCTAGTTTTTATGTGTGTTTTGTGTTACATTTATTTCGTTATTCGTTTTTATTCCAAGATTTTTGTTTTTATTCCCAGATTTTCATTAGAAACATTTGTTTTTGGTCGTCCATTTGTTTTTAAAAATTTGTCACTTCTGTTGTTCGTTTGATTGATAAAGGCCTTGTTGGTCAAAACGTTGCTGTATTGTGTCATTGTTTTTGTAATTTGTAAAACTACAGTACTTTTTGATTACGTGTTTTGCCAATCAAATAGTTTTACTGCAGTCTCATCTATTTTTTAATATCTCTAACACCATCACTTTTCGCTTACTCTTCTCTTATTTCTCTCTAACAACCATCACTTTCTCACTTTACTTATCTCTCTAACACCATATATTTCTCTTATTCTATTTATCTCTCTAACTCTATCCCTTTCTCTTTCATACTCTCTGCAGCACTTTCCTTGTTACTTAAGTTTATTTCTTACATTCATATGAACATTTGACACTGGAGAAGACTTAAGGGGTATATCTCTTTTACTTCTCCTTGACACTGAACGCAGAACCCCACTGACACCACTGCCAACTTTCTGAAGTTTCTGGAAGTGTGAAAGAACAAGAAAACCATAAAAAACAATTGCTGCATGAAACAAAAAACAAATACAGAGAATCTTGTCATTATATCTAGCTTCAACAAATTTCTACCTAACAAATCTATACATCCTTAGCCTAACTTAGACATGACTCTACATTAGGTAAGTAAATCAGTGAATACAGGTTTAAACAAGCCATGCATGGAACATTGAGATGGCTGCTGCATTAGAGGATGGAGCATGCACAAACTTGTCCAATATGTGAAGATGTCTATCAGGAGAACTGAAATAATATGTTATTTTGTTCCAGGATGTCGTTTGATGATGGTAGAGAAAATGGATGTAGTGACAATTTGATTATTTTTTTACTAGTTACTAGTTGATGCATTACATCAGCAAGCTGCCCAAGTGAATGCACAAGTTCCCAGATTCTGTTTCCAGCACAATCTGACCTTGTCACGTTCTTTCGAGTTTAGTGTATACATCTTCTTCACCCTTCGCCCCTAGGGAAGCATAGGTCCGCAACCAAGGCCTTCCACGCCTGTCTATCTAAGGCCATCCTTTCCAGATCTCTCCACTCTCTCCCCATTTTCTTGGATTCCGTCTCCAACTCCCGTCTCCAGGTTTCATGGGTCTTTCCCTACCTCTTTTGCCCTGGGGGTTATATTGGAGTTAGTGTATACATGTTTTGTAGAAAGTTGATCACAGTCTTGTAGTAAACTATGACAGAAAGAAACAAAACAAATGCTCCTTTCATAGTAAGCAAAGAAGAAACATTATAAATGTCATATATTCAGCAGTAATCCATCATCTACTTACAGACTGAATCTGATTTTGAAGTTTCTCAATGTGAAGGAAAGAAGATTTACGTTCATTCTCTGCATAAGTAACCCAGATTTTAGATGCAGGTTCCTGGATCATCAGTCTGTCAGAAATGAATAATAGTTCATATGGAAATTTATGTTTTTTAATATGAGAATAATATGTATTTGACAACAGCAACAACATAAATAGAAATATAACACATGTGTTAGTGCACTAACAACATACTACAGGTTGGCACCTTTATGTCTCTATAAACAATAGTGTGTAAGTTGTGTGCTTTGGAGAGGTAACAACTACAATCCCTGGCAACGACACAAGCAAAACCGAGCCGAATGACAAAAAGTCTTTCCTACTTATTGCATGAAATTTCATGGATACTGCTGAAACCTCATGCAATGATATGTCTCTCTTCATGTGTTCTGCTCTTAACCTCTCTGCAATAAATTTATAATGTCTCCTGATTTCCCTCTTGATCTTCTCCCTCTATGCACTTCAACCAATAGCCACCTATCCCAAGCAATCAACATTAATGTCTATATCATGCACCTCCCTCTTCCACATATCCTCATACCAAAATAAAGTGGTCCTGATATCTTCTACCCATCTGCAATTCCCTATAGAGGAGTTCTATGGCATTTTACCATTCTTCATATGTATCCTAACACCATCTTCATTGTTCATTTGATGATCATCCTCATCACACAGAGGACGTTTATAATTGCTCCAATTTCCTCCCAAGCATGTATTTCAGTGTGATTAGACTAATAATTCACGCTCTGTGCTGGTTGAAGTATCTACTGGGGTTTCTCATATGGTTTTCCGCTTGCTGCACATATCGGTATGCATAACTTGTGCAATCGAGATAGAGAATATCCTTTATCTTCTTCATTGAAATCTTCAGAGCATATGTTTTCTCTTAGAGCATTGATGATGTACCTTTTGTTCATAGAAGGCCCATTCTCAATCGCAGCATTGTTCTTCAATGCATCTTACTTTACAAAGACAGACCATGAAAATGTTATGATACTTTTTATTTCCAATACTTTATTATTTGTTGAACTTATCTTAGCAATGCCAAAAAATCTTCTAATACATTGCATGTGTTCAATTCAAGTGATTTATTACATCTTGTATCCATTTTGATCTTGGTCCTCCTCTTCTCTCTTATCCTGGAAATTGGTTACTTACACAACCTAAAAGAATATAGTGGAATATGTTTTCAAAAATGTGACACCAACCTGACTGTGTTAAGATCTGGTGAGGCAATAGTCTTAGCAGGACTACTATTGTTGAACTGAATCCTGAAAATTTCCTCCAGGGCCTGAGATACAGAAAAACAGTATAATGAATTTACAGACAGAGTACTATGTGAGAAGTCTGATGTCTGGAAACCAACGCAGCTGTGATTATTATACTACATTAAGGAAATTTGTGTCTAATGTCAGTAAATACATTTATATTAATTGGCAGTTTCTATGTAGATACAACAAACACACTAACACATACATCAGTTTCAGTTTGCAATATCTTCATTGCACTCTGGACATGTCCATAGGTGGTCTGATCTTCTTCGCAATATCTCCAACAGCGGCCAGTGATTGACCAGACCAGATCAATGTTGATTGATGATTCTACTCATGGTACCTGTTGTGCTGTTCTTTTCTGGCCACTCCAATCTTCAATCTCAGCTCTTGCAATCTAGTAGCTGACATGGATTGGTTTAAATGAAAATCTTCTTTGCGGCTACACTTTATGAAGGTGTTCAAAATATCAGCTCTATTCATTGGCTGGCCCCATGATATGATGGCAGAGCCAGCCAGTCTGTCTGCTCTCTCATCTAACGACACCCTTGTGCACGAGAACGAAGATAAGTGTAATTCTGCAAATTGTTTATGCTTGTAGTGATTCAGTCCATTGCCTGCGCACAGAACTAGCCTCCACCTTTCGGATCATACTCAATGAATACATACATACACATATATAAATGGTGTTGAAAATTGTTCTAGATAGACAATATGTACCCTCTGTGGTTTACAAGAAGCCAGAATGATACTGACTAGACCTGAGGATAGATAACCAATATATTCTAGTTTCTGACGACTGATACTCATTGTAAAGGTACTGTGACTCAGGATACAATGGATTCTCTTGTCTTGAACATTAGGGCACATGCCTAGAATATTGTAGAACGGTATGACCAGCAAATAATCTGGTGATGGGGAATGATCACAGAGAACCCAACCTAGACTGCTATATCACTAAGCAGCACAGAGAGACATCTTGTCTCATAGTGCTAGGGCAATCCTATTCTGGCTCCTATCAGGAATGGGTAAAAACAAATTCAGACATCTCAGCTCTTTACTGCTATATACAACATTATAGAAGAATGATGAGAATCCCATGGACTGCTAAAATGACTAATGTTGAGGTGCTGAATGAGATCAAGACACGGAGAAAGCTTACCATCAATATAAGAAAGAGGCAGTCATCATTTTTCGGGCATGTGATGAGGAGGGAGGTTTAGAACACATTGTGACAACTGGTAAAATCGAGGGTAGACGAGACAGAGGAAGACAGAGAAAGAAAAGTTTGGATAGCCTGACTTCATGGCATGGTAGAGCGTCAACATCTGAGTTGATAGCAAACACCAACAACAGAGACTTGTGGAGATCCATAATCGCCTATTCCAACCGGCACGGAACTTGATGATGATGATACAACATAAACAATACAACACATTAGACTGAAAGGCAGGAGTCCAAGCGCTGCTGTATCACTGAAAAAGAAGGAGCTGACTCTTCATTGTGTTTGTCTACATACATTAACTTGTATACCTAGAGAGAGACAATGTAGTTAAAACTGCTCGAAGACAATGGTTGAAGTCGCTGAAGAGGTCTAGGCTGACAAAAATCAGTTTTATTTTTGTGCCAGGCTTGAAGGTGTAACATGAAATGAATATGCTGTAGGCTTGAAAGTATGGCTGCTGTAAAATGCGGGTGAGCAGTGGACCAGGCTGATATTCTGAGATTCCTAAGAAAGAGAGGATTTTTAAATGAATGGTTCAAGGAATAATTCAAGGAATGGTGGTTAGTCTACAACCCTAACTAGACTGTAAGAATGCCAAGTCAAACGTGGTTTAGCTAGACAAGAGCACTATACTGGTAGAGAAAAAAGAATAGTAAACCGGTAGAGAAAGAAGAATAGTAAACCAACAAAGAACCGGTGTCGTTAGCTGCCACATACTAAGAGAAATACTAGGAGATCGGAGCACTTATGGACTAATTGGTTCAATGAGCAGTGATGATGATCCAACGACTAAACTAAACTCAAACTAAGTATATTTATAACTAATCTACACAGCTTTCAATTCATGCTTTTCAACTATGTCATTGACTTGCAATGGTAGAGTTTTACTCAAGAAAAAATACAATTCCATTCAGCATTGTAAACCAAATTTAAGCTTACCATTTCTTCCACATAATGAATACCATATCTTAATAACGGTTCCAATTTATCTAGCAACTTATTTTCTAAACATCAATTTATAAAGAGATAAACTCACTGGTTTCTTAAATATGTACAACTCATCCCACACTCTCCTAGCTGCTGCTGCCACCAACTGCATGCCTTGAGCAAGTGCAGATGTTGCAAAATCTACATTTCTATATGAGCCGTTTCCTAGAACCTCTGTGGTATTACTGTCCTGGGCTGAATCTTGATTGACATGCCAGGTGGTTGCCCTGGGCTTGGATTCACTGAGGTTGACAATTCTGTAGGTTAACCAAAAAAAAAAAGAGTTTTATATTCAGAAAAAAGAGCAGCTTTCTTAATTACAAGACAACACAGAAATAATTTTAACAAATAGAACAAGAACACACATACATTTTAAAAAAGCAATGACCTATTTTTACAAGAAATTTAAAACAAATTAAATAAGTGTTCCTGTCAAGATGGTTTAAAAGCTCTTATATCTTTTAATGATCTGTAGGAATGATTACTATTTACTCCATCTTCCCCTATGTCTGTTTGGGTTGATGACTCTAGAGCTATCTTTCAAACCAAGAAGAGCGACAATTTTCACCAAGGTGAGCACTATTATGAGTTGGAGGGAGCGGGAGGGGGGCGCAGTTGATAGTGGAGTTGATAACACACTCTGCTAGTGACCTGTGCCGTGAACATTCTGGGGGTTCGAGGACAACTTGGCCCCGAAAATAAATTATGTGTGTGCGCACGGTCTGATAACAAGTTTCATGATTCTTTATTTGAGGATCTAAATAATAAGTACCGCCGAAGTCGGAGTATTGCTAGCCTAAATGGTGATGGACACTGGTGAAATGAAAATCAAGTTTTCGCACAAAATCATTTATAGGCACCATATTAGGCGACTATGCTGAATACATAGTGGCATATAGTCATGGCGACTATGCTGAATACATAGTGGTGAACAAAACAAATAAAATAAGTTGGGAGGCTTTTCCTATGAGGGGAAATCAAATGCAGCAGCTAACTTGTTCATTGTTCATCCATCCTGAGTAATGAAGATTACTGTTGAAGCAATAGATAGATATGATTACTAGGGTTGACTCAGTTTGTGGGTGTGTAGATGACTGATGCAGGCTCTGAAGACTCTTGGACAGTTTGAAAAGGGAATTATTAACTATTGTTGGATAGCTATTAACAAAAGGTTCACTTGTTATCAACATCAACCAGACAAATTACTCCACTAACTAGTTACTGACATGCAACCCCACTCACTGAATCAGGAAATAGCTATTGTTTTATCAATCATTACACAGAATGTTCTTAGTAAACTGCAAAACAAAATCAGTGGGTGATAACAAAGATATGACTGGCCACAAAAACAAATGTTAAATAAATAGCACAGAGAAAATAGTTTGAAAAGAATTCAAGAATAGGAATCTATCCTAACATAAAAGTGTGCAATTGTTTACATAGTGAATGTCAAAATAAGCACATGAAATAACAATAGTGGAAGTTGTAATGAAGTAGAGAAACAGTAACTGACTAATTACTATATAAAAGGATTCTTGTTACAATCACATGGAATTTAGAGTTTACAGTTTTTCTCTTATGAAGTATTGTGATGGTCTTATTTCAGGGTGTTTTTTTATATTCAGGAGGCTCCACTTCTCTCAGCAGGGTATACAATATCATGAGGCGTCAAGACTCCTGCTCCAAAGGGTCTCAAGGAATAAATCTAATGAAGAACATCATACAACATGAGTTTGGCATAAGTCGATTCTGACAGCCTTTCCTACGACAAATCAGATCAGACACAACACTACAGTATAACTCAATATACATGATAATATTAAGTTGATGCAGCTTTATGACTGACATCCATTTTAAAGTTGCAGTGACTCAGGATGTGAATACCTACTTGCCAGGAGCGTTTGAACACATGTCTAGAGTATAGTAGTGTTAGGTATGACCAATAGGTAATCTGGTGGTAGGGAAAGAGCACAATGAACCTCTCCTTGGCTACTCTATCATAGAGTAACATAGGTATCCACATTGTTCCCTAGTGCTAGATTAGTTCAATTCTGACTCTTGTCCAGGGTGTGTAGAAAATCTACAGATACCTCAGTTCTTCATTATTATGCCATGTTCATACTCATACATCCTCCAATGCAATAGCCATCTCAGTTTTCCCACACTCACTGTATGCGAGTAATGCTGGTTTGCATATCTTTTATCTCTACCCTGCAGACATCCCCAGCAAGCGTGTCTGAGCTTAACCCCACTTCAATCAAACAGTTCAATATCTCTGATTCTGTTTCCACATATGTTGAACACAGGACATTTATGATGTCTGACCTGTCCACACTTCTCCACTTGCAATGGAAGCTGATTCAGCAAATCCCTTTAATTTCCCTTCACTCCTGCATGTCCAGAAGTGTAAATCCAACACAGTTTCTTGAAGCAGGACTACTGAATGCTGAATACCCATTCAGTGCAAAGCTTGCCTGCATCAATCTTCTTAAGCATACTCATTGAGTCTAATACTACCATTAACTAAATTACCAATGTTAAGACACATAAATACTATGGTAAAAGTTTCATGCAAGAAGGTCCAAAAATAGTAGTGATCACATGTTTCTAAGTTAAAATCAGAAAAAAAAAGAATGAAGTTGTTTGAAATGTGTCATAAAAGCATTATGACTAGTGATCTACTTGTATGTCTGGTATAGACTTACCTAGATTCAGGGTCCTCTGTGAGCTGTAGCAGGCAGTAACATAAGCAGCCCAGGAACTCGTTGTCATGATTACCAGGACCAAAGACCAAATGCCTGCTGTTGGTAATGACATGAAGAGCTTCCAGCACACTGGTTTGGCTTGGCACAGAATCAATTGGGCGAGACAGTTGAAAGAGTATTGTTCTATTCAGGCATTTATATATCAGCTCAAGTGAGATGCCAGTGGCTGCAGGAAAAAAAAAATAACAGATTATTACTGCTAGTCAATTTATTTCCTGACATGAATCAGCTCTGACAGCTTCCCTTATGACCAATCTAATCTGACACTATGCTACAGTATAATTCAGTAAATGTGATATTATGAAGTAGAATTTCATATTCAAAAAATGTTTCAATAACCAACCTGTGCATATTTGTGTCTTATTGAACAATATTTATTTCGGTTATTGGAGCATGGGTTAGAAAAAATTTGAATCTATTTTTAAATGGCGACGAATATCGAAATAGGGGGAAGACTGCAGTAAAACTTGGTAAATAGTGAAACACGTACAAACAAAGTACTATAGTTTTACAAAATACAGAAACAGTGACGATAAACAGCAACGTTTCGACCAACAAGGCCTTTATCAACAAACGAACAAACAGGAGTGACAAATTAAAATGAAACACAAATGGACGACCAAATACAAACGTATCCAAGGAAAATCTGGAATAAAAACGAATAACGAAATAAATGTAACACAAAAACACACTTAAAAACTAGAAATAGAACGGAAAAGAAACAATGAAACATCTAGTAAATATATAACTTGAATACATGCAACATATACCCATATAGATTACAAAGCATGGGAAGAGAAAGTACTAAGAAGCATAAGAATGTAATACATGCAACATATACCCATATAGATTACAAAGCAAGGGAAGAGAAAGTACTAAGAAGCATAAGAATGTAATACGTTGAGCCGCGTGGTCGCAAGGTACCATACAAAGAAATCAACCGATTCTCCAGAGCAAATCGACTACGATCATCAGAGGAACATGATAGGATGGCTGTGACCTGGACATCGCAAGCTCCTGAATGGCCAGTATCATTGAAATGGGTAGCTACAGGGTCACAGAGCATTGGCGTATATAGCGCAAGCGTTGGGTGAATCGGTCACTGAGTCTCCTGCCAGTTTCCCCAATATAGGCCTTGTTGCACCGCTTGCAGATAATGGTCAGATAATGGTGCAGATAATGCTGCAGCATCTCGTGAGCTCTATCTTCGTTATTCTTGCGCCTTCGTCGCCTCTGTAGCGAGGACGACGATTTTCTCGATAGAGCTCACGAGATGCTGGATTTCTTTCGTAGCGCTTATACCCGGATAAGGTGGTTGCTTCTGCTATGCGGCGCGTTCAATAAATTTCTCGCCAGGAGGCTCTCTCTAACCAGCATAGAGCTTCCAATTCTGACAGGGTGAAACTTGTCTTAACTTTCCACCCTCATAGTTCCCTTGTGAAGAAAGTCTTATTCCGTCATCTCTCCATTCTTCAGTCTGATCCTGAGACACGTTCAATCTTCCAACACTATCCTTTGGTGGCGTACAGACGGGACAGAAGCCTTAAGGATATGTTGGTTCACAGTCGCCTCAAGTCTAATATCCAGAGTCATTTTGGCACCATCCAGTGTGGCCATCGGCGCTGCAACACTTGTGCTTATGTAATACAGACCCGCACAGTGTCTTTTCCAAAAGCCACGTTCGTTGTTGAAGACAGTTTCACGTGCGAGTCCCGTAATATTGTCTATGCCATTATCTGCAAGCGGTGCAACAAGGCCTATATTGGGGAAACCGGCAGGAGACTCAGTGACCGATTCGCCCAACACTTGCGCTATATACGCCAATGCTCTGTGACCCTGTAGCTACCCATTTCAATGATACTGGCCATTCAGGAGCTTGCGATGTCCAGGTCACAGCCATCCGATCATGTTCCTCTGATGATCGTAGTGATTTGCTCTGGAGAATCGGTTGATTTCTTTGTATGGTACCTTGCACCACGCGGCTCAACGTATTACATTCTTATGCTTCTTAGTACTTTCTCTTCCCATGCTTTGTAATCTATATGGGTATATGTTGCATGTATTACATTCTTATGCTTCTTAGTACTTTCTCTTCCCATGCTTTGTAATCTATATGGGTATATGTTGCATGTATTCAAGTTATATATTTACTAGATGTTTCATTGTTTCTTTTCCGTTCTATTTCTAGTTTTTATGTGTGTTTTTGTGTTACATTTATTTCGTTATTCGTTTTATTCCAGATTTCCTTGATACGTTTGTATTTGGTCGTCCATTTGTGTTTCATTTTAATTTGTCACTCCTGTTTGTTCGTTTGCTTGATAAAGGCCTTGTTGGTCGAAATGTTGCTGTTTATCGTAACTGTTTCTGTATTTTGTAAAACTATAGTACTTTGTTTGTACGTGTTTCACTATTTTTAAATGGCTCTGTTACATAAACTGTAACTAAAAAACTTAGTGTTGGGGAAAATGCCAGCACTGTGTGAGGAATGCAGAATCTTAAAAATATAAATGTTAGTGTTAAAAGTAGACTGGTTTATTGAATTTACAACACTATGAATAGAGGTGTGGACTGATTGAGGTGTTGTAAGAGGTGTGGACTGATTTGGGATATTAGTTGATAACTATTGTTTATCTGGTTTCTTCTGAAGACTTTCACACAATAATAGAGAAACTCTGCTCTGATACTTCAATATCACTTCCTTCTATTACTCATATTATCTGACATGTGACTTCTGCTAGTTTCACTTAGAACATTCAGTTTAAATACAAGTCATTTATGTTCTATTCTAGTTACGACATTCTTGAATGTCTATCTGATCTGATCAAGGTTCTATCTGCTGGTCTTCTTGTTGAACTCTCTGCAATTTCTTGAATGTCTGATCTTCACATCCCATCTGTTTAAATTCAAAGTCTTATCTTCTACTATTCGATCTGCTCGACCACTTCTCAAGTCTCCTATTTAGCTCTCTACTGGTCTATCAGTCTTCCTGGCCTAACTGTAACCATCTATCTAATTTCTTGCATAATATGCTTAACTATCCCTTTTAAAGGTCTATTCCTTTGTTTATATACAGTCTCTGTGTAAGTATATTGTTTCCATGCAAAGATCTCTTCTTCACCTCTGCTTTGGGTCAGTACAATGAGAAAATGGCAAAACTTTTTATTACTGAAGGTATCCTTTATTAATCTTCTTCTTCTCTCGTTCATTCTTCATGGCCAATCTTATCATTCTTTTTGTGATATATAATTGATTTTTGACAAGAACGACTTTTTGCGTTGTGCGATTATGCGTCCATGGTGACTAGGCCCGCCCACCCGATTTCAGCCAGCTGTTTATTTACTAGGTAACTTGCCCCATAACGATCCATTGTGCGTATATTTTGGCTTGCATCTATGCCTTTACGGTCATCTTTTTGCCATATATTTGGGCTTTGTGATTTACAACAAACAGTGAATATACACTGAGTGCCCTTTTGACTGTGAGGTTGTTCTAGATTAGGAACATTTCTCAGTCTTTTGGAGCACATAAGCTTGTCCTGGGACGGCGTCTTATTCGTATAACACACTGTGTAAAGTGTCGGCCTTCGCCAATGTTTGGATTTGGACAGTCTGTCAAATCTTTACATTTTCGGCCTTACTTTTCTGACACTTAGAATTTATTCCGGAGTAGGAACATTCTCAGCCTTTTTGACGTGCATGTCGGCACTTGGCAATTTGCAGTTACTACTCTGCATTTACCCTGGTCCCGGGAAACAATGGACTGGTGTTACGCACAAATAATGTAGAGGGTCGTCTTATTAGGCGCTAGCATCGCAATTGAAATTTTGTGCTCTCTAACATCACCCACCTCAGTTCTTCCGGAGATGTTAGTTGTAAATGCAACAGTACCTTGCCCGGTTGTCCCAGCGAGGGCAGTTTCGTTAGGCAACGCAACTTTAAGATTTGCGCTTGTCCAACCTTACCCAGTAAATGTATCTGCGGTAATCCTTTGATACAGAGTTTACCGCAATCTTCCCGTGTGTCGACACGATACGTTACAGCATTTTCAGACACTTGCCGAGACCTTTGATTTGTACTGGATTCAAACCTCTGCTGGGCTTTCCAGTTTTCCCTGCTCATCTGGTTGGTCCGCTCACCTCTATATTTGCCATGCTTTTCCGTCGCTCCGACACCAGCACCTTGCATGTCTGCCCCCCATTGGGTTTACCTGTGTATCGTCCGTATGTGTATTCGTTCCATTTTGGTGCCTGCCCCACCGTGTTTATCAGGTTTTTCACCATGCTCACATTTACCGTGCCTCGAGACTGCCATGACACGCAGCTCGGCTAGGTCTCAGGGCTCTGAGTTTCACTCCAACACCATCTGTGGTTTTGTGTTCAGTGGTGGTGGAGCGGTCTCAGTCTATGAAATACCTGGGGCTGCGTTTTGATCGTAGTCTAGCTTTTACGGAACACATAGCTCATGTGATAATGAAGGCGAGAAAGGTTTGCTGGCGATGAGGGTAATGGCTGCGGCGGATTGTGAACAGCGCCATCTTTGTCTTTTATACCAGGGTCTGGTCCTTTCTGTGCTTGAGTATGCGCTGGCGATCCTGACTCTCAGTCATAGTCAGATAGAACGACTGGAAAGAATACAGAACGAGGCGATGCGCATTATACTTGGTTGCACTAAAGACACGTCGTGCAGGGCAATGCGCTATCTCCTTGACTATCCTACTATGGAGTATAGAATACTGATGAGCCGTGCACGAGCATACCTTCGAGTCAATGCTGACACACAACATCCTCTGCACTTAGAAATAAAGAGACAAAAAGGAAATAGGTTAAAAAGAGGAAAATCTTGGATGGGTCAGGCCGAGGACTGTATTGAACAGGTGTGTACACTTGAAGATATTGATCCCGGTGAAGAATGGATACCAGTGCCAACAGGAATCGCTACATCCTTTTCTGTATGCATCGAACTTGATAAAGAATGGAGGCAACACAACCCACTTGTCGTGGAGGCAGAGGTTCAGGCATTAATTTCTGAGGACGCATCTGAGCATGATGTAATCATTTATACGGATGGTTCGGTGATTCGAGCATGTACGGAGCTCATGGGCTTTCACTGCTCAGGTCGGAGGTGATGTTGTGAAGGAAGACAGTGGTGGTTTTGCCGTGACTACAAGCAGTCTCACTATGGAAATCATGGCGGTTACCAAAGCGATGATTTGGCTAGAATCACAGACTTTTATCCATGCATGTTTTCTCAGTGACTCAATGAGTATGCTCAGGAAGATTGAAACAGGATGGGCTAGGAGACATTGGATAGAATCGCTGGGGAGGTCTCAGCTGACAAAGATCAGTTTTATTTTTGTGCCAGGGCATGCAGGTGTAAGGGGAATGAACGTGCGGATAGGCTTGCAGGTATGGCTGCTGTCCAAAGCGGACGAGCAATGGACCAGGCTGATATTATAAATTCCTTAAGGGAGATAGGGCGTGTACATGATTCACGTAATAGCGGTGAATCCACAACACTAACCAGACTGCAAGAACTCAAAATTAAGTGTGGTGTACTCGACAAGAACGCTATGCTGGCAGACAAAGAAGAATTGTAAACCAACAAAGAACTGGTGTCGTTAGTGGCCACACGCTGATGGACATACTGAGGGAGAGATCGGAGCACTTATGGACTAATTTGTTCGACGTGCAGTGATGGTGATCCGATGACTAAACTAAACTAAACCCCATGTGTGCCCATGTCTCTACTCTGGATGCACCTCTCATCCCTTCATATTCATTTGTATGGCTTTTCCCATCGGCCGGGAAACTGATAATTGTGGTTCGACCGCTGACTTGTTACGCTTCGTGCATATGGACTCTTGCCCCGTAGGTGGCAATTTTGTCGGTCATTTACTTCTGGGGGTTAGCATTCGTTCGCTGACGACTCATACATTGCTGTTTTCTTATGTTTCTGGAATCATTTTTGGCAGTTTTTTCATCAGATATCGCCAGGAAATGCGTGCATTTTGTTCAGGATTTTGGACCTGCATTGCTTTTCCGTGCTTGTGTTACTACCACTACCTGTAACTCTCCCTCTATCCCTACCCGATTAGCCAGACTGGAAAAATGTCTTTACCAGGGTCACCACGAAGAGGTGGGGTAGGATTTTGATTAGTGTCCGCTCACTAATCCTGACGCAGCATTGCTCCCATGCACCTTTCACCTCCCTTTTTTAATCTAACAGTCTTAGTAAAACATCACTACCTTGTGACTTCTAAGAATTTACATCTCTCAATCAAATACTAAAAATACTCAATTAAAGAGATTACAAATCATACATCTATAAAATAATTAACGAAATGCAATAAAGCAAATTAAATCGTAGAACCAATGGCAGCAATTTTGAATGCAAGCATGTCACCATGAACACTAAATGAACATTGTACAACATGACCTTTCTCTGGACATTATGCTAACAGTGCCACACATGGATGTTGACATCAAACAGTTGAAGTAAACTAGTCCAGACATAAATGAAGTGTCTACGCAGAATGCTGGGAGTATCAAGAACAGACCGGTTTAGGAATTAAGACATCAGGGGAAAATGATGTCAATATCAATACTAAACTTCATCAAGAAACAAAAAATATATGATTCAGCCACACAAACAGATGGCAATGTTATTTAGAGACAGTGGATACAAGGCAAAAGGTCGGCCATGAAAAAAATAGATCACAGAAATAACAGAGGCACTGAAAGACAACGCACAAAGCGCATGAGAGTCAGTTCTACAAATATATTCCTAACCTGATGCTGTGAGGCAAAACAAGGTTAGAGAAAAGAAGATTTGTAAAATGAGATACAATTTATTAAAATCTACTGAATATTACAAAAATGACATTTTACATTGTAAAAACACACAAGTATGGTGAAAAAACCTCAACACAGATTGTTTTGTCTATTTCTCAGCTATTTCTCATTTTGGGAGTTATTGAATTGAATCGATTTTTTTAGTCTACAATTTTTGCTTTTCTGGTTTTCTTTCACTGCCTTTTCACCATCCCTTTTTTTTTATTATTGTATTATTATGTTATTGTATTAAGATTGTTATATTCATCATTTAATCATTTTTTTAATAGGATATTTGATTTTTTTGCAGTAGCTTCTGGAAACACAAAATCTTTATGTCATACAATTCTGGTGTTGTAAAACAATTGCAGTCAGATTTCAGTAACATTCATGGTATGGAAAAAGTTAATTAGTAAATGTTAATACAGTGTTTGCTAAAAGGATTCTCATGAACATAATTGTGTAAGGTAGTAAACAACTGTACACCCAACAAAAGTTAGGAGTTTCACTTACATTTTCTCTTAGCTTGGGAGATCAGTTTATGCAAAAAGTCAAACACTTCTTTTGGTTCCCTAGTAAACATACCTGGAAATTAAAGAGATTACAAATATCAATAGGTGGCATAGCTTCCTTATTGTATTCCCCTTGTACTGATACATGTTACATAAGGCCTGCAAGCAATTTCTCCATACTGCTCTATACTGGGCAACTCGTTCAATCTCTTTTATGGAATTGAGTGAGCTATTTCTTGCCTCTCTCAGAAAAGTTCACTTCAGTTTCCCTAGAGTGCCACTTCTTTCTTGATTGCCTCCAACTTCAATGCATATTTTGCGATTCTTTGATAATTTCTTATTCAGAGTATGCCCAACATATCTCCACCTTCTCTTTTTTTATAACAGTTGATACTAGTAGTTGACCAGATACTTCTCTGATTTCATCACTACTCCAGAATTCATCAGCTTTGTTATACCATCACAAACCTCATTTGTTTTGGTTTGCTTTGCTTATTCTTGCTGCCACATCCTTTTTCAGATTATCCTCTGTTGAGGTATACAAATTCATTAACTTATTCTAATGCTTCATTTATATTATAGCTGTGGTGTGCAACCTACAACCTGCGGGCCAGATTTGAACCACAACATGCTTCTATCTGGCTGACTGAAGGTGCCTAGAGGACACATTCAAGTCCTGGTAACAATTTATCTTCAATATATTTCAAAAGAAAATAACAGAAAATAAAATATAACAAGTTTTGGTAGAGCTATTTAGTTTAAAAATAACAAAAACTGCCACATATCTCATAAAAAAAGTGGCCATCATGTTTAGTGTGAATTCTTTCCAGTACAGTCTGAGACCAGCTGCATAAATCTGCATTCGGCCTTCAAACCAATAACCGTTGCCATCCCTAATTTAAAATAATTGGGTTTTTAATTATTTATCAATAGTTTCAATAGTTTAGTTTTACTAGTATTAATCTCTGGTACCAATTTTATATAACTGTTTCTGACAGTCTTTTCCTAAACAAGTAACGGTACAACTAGTTGACAACTGATGGAACTCACCATGCCACATTTTGTCCACTACACGACTGGCAAAGTAGAAGACATTGGATGCCAAGTTGCTGTAGTTGCTGCCAGACATGGCCGGCAGTGCCGCCTGCTCTCCAAGCAACATGTCTGCGGCTAGCAGGTGATCCATGAGTATTTTCAACATTTCTGTCTGAAACTCTTTCTGCTGAGCCCTGCTTGCATGTTCAGGAGATGCCTTATGAGAGAAAGGTAGGAAGTTTTAAATTACCAACATGAAAATATCTTATACACAAGCACATTCTGACTTACAAGCTGTCCACTTAAAGACATGGCAGTTACAAGAAATACTGTTTTAATCATAATTTATTTATTGTTATAAACCCTTCATTAAAAAAGGCAACTTTTTGTTTCGAAACAAAGTCAAATAAAAATAATAAAACAGCATTTCAAAAAATTAACACGAGAATCCTATAAATGATTCCCAACACCATATTTCGTGAAGCGCTAACTTGAATGTGTCTAAAATGCTAGCACAGTTATCAACACCATCCTCATTTTCAAAATGTGCAAGGATAACATCAGAGGTAGACAATATCAGTAGTTTGTGTGTCCACCTTTATTTGTAATCAATTTAATGTATATTGCTTCATGGAAATGATGAGCTTGCAAATGAGCTCTTGCAGCAATGCCTGCCACTGATGCTGAAGTAGCAAAAACGGTTTATGCAGAGTAATAGAAGCTTGCTGATGTCGCTAACTCGTCGCACAAGCTCGTCCCACAGATGTTTTCAGGGTTGTTTGCAGGTTAATAAATTCTATCAGTATTTGCTGTCATAGAAAAGCATAAACTGCATGAGTATGGTGTGGTCTTGCACTGTCATCTTGAAATGTGCCAAATTGCTTACAGTGCTGCTGTGATGACAAGAGACTCCTAACACGGCATTCCCCAATGTACAACGTGGCATAAAAACAAGTTCTTTACTATTTGAGAGCAAACAAGGTAAAAGAAGGATAAACTAAGGACATTTGAATAGGCCAACTCACTGTTCTGGTTATTAATGATCAAAAGACATGCAACAGTCTGGAATTTTCACAACCGATATAAAAAAGGTTAATCAAATTAATTTGAAAGCAATTGAGATTTGCATAATTTTTTTCTCTATACCCTACAGACAGCAAGTGTGTACTTGTCTGTGGCTAATCATCATTTCAATAAGTCGGTTCAATGACTTTGATTTTGTTTCACATAAGCAGAACATTTTTGCATATGTACTGGGCACTGCAGATTCAACAAACACTTACATAGACTAAGAATAAGTCAAACACCTCTCTGTCAGTGTCAGCAGGCGGAACAGACACTGAAACATGACTGTCCTTTCCAGGGTGAGCTGAGAAGCAACATGTGGCCGGCCACACCCAGTCGACCTAAACACTAAGTTTTGGGGAAACCTGACAGACCTGAAGCTGACTGCCCAGTTTGTGGTCCACAGAAAACTAAGCGTATAACGAGAGAGAGCTGAAGAATGAGAAGTTTCCACATATGTGGGGAAAAAGTATTTATTTGGTCTGCTTGTCCATACTTCTTCCACTTGAAAAAGATGTAGCTACAGCTAATTTATTAATAATGTTCAATGATTCTGCAATGTGTGTTCCCAGCGATAATAAACGTTCCAGCAATAGAAACTTACTATAGAAAGTGTTTAACATTGAACAATGAAGCATTCTTGTTCATTCTCAATGATATATACTCATAATTTAGTATCTGTATCCCCTAATAAAATATTGAACTGGGCTTATAAGTTGGGAACCACTGATATAAACAGTAATACTCACATCTAGTATGATGTCCAGTACTGTGGCAGACTTACTGTTGGACATCTGAGACAGGCTGTCAATAACAATGGTTCGGATGAAGTCAATGATAAATCTCCGTGATGGGTGACCAGTTAAAAATCCTGAAAATAATGTAACATAAATAGAAAACTATTGAGTAGAAACATAAGACACATAGAAGTAAAGAAGTGCAATCATGTGAGATTGGGGAAGAAAACTCTACAACTGCATAAAAAAAGGATGCAACTGAATCATTAAAAAGATAGTACATTGGAATTAGTACATTTGTGAATGTTGTGAATGTTGAAAGTACTAATGAGCCCTAAGAATGAAGTCGTTCGAGTTCCCGTCGTTTGGGTGAGGTACCACTTACAAAAAGAAAAATCATAACGCGATTCTCCAGAGCAAATCGATCTCGAGATCTATCAGTACCACGGAAACATTGATTCGGATTTTGCAGTTTTTTTATGACCTGGACTGCATCATTTGAGCTCTAAAGTAGCAGTTTTCAAATTCATGAAATGGAGGCTTTACAGGGAACAAAAGGAGGCATTGGCGTATGATCGTACGATCGAAAGTGTTGAGGCTGACATCTGGTATTACTGAATCTGCCTTGCCTGTTCAAACGAAGTAAGCTCTTGTTACACCGCTTACAGAAAAATGGTCATAGATAATGATTCACGGACTGCGATGTGACCTCATCGGATCCACATAAGAAAGGATGCCTAAAGGGAAAATTGTATCAGAATTTTAATTCCAGTCTTGCTTTCAGTTTAGTGCTCTAGGCTGTAATCTTTGTCCAGTCTTTAGTGCCGAAACTTTCTTGGAAATTGGTTGGTGGCCCTGATGGACCCAAAATATCAAATATACATTTTCTGATATTCTTTTTTACAGGTATTTCATTTGTTTGTCATGTGATGATATGCCTGATAAAATATGGAGATCAGATCCCAACAAGAATGTATACCGCTTTTTATAATGGTTTTCATTTGTCTAAAGTTTGTTACTTTCTGTGATCCATCTTCTTATTCTTCAATGATCCAGCAGCACTTGGGCTCTTGCCCTTCAGCCCAATGCTATTTAGTGGTAAGTGCAAGTGTTTGTAAGTTGTTCTTTTGCTTCATATGTGTTCCATTTATCTGGCTTCAAAGGAAGAAGGATCTTCCTGACATCATACGGCACCTGAAGAGGTGGCAGAGAAGTTTCCTGATTAAGCGCTGTAATCCATACAGAATATATGTTTCATAGTGGAGATAAAAGTACACACATAATTTGACCTACCTGTAACTTCCCTGTCAGGAGACTTGGCAACAATGGCTGATTCTGAATCTGGAAATGGCTGAAATTTAAAGAAATGTAAACTAATGTAATGAAAAACTAGTAATGAAGAAATTATCACTAGGCCCTACAGGAATTCAAAAAACAGAGAAATATAAAGAAGTTCTAGAAAAACTAGTCATGAAGAAATAATTACTGGAATTGCAAGCATTGTGATTCAGAACCTGTATCTTTACAGAACTTACAACTCCTGTAGTTGATTTACTTCTGTATATTTAATGATGTTTGCAAGCACTCTGATTGCTCTTCTATAAGAGGGTTTGCAACTCTCATGAAACACCTTCTTATGTAGCTTTCTCTATTTTTCAATTTTTTCTGTCATGTTCTTGATACTGGTTGTTGAAGACATCCCTCAAATGATTTGTCTTGTAATATATATCTTTACTGATCTTGTTTAAATACATTTTCTTCATAGTTCTTATCTGATTAAAATTAACCCTTTCACTCCATAATTTTTGGTTTACCTCTGAAAGCATTTTTATTGCAATGTCAACTAAATTAACCAGTATACTGGCTTTGAGTTATCTTAAACAATTCTTAGAGTCAGTATATCGGCTCAGAAGGATAAAGGGGTTAAGTTGTTTTTATTTAGCATCTCATTTCCCAAATGTTCACATTTTCTTTTTACTCTCTAAACAATGCCCACATTTTGCACTGTTCAAATATGAAATACTGTTAATTAGCTTATTCTTAATTCTATGACACAAAACAACACCTTGGGATGTTTCAAATAATTAGCATGGAAATATTAACAATAATAACTACTACAATATTTTTTTAAACTTTTTCGTTACTTTACGTTGTTTCCATTTCTGAGAGTATGCTGGGAGATTGTATAGAGTACAGGAAGTAAGGTCGTTGTATAGAGTACAGAAAGTAAGGTCGTTTGACCGTAGCTGTTGTCACGCATGTCAGGTCATCGATTTCACTTTTTTTTCCTCAACAGGAAAAACCTTTGAGCTCACCAACAGGACAAACATGGGATGTTTCCATCAGGAAACACCACCATGTTTAACCATTCAGCCACCTACTCTTCTCTATGATGTACAGTTACCTTAAACTCCTCATTGGGTGTTGTGACATCACTGTTGGACTCGCTGACAGGATATGGAAACAAACATGAGACCAGACCTCCAATAAAGTCTCCGCTAGCACACATTGACTGAAACTCAGTAAGATTGTGGTAAAAAACATCAAAAACTGGATTACAGCAACTGGATGTGGGCTCTCTGCGACAGTCAGATCATTCTGTATAATCAGAAGAAAAAAGAAAACAGGACTGTTGGTACCTTGTTGTCATATTTTTATCATATAATTTTAAGTTATAATAAGTTGTACAAAGATAAGTAACAGTTATACATTTTTTCAACATGACAAGAGTTCAGGTCTCCCAATCGATATCCTCACACATTAGACATGTCTGAACATAATCCGTCCTCCAATACAGAAGCCATCTCATATCTTCCAACGCTCATTATACCAAAGTATCTTCTCTCTCTATGCCCCACATAGCACCAGCAAGATTATCTGTGCTTAAACTCCCATTTCAATCAGGCCATGATCTATTCTGTTTCCAATGTGAAACAGAGGGCATTGTGATATCTGGTCTCTCCCTCAAACAGAAATGTGAATGATGTTACCATAAATGTAAGCTTGTCTGCATCGATCCTCTAGCTCTCCTTATGTTCATGTACATTCTTCTCCATCCTCCACCAAGATTGTACCTTCATAAACTTCCCCATTGCTCTGCTGATAGCCCTTGAGATCTGTCTATCAGCCATGTAATATCATTCACCTGGCAATCATGATTGTTTTAAATGTCTGGTAAATCAGGTACCACAACATTCTGTACTGCTGTTGGAATCCATACAACCTGGTATCCAGTCTTCCCATCTTTTGGTAGGTTTCCAACCTACAGAGTTCTACTTGGATTTACTTTGGGCACTGATGTGTCAAATGAAAGACTGATTTTGTCACTTAGCATTTTTGCCATGGAGTTGAGGTATCAATGTTCCTGCCTTGACATGCCTGTTGATACGATACATATTGATGCTGATCAACCTGCATTAATTTGAGTCACATTGTACAGAGAACGATGCCTGAGGAAAGTTGGAGTGTTTTAACCAGCGAGCCACGAACATCAGTAAGCATATCCTTAACATCTGTTGAGAGACTGAGCACCTATGGTCTATCCGGAGAGCTACCATGTTGCCTATAACCAATAACTACATCAAGCTGCATCGCCTAATTTGACATGAAATATCTCTTGTGCATATAGATAAATTCTAGCCACAAACTATAACCTATCAGTCTTAGTTGGATTGCATTGTCAGAGGCCAGTCTGTCTAGAAAGAAAGATATGTCCAACCATCCTGACAAGCAGTGTTAGAACATTATATGAATGTTCTTTAGGTCTGAGTTCGAATCGCATGACAGTTTGTGATTGTTTCGTGATTTAACAAAGGCGATATCCACTTCTTCAGACAATGCAAACACTGTCAATAAGTCTCGGCCTGAAATCAAGACTTTTTACTGTGGTTGATGCACGCCTTGATATGCCTTTTCATTCTATTGAGGACGGAGCATGTTGAAGATGTTTATCAGAGCTGAAATTAATTGCAATTTTGTAAATTTATATTGATACAGCAATGAGCAAATAGATATTCAACATAAGATGGCTGCAGACAGAATGGGTCATAGAGAGTCTGTTACTGTCCTACAAGACTCTATCTGGAGTAATCACCACTTCTTGCTATGTCAGTCCAAGATTAAAGGACAATAAAAAAAAAGAATAAGAGCCAGCAATATTTGACTGGTTGGTTGGCATATTTTCCTCGTTGCAGATGACAGTATGCAAGTTGTGATCTAATGAGGTAAATATACGCCAATCAATGGCAATGACTCACAAGAATGACATCATCAATACTCTAAGAGAAAACATAGGCTCTGAAGATTTCAACTAAGAAGATAACGGGTATTCTCTTTCTCGGTGCAAGTTATGCATACCGATAGTTGCTGCAAGATGGGAAAACCATGAGAGAAACCCCAGTAGATAAATCAACTAACACAGAATGTGAGTTGTTAGTTTAAACATACTGAAATATATGCTTGGGAGATCGGAGAAATTATGAACATGTGCAATGTGCAATCAAGATGATCCTCAAATGAACAATAAACAATAGGACTCACAAGAAAGCACACGATGAAGTGGAAAACAGAACATGAGGACCATCAAACAAATGATGCAAATTAAAAGCTCAACAGAAAATAGCAAGATGTAATCTTCAGACTGGACTGGGTCACAACAGACTCAGATACTATTTTTTCAACAAACTAAAAATAGGAACTTTGAAGAGATTAACTGTGACAGACAAAATAACTCTGAAAATCTTTTACACAGAGAGAATACGAAGAACATAGAATACTGATATAAATGTCACTTGTGTTATTGCAGGACAAAATTATTGGAGGTCTTGACCTGATACGGACCACTGCTTAAAAAAAAAAAAATAATTAAGCTGACGTCTGAGAGTGAATGTAGAAGAACATCAATTGAGTTTCATTGGTAGTCACAAAGCTTACCTCATTGAGTGTATATCTGATCATAGCCAGCAATACTAGAGCAGCATCAGCACATAAGTCAGCACTATCTCTAGACAAGATGTGCATGGGTTTACTAGCTGGACAACCAAATATCACAGTCCACACTGAATCAACGCTCAGTTGCTGAAACATTAAGAAAAAAAAAACAATATTACTAGAAGCTAAAACAATGGTCCTTACATTCTTCAACTCATCACTGCCTTCATTGTGTAACATACAAAAGACTAGTGAATTATTGCCACTTTCATATTTGAAAATAAATGTTTTGTCACTACTTTCATGGAATACAGTTATTTCGAGGCCTCTATGGCTTTGAAGTACAGTCTAAAGGGGAAGGATTGACTTCATTCCACCGGGTTTCCCCATATGGCTCTGTCCATCTCTGCAGAAATGGCAAGCCACCTGCTAGTAGTGTTGCACAAAGCTCAATCTCCGTAGCTTCAGCAACAATCCTGGAGAATTGGAGAAAAAATTGTATCTGTGACTCTGTCCGGATTCAAACCTAAACCATTAGATCATCAGGCAAACGTTTTAACCGCAATTCGACATAGAGACCCCCATACATTGCTTGCCCCTAAATGTATCTGGCCCATATTCTGTGTGGAGCAATCAGGATATTTTCCAGTAATTGTTGATTAAAATTGATTCTTCTTCTTCTTTGCATTCATTCTTTACGACCAATTTTAATCACTCTTTGTGATATGTTTGGTCTTTGCCAACTTTGCACATTGGTTTGGTAGGCCCCTAAACACATAGACTTCTCATGTTTAGGATACGTGCATCCGATTTCAGCCAAATCTCCTTAGTTGTCTCTTACGACATGCATGGCAGGTAACAGTGGTTTTATTCTTTACATTCCAAATTTGGGCCCCGGTAACCACTTGGGCGTTCAATTGATTCAATGTAGTTGAGATTGTGTTACTGGTCTTATTAGAGATGGGCGATAGATGTAGATGTTCAAGTCCAACACATAAAAGAACATTTGACAGTTGCAAATTGATAGGAGTAGGCAGAGAAGCTACTGTACATGCAAAAAATAATATATATAAATTTCATATACAAAAATCAATCAATCATAGTTTTTAATAAAATGACTGCAAAATCAGACAAATACAGTTTAAAACTATTGTACTAGTGTGATAGTAAAACTTATCACTCAACAATCCAGAGTTAGGGCTAGTCAGTATACATTTATAGTATTCACAACTAAGATGAAAGTATGAGTTCTGTAAGTTTAGCTGTCCATGTTATTTTTTCTCATGTGAAATGTGTGAAAACATGTGGGTATAAAGACGAGAATTTGACAGTATTGTTGAAGACAATATGGTATAAGAAGGAGTCAGTATTGTTAGAAGGAGTACAGTATTGTTGAGGACAATGAGGTATAAGAAGGGAATACAGTATTGTTGAGGACAATATGAGGTATAAGAAGGGAATACAGTATTGTTGAGGACAATATGGGGTATAAGAAGGGAATACAGTATTGTTGAGGACAATATGAGGTATAAGAAGGGAATACAGTATTGTTGAGGACAATATGAGGTATAAGAAGGGAGTACAGTATTGTTGAGGACAATATGGGGTATAAGAAGGGAATACAGTATTGTTGAGGACAATATGAGGTATAAGAAGGGAATACAGTATTGTTGAGGACAATATGGGTATAAGAAGGAATACAGTATTGTTGAGGACAATATGGGGTATAAGAAGGGAGTACAGTATTGTTGAGGACAATATGGGGTATAAGAAGGGAGTACAGTATTGTTGAGGACAATATGGGGTATAAGAAGGGAATACAGTATTGTTGAGGACAATATGGGGTATAAGAAGGGAATACAGTATTGTTGAGGACAATATGAGGTATAAGAAGGGAATACAGTATTGTTGAGGACAATATGGGGTATAAGAAGGGAATACAATATTGTTGAGGACAATATGAGGTATAAGAAGGGAGTACAGTATTGTTGAGGACAATATGGGGTATAAGAAGGGAATACAGTATTGTTGAGGACAATATGAGGTATAAGAAGGGAATACAGTATTGTTGAGGACAATATGAGGTATAAGAAGGTATAATATATTTTTCTCAAGCCCATGAGTCTGCAAAACTTAGCAACGTTGACCCGCTACTACTAGGATACTACTCTAGATAAGGGAAATACTTATCTATGATTTTCAACACAGATAATTTAAGTCTCCCCATGGAATAAGGGTTTTTTAAATTCTGTTTTATTTACCTGCAATAAATACAAAAATGGTAGACACATTTAGAAAAATTAAAATTGAAACCAATTAACAAACAAAACAATATTGACAAATCTCACATGTCCAGCTGTATTCAAGGGCTTGCCCTGATGTCCTAAAAGCAAAGCCATAAGCAAGAAATAGACATCTGGCACATCTGTATGTCTGGACAGTAGCCATTGTAAGGCCTGGAAGCCTGGAACATGACACACATCATGGCTGATCTCTCTGTCTTGACCTTTTGTATGAGCACCAACATTGAAACCTGTTCCACCAAGCAAGAAAAACAAACTCGCATTAATGGCTAGGTAGTATTTTGTAGACAGGTAAGATACAAGCACTCAAAGAATAAAAATTGGATATGATAGGATAAATAAAATAGGAAAGATAGGGATGGGAGCTTTAATTTGCGCTCTAGGGCTAGATGAGTCGCCCTTGTTGTGTTGTATCCGTGTTCATTACTATCACAAGTTATAATTCCATCTAGCAATACTTAAGATTGCACTGTATACTGTATAAACTCATTTTGGCCTTTATTTTTTATGAACAAAATATGACTCGACTTTAAGTAAATAACACATGCTTTCCTGCTTTCAAATCTTTGTTAAACGGAGGTAGAAATGTATCTACATATAAGTACGTTTCGTTTCTGAAGATTTTTTAACTTCAGTAAAGGGGTTGTGAAGATACATTCGTTTCCGTCAACAGACATCCAAAAGCCGATATATCGGTTTTGCAACATCATGAACATTACTCAGAACTGATATGTCGGCTCTGCAGTCCCATTGGGTTAAAGTCACTGGACATGAATACATCAAACTGATAAGAGTTTATCAGGGATAAGTCCTACTAAACACAAGCTCTCAGCACTGGTATAAAAACTAGGGATGTCTGTCTCAGGCAACTTGCTGATATATAGCAAGACTAATGGAACTAGAAACAGACACAAACCCCAGGAAACACCCCCAATGGAGACTACATTTATTGTCTCCTGTGGCTAACAAGATTCCATCCCTCTCCTATTAAATCCTTTCTGACATTCAATCTGGTACCAAGTTTACTTTTACAAAATTTCTTACCCAGCATGACAGACATCTGGTTCTTTAGCACAGTCTCGGTGCCGCCCATCCAGCCTCCTCCATAGCTTCCTTCACGGAATCTCCGAATGTTCTCAATGTTGCGAAACATGACCAGCAAAATTCTCAACACTAGAACCACAGATTCAGCATGTAAGTGACTCTGCATGAACAGCAGTAGCCAATCAAAACCCAAGATCTTTGCAACATCATCACAAGATCTGCACAGAACAAAGAAAAAGTGGTCATTTATAACAAATACAGATTCCATTTTTCAGCAAACGGAAGAATAATTAATGAAATCCAACATAGATGCAACAAAGCAAATCAAATGATAGGACAAATGGCACCAATTTTAAAGTGCACACACGTCACTAAGAACACAAAAAAGAGCAATGTTCAAAACAATCTTTCTCCCCACATTATGCTACCAGTGCCAAACCTGGACGCTGACAACAAAGGATAGAAGAAAACTAGTCACAACAGAGATGAAGTGCCTACGCAGAATGCTGGGTGTAACAAGAACAGACTGGTTGAGAAATGAACACATCAGGAAAAAAGTGGGTACAACATCAGTACTAGACTTCATTAAGAAACAACAAATTAAGTGGTTCGGCCACGTAAGCAGATTACCAACAGACAGTGCACCTCAAAGAGCAATGTTGCTACAATACAATGGATACAAAGCAAAAGGCTGGCCAGGCAAAAGATGAACCTCAGAGATAACAGAGGCGACAAAAGACATTCTCTATGAAGTGCACACAAAAGCCCGTTCTAGAAATCTCTTCTTATTCTGACGCTGTAAGGCAAAACAGGATTGGAGAAAAGAAAAAGAAAGAAAGACAGATTACAAACGTTTTGTTAAGAAAATTCAAACCTCTGAAAGAGACTTGCTCTCTTCTGAACAGTTGGTAATATTAATCCTATGCTTTGTGTTTGATGTGGCTTATTTTCCACTTTGTATTGTATTTTCTGGGTGTGTAATGTGAAAACATATATATATTTATAAAACATAGAGACAACTGGCAATATTAATGGGAGAAGATCAAAGAGTGACACAGCAGGAAAATTCTGGATAGTCTAGCTTCATGACACAGAAGAGCACCAACATCTGAAATGATAGTCAGAACTCGGGACAGATGTTTATAGTTCATAATGCCTATGCCATCTGGCATGGTACTCGATGATGATGATGTTATAAGGATAGAAAATGGGCACTTTGATTTTCTAAATTGAGAAATAATTTTGATTACAATACAGACACATGGCCAAACCAAACACCAATGTCAACATCAATCACCTTACAAGGAGAAATCAGAACACCAGTTTTAGACTCCAAACCCAACATGTACTCCTTAATAATCACATGAACAAAATTCAACCACAACATACTTCCGAGTGTCAGTTGTGTGCACATCATCATGAAACCGTTCACCACCAACTCTTTAGGTGCCAAGCACTGGATGATATCAGGAAGGTTTACATTCCTCAAAAGCTGGATAGATGGAACACATTATATGACACAAAAGAACAACTTACAAGCACATGCGGATACCACTAAATAGCATTGGGCCGAAGGACAAGAACTCAATCACCACTGGATCATTGAAGAAGAAGATGAAAAACAACAGATTAGAAAGTACATGAAAACATTTTTAAAATTCATACTAATGATACTACTGATACCTACACTTAAACTTCATGCACTGAATACATTGAAAGACATCAAATGCAGTGGTTTGGACATTTAATGCGAATGGAATACAACCAACCACCAATAACATCATACAATAAAAGAGATCAGGTACTAGAGCCAAGGGAAGACCAAAAAAATTATGGATAGACAATATCAAGACTGCACTAAATAAACACGGATATAACAACAAGGGCGACTCATCTGGCCCTTGAATGCAAATTAAAGCTCTCACCCCTATGCTTAACGGCAAGAGTGGACAACCAATTCCATCCTCCACCTGGGGAAAGACAATAGACAATAGATACTACTTACTGTTGATTGATGCCTCCAGCATTATTTGGATGTTTGACCAGCTTGAGGACTACTTCCAACAAAATTGTTCTCATTCGGATATTGTGGATAATCTGTGGTATACTGCAGTCACCTAATTCAAACAAAAATTTGGTTAGCAACAGACAACAAAGTTACAGTTGGAGAATAATTGTTATATTTAAATTAGTAATTACTGCAGCCCAATAAACTCTCCCACAAAAGCAACTAACTTTCCTATTATTATTATTTGCTCTGGAGAATCGGTTGATTTCTTTGTATGGTATCTTGCACCACATGGGCTCAACGTATTACATTCTTATGCTTCTTAGTACTTTCACTTCCCATGCCTTGTATATGGGTATATGTTGCATGTATCCAAGTTATATATTTACTAGATTTTTCATTGTTTCTTTTCCGTTCTATTTCTAGTTTTTATGTGTGTTTTTGTGTTACAATTATTTCGTTATTTGTTTTTATTCCCAGATTTTCGTTTTTATTTCCAGATTTTCATTAGAAACATTTGTTTTTGGTCGTCCATTTGTTTTTTAAAATTTGTCACTCTTGTTGTTCGTTTGCTTGATAAAGGCCTTGTTGGTCTAAACGTTGCTGTATTTTGTCATTGTTTTTGTAATTTGTAAAACTACAGTACTTTTGATTACGTGTTTTGCCAATCAAATAGTTTTACTGCAGTCTTATATATATTTTGTGAACTTTCCTATTCAGACTTCAGACAGGTACAACAGGCTCTGAAGTTCAAGTGTAGAGGAAGTTCAAGATCGGTGAGAAGGGGCTCTACCCATCTGAGCAAGCACTGCTTAATACTACTCACATATTACAACCAATCCAAGAATACCCACAAGATCTTTGAGTCCTGGTATACATGTATTGATTGTCAGAAGAAAGCACAGTAAAGAATGTAGGAACAGAAATGTTTATAGAATAGCCAAACAACATTAGGGATACGATCAGGGCACCAATTGGGAAATTCTGTCATAAATCTGATGCAGAAATTCAGGCAATCAAGGTGGCAACTGAGAAACTGCTGTACACCAAGCTTGATCCACAACCTGTGTTATTTTTTACAGATGCAAAATCAGCACAAGCACCTCAGTTCCAAAAATTGTCAGGTCTACAGACCCTACTGTCTGAGCTATGCAACAAGTGCAATGTCAGCATGTAGAATGTAACTGTGGAATGCCAGGAAATGAGACGGAAGACCGACATGCCAAGGAAAGTGCAGCAGGAGAGAACATGATGTACCAGTTACAAATTTTTTTTAAAAAATGATTAAATCAAATCAGAAAAATATCCACCAATACTAAAAGAGGATGACTACCAAAATAAAAGCAGATTAGAACAAGTTGTCATTCTACAACTCAGTATAGAACACAATTGATTCCTCAGCAACTTATATACATAAATTCAAGATTGACAATTCAGCCATATGTACATGTGGACAGGCACCCAAGACTGCAAAGTACATACTTCAAGAATATGTTATACTGAAGCAAACTCACTGACCTAGTGTAACAACACTGAAAAGAAAACTGTAGGGGAGCTACAAAGACGGTGACATTTATACAAGAAACAACATTGAATATTTAGACAATATTTCAAGCGAATGAAAGGAAGCAAGGAACAAATGGGTAGCATGAACAAATGGGTAGCATGAACAAATGGTAGCATGAACAAATGGTAACATGAACAAATGGTAGCATGAACAAATGGGTAGCATGAACAAATGGTAGCATGAACAAATGGTAGCATGAACAAATGGTAACATGAACAAATGGTAACATGAACAAATGGTAGCATGAACAAATGGTAACATGAACAAATGGTAACATGAACAAATGGTAGCATGAACAAATGGTAACATGAACAAATGGTAACATGAACAAATGGTAGCATGAACAAATGGGTAGCATGAACAAATGGGTAGCATGAACAAATGGTAGCATGAACAAATGGTAACATGAACAAATGGTAGCATGAACAAATGGTAGCATGAACAAATGGTAGCATGAACAAATGGTAGCATGAACAAATGGTAGCATGAACAAATGGTAGCATGAACAAATGGTAGCATGAACAAATGGTAGCATGAACAAATGGGTAGCATGAACAAATGGTAGCATGAACAAATGGTAACATGAACAAATGGTAGCATGAACAAATGGGTAACATGAACAAATGGTAGCATGAACAAATGGTAACATGAACAAATGGTAGCATGAACAAATGGTAACATGAACAAATGGTAACATGAACAAATGGTAACATGAACAAATGGTAACATGAACAAATGGTAGCATGAACAAATGGTAACATGAACAAATGGGTAGCATGAACAAATGGGTAGCATGAACAAATGGTAGCATGAACAAATGGTAACATGAACAAATGGTAACATGAACAAATGGTAGCATGAACAAATGGTAACATGAACAAATGGTAACATGAACAAATGGTAACATGAACAAATGGTAGCATGAAATAATGGTAACATGAACAAATGGTAACATGAACAAATGGTAAAGAACAAATGGTAATCTAACCAATTGGTAGCATGAAACTAAATGGTACAGAAATAAGGAATCCCACAAATCGGTTTAACATGAGATTCAAAGGTAACATAACAAATGTGAACAGAAAGGGTTAAATGAAAAAATTTGGGTAGCATAGAACAAATGGGTAAGCATGAACAAATCGTAGCATGAACAAATGGGGTGAACAAATGTGTACAGTGATCCACAACGGGTTTTATACGATGCAACAAATGTAACATGAAAAATTGGTCAGCATGAACTAAATGGTAACATGAACATAAATGTAACATTGAATCAAATGGAAGATGAACAAAGTGGCAGTAGAGAACAAATGACCATTTAAAATATGAAATCAAATCAGAAAAATGGCATGAACAAAAGGTAAAAAATAACAAATGGTGTCATTACAACTGGTATAGAACAAATTGATAACATAACAAATGTAAATGACAATCACATAGTACATGAACAAATGGTAACTATCAACAAATGAAAATGAACAAATGGGTACAATGAAAAATGTAGGTAGTACATGAACAAATGGTAGCATGAAAAAATTTGGGAATATTTAGACAAATTTAGCATGAATGAAAGGGTAAGGAACAAATGGGTAGCATGAACAAATGGGTAGCATGAACAAATGGTAGCATGAACAAATGGTAGCATGAACAAATGGTAACATGAACAAATGGTAACATGAACAAATGGTAACATGAACAAATGGTAACATGAACAAATGGTAACATGAACAAATGGTAGCATGAACAAATGGTAGCATGAACAAATGGTAGCATGAACAAATGGCAGCATGAACAAATAGTCTAGTAAGCAAAGAACAAGACTGTACACACCAGCCTAGCAGCCCAATCAATTGATTAAATAAAACATACATATGACAAATATAAATCATGAAAATCAGCAAGCCACGGGAACCATCAGTATGCATACTCTTCGATATCTGTTGGGGAGACTGAGCACCTATGGGTATGCCCATAACATAAACTCAGTTTAGTAACCAATAACCAATAACCAAATCATGAAAAACATAGCTGCTGATGTGCTTAACAAACTTGCTACTGGACATTTAAACCAAAATATCCAAGAGAATACATACTTAAGATATCTGTCTGGTCTCCATCCATAGACAGTTCTTTGAAGTTATTGCCATTAATGTCCATACTCTTCTCCATGAATGATGCAACAGGTAAAGTGGTTACCAAAAACTGGCCAAATCTGTAAAAAAATTTAATACACTGAAAGATTAAAGTGTTTTATATATTATATATGCATTCTGAGTAATTCATGGAGTATGATCCGGAAGGTGGAGGCTAGTTTGGTACACAGACAATGGACTGAATTATTACATGGGTCAACAATTAGCAGTTTACTTTCATATTCATTTTGGGGGCACATGGGTATTGACGGCAATGAGACATAAGACAGGCTGGCTCTGACGCCATATCAAGGGGTCAGTAAATGGATAGAGTTCACATTCATAAAGCCCTCATAGAGTGCGACGACAAAGAGGACTTTCATCCAAACCAATCCACATCAACTGCTAGATTTCAAGAGCTTCAATTGAAGAATGGAGTAGCCAGAAAGATTAAGATACAAATTTTAAAAAAGTGCAAAAGTGGATCAAAGAGAATGGCACACAATTTTACTAACTGTTTTTCTACTGGTTTAATAAAATAAAATCAATTCAAATGGTATTAAATAGATGGAACATCCTGTATTTAGCTTTACAGGGAAGATACATCACCAACATTGTCGTCGTCACCATCGTCATCAACACACCAAGTGACTATGTTGAAAGCACAAAAAAAAGGTGTAGGAAATGTCTCAACAGAGCAAATGAAATATATATCTTACCTCAGTAAACTTGAATGATCTGGTGGTCCAGCAAGAAGTTCTCCCAAGACATTAGCCATGGACTGTACAGTTTGTATAGGTAGTCTATGGTCTTTCAAAATGTGAAGTAGTTTCGTTGTTAGACCCATGTTCCTCATGACAGTATGGTTAGTTTTCAGTTCACTGTGACCACATTTAAAGTATCAAGATTAAACATCAAAATGTGTTTCAGAGATGATCAACCAAACAATAAATACAGTCTCATGACAGTATGGTTAGTTTTCAGTTCACTGTGACCACATTTAAAGTATCAAGATTAAACATCAAAATGTGTTTCAGAAGATGATCCAACCAAACAATAAATACAGTCTCATGACAGTATGGTTAGTTTTCAGTTCACTGTGACCACATTTAAAGTATCAAGATTAGACATCAAAACGTCTGTTTTATAAGGCTATCCAACCAAACAATGAATACATTAAGAGAAATATTGTATGTGAGATTAATAATGGAAAATGACAGTCAATGCTAAGAGCATTCCAAGACATTGATCAACAGAACCAATAAACATGGATAAAGTAAGCAGACAAAATATCAAGGAGCTAATAAAATAAATTATAGAAATAAGGACAATAATCGATCCATAAATGTCTGCCTACAAATACATACATCTGTCATCTATTACTACTACCACTATCACTACCACAACTACTTGTAATACAAATACTACTGATACTGCTGCTACTGAAAATGAAAATCGTGGCATATCCTTTACAGGACGTAGCCATCAACCACAGTAAATGAGTCGTTGATTTTTGTAGGCACCACTTGTACGTTCAGTAGTTTGCCATTGCTTTCTGAATGGTGAGGTCTATTTTTACCATTTGTAAAAATCCCACGGAAACGAATTTGCTTCCAAACTTGCCCACCGCAGAGTTTGAGCCAGGTATGCTTGGGTTGTGATTGAGCTCACTACCGCTTGAGCTACAGATGCTGCTGCTACTACTACTAATAATAATAGGAGTTTCTGTAGTTAGATGGTTAAGTTGTTGGCATAGGTTTTGAAATTCGTGGGTTCAAATCTTGAGTGCAATTTTTCAGGAGATCCCAAAGACTGTTGCAGAAGCTACAGAGTATGTGCTTTGCGCAATACTCTTGACAGGTGGCATGCTATTTCTGCGGAGACAGAGACCATGTCCTATGGGGAAACCCGATGCAATGAAGTCAATCCTTCGTCTTTATACCTTTTTTAGACTACTAATAATACAAGTACTATCTCTACTACTACAACTACAAGTAATTTAAGTGCTGATGCTGCTACTAATATGACTAGTAATATGACTAACATTGCTACTAGTCTTGTTACTGTTACCGAATCTACTACTACTCTATTACTGCTGCTGCCTACTACTACTACTAACCCTTCTTGTTCCCAGGAAGACTACTCTGTGAATTTTGTTGAGATTCAGGTTAGATTGGATAGTGTAGCCGTAAGGAGGGCATCCGCATATGCTTTGAAATTGGAAGAAAATGATCCAGTAGGTATATCCTGTTCAGTCTGTTTCTATATTTGGCAAATCTATATAAATTCTATGGGTATCTGTGGCTTAGTGGTAGTGATCTTGATCACAACTCAAGAGTACCTGGTCAAAACCTCGCAAGGGCACTTTGAGTGCAAATTTTTCCCCGCTGATTTTTACGAATAGTAAATAAAGACCTCGCCCATTAAGAAAGCAGTGGCAGATTACTGAACGTAAAAGTGGTGCCTAGAAAATCAATGACTCAGTTACTGTGGTTGATGTTGACATCCTGTAAATGATATGCCCTGATTTTTATTTCATATCAATTCTTCTTTCTCTATCTCCCACAATATCTTTGGCACAACAACATGTTTCAAACTTGAATCTAATACTAGCTTAGATAAAGTTTATTTATCTATTTTTCAGGGGGTAGGGGTTTGTATTTTTTATTTCTGCTGTAATCAGGATTGATTTTGTTGACATTCTCAAAAGTGAGATGATAATCTGAGGGAAAATGTTTCTATGAGCGAGAAAGATACTCTTGGATTGATCCGAGTTGAGCGTTTGTTTCAAACGGAAACAGATTAAGTTTCTTAATTTTAGACTTGGCAGAGTGAATGAAAATGATTCTTTTTCTGTAATAAGTTCTGTGATTAATTCTAACAGTTAAATCTATCAATCTATTCTCTATACCTGTTTTGCCTTTGGGTGTCAGGACGACAAAGAGGCACCTGGAGCGAGCTCCTCGTGGGCTTTGTACAAGATGAAATTTAGTGTCTCGGATATTCCGTCGATCCATCGTTTAGGTGGATGTCTGCTGGGTCTGTTGCCGTTGTATCTGAGTGCTAGTGCTCTCTGTGGGAGACTGTTGTGGTAACCTTGATGCGTGTCCGAACCATTTTACCTGTTGCATCTTAATATTTTGTAGTTTATCTGGCAAAAATCCCCACTTTTTTCTGATTTCGTAGTTTCTGACTTTATTTCTTCTTGTTACATTTAGAATTTGTCGTAATCACTTCATCTGTCATTTGGATTGACAGAAAAATCAACCTTACATATTTCAAATCATGTAATTTTACTTTTCCAGTTCCACAAATATTCATATATAATAATACTAGAAGTTTTACCCGTTTTTCGCACTGGGAATTTAGTTTAAATCTATTTAAACTATGTTTAAATCTGGGAATTTAGTTTAAGTCCCTAAAAGAAACATGCCCCGTTGCCTCAAAATCTGCTTCTTCCCCATTAAAAACAATACGCTTTGTCTCCATGATAGTTTGAAAACTTTGTCGGTTGGCCACATAAGAATAAAATGTCCCTCATTCCGATTGCCAGTAAAACCTGATACAAGCAAATTCCCGCGAAAGTTGGAAAATAACAATTGGCAAATTAAATTTATTCAGATTATTAACTTATCGATGTGTTTAAAAAAATTGTTTTAATAAAAATTGGCAGAGCGTGAGATTGAACATGTTGTCTTCAGGATAGCAGTCAAGCATCTTATGCATTCATGTACAGAACTGACATGTTGAAATACCAATAAATATGTTAGTATTCGTGTGATGTGCAAAAGACGTCACCGGACTATAACAACATGATTGCTTTGCGCATCCCGTGACCACGAACGCGGAAAACATGGATACACTTCCAGCAATTTCTACAGAATAACCATGTGCGTTAAGTTGAAATATCTTTATAGAAATGTACAAAAAGTCTAGTTTTATCATTTTTCCCTCTTCATATCTATGAAAACTACCTTCTTGCCAAATTTCAAGTTCATAGGATGTCCAGATATCTTCAAACAATTGGGACAGACATACAATTCCATTCAACTTTCGTTTATATAACTATTAGATATCTAGACTCAAATACCAATAACAGCTTTATAATATTAATGTTTACATTACCTGGAATCTGTGAGAAGTTCAAAGAAGTGCTCATACAAGGATCTCTGCAAGTCACCAGGTGCTTCATGCCAAATCTGATTGATCAAGAACAATGTAAAAATAGTTGTAGTTAAATGTCAACATGAACACCAGTATATCCAGTCTATAATCATCAAATAGCTTGACTTTGCTACCCTATAGTCCTTCAGAATTCTTTTATTTCTCAAAGGCCAGGTGATCCGCCTCTGCAGCCGTCATACTCAAATCATCAGTTACATCCTGAATCCATCTTCTCTAGGGTCTTAATCTTCTCTTTGCAGGGGTGCCTCCTTCGATAATGATCCTCCCCAACATATGTTCAAAATTCTTAAATCTTCTTATGTGTAGCATCAGCCAGTTTTCTTCGATTTTGAGTTCTTTCTGGATAGATCTATTTGTTCTCTCCTTTCTTTCGTAAATTGAAATGGACTCTTCTGTAACACTTATTTTCAAAAGCACATGTTTTTCCGCTGCCTTGTTAAATGTCCATATTTCACACTCATATGTTGCCACTGGAAATATGCATGTTCTTAGTATTCTGATCATTGTTTCCATAGCAGTTTATTCCATACTGATTTTTAGTTGTTTATTTTTTTTATAAGGCTATGTTTGTTCTTTTAATTTCCTTCACCGCATTTAGATTTCTTGTTAGCAGTGAACCGTGATATTAAAATCGGTTCACATTTTCTCTCCATTGATAAAAATATCCTTTGTCATGCTTGTTTTATCGGTTGTCATTATTTTTGCTGTTTTGTCTATAGATGTCTTATACAGAAAACATGCTAACAAGCAACAACAAAAGATCATAATCTGACACTGCAGTGGCTTACCTCTAAGTCACACAGAAGATCCTGGAATGCTGTTAGGTTTGGAATGATAGAGCTCTCCCTTCCGCTGTCCAGTGTGCCCACAAGGGAGAATGTCAAGTGTAGTATATGGCTGTTCAGTAGATGTCGCTTCTTCTTATACAGCATAGCTAGAAGCTAATAGAAGAAAACAATGTGGAGAATAGAAATTGTTAGAAAAATACATATTTCTTTATTTAGAAACAGGGAAGAAGGGGAATATAGACAGCCACACATTTATTTCCACTGTGAATACCTTGACACAACACAAGCAACAAAACAAAAGTAAAACTTATGAGGACATGCATCATTCTTGTGCCAACATATGTATGTGAATACTGTGCGATTACACAAACATTACAGGAAAAAAATTAAATTTTAACTTGGTTGTTCATGCTTTGTGTAACACTATCAGCAGGTGGTGTGTCATTTCTGCAGAGAAGGACTGAGCCGTATGAGTAAACCCAGTGTAATTAAGCAAATTATTAGCCTTTAAATGCTTTTTTATCAGATTAGTTTCATTGTAGGATCATCATCACTGGACATTGAACCAATTAAGTGCTCTAATCTCCTCCTCAGTATGTCTCTCAGAATGTGGCTAAAAATGACACCAGGTTTTTGTTGATTTACCATTCTTTTTTGGCTTCCAATATAATTCTCTTGTATAATTCTACACCACATTTGACTTGGCATTCTTGCAGTCTAGTTAGGGTTGTAGATTTGCCACTATTACTTGTATCAATTACACATTCTCTCTCCCTTAGGGAATTTTCATCCATCCTCTGTCAAGTAAGATCCTCTGGAAGTCAGCTATAAACCTATCCTTCCTTGTATGATTCATATTTCTGTGCAATCGCCAGGAAAGATTCAATGATTTATGAAGCTCACTTGTTCACAGAACTCAGCCCACTTCTCATTTTTAACCGTCCTTGCAAATGCTTTGAAAGATCCTGTTTTATTATTCATATCTAGTTTAAACTGCAGGATGTAACCAGGCTAGGCGGTTTCATTTTTCTTGGCATTTCGCTCCTTCCTGACAGCACACCGCTTGTCTAACCCACCCTTCTCCACCTCCTGATCCCACCAGGCTGGTTGTTTACTTCTGCTGATGTGCTTGCTCCATTTGATACACCTTATCCTACTTAACAATGTCTTGCCCTGTGGTGTTGTACTTGAAAGAAAGCACTCTTGATCTCTACTTTCTAAATCTACCTTTGTTGCCCAGTATGCTGCTATTTTGATCAGAGAACATTATCAGTAGATGGTGATGTTTAATAATACATACTGGTTGTTTCAGTAGTACTCTGGTTATATATCCATCTTAGCAGGAACCTCTGCCGACTCACATTACATTTGATTCTAAATTATCCCATCTCAGGACCATATCCCTGCTGGTGGTTGGAGACATGATTATGGAAAAAGGCTGACCTGTATTGACCCTAGATTTATTGTACCAGTGACAGAAAATTACTGATATGTGTTGGTTTACGAATACTGCCTGAAACTGATAGCTTCTCTGGATATAAATTCCTCAAATCTATTCTCTTGAGGATTTTAACATACCTGATATCCGTGGATTCTATCCATATCCCATTTGGAAGAGTTGTTGCTTGATACGACACACACAAGTGCTTTCACAGCTGCATACAGACTCTCCACATCTGTGGCCATGGCTATCAATCCCAGCAGAGATGAGGTACTTCCTACATTCTCCAACATGCGAGCCACTGGGCGTGGGCAGAATGTTCGGACACCTGAATTATGATAATAAACATCAACAAATTAAAGTAACAAACTCTCACTTATTTGCACTTTAAAGTTGACACAATTTCAATAGCTGTCAAGTCAAAGGTTTTCTCTCAGTTCGCCTAAAGGACTCACGTATGAGGAGTCAGCCTAAGTTTAAGTACATTGTGGGTCATGGTTTTTGGCACACTTTTGTAAGGACAACAGTTGTGAGCATGTGAAAACAAAATATTCTTTATAGCATCAAAAGTCAAGCTATTGCCAAATGTGTTTTTGTTTTGTTATAATAAAATTAAATCGTTTAAATTTAGGCAGGTAGTCAGTCACACTATAAGTTAGGTTTTGTGCAGCCATTTGTAATTTCAGAAATTGACTCTTAAGTCTTAACACTTTCACTGCCACCGACGACAAAAGTCGGCGAAGTACAAACTCCTTCGCTACGCGCGCGACATGTGCCGTCGGCGATGTCTTTGAAACGGGAGTATCGCTTGCAACGGGGTCCCGTGACGTACTACTTCCATATTGTTCCGAGCTCTCCAAAATGGCGGATCTAACACACACACGCGTAAACGCGGTATAAGTCCGATTTTGTCGCGATTTTTCAGTAAGTAAACAAATATTTTCAAAATGGACGACGTAGTTGATGAATAGTGATGTCCAAAATGACTCTTTTTCGGACTTTTAGCCAGTGATAGTGTTAAAACGAACTCTGAATGTGATATGAATTTGAACTGTGATTCACATGACGATGTTTATAGATCGATAGCAGATATTGTCACGGTTACGGGAGTAGATGACGGACACCTATCTCGAAAACGACAGCATATCATACTGTGGATAGGTATGAGGATATCAGTTACTACAATAGCTTGTGGATTATAAGGAATATATTCCACATATAGACAGGTTAGTAGCTCATTAATATATGAACACTATTTCGTAGTTTAAAAGTCCTAAGTTTATTAGTTTATTTTTACGATTTTTGAAATTGTCACTCTGAAAACTGATCATACCGAAAATAGCGTGGCACTGGGCCAGACTTTGTTGAAAAATGCGTGGCAGCGAAAGTGTTATATGTCCTTATTGGCAATTGAAGTCATACAAAATTTCTAGATTTATTTTTGTATACTAATTATTTGAAAAGAACTGACGTTACTGTTCATTTCAATTTCAGTTTGGAATATCTTCATTGTACTTCTCCCATAGGTGTTCCGATCTTCTTGACAATATGTCAACAGAGTACAGCAACCATATCAGTTCGATGTTGATTGACGAGCATACTTATACATCTTTTGTGCTGCTCTTTTCTGACCACTTCATTCTTCAATTCAAGTTCTTACTATCTAGCTACTGATGTGGTTTGGTTTCAATTAAAATCCTCTTTGCAGTCACACTCTATGAGGCTTTCAGAATGTCAGCTCTATCCAATGACTGATCTCTTACGCTGTACTACAGAACACATTTCTGGTACATTGACAAGTTTAAGAACTGTGACTTTCATAACACAAATTGATTATATATTGTACAATTATCTAAAATCCTTTCAATATTTTTAAATAACAGAAATCTAATTTCTAAAAATCAGTGCTTTATTACTCAACAAGTACAAGACTGCCCAAACATATCTTTATCCATGAAAAATACAAAATTTTATCCTAAAAATATAAAGCAAACAAATGATCACCTAAATATCCCATCAACACAGCACCAAGACTTCGAGCTGGTCCGGCCAGATGAGCAGAAGAGTTATGAAGTATTCTAATTGGAGTTGCGTTCTCATGTGCAGACATGGCCAACTGAAACCAAAAACTATACTACAACAACAACAACATTCATTTTTTATTTGTCTTCTATCAAATATATTATCATTATACATGGCATACAAATGTAATCAATGTTTGACAGATGAAGATGTATATGCATGATATATAAACTTATAGTCATTCTGTTTCTGCTTAAGAAAACTGTAATAGTTAATCCCACCTGCTATCACCACTAATACTCTACCATACTCACCATGGACAAAGAGAAGGAGGAATATAGGCATCCTACAAGACCGAAACATTGGCTCATGAACAATATCATGTTTCATAAACTGAAATATTCTGGTCACATTAACATTCTTAACCTGACAGTTTGATATATGGGCCTAAAAAGTAAACATATCACACCCTGAACCCAACTTTATAGGACTGAGAACCCCCCAAGTTCTACCACTGATCTCATAATTGTGTAGAAATGTGACATCAAACACATCACACATTACTACTTGGTATGGCAGACACATTGTAAAAAATGTAATTTTAAAAGTGATTTAAAAAGTGTCTGATAAAAAGACAGGCTAAAAATTCAGCAAATGAATTTTTCAAAGGGACAAACTGTTGAACTTGTGCCTAGTGATTCTGAAGAAGAATTATACTTAGACTTTGATTATTCTAAATGAATCAGAAGACCATTTTGATAAAATAGGAATGTGTGAATCAATATATATTCTAACTAGGTATGTCCTATCTAGAGATTTGTACTGGGTTGTGTTACACATAATGTACCCAAGTAAATTTGATACAGGTGAATATATTCAGTAGAAGACTTAACATAACAAGAAGAAATCTTACAGATAATTAGGTAAGTTAAATTAAAATAAAATAACTACAGTTTGCTACAGTAATTAGATTTGATTATGGTTTTTTTAGTGTCGTTTTTGCTCAGGAGTGGACAGGGATTGAGTTTTAAATTCCTTGATTATCAGGGTTCTAAGGGTTAAACATCACAGTTGGTTAGAGAGAGCAAAAATAGAGGGCATGATTCCTGGAAGAAGCAGGGGACAGCCAAGATGATGGTGGCAACAGGACATTAATTAAATCATGAACTTGATGGAGGAGGCATGAGAACTGGCTAAAGATCATACATCTTTAAGGCGGGCTATAATTAGTGTGATGTTCTGTAAAGAAAATGTTACATGAAGAAGAATTCATTCAGATTGTCATGACGCACACTTTTGTTACTTTTAATCTGAATGCTTCCTATTACAATGAGAGTGGAATGTAACATACCTGCTTGGCTATAGACTTGCTATCCACTTTATTGTAGATCTTCCTAATCTTGGCAATGGTCAACTGTGACATGGCATGTGCAAACACTCCAAACATGACCTTCTCTTCACTGATGTATGGGCCACTGACCTCACCATCATCTGATATATAAAACACAAAATGTGGCCATCATGTAACAATTAGCAATATGAACTAATGCTTGCTAGCCATCAAGGTTATGGTGAAACTTCACAATTTCCCGACCTTAAATGCTGTCTATATAGATATGTTGTTGTCTACCTTCTATCTATGCAACACTATAGTGTTCGTAATGTAATGGTGTTGTGGCAAGTGAGTTCACCTCATGTTAGTTTATCCCTAGTAATCTTTTATAGTTCATAGTTCATATGTACGGTTCCAAATTCACTGCAATGGGTCACCCCATAATTGCACTGTTCCTGTGCCAACGAAAATCACATGAACTGCTAACAACTGTCTCCTGTGTGAACTAATTCCAGAATGAAACAGCCGTACTGCCACAAAAGCAACCTGCACCGCATAAATGCATATGGCAGTCGCTAAAGTGTCTACACAAAACTGTTCATCACTTGAATTGCAATTCATCTCGAAAGGGACATCAATCACAACAAAATCCAGCTTTCTGCACACGCAATATCACTGTATATGGTAGATTGAGTCAATTCATCATAACCACTGTCCACCATTTTCTGAATACCCACAGCAAACGCACGGTTGAAACAGCAAAAAAAGCATTCCATGCAACATTCATAGATCAGAGCGTTGCTCAAGCAGTAACTCAGTAGCTTGGCAAACAAAACTGGAAAATACCCGACCAAACATGGTGGAAATATGCTAGCAAAGTAGTATCCAGAATCAAACAGTCCTGATTCTGAATGGCCCTCCCAATTCTGCCATTGCTGGCTAGATTTATTTATTTTTTCTGAAAGTAATTTTTATGAAAGGTGCTATGAATTTAGAATCAATCTTTTAATTTAGTACAACTTGTCACACCTAAATAATAGCAATGGCGTGTTAATGTCTTGATTTAATATTAACTTCTGACACTTAAAGACTAACAATGCAGTACCAGTTTCTTTATTTTACATAACTTGACACCTAAAAACTATTGTGTGTGTTGATGAGCTACAAAAAGTGGTATTGATAAAAATAAGTCCAAATCCTCAGGCCAAATAGAGATCATACAAGCTTGATTACTAACTCAGATTGCTAACATTGCATTCTATGTTAAAACACAGATACTTTAATCAGTTTTGAATATATATAGATTGTAGATCCCTGTGATTAGGAAGGAATAAGAATACTATTTAGAGTCTCAACAGTGTAGTGCATAGTGTACTTGCTACTACGATGTATGATCTAGTGTTCAATTAAGCAGTAGGGGTCAAATTTTCTCCAATCATAACAACTCTCACATTGACCCAGCCTCATATGGGTACTAGCGAACCAGTGGGAAGTAAAAGTGTATGGTGAGCTATTAGAGTGATGATAACTGCTGATCTTAAACAAGACTGTTGTTCTAGCTGTATCTATCTATATCCTCTTCGTGTCCCGATTGACATATAAGGCTTCCACACGAGACCTCCACTGTTGTCGTTCTGCTGTCTTTCTACCAACCGTCTCCCACGTCAGGTTACACTCCTTCAACTCTCTCTCCACCGTTCTTCTCCATGTTTCCTTTGGACATCCAGGACTTCTCTTCCGATCCGCTGTCCATCTGAGAGCTGTCCTAGCCAATGCCCTCATTGGCATATGACATACATGTCCAAACCACCTCCATCTTCGTCTCTTAATGATGGTCTCCAAGGATGCACAGTATTATGTGTTGGATCATCTTCCAGCATTCACTACTTCTTACTGTATTAGGTACTGGTAATCTTGGTGATTGACTACAGAGTAGCCCTCATGACAGTTAGCAGAACCAAACTCAAGAGACTGGATAGGTTGCAGGATGTGTCTATGAGATTGATCCTTGACTGTACAAGAGATGCATCATGCAAAAAACTGTGATACATGAAGTAGCTACTGCAAGGGTCTTATATGTTTAAATTTTTTCCGATCCAGAAGCACTTAACCTTTCAGCTCTTTGACTCAGTGCCATGTACATCATAACCCTTCGGTTTGGTGCCACAAACACCGTAAATCTAGAGAGCCTGTGGCTTTTCTGCCAGCCGCAGAATTGAACTGCACTCACAACAGGGGGCTTGTCACCCAACATCTAACGCGCTATGAACACGCTGAGCAGGCTGATGCAAGGGTCTTATAAGAACAGAAATAACACACATAATCTTACCTGTAAGTGAAGCCTGCAAGCTTCCAACATACGTAGGTCCAAGCCCATAAATATTTTTTACAACAGTAGCTGACACAATATCTTCCAGCATCACGCAGGGGCCTTGCCTCCAGATCAGCCGCGACTGTCTCCGCAACTGTGGTGGGGTTCCAATGTATGCAAACACTGAGGTAAAGGCAGTGGGGCTTGCAGTTCCTCCCCCACCAAGGTTGGGTGATATGTAATGAAGCTGAATTAGAAATAACAATAACTGAAATAGTAGCAAATTTTATACAGACAGATCTATTTTTAGTTATGTTATGTGATCGACGTCATGGCACATTGGGCATTCCCATTCGTGATCTGTCCTCCGCTGCAGCAGCCACTCCAAAGTCTATTTGCTCACCACACCCATGAGAAGTTGATTACTATATCTTCTCTTTCTACCACGAAGACAACACTGTCTTGCATGTCCAAACTTAACGCCTAATTCTCGAACTTGTTCCAGTGTCTGAGACTTGCCCATGTCACATAATTCAGAGTGTATCACATTGATTATATTGGCTCTGTCCATACTTCTGCCCGCTTGAGTCGGGGCATTGTTTGCAAGAAAATCAGCACCCTCGTTACCCTGCACTCCAGCATGTTCAGGTGTGTACAGCCAAGTCATTTTCTTGAGTTGTGATCTCCGAAGGATGTCCACCCATTCCACACACATACTTCCAGATTCAATCGATTAAAGCATATTCATCGAGTCTGATATAATAATCGTATGGGTTACCTGTTGCTCAGCCACCCTGACAGAGCCCTGGAGGCAGCAGTCATCTCCTTAGTCAAGCTTGATGTCATTGTCTTGAATGTGCCGCAGTCCTCATGAAGTGTGCGACGCTTCGCTGTGCTGAATAAGCCCACGATGATCTGGTTCGCGTCTGACAGAGCCATCGGTGTAGATAATAATATCACCTGGATGGAAGTGCTGATCCACGAGTGCAAGAATCTCCACATTGATGACGCCCGGGGCCCATTCTATACAGCAGCGTCCAAGTGTACTGACAAAACCCTGGTGTAAGCAGTCATATCCTCTGATATAGGCATCCATTCTTCACCATGCTTCAGCTCATCTAGAGTACAGACCTGTTTAATAACATCCTTTGCCATCCAGAATATTCCTCTCTTCAATCACCTACCCTTGTTTTCATTTATGGATGTGTGCAGAGGATGATTTGTGTCCGCAGAAAATCTCAGATCAGCTTTGATCTGTGCGACTTTGTGTCTACTGGCCATCGTTGGCAATCCAAGGAATTAGCGCATTGCCTCGCATGAAGTGTCACAAGTGCAACCAAGTATAAGACTCATCACTTCATTTTGGATCCTAACTTATCCAGCGATGTTCTGCTTACTGTCAGCAGACCAAGACCATAGTCCACCACCCTCAGCACTAGTCCCTGATAAAGAAGAAGCAGCAGACGTTGTTCAATATCCGCCTCCACCATAACTTTGAGGGCAGTTAGCCCTTTTCTTGCCTTTAGGATTACATTTTCAACATGACTCTTAACTGACAGGCTTCTGTCAACTGTTATACCAAGATATTTTAGTGTTTCACTTCTGTCAATATCTTTGTTTTACATGCTGACAACTGGAGTAGGTGTCTTTACTATGTGAGTGTTAAGAGAGAACCATGTCAGAGAAGACTTTGCTGGATTCACATCCGCTTCGAATTCATTGCACCAAACACCAATCCTATTCAGTTCATACTGTAATGCAGATGTGATATCATTTCTGTCCTTGCCCATGCGATACAACAGAATGTCATCTGCGATCGACATTGTTCTGCCAAGTCCGACCTGACTGTGTATTCATTGAACAGGTTTTTATCAACATCTAAGGGTTAAACATCGTTTATGAACATCTATTTTTAGTTTTTTTATATAGTTGATTAATTGCATGCACATAGAAGAAGCAGACCACGGAGAAAATGTATTCAGGATGTAACTGATGATTTGAGCATGATGGTTTCAAAGGCGGGGCATCTGGCCTATGAGAGAGAGATAAATTCCAAAGGACTGCTCAGGACAAGCTATTTAATGATGATTTTTAGTAGTTATGTTAATGGTACTAAGAAACTAACCAATCTTCTTTGAACGCTCAATAACGACCACTTGTTAAACCACTTCCTGACCTGACGCTGTGAGGCATACAGGATTCGAGAAAGAAGAAGTTAAACCACTCTTTGTGATTTTATGTGATCTGATTCTAAGAACGATTGTACATTGTGCCAGTTATCCGCCTACAAGTAGGCCAGCACATCTGATTTCTGCGATGCTTTATATTTACTAGGGTATCTTTCCTAGGCCCCTACCTCAGTCGCCTCGTACCTTGTAGGTAGCAGTTATATTTACTAGGGTATCTTTCCTAGGCCCCTACCTCAGTCGCCTCGTACCTTGTAGGTAGCAGTTATATTTACTAAGGTATCTTCCTAGGCCCTACCTCAGTCACCTCTTACCTTGTAGGTAGCAGTTATACTATTCTTTGCCACCATGAGAACCCCGGCAACACACAGGTGAAACCAACAAATCAGATGAAGTGTTCTCTTCGCATTGAAGGTTGGCTGCAATAAATATTTCATAACTTTTCTTTTTCACTTGAAATATTGTATATATATATTCAATATTGTCTCTTCGCCCAAGTGTTGTCGGGGCTCGCAAGGGGAGCAAAGAATAGTAACACTGCGATCTGCAAGACATGTCATGTCGTAAGAGGCAACTGAGGTTGTCTCAAAAATCGGATGTGCTGGCCTACTTGTAGGGGCATAACTGGCACAAAGTACAATCACTCTTAGGCTCAGATCTCATACAAATCACACTAATTAATTGAACAAGTGAGCGATATGGAGCGTTCAAAGAAGAAGGTATTGTCTCTTGTATAAACGTCACTGTCTTTGATAGCTCATAAAGTGGTTAGAGTATACTATTTTATTCCTGGCAGTCTTGAAGTATGTGCCCTGCCGTCTGTGGTGCCCTGCCATCCACATGTACACATGGTTGAATTTTCAATCTTGCCCACATCTACACATGTTTGAATTGACAATCTTGAATTCTGTATAGTGATGGTGGGTCAAATGATGGATAAAATGACTGTTTTCAAAAATATGATGGGGTAGAGGTAACAAGCGGTACTGATACCCCCAATCAAATACCCTATATGATGAGAACAACAAGCAAATAAGAGTCGATATAACACAAATCAGATGAATCATACAATACATTTGGAATAAGTGAAAGTGGAAATATATTGTGTTGACTATGAACACACACACACCTTCACTAACTTTAACACAAAGAAAACAACACACACACACACATATGTGTCTATGAATATAAAACAATGAACATATTTAAATAAATGTAAAGCAATAAAGACATTTTAGAGATATAAATTTTTCATGCTTTTAAATACAGCAACAACTTGTTTTCCTTTTTACTATAAATTTCAGATGCCAAACCTTTTGTGGAGGCATCATTTCTCCATCCACAAACAAACTGATGTTACTGTTCTTCATAATGCCAGCACGATGAAGCACCAGGACAAGGTGATGCCATTGCCCCTCTTGTGTGAGTTCTGGGCACCAAAATCTAACTGTGTTGTCATTAAGAGGAGGCTCTTGCTCAATCTCACAGCCATTACCTAGAAAGAATAAAAGTGGAAATGTTTAACTCTTTCTTAACACTTCTGACAAAATATGACAGGATTACCCATTTTGAAATATTCCTTGACAACTTAGAGCAAAACTAGATGTAAAAAAACTGATAAACAAAACTGGCTTCCTCTGGTAAAACTGGATCAAAATGAAATGGAAACAAGACTGTCTCCTCTATATAAAAAAAAACAAAGTTAAAATAGATCAACATGAACTGGTTAACTAGACTAATATTAGTAATTATAAAGTCCATAACCTATTGGGCCATAGGTGTACTATGATAGAATCTCCCAACACATTTATGTCCCTCTAAAGATCTCTGTCTTCTGTGCGGTGGACATGTGTAGAAAAGTCCTTTCTCTGTCAATTTCTTGACGTTATCAGACCATTATATTCTTTGCCTTCTTATTTTTCTACCACCTTAGACTGTTCTCGGCAGAATTGTTTTATAGATGGAGCCATGACAGAAGTGCAGAAACAGTAAACACTGATTGACTTATTCCTCTCTGCTCCTCATGGGGCATAGGGCCTCAACAGTTTTCTTCACTTTTCTGGTCTCTGGTTGTTTTCTTTATGGCTTCTCAGGATAGTCCAGCACCCTTCAGTTTCTAAGGAGGTTCATCCAAGTTTGGAACATTACTTTTCTGTTTTCTTGATAGTTCCCTCGGGTGCTGGTCTAGTGACAATCATCTGTGTATTTTGCAGGGCATGCCCGATCCATTGCTATTTCTTCTCTTAACCTGGGTCACCATGGGTTCCTGTCCTGTTCTTATTCACAGGTCTGTATTTCAAACTGTGTTATACAATCTCAGTCTTTTCTTTTTCTTCTTTTGAGTTCTCACTAGATTGGGATTTCGGATTCTCTAATAAAGGCAGCCATCTGCCTCAGATTATCAGCCACGCCATACAGTTTGTCTTGACCGCTGGTGTAAGTGGGCCACCTCTTTCTTCTCAAGTCTGCATACTGGGGGCAGTTCTGTAGGATATAATTCCTATGATTTCGGCTTCCCGTTGTGCTGACCTCTTCATGCAGTAAGTTTTGGCCACCCTCGTGATGGTAGGTCTGACATTCTTACTGCGTGGCTAAATCTCCGAGGCAGATTGGCGACCGTAGAATCTGTTATCCCATTCCTCATTGTGAGGGTCGTTGCACCATGTTATGCGCCTTACGGCCTGGTGCATCCGTTTCTGCAAGCATTTGTTTCAGGTTAGCATTCCCCAGCGGACACATGCATCCGATTGCAGCCAAACCTCCTTAGTCGCTTCTTACGACATGCATGGCAGGTAACAGTGGTTCTATTCTTTACACCCCAAATTTGGGCCTGGCAACGCTCGCGCAAACTCAGTCTGAGAATATGCCAAAAGAAATCTGTTGACAAAGGTCTGGATCTTATTTGTATTTAACTTGATGACTCACCATGTTTACGAACCATACAAGACATGTCACATTCAAGCTGAATATCCTGAGCTTTGTTTTAGTGGCGATGGTAGTAGACTTCCACATTGTGTGCATGAGAGCAAATGCTTGAGGGGCTTTCCTACTCCTGGCATTATGTCCTCATTTGTACCTATGATCCTACTTACAAGTTAGACAAATTTACCAACATCTTCTATAGCCATTCCCTCAATCAATATCGAGTTTTTCTGTATGTTGTTGCTTTGCATTACATTTGTCTTCTCTTGGCTGAATTTAAGACCAGCCTGTTACGCCATTTCTGCAAGGAGGTCTACATTTTCCTGCATGTCTTGTAGTCTGTGTGAGATCAAAGCAAGATCTGTGAAGTGTCCGCTGAATTCCTTTTTCCGGACCTAGCATATATTGAGGATATGGTGGTGAACATGATTTATACGCCTAATGGAACACTATACTATTTTATTTTGTAAAAATACTATTGCAATGCACAACAGATTACAGCAATATCTAAGTGTGGCTGAAGAATTTAAATGGCAGGCTACAATGTCCATTTACTTCTATTCAATTTGTACTGTATAAAGTACATTTTAAACACTTTCCAGTTTTAAAATAATCAGAAATATTCACTTTTAAATAGTGTCAATTTTATTATTGTATTTCATCTTTTGGTGACCAACTCTTGCCATTTATCTATCAGATAGATGTTTTCATTGCACCAAATTTCTGCTACGTCGAACTATACTGTCAAGTCTGGAGCTGTTGTTATTATACTGGCTCGATTGTATTAATGCATGCATTACTTATCTTATTTTAACCACATTTGCCGTGAAGTGTCGTGGGGAGATTTAGTTTTCTATCTTGTGCCAGGTGTGTTGCGTTTGACGTTGTCAGTTCATGCTTTCGCAGGGACTCTGAGATGTTATCTATCCATCTTGTTCTTGGCCTGCCTTGTGCTCTGCGCCCGAGTGTTGATTATTGTAGGCACATGATAGTAGTTAATGTGGTTCCATGCTCGACCGAACCACTTCATTCTTTGCTTCTTGATGTACTGTATGCATGGTATAGTACCAGCGATGCTTCTAATATTCTCGTTTCTCACTCTATCTCTCCTTGAAACGTTGACAGCTTTTCGAGGACATCTCATTTCACATGTTGTAATCTTTCTTTCTTGTTGTGTCTTAGTCAGGGGCCATGTTTGGCACTGATAGCAGAGATTTGGAATAAATATGCAGTTTATCAGTTGTCATTTGACTGCCATGTTAATGCTTGCATGTTTTAATTGTGGTGACAGTTGGTATGTCACTGCATTTGCCTTCTGGCATCTGGTCTCGATTTCTCTGTCCATTTTTCCATCTGCTGTAAATATACTCCAGAGATATTTGAATTCTGGAGTCTGTTGTAGTTTTACTTTATTCACAAGTATGTTTAGTTGACCTGTTGACCTACTTATTGTCATGACTTCTGTTTTGGAGGTGTTAATTTTCATGTCATATTTTTGTATGTTGCTTTTATGTGTTGTTGAAGTTTGTGTTCGTTGTCGTAAATTATACTCTGATCATCTGCAAAGAGTAGTTTGTTGATTAAATTGTAGATGTTATTGAGGTTGTTATCTTTCTTGGTTTCTTGTGCTATCCTGTCTCTGTATATATTGAAAAGTATAGGCGAAAATATAGTTACAATAAACAAAGAATATCATCTGACCTGCATTTGGCATATAATTTTCTTGTGTAGTCACAATCAGAGCTCTGTCCTTGGACATGATGGAGACACTGAGACAAATGAGATTCTCATCCCTTCCTTGGAGATTGCGCACGACAGTGAGAAGCCTAACAGGATGAGCATCAGTGCCGAAAGTACTGAACTTATCCACACAAAACCAGGTTGAGTAGGTCAGACCTGATTGGGCTGGGAATATCCGCTCACCTGTGACAGTAAGAAGTGTTAATAAGGAAATAAAAATATAGAGAGAATTGCTTTAACTGATTAAGTGCTGACTCTCTTCCTAAATGAACTTGGACTACTCAGATCGCTATATTCATGTACACAACTGTGATAAGCAAAGTATCCTTAGTTTTATCTTCTCTAACGACTCCAAAATCCAAGTGAGAGGAGAAGGTTGTCCAACTTGCTGCAATGCCATACTGCAAAATAATCATTACAAAATAAACAAATGCTACAGAAGAATACTTAGAATATCATGGACAGAGAAAAGAACAAATTCTTCTGTTCTGTAATAGCTTGATATTAAAGAGAGTTGGCTATGCTACTAAAGAGCATAAAATCAAGGAAAATTAAATATTTCTGACACATCAAACGACATGAGTGCCTAGAGAAGATCATTTTAGAGGGCATGATGCCTGGAAAAAGAATGAGAGGAAGACCTAGAAGATGATGGGTGTAAGATGTCATTGATGATCTGTCATGGGAGCCAGGTTCCGGAAGGGACAAGTTACTTTGATGATGAGACAGGTATAGGTAGTTTTCTGTACATAAAAACCCCAAACAGCAGAGAAGAAAATTCAGAATAGAACCGGACCTGTTCAAAAGGCAAAGCATTTCAACATCTGATGATGATCACCGGTTGATGAATCTCGTCGCTACTCTTTCTGAAGGTGTGTGTTTCTAATGGGCAGTCTTCCAATACCGAGGAGACATTGCAATGACTTATAACCTCTGAGACAATTAGTAGATAAAAGGTCTGATTTCTTCCTAGCATCCATGCATTGCTCTCCAAAAGACTAGCCAGACGGCTCTGTATCTAAGGAGCACTACAAGGAAGTGAAGCAAGGTCTTGACTAGTATGAGTCCTGACCCTACCTCCTTGTGCAAAGAATAAGTCATCTATGTGCCTCTTAATCACAAAAAAGAACAAACTATTAATATTGAAACAACTAAATGCTAAATGTCTGTATCTGCTCTGGGGAATCACAAGTTTCCCTAAATGTTTGTATCTGCTCTGAGGAATCACAATTTTCCCTATTTTCGACATTGAGTCAAGCAGACTTATGGAATTTGAAATATACTCAGCAAATCTAGGACTCCTCAAAGAAGTTGGAATAAATAATTAGTATAAAGTACATACTTCGCTACCTGCCACAGGGAATAGGGTGTAAACTCATAATCCTTCAGGTATCTGAAACGACAATCTTTCCCAACATTTTCATAATAGTTATCAGCTGTTGAGCTTCAGTGTTTAATTTTCCATTGTACAAACTTCACTGTATATATTATCTGTCTCAAAAAGACACGGCAACAATCACACAAAGTTATATAAAATATCTGCACTATGAACCCATTGAACACACACGGAAGATAAACAACACACTGGGAAGACAAACAACACACTGAGACGATAACACACTGGAAAGATAAACAACACACTGGGTAGACAAACAACACAGTGGGAAGACAAACAACACACTGGGAAAAGAAACAACACACTGGGAAGACAAACAACACAGTGGGAAGACAAACAACACACTGGGAAAAGAAACAACACACTGGGTAGACAAACAACACAGTGGGAAGACAAACAACACACTGGGAATGAAAATTAAAGCAGTAGAAAACTTAACAGATTCAGACATTCAATTTGGATAGACAATGCCTGCTGTATCTTTATTTAGATTAAGTTCTCTAATACCTGTGCCTATTCCACCAATAACAATGGGCTCTGAAGTTCCTACAACACCTCCAACAACTGATGGAGTGGGTGGGCCTTGTGGGGCAATACTAGGCAAGTAGAGACAGGAGAAACCTTCAGTACTCATATCAAATTCCACAAATGCTGGTGTGACTGCTGACCCATGCATCCTGCTATCACGCGGTGTTGTCATAGAAACCAGGCATTTCACCCGAGTCAGTGGAACAGTTCCACCTAAAGATAAACAAATATGTTATTGACAACTTTTGTGTTTGCATTATTTCAAGGTAAGTATCAGTTATGTATTGACAGGAGATGTATATTTTAACAAAGTTTCTTAATAGGTCTATAAACGAGATTGCTGGAATAGCCATAGGAAGACATAACATAAATAACCTGAGATATGCTGACGATACTGTCTTAATAGCAAAAAATGAAATAGTGCTCCAGAATTAGTTGATAAGATTGAAACAGAAAGTAACAACAAGGGACTGAGCCTTAATATTAAGAAGGCAGAAGTTACGATTATCTCAAAAAAGCAGACTCCAACAAAATGCACCATCCACAGTAAATGGAACAGAGCTGAGACAAGTACAGCAATTTAAATACCTCAGAATCCTGATTACATCAGATGGCAGATCAGAAATAAAGAGCAGAATAGGGCAGGCCAAAACAGCATTCCAGAAAATGAGAAGCATTATATGCAACAAGTCTCTGTCAAATGAGGTCAGAATGAGAGTTATTCAGTGCTGTATAAGCCAAAACTGACATACGGATGTGAGTCATGGACAGTAAACAAACAGATAGAAAAATTTGAAGGCCACAGAGATTTGGTTTTACAAAAAAATGATGAGAATCCCATGGACTGGTAAAATGACAAATGTAGAGGTGATGAATGAGGTCAAGACACAGAGAATGCTTATTTCTTAATTGGGTGCCAAGAAAAGTTCTGGGAGGTAAAGGCGGCCGGCTTGATGTTAATCCCATCACCCATCATGTGCAGACAGTCAATGAAAAATACAGGTCCCAACACCGTATTAACCTATATACCGTGTGGTCTACAAAAATGTCTTTACTTTACTACTTTTATTATATATCTTACCTGTAGAGCTGAGTTTTTTTTCTGTCTCTACAGTTGCAGACTTTTCCTCCAGACCAAGAGAGGAAGCCATACCCTCTGGATCTGTTATAGCTACAGACTGGTCATCTGCATATTCTTCTTCCACTGACCGACAGCTTAAAGGTGATCCAAGTCGTAAGAAGTCTCTACAACATAAAAAAGTGAGCAATTAATACCAACTCATTGTCTATTGTATGAGTCTTGTTGGGAAATTGTAACAAGCATGGTAGGTCTTGATGGAAAACAGAAACAGACCAATAACTTATAGAGAAGAGAGCTAGAAACAGATGCTATTATGACTGAATACTGATATGTTGGGATAAAATGTACACATATTGCAGCTTATCTCGAAACTAACTTATCAGCACAATGTATTGATGATCTCCCTCTCTAGTCTGTGTCACCTCTGGTGCTTAGGGTAGCAATAAATGCACACCATTCTTCTCCATTCTTGGTTGTTCTCTGTATTTTGTTACAGCTATGACTCATTTCTGAAGTCAGAGTGCGGCGCGCCTGAATGGTGAAGGACACTGGTGATACGGCAAGCAAGACTTAGAGCACAGATAATTTAGAGGTGCCATGATTACGTCTGAATTCATAGAAAGTGAACAGAAAGAAAAAAACAATGTCTGAAAAGAGGAGTATGGAATTAAAAGAACTATAAGAATTACAAGAGAAAAATAAAACAAAGAAAATCAATTACGGAAGATTAAAAAAAAGGTTCTAAAGGCGAGATTGACTTCATTGCACCATTGTTTCCCCATATGGCTCTATCGCTGTCAACAGAAATGACACACCATATACCGAGTGTTGCACAAAGCGACACTGGGCAACAACCTGGTAGCAGTGTGATGACAAAAGAAGAAGAAGTTGCACAAAGCACAAACTCCGTAGTTACAGCAACCCCCCTAGGGATTTCATATAAAAATTGCACGTGACAGTCTAGATTTGAACCGACAACCTTCAGAATAACAAGCAAACATCTTAACAACATTGTCATAGAGAGCCTCAAATTCATTCAGAAAATGAATTAACTGAAGAAAAAAAACAAACTTAAAAATCAATCACAGAAAGTGAATGAGTGAGTAAATTGAGTGATATGAAAGAATCAAGAGAAAATCTGAATACTCATGGGTGAATGCAAACCAAAAACTAGATAAACAAACAGTTCACCTGAGATCTCTTGAAGTCAATGACTGTGAGGCAAGTCTTTCAAACATGTATTGCAGGTGTGTGTGGAGAGGGTGGGACTCATCTGCTAAAGCAGCACTGCCATGGCTAAGCAGTTCATGTGGAAACCTGCAGATGACACCAAAAAACATCATGAAGTTTGAGGTTAAAAAAAAAAAAAAGAGTTCAAACTAAGTCCACACATTGTGTAAGGAATCTATGATAAAATCTGCTGATTATAACAGAGACAGCTTAATATCAACAGTCAAGGAAAATTACACCATATTTTTTTAATTCATGCCTATTCATTCTTATTCTTCTGCCCTTGGGTTAATTGAAAATGAAAATGTACAGAAGTTGCAACTATAGTGTATAAAGTGAATGTCACTTCCCATTTCTAGGACATTGGGTAGCCATAATGGTTGGAAAAATTTCACTGGTGGAATTTTATTCTGCGACCACAAACATATAAAGCAAGTGAATTAACCACTAAGATATCGCGACTCTTAATTTCAATCTCTCTCTCTCTCACCCTTGCACCTTTTTAACCCCAGCTGAGGCATAAGCCCTCAGCCAATTCATGCCATGTCTTCCTATCTTAAGTTATTTCTTGCAGCTTCTTCCAGCTATTCTGTATATCATCAATCTCTGTCTCCAAATCTATTCTCCATGTATTTCTAGGTGTCCCTCTTTTTGCTTTCCTAGGGTTCCAGGAAAGGACCCTTCTTGTTATATTCCCGAGTTTTCTCAAAATGTGTCCTGTCCAGCGCAGAATCTTTTCTTCACCTCTTGGTTTACTGGAATCTGTCTTGTATCTCCAGAAGCACCTCATTTGTGACCATATCATAGCATCTCAGTACCTCTATTCTGTGCATACACAAGTTGATAAATGTTTGCAATTTATTTGTTATTGTTTTAGTTGTTCTCTACGTTTCTGAACCATACAGCAGAACTGCATTAACATAGTTAAATATACATATGTATATTAGAGAGCATGAGAAAACATGGTGTCAATAAGCATAATGAGAAAAGATGGTACCAAGAAGCATAACAATGTAATGTGTTCAGTCCAAGCGGCCACAAGGATCATATAAAAATATAAAACGATTTTCAAAAACAAATTGATTCAAATAATGGAACCCGACCGACTAGATGGCTGTGACCTAGATGTCGCAAACTCCCAAATAACTTGTACCATTGTTGTGACATTATTTTGTATTCAAACTATTTCAAATAATATTATTTTCTATTCTGTAAAGGGCATACAAATCAAACATACTAAGTTATGATCTAGTAGTAGTAATAGTAGTAGTAGTAGTAGTACCTGGCATCGCACATGATTTGCTGGTTGCGTTCATTTCTCATCAGTGACTTGAGAAGGTCAGCTATAAATACTCTCAGATCAAGTGTTGCCTAAATACAAGTAGAAAGTTATAAACTATTAATACCTTTTCATGCTCTCTTTGGCGATGGACAATGATAAATATAGTAGTAGCCTTCAATGGTCATGTTTCAATATGGAATGACTGAAGGGATGACTGCTTCTAAACTGCGTCCAGCAAGTCGTTTCCTGCTTTGTTTTCTCCACTATTCTGCTTGTTGCAGTTTCTTTTCATCCAGCTTAGGGCAATAATATGTACAGAATGTGGATAAGTTCTGGTCTTCTCGATTCTGATTACAATATATATTCATAGCATTGTATGGAGACGGTTTTCGTTTAACATGATATATTGGGAAATACTGTGTTTAGGCCTGTATTTTACTTTGACCAGCAGCACATGATGGGTGATGTGGTCAATGTTTTGCCAGCAATCGTTGCTTCCGATTATTTATCTAGCATCCTTCTCCTTCGAACACTCCATATCGACCATGTGTCAACCACTCTGTGTGATTTGTATGTCATCTGAGCCTAAAAGTGATTGTACGCTGTGCCAGTTATGCGTCTACAAGTAGGCCAGCACATCCAATTTCTGTGCTGCTTTTTATTTACTAGGATAGCATCCCTAGGGCCTACATCAGTCGCCTCTTATGACATGCATTGTAGGTTGCATTGGTACTATTCTTTTCTTCCTTGGACCCAGGCAGCACACGGGTGATTTGGCATCCAATTAATACTGAGTTGACCTGAGTTGTTTGTGGTCAGGAAAAGGTCACTACAACTTTGAATGAAACCCCCAAAAAACCACTTATCTGGGAAGCAAATACACTAATCACTGTGTTTCTGCAGCTCATATACATATAACATATATTACAAAATACACCACAACACAAAACAACAGAACAGAACCTAACAGTACAGTACAGAGCTCAACATTATACCACCACATACACAGCACACATGAGCAGGCACACATATGTAATATTTATACACATTTGATGGTCTAAAGATATTATTGTGTTGTTGCAGTACAAACGATTTAATAATGGCCTTACCTGGGGATCCGACTGATCTTCTGTTGCAGGTAGGAGGTGGAATATAGACAATACAGCTCCTGAATGGACCAACATAGGGTCCGGGCTTCCACTGAGACTGAGTGTTAAACTCCCTGTACTGCCACTCTTTGGTCTCATACTGGATGAAGCCGGGGGTGTGGAGCTGGACATGGATGACTGGTTGTCCTCAATCACAGATGTGTGTTTCTTTAAGCATGGGGAATCGGCAGATTTGAGAAGGCTGGGTCTGTGAACAAAAGTAGTCATCAAGAATCTTCACACATCAGTAGGATTATAACATAACATGCACAAGAAGAATACAACATATATGTTTCTCACAAGAGACAGCCTTCACAAGAAACACTTTTTAAAAATGTGTTTAATAGGTTTATTGTCTCTTCCCAGGTTGAAGATGGAGTTGGCTGTCCACTCTTGCTGTTAAGCGTAGGGATGGGAGCTTTAATTTGCGTTCTAGGCCAGATGAGTCGCCCTTGTTGTGTTATATCCGTGTTTATGTAGTGTGATCTTGATATTGTCTATCCATCGTTATCTTGGTCTTCCCTTTGCTCTAGTACCCGATCTCTTTTATTGTATGCTGTTATTAGCGGATGGTTGTATTTCATTTAATAAGGTTTACTTGTCAAATCCAATGTCATGTTATATAAATATATGAGACTGATGCTCTCATTAATATGGATTCTCCTAAAGGAGTGAATTCTTATTTTTTATGTTTGTTGGCCTGCACACTCTGATATAACCAATAAAAGACTTGTCCTTAGGTTGAAAGAAGTGTGCTTCGGCTAAAAGAGGCTTTGATACCCTATATAACAAAGAAAATCTGGCCAGCAATGGCGAAATGCGGGAAGGCCATTCAGAGTCAGAACTGTTTGATTCTGAACACGACTTTGCTAGCGCATTTCGCCATGTTTGGTCGGGTATTTTCCGGTTTCGTTTGCCGAGCTACTGAGTTAGCGCTGAGCAACGCTGTGAGCTATGACTGTTACATGGAATGCTTTTGCTGTGTCAACCGTGCGTTTGTTGTGTGTATTCAGAGGGTGGCGGACAGCGGTTATGACAAACAGGCTCAATCTGCTGTGTGCAGTTATGTTGCGAGTGCAGAGGGCTGGATTTTGTCGTGATTGATGTTCCCTTTGGACGGAATTGCAATTCAGGTGGTGGACAGTTTTGTGCTGCTACGTTAGCGACGGCCATGTGCATTTTGTGCGGTGCATGTTGTTTTTTTGTGGCGGTGCGCAGCTGTTTCGTTCTGGAGTTAGTTCACGCGGGAGACATTTCACAGTTGTTGGCATTTCGTGTGGTTTTCATTGGCACAGGAGTGGAGCAATTATGGGATGACCCATTGCAGTGAAGTTGGAACCGTACTTATGAACTATGAACTATAACACTCAGTAATTGCACACTTACTTGTCAAATGCATCCAATGCCATGTCATATAAATATCTGAGAATGATGCATGCAGACATCAGAATCCTGGGAATGCTAGAAGGAGCCCTATACAGAATAAAATGTTTCTTTAAATATTCACTCCTCATTTTTTAAGTCTTGAGAATTATTGATTTTGTAATGATTATTTTTGAAAAACAAAAGCTATAATAGCCGATATATAAAATTATATTTGAATAGTTTATATTTGTTTTGCTATGATTTAAAATGACAACAACAACATTTATTCCCATTTGGAAGAATTGGAGTTCAGAAATTGTGATGTGTTTACACTTTCAACATTAGCAAATAAATATCAGAGATTCTGTGGTGGAATTGTTTCTTTGTGGTGCCTGTTTTTGCCATCTCTCAGCTGCCTTATTTTCCACAACTTTACATTGTACTGGAATTCATTGCAGTGACACTTCTTTGTTGACAGACAGCTAAATGAAATGTTCTATGGATATCTTTATATGATACAGATTACTAAAACAAATAGAGGTTTATAAAGGCTTCATTGACTTCATTGCATTGGTAATGTTGACTGTGTTTTGGAATTCTCAATGTGTTGTTCTTGCAGACTTTCTTGATAAAAGAAAAACAATAACCTCAGATGGCTACATTGAAACTCTTACTGCATTAAAAAGAAAAAATCAGACGGATTGGAATAAGAAATGAAGCACTTCCTCAAGATGACAATGCCAGGCTTAAAAAGAGTGCAGCAGCAAGAGATGCAATTCAACAACTGGACTTTTCAGTGCTACCACACCCAACATATAACCCAGACATAGCTCCTAGTGATTTCCACCTTTTTCTAAATCTGAAGGGACATTTGAAGAATCAGCACTTCAGCTGTGATGAAGAGGGAAGTTTTAAGGAGGAAATGGTTTCAAAATAACTTTTTATAGTTGGGTTTCAAAACTAGTGTGACATTGGCAAAAATGTAGTGATCTTGCCTGGTAATTTTGATGAAAAATAATTGGATACAATCAGCTTTAATATTAAATGGTGTAGGTATATTCCTTTTCTTATTTAATTAAAATATCTTTTTTATTAATTTTCTATCTAAGCAGAAGCAAAACTTTCAGCCTACCCTTATTATCCATATATAGAAATATTATATTCTTTATTTTTCCAGAGATCCCTGATCTCAGTGTAGGTCAGATCAAGTTCCTAGTCCTATTGGAGACGGATGATAAAACGTAGGTCCCATGTTCAATTTGAGCATGTAAAAGAACCCGTGGCAGTTCAAAATCAAGAACAGCGGGCTGGAAAGCCAGTGCCCTGGCAAAAATCATTCGAAAAGATTAAAAATAAATTCCTACAAAAATATCATAATCATCTTTTCACCATCTTCAAAATCACATAGGGGACCCTTACCTGTGCTACGGATGTTCTCCCTACCCCCAAGAAGTGAGCAATGAAAACTGTGAACTTACTTCTCCTCTTTGCAATGAGAAAACAGTGCTACATAGTGTTCTAAAGACTCAGAGACCACAAGACTATCTGATGCAGCTGGAATGTCAACAGTGTTGGAAAAACAGCCCAGCAACCTCACAGCCTCTGTCAGGCTGTCATAACGCACCTGAGGATAAAACAAATAATAATTCTTCTTTTCTTTCTCTAATTCTGTTTTGTCATCAGGATCAGGATTAGAAGAGATTTTTAGAAAGGGCTTTTGTGTACGCTTCTTTTTTGTTTTTATACGATCCAGAAGCACTTGAGCTTTCAGCTTGGTGCCATGGACATTGTAACCCTTCGGTTCGGTGCCAAGAACAATGTAAATCTGGAGAACCTGTGGCTTTTCTGTCAGCCCGCAGAATTGAACCACACTCACAGGGGCTTGAACGCTCATAATTACTGTTTTTCACATCTTCTCTTATTTCTGAGGTCCACCTTTTTGGTGGATGACCTTTTGCTTTGTATCTACTGTATCAAAGTAGCATTGCTCTTTGAGGTGCAATGTCTGTTGGTAATCAGCTTATGTGACCAAACTATTGAATTTCTTGTTTCTTGATGAAATTCAGTGCTGATGTTGTACCCACTTTATTCCTCTGTGATCCCTGTAGCCACCCATTTCAATGATACTGGCTATTTAGAAGCTCACGATGTCCAGGTCACAGCCATCATGTTCCTCGGATGATCGCAGTCGATTTGCTCTGGTGAATCGGTTGATTTCGTTGTATGGTACCTTGCGACCATGTGGGCTCAACGTATTACATTCCTATGCTTCTTAGTACTTTCTCTTCTCATACCTTGTAATCTATATGTGCATATCTTGCATGTATTCAAGTTATATATTTACTTGATTTTTCACCGTTTCTCTTCTTTTCTATTTCTAATTTTTATGTGTGTTTTGTGTTACATTTATTTCGTTATTCGTTTTTATTCCCAGATTTTCATTAGAAACGTTTGTATGTAGTCGTCCATATGTTTTTAAATTCGTCACTCCTGTTGTTCGCTTGCTTGATAAAGGCCTTGTTGGTCTAAACGTTGCTGTATTTTGTCATTGTTTTTGTCATTTGTAAAACTACAGTACTTTGTGATTACGTGTTTTACTAATCAAATAGTTTTACTGCAGTCCCATATATATTGTGATAACTTTATTCCTGACATGTTCATTGATAAATCGATCTCTTCTTGATACTTCCAGCATTCTGCATAGACACTTCATTTCTGTTATGACTAGTTTTCTTTTATCATTTGATATCAGCGTCCAGGTTTGGCACTGGTAGCATATTGATCGGAGAAAGATTGTGTTGAATAATGCTCTTTAAGTGTTCATGGTAATATGTTTGCACTTCAAATTTTGATGTCATTTGTCCTATGATGTGATTTTCTTTATTGCATCTATATTGGATTTCATTAATTATTCTTCTATTTGATGAAAAAATGCTACCTAGTTGTAAAGTCTTTGACTTGCTTTAACTGATGTTTGTCAATAGAGATATTGGTATTGTTTTTCTCTCTAGCGAACATCATTACTTCAGTTTTGTCAATGTTTATTCTCGTATTCATTGCATGTTAACTGGAGTCTGTTAATATGCTACTATAGCTGTTCCTCTGTTGTTAATATGATAGCTTGATCGCCAGCAAAAAGAAATTTGTTGAAGAGTTGCCCAAGGTTGTTTCCTTCCCTGTTAGCTAATAATAATAATAATAAAAGTAATAACATAGCCCTTCATTCATTAGGGTGTAGAGATAACTTGTCTTGATTGGGAAGAGATCCTGGTCTCTTTTAATTGTACAGAAAGTTCTCTAACTATTTGACTAGACAAAGCTTACTATCACATAAGGTCAGAATATGCACTGTCCCTGCAATGAATGTTGGATGCATTGAATCTCTCAAACTGTCTGTTCCTTGCACTGTGCACAATCTTTATTTCTGTGATCAAAATACCACAATGTTTTTTTCTGTGTTAATTGTTCATTATTTCCAACACTAAATGTCAAGAAAATAGTACTTGAAATAGTTTATTTGAATATTCATCTTGTAAATATCACCTACCTCTGATGCGAAAAACTTTGCATTTGCTGGTTCAAATCTCATGGCTACTGTCAGTGTATTAAACACTGTCTTTAACATCATTAATACATCTTTCTTCTCCACTGTAAATAAAATAATATCACAACATTTAATAAACAACAACAATAAGGCAGACAGTTGATCTCTCACTAGTCTAACTACTTATGATGTGATACTTATTGTGTGAAACTTACATTCTTATTATTGGGTTAAATGTAAGGCAGAGGTAGTTGCTAGCCAGTTTTGTATATCTTTGATGATGTCTATCCATATATCTTTTGACTTTCCTTGTGGTTTAGACCAGATCTTTTACTGCTGTAAGTGCAGAGTCGTAGATGATAGACTTCATTCTCAAAAGATGGTTGAACCATTTATAAAATGTTTCTTCCTAAATTGTATGGCAGATATGACTGAGAAAATGTTTCTGATGTCTCTTCTGGTAACGTTGATGACTTTTCTCAAGTCTCTCATCTCATAAACTGTCTCATCTTTCTTCAATGCACTTGAGTAATAGTCCCATGTTTGATATTAGTATCTGACGGTTGTTGTAAACATGCTATTTAAAACTTTATTTTTGTGTATGCTTCATCTTACTGCTTATATCATATCTGCTAACCAACTATTTCTTGATCACAGTTTTGCTCACTCTCTCTCTCTCTCTCTCGCGGGTGCGGGCGCGTGCGTGTGTGTGTATATATATATATGTTTATACTTTTGAATGAAAATAGACCCAACTGTAGGTGTGATCTAATGCTGAGTGAAGTGAAGAAGTAAAAACTGATAAGATATTTTTACCTGTATCCCACGGAGACTTTGGTGGATCTGAAAGACATCCCTCCATGGAGACTAACACTGACATGACATATACAAATCCTCCAACTTTCCTGAACACTGTTCTTGTGCGATGGCTTTCCCGTAATACACTTAACAATGACTGAAATAAAAGAGATGGAAGAAAGTTAAGTCTTAAGTAATGGAGTTAGATACACTCAGCCTCTACTTCTTCTACTACTGAACTGACTTCATAACAATCCTGATTAAAACATATATTCTCAGTTTATCCAAACAAGTGTAGAAGTGTATGTATGCTGATGGTGCAAGTGGCTCACTGGTAATATTTTTTTCTGCATGTCTGTTTATTATATGAATCAACTAGAGCCATGGAAATCAATGCAAATTCCCTATCTTCTGTACAAATGTCAATGAGTAACTCTCTTGTCTATAATACACATCTTTTCACAGACATACATATATACATACATAATAGACAAAATTCTAAATGAATAGATCTGACTCAGATGCAGAACTATGTCTACAAGAGTAATGCAAATATTCAAATAATATAGATAAAATAATTCAAGAGTAATATATAATTAATGCACCTCCCCCAAATATTTTAATTAAAAAAAAACTATCGTTACTGCCTGTAATGCCGCTTTTTTAGCACGGTGTAGGACAGGGGGGATGAGAGCCTGTGAAATTTAATGACCACATGGCTAGTGCGGTCGCTGCAAAACTGTTCAGGTTAGAACTGTTCTTTTATGCCCCTGACAGAAAAAACCCTTGTCCGTACAGTGGATTGAACACGGGTCTCCCAAATAGGAGCCATACTCTAATTCATTCAGCCAGACACTCTTCATAACTAATTAATATACCACAACAAACATTTGTTTAATTATTGTAAAAATATCATAGAAATTTCACCAAAGGATATTCTGTTTACAACTAACTAATGAAGAGAGCACTAACCTTTAAAATATGTGTCTTTAGTTCAAGGTCTGTGATTGAAGCTGTGGGCATCAATCCAAGAAGTGTGCCCATATCATCATCACCACCAGGTGAGAGAACTAACTGCTGTACTATGTGCAGGGCTTGTTGACGACAATCAGGGAATGGAACCATGTTGTGTGCACAGCGTGCTCCCCCACATTCTCTGAACACTCCTGCAAAATGTACATGTAGTTGTCTTAACATCACAAACAGACAAGACTGACAGTTACAATTACAATTTTTTTAGACAGTATCTTCAGTGGGTTAATGTTCACCACACCGATAAGAAAATGATCTAAAGCGATTGTACATTGTGCCAGTTATGCATCTACAAGTAGGCCAGCACATTCGATTTCTGCAATGCTTTTATTTACTAGGGTAGTTTCCTAGAACCCTACCTCAGTCGCCTCTTACGACATGCTTTATCGTTGTAGTGTTACTATTCTTTGCTACCTTTGTGAGCCGCTGCAACATATGGAAGTGATTAAATGAGATTCAGCTTTTGATTTTTTTTTTAAACTGTCATTACAGCACTATGCTCCCATTTCTGACAGTACACTTGGGGATTGTGTAGTACAGAGGAATTAAAACCGCTAGCCAAAAGCTGTCGCCACATGTGTTGGTTTCATTTTTTTCCCCAAAATAAATAACTTTTGACCTTACTCTGTTAGTAGACACCATAGTGTTTAATCATTCCACCACATGCTCTTCATATGTTTTTTACTATGATATATAATGTTAATTAATTACTTAGTTAACAAAACCAACATCACTATACTCTGTGCAGACCCACTCGGGATCCACAGTGGGATGTGATTCAATGCAGGATCATTTGTTTTTGTGGACAACAGCCCAATATTGAGTTGAACTTCTTGGATGTTCTTCTTCTTCTCGTTCGCTGTTGTTCAATGTCTATACAAGAATGTGGGTTCTATGGATGTATGTTATGTTTGTAAATTCATCTCCCCTGGATACAAAGTTCTGTAAATTCTAATTGAAATATGGGATAGCCGACAGCACATAACCCATTTACCTGCATTAGCGCCATTTCCTGAAAGTAGAACTGCCAGAGCTTCCATTACAAGCAATCCAAGCTCCTGCTGTTCTTCTGAGACTGTCATTGACTCTGTAAAGTAATATCAAGTTAATCCCAACATAATTGCATCATCAATGCAAGAACTAAGTCCCTCCTTTATAGACAAGTCTCATGGTCTGAACAATCAAATATTTTTGCCTGACACACTTCAATATCTCTCCCCCTCTCTCTTTTCTTTTCAGTTCTATTCTATATGCAGATTTGTATATTTCTTATCTTTAAAATAGGCTAGATTGTATATTTATTGTTACTAAACACATTTTCTGAAATTTGTTTGTGCTTATAGTGAGCATATTTAATGTATACAAGCATAACATACAAAGAATCTCCCAGAATGCCTATTCTGTAATGATATGATCTTAAATGATATGGCCATAAATGAGGAAATGATCTTAAAACTGGAAGAATTTGGCTTCAAAGGTGACGGAAGTTAGCAGCGAACTCCTTGATGACATATGTATAACCAATGAGCTACAGGAACTATCAGCATGTATACCATTTACTATCTGCTGATTGGAACTGAAGGATTATGGGTTTGCTCAAATTGTAATGCAGGAATAATTGATTTGATAGGACCATCATCAATGCACTTTGATGAATAACCCCATGCATGCTCCATGTCAGACAAAATAAGAAAGATGAAAGTGAAGTATTACAGATACATAGACAGACATGTTTCAGAAAAAAAAAGCTATGGAGGGAGGTCTTCTATGAAAACAGAGAACAAAAATCAAGGTGCATGTTGATATAGGACATGATAGATGATTTGAAACATGATAGCAACAAAAGTAGAACATCTGACCTATGATAGAGAGAAAGTTGGTAAAGTTTTGCACTAGTCAAACTACTGGATGATGATGGTGATGACTTGTCACACCAAGTCCATGACCACAGACAAGTTCAACATACAATAGTGATTGTAGAACCAAATGACCATACTTTGAGCTCCCTAAACTAAAAAAAAACACTTTACGGCAATGTTGGTAGTCTACAGCTGATTTTGCTTCCTTTGCCAGAGTTATTAACAAGCTAAGAGGTTATGCCTTTGCCATGTGTTCTGAAGGTTGTGAGTTTGAATCGTGACTGAATCGTTCTGTTCACAAGTGCATTTCTTCAAAAGACCCTAGGATTGGTGCCGGAGCTACAGAGTTCATGCTTTGTGCAATACTTTCAGCAGATGTCATGCTATTTCTACGGAGAGAGACCGAGCCTTGTGGGGTAAAACCTGTGCAATGAAGTCAATCCTTTGGCTGTATTAACAAGGAAGTCTGCAAATGAAGGATGAAGAACAAATGACTATTTTAATGAAATAACTGAGCAATGGTCTAGAACTCCACCATAGGCGGTCCCAATCTCATGTTGCAAAACGAAGTATACTGAATGGACCTTAGTACATTTGTAACTAAGGAAGCAGAAGATAAATGACCATCAATAAACTTTGATTTAAAAAAAACCCTTGCAGGCTTTAAACTCTTTCTTATAGAGGAAGTGCTTTCCTATCTATTTATCTTACAAATCTGACATAGAAATAACAGAGAGAAAAACAAGACATATTTTGAAGACTTTTTTTTTACCTCTTCAGCCCAGGGTAGAATATGAGAGACTTAGTAAGTAATCTTCTTCTTTGAACGCTCGTTGCCGGTCACATGATGCCAAGCGATCATGTTGTTATAGTCCGGTGACATCTTTCACACATCACACAAATACTAACACATTTATGGGTATTTCAACATGTAAGTTCTGTAGACGAATGCATAAGATGCTCAACTGCTATCGTAAAGACAACATGTTCAATCTCACGCTCTGCCAATTTTTTATTTAAAAAAAATTTTTTAAACACATCGTTAAGTTAATAATCTGAATAAATTTAATTTGCCAATTATTATTTTCCAACTTTCACGGGAATTCAATTGTATCAGGTTTTACTGGCTCTCGGAATGAGCTACAGTTTATGTGGGCTCGGAAGATCAGCGGTAAAGGATAACAAATTAACTTTAAAAGTAGTTTAGATTTAAACTAACCCCCTCATGCGAAGAACGGGTAAACTGCTAGTGTGATATATAAACAGCCAAACACCAAGATTGGGTGTACGTTCACAGCCTTCAGTACCAATTAGAGCTCAGGTGCTTATCCTTCGGCGGCGTGTTCAGTTTCAACCAGCTGTTTATTTACTAGGGTAGCTCGTCCTAGGGTACGATCCATTCTGCCGTATATTTCGGCCCGGATCTATGCCTTTTCGATCATCTTTTTGCCATAGCATTTATCTGATCTGAGCCATGGTGTGTGGACGTCATCTAACTCTGTGTAGGATGATCGACGCCCAAAAAGTATTGCCCTTAGCCAATGTTTGGGTCAAGCCTTTGGATTATCGGCCTTACTTTTCTATCCACTGTGAGTTTATTCCGAGTAGGAGTAATCTCAGCCGTTTCGGGGCGTGTGTCGGTACTTGGCAATTTGCAAATGTTTACTCTGCATTTTCCTTGTTCCTGGGAAACACGAGACTGGGACTGCGCACAGATATTCTAGAAGATCGTTTCAAACGACGCTAGCAACGCAACTGAAATTTTGCACTCGCCAACGTCACCCACCTCAGTTCTTCCAGGGATGTTAGTTGTAAATGCAACAGTACCTTGCCCGGTTGTTCCAGGAGGGCAATCCCTTTAGGTATCACCCACCTCAGTTCTTCCGGGGATGTTAGTTGTTTATGCAACAGTACCTTGCCCAGTTGTCCCATTGAGGGAAGTTTCGTTAGGCACTAAAACACAACTACAGGATTTGCGCTCGGACAACTTTACACAATAAATTTCTCTGCACTTGGCCTCATGTACGGAGTTTACCGCAACCATCCCATGTATCGACACGATGCGTTACAGTGTTTTCCAGAGACACTTACCGAGACCTTTGTTTTGTACTGGGTTCAAGCCTCTGCTGTGCTCTCACCTGGTCATCTGGGTTGTCCGCTCACCCTTACGTTTGTCACACCTTCCCGTTGCACCATCGACAGCACCTTGCGTGTCTGTCCTGTCTTTGTACTCAGCCGAGACTTTTGATTCTTACGCTCGTTCTTATTGATTCTTGCCCCACAGCTGGCAATTTGTTTGCGACCCTTTACCCCGGGGGAGTTGGGACTCCTTCACTGACGACTACTGTTTCTTACATTTCTGTTGTTTCTCACCGTGCACACCTTCACAATGCCTCTAGCTTGTCCGGACACAGAGCTCAATTCGAGCACCCTCCTCAGAGCCCTGAGTTTCGCCCTATATGGGTCCACGTGCAACTCAACCCAGGGCCCGGCATATCGGGCTTTAGGGGGAAGAGAGCTATACGGCTCCAAGTTTCGCCCCACGTGGGTCCACGTCTCTTCGCGGGATGCGCCTATCATCCCTTTAATTTTCATGCGGTCATTTACTCCGGGGAGTTTGTACTGTCGCAGACGACTCGTACACTGCTGTTTCTGACTTTTCTGCAACTTGGGCAAGTTTTATCGGACTTCGGGCCCGGAGATGCGTGCATTTTGTTTGTAGATTTTGGGCCAGCATTGCTTTTCTGTGCTTGCACTGCTACAACTACCTGTAGCTCTCCTTCGATCCCTGCGCCCCCTTAGCCAGACCGGAAACCAAAGTCTGTTACCAGGGTCACCACATGGAGGTGGGGCACAGGGTCTTGATTAGTGCCGGCCCACTAATCCTGGCACAACCCCCATGTGCCTTTGACCCCCTTGATTGCCTGAATTTCTGCATCATAGTTGTGACAGAATTTCCCAGTTGGTACTTTAATGGCATCTCTAACGTTGTTTGGGTATTCTATGTACACTCCCGCTTCTCCATTCTTCACTGCATTTTCTGCTGACTCATCCGTGTATCCCCGGGACCAAGAGATCATGTGGGTATTCTTCAACAAGTAAACTGAGAGTGACTGTCTTGCGTTGTATGCTGTTCTGCTCATCCTTGTTGAGTATTTCTTTAACTTCTGTCTGGATACATACTTCTGGTTCAGTCTCCTCTCTCCGAGGGGTTTGCTCTGGCACAGACTTTAGGAGAATGCCAACTTTTGGTAGGTGCACCTACAAGTAAGCCAGTACATCCGATTTATGCGATGCTTTTTATTTACTAGTGTAGCTTCCTAGTTCCTACATCAGTTACCTCTTACGATATGCCTTGTAGGTTGCAAGTAGGTTACCTTGTTGGTACTATTCTTTGCTTCCTGTGTGGGGCCCTGGCAGCACACGGGCCAGTTAGTAATCAACTGGGTACGTACCATTTACTGAAAACTATAAGAACAAAGAATTATCTCACCTGTCTGACTGCTATGCTCCTTCAGCTGTGCTGCATATCTATGTAAACATGTCACCATGACTTCCAGCATTCCTACCTCCCTGAACACATCACGGTAAACACTGTGGTAGCGTAGTATTCTAAGCAGAGACCTCATACATAGGATGCTGCAGTCAATGGAACTATGAACAAACAAGGAAAGATTGTTTTATAAATGTGCAGTAAATAGACTTCACAAATACCAACAAAGATTTCAAACAGAACAAAATAAAACCTGTTCTGGTAACTATAAACATGCTCAGAAAGACCCCCAAATGAATTTAGGACTAGTAGTGAGAGTTGGCGTGGCGTCTATGGCTTAGGGGATAGTGACTTAGTCTCTTAACCCCGACGTTCTGAGTTCGAATCACGCATGGACAGTTTGGTTGCGATTTGTTTTGCATGGATTTTTACAAAAGGACGATGGCACCGCCTGCTCAGAAAGCAATGGTAAACTACTGAATGTAATAGTACCTAGAAAAATCACAAACAGCGTTAGAAAGCAGGGTTGCAATTAACTTAACTAGTGAGAGTTAAGATGTTGCTCTGTACAGGACTTGAGGATTTCTTTCGATAGCCTAAGACCAGGGCATAGATTTTTAAGCCTGCACATTATGATAGCACACAAGGATTTCCATCCAATGTTATACACCTTGCCCAAAGAACAAGGCTGCAGGAATTGATGGGCTAACAACAGAAGCAATAAAGGCGTGTGGAGAGATTGGAGTAACCTGGGTACATTACATCTTCAAGAAGGCGTGGGAAGAAAGAACTGTCCCTTCAGACTGACAAAAAGCTATTATAGTACCAATATGGAAGAAAAAAGGTAAAAAGCAAGACTGTAGTACATATAGAGGCATCTCCCTCCTAAGCCATGTGGGAAAAATGTTTGCAAGAGTGCTGGAGCAACGAATAAGACCAATTGTAGAGCCAACACTCAGCCCACAACAGTTTGGGTTTAGAAAAGGAAAAGGGTGCACAGATGCAATATTTGCCCTAAGACAAATTAGTGAAAAGACTATAGAACACAAAAATCAAATGAATATAGCCTTCATAGACCAAGAGAAGGCATTTGATAGGGTTAACAGAGACATATTATGGGATGTTCTCGCAAACTATGGGATAAAAGGAACACTGCTAGACTGTGTTAGAGCCATATATATGGAAAGTGAAAGTGCCATACAAACAAGCGCCGGACTCACAAATTGGTTTACAGTAACATCAGGAGTACGGCAAGGATGTGTTTTATCGCCTCTCCTCTTTATTATATACATGGATAGTATCACCAAAATAGATGAAACATCACTCAACGCAGACCAACAAAATGAACTGCTCTTTGCTGACGACCAGTGTTTATTCCATAATAATATTGAACAGCTTCAAGAACACATAAACTTACTCAACAATAGCTATCTCAAATACAACATGAAGGTCAACATTCAAAAGACAGAACTCATGGCTATAAGCAGAGAACATAAAGATATCAACATACAAATAAATGACCAAACGCTAAAGCAGGTGAGAGAATTCAAAGACCTTGGAAGCATCTTCACATCTGATAGTAGAATGGATAGAGAGATCGAAACTAGAATCCAGCAAGCCAACAACATTACATACCAGCTTACCCCAATTTTGAAACACCCAGCTATTCCAGTAGTGACTAAAAGACAGATTATAAATTCAATCTTTATACCAACACTGTGCTACCAGAGCCAAACATGGGCACTGACAAAAGAACAAGAAAGGAAAATTACCACATGCGAAATGAGATGCCTGAGGAAAGCAGTAAATAAAACAAGAAGAGACCATATAAGAAATGAGAAGAACAGTCGGAACAACACCTGCTATTAGATTTATTGAAAAACAGAGACTCAAATGGTTTGGCCACTTGGTCAGAATGAACCCGAATACACCAGTTGCAAGAGCGTACAACATGAAAATGGAATCATCAAGAGGAAAGGGCAGACCAAGAAAAAGATGGGTTGATGGAGTTACAGACATCTTAAAACTTCACAATACTACACCATATCAAGCGACCGAGCGCCCATTATCTCGAAACCGATCATCAGTTAAACCTGCTACGCCTAGCGGCAAAAAAGCAGTGAAGGACAAAAGAAGAAGATACACCAACAAACTACAAGGTAGAATCAGAGAAAGAGTTTTAAATTGCTTACAAAACATCAATGGCTAAAATAGAGGAAATGACATTACAATTTAATCGGAGACATGAATTAGATAATAGTTGATGTAAAAGGTCGTGGGAAACGGATACTAGGAATATAAATGAGAACTTAAATACAAATAATAGTCAGACCTTTGTCAACAAATGTTTTTGATGTATTTTCAGACTGAGATGGCATGACAGAGTTGTAAAAACACATGAATGAAATGAAAATCGTGGCCTATCCTTCAAAGGATGTAGCCATCAGCCCCAGTAAACGCGTGGTGGATTATTGATTTTCTAGGCACCACTTATACGTTCAGTAGTTTGTCATTGCTTTCTGAATGGTGATATCCATTTTACCTTTTTGTAAAAATCCCACGAAACGAATTTGCTTCCAAACTTGCCCACCGTGGGGTTTGAACCAGGTAAGCTTGGGTTTGTGATCGAGCTCACTACCGCTTGAGCTACAGACGCTCACTAATGTAAATGTAAAAACAACAAAGTGTGGATAAGAACATGACAGGGACCGATGATGACCCAGGCTAGAAGGAGAAGATGGTGATGGGTTGGGCATTCCTTGTGAAAGACACATTCAACAGCCACTAAACAAGCATTTGAGTGGAACAAAAAAACAAAAAAGGGGATAACCCAAACAGAAGTGGAAACCTAGTCTTCTTGAGGAACTGAAGAATGCTGGACTATCATGGCAAGCCATAAAGAAAGCAGAGAAAAGAGAAGAACAACTATTGAGGCCCTATGCTCCAAGAGAAGCGAAGAGGAATAAGTCATAAATAAAAATGGAGATCTATTCTTCTTCTTGCATTCGCCCGCTATAAATTCAGGCATAGCCAGGGTGCTGGCTATGGTGCTTCTGATTGATTTTTGCATGAAGACCTGTTTTCCTTTTTATTAGTGTCCCCCGCCATACATGAGTGCCTTCTCCGACTTCAGAGGTGAAGAGCTATTTATATATATAACTGCTTCAAACCAACTGGTTATATGAGAAATATTTTCACACATAAGTATACAGCTATAGATGTATGTCTTGCATTTAAAAAATAATATAATTGATCGGAATTGTTCATTTATTTTAATTTTAGGCTTTTGTGTGCACTTCATAAACAGTGTTTTTCACTGCCTGTTATCTATGAGGTCCACCTGTTGCATGGACATCCTTTTGCTATGTATCCACTGTGTCAGAGTAACAGTGCTCTTTGAGGCTAACTGTCTTTTGGTAATCTGCTTATGTGGCCGAACCATTTCATTTATTGTTTCTTGATCAAGTTCAGCAACGATGTTGTACCCACTTTTTTCCAGATTTCTTCATTTCTAAACCGGTCTCTTCTATACCGGGTACTCCCAGTATTCTGTGTAGACACTTCATCTCTTGTTTTCTGCTAATTTTTTACTAGATTAAAAAAACAAAAACAATATTAGACAAGAGAAATGGAATTCAGAGAACTTCAACTATCAACTTAAAGATCTGGTTATTGCAGATGACCTAGTTCTTCTTTATCACAACTGCTCCCATATTTTAAAAAAAAAATAGCATAATAGAGAAATACGATCAAAGAATATCAAAGCAGGCATTAAAGTGGGGTGCAACGGGTTCAAGAAAGAGAGGTCGACATAAGGAGACCCTGAAACGAACTTAACTGAGAGAGGCAAGAAATATCAGTCTCAGTTCCATGGAGGAGATTGAACGAGTTTCCCAGGATACAGCTGTATGAAGAAATTGCTTGCAGGCCCTATATAAAGTATAACAGTACGAGAGGAATTATTATTATTATATTAGAGAAAATATCGCAGCAAGAGGGTTGAAACATACACAGAGAAAAGACAAAGTAATTTTTTTCTTACAGACCTTTGTTATTATCTCTGAAAGTATACTGGAGGTTCTATAAGGCAGAAGAATTGACGCTGCTTGCTTAAGGCTGTCGCCACACATTTTCAAGTCATCCGTTTTATTTTATTTCCATTGGAAAATATTTTTGACCTTACTGAAAGGTCGAACATGTGATGTTTCTGTCAGGAAACACAACCACGTATAACCTTTCAACCACCCACTATCTACAAAGATTATGAAAATAAATGCAACACTTTGTGTCAGATTACAGCAGCAGAAACAAGTCTACAGGATATATATATATATATAAAACCGAGAGCAGTTTTTAATGTCAGGTAATTATATGGATATCAACAAAAGTCAATCGATGCTAACGTAATGATATCATTAACTAAAATATCAAGTCTATACTTATGTATAGTCCTACAACATTGAGAACAACAGCAACAACTGTCAAAAATACGTAGGTTTTCATCAATGAGTGCCAGAGCAGAACAGAAGGACTAAAAGGTTATGGTAGAGACCGCTAATGAGGAACTTGTGGAAAGAGCTAGTGAAACAAGAGCTTCAGAAAAGACACTGGCATTAGGGCATTCATTAAGAATACCAGCAAATATTAAAGCAATACAGGTCTTGTTCTAGATCACCACAGGGAAAGGAAAAAGACTAAAACTAAGAATCATCATCATCATCAAATAGCTTGTCCTGAGCAGAACTTTGCCACCCAAACAGTCCTCCAGAATTTCTCTCTCTCATAGGCCAGATGTCCTTCCTCTGCAGCCGTCATGTTCAAACCATCAGTTATATCCTGAATCCATCTTCTTCGTGGTCTTCCTCTTCTTCTCTTTGCCGGTATGCCTCCTTCCATGATGGTCTTCTCCAGTGCTTCATGTCTCTTTATATGTCCAAAATATCTCATTCTCTTTCTTATTTGTAGCATCAGCTAGTTTTCTTTGATTTTTAGTTCTTTCTGGATAGATCTATTTGTTCTCTTCTCTGTCCAAGATATAAGCAGGACTCTTCTGTAACACTTATATTCAAAAACACATATATGTTTTCCACTGCCTTATTAAATGTCCATGCTTCACACCCATACGTTGCATGGGAATATGCATGCTCTTAGTATTCCAATTTTTTTCTCATCAGTTCCGTTCCATACTGTTTTGAGTTGTTTAATTTTGTGTAAAGCCATGTTTGTTCTTTTAATCTCCTTCATCCCATTTCTATCTGTTGTTAGTAGTGAACCAAGATATTCAAAACTGTTCATATTTTCTACTTTCTCTCCATTTATAAAAATATCTTTTGTTATGTTCGTTTTATCTGTTGTCATTATTTTTGTTTTTGCCACATTGAAATATAGATTTTGTTTTCGATTTATCTTTCACTTCCTGTAATAATTTCTCAATCCCTTTTTGTGAAAGACTAAGAATACTCATTATAAAAAGAGTTAAAAACAGACATTAACCCTTTAGCTGCTAAGGACGTATATATACGTTTTCCCATTCACTTCTAAAGACACATTAACACGTCTGTTATTATTTCTCCTCTGTGGGCTAAAGACGTGTTAACATGTTAGACATTGCTACTATCACTGCTATAGGCATACATTCACGTTTGTGACCTAGAAACAAAGAGTAGCTATTTTTAGCTCAGCCTTCAGAAAGTATGTACCAGTGAAAGGGTTAAGATGATTGGGAAAACATGGAAGAACTTGGACAGAATAGCATAAAACAAAAAGTAATGATGCATGTTTGCTGAGAACTTGTGTTCCAGGAGAAGTTACAATCCATGTTATTTATTTATATAATGATGATATACTTATTGTTTGAGAACAGCTGATGTTAATGAGATAATATACTTACTGTTGTGTTTTGATAAGAATGCTGACACTGATCAATTCTTTGCATGGGACAAAATTTAAGTTGAAGACCAAAAACTCCAGCATCTCAAAAATTTGATCTGTCAAAAATTAATTAAACTCTTAACCCTTAATATGTACACTGTAAAATAAACATAAACACTGTGACAAGTAATGCAGATATCATCCTAGACTCCAAAATTATAAAAATAATAAAGCAGTTCATCTACTTGGATAGCAATTTTGACTGCATGGGAGATGCTAAAAAAGAAACTTTGCTAAAATAGAAACTGGGGTTATGACGAACGACTCAATCTGCTTTATGCAGTGATATTGCGTGTGCAGAAAGCTGAATTTTGTGGTGATTTATGTTCTCTTGGACATGAATTGCAATTCAAGTGAGGAACAGTTTTGTGTTGACACTTTAGTGACAGCCATATGCATTTATGCTGTGCAGGTTGCTTTTTGTGGCAGTACGGCTGTTTCATTCTGGAATTAGTTCACACAGGAAACAGTTCACAGTTGTTAGCATTTCGTGTGATTTTCGTTGGCACAAAAACGGAGCAATTATGGGGTGACCCATTGCAGTGAAGTTGAAACCGTACATATGAACTACATTCAAAACTACATGGCACCAGAGATGCGTTCCAGACAACAGTCGACTTCATCATAAGAACTCGTCTACCGGTATAATCATCAAAATAGCAATCGCAAAGAAGAAGAATGACAGGATGACACATACCTGAATGTCTTCTGGTTTGACATATATTCTTTCAGCAAACTCGGACAATGTATGCTGAGATTCTAAGATGAAATAGTTGGCATTGTCTTGATGATAGATACTGCTGATGACATCCAGAATAGTGTTACACAGGCTGCTAGTATTTGACTGAGAAGAAGAAATGACAAAATTAAACTTGTGCTCTATATATTCTTTATGTCATACTGTAGTTACTTACTTATTTCTCTCCGCTACTTGTGGAGCATATGACCTCAACAATTGTTTGCCACTTTTCCCATTCTCTAGCTGTTTTCTCTTTGGAATTTCAGGATAATCCAGCCTCCTTCAGTTCCTCAAGAAGACTGTCACCAGGTCTGTTTAGGATGTCTACTGTCCCATTTTCCTTGTAGATTTCACTCAAGTGCTTGTCTAGTGACAATTAACTGTGTCTTCCTCAGGGTATACCCGCTCCATTGCCATTTTCTCCTCTTAACCTGAGTCATAATGAGTTTCTGTTGTGTTCTTACCCACAGGTCTGTGTTTGCAATTCTGTCATACATCTAAGAATACACCAAAGACATCTGTTGACAAAGGTCTGAATCTTATTTGTGTTTAACTTGCTGATGTCATATGGTATTCACAAGTTATTATTGTTGCTGTCAATCTACTGCATTTTTTTTACAATCTCATGGTATCCCATTTCAGTTCACATTCTTTCATTTTCTGTTTCACTGGCCTTCTCCAGGTTTCCTTTCATCTACCCTGTTTTCATCTTTAATTTACTGATATAATGGAAGACTGCAGTAAATCTATGTAGCATAGAAGACACACGTAAAAGCAAAGTAATATAGTTTTACAAAGCTTTGTTAAACTATATTGCTTTGTTTTTACGTGTTTCACCTTCCACTTGCTCTGTGTCAAATAGCATTCTCTGCCAAAGTGCAAGGTAACATTCTACACACACACATGCAAACCATCTCCATCTTCTTTTGATTATGGTTGCCGGTGATGTGCAATTAGTTTACTTCTGCAGTTATTAATTTGTTTTGTTTTTCAGACTTGTAATACAAGGTATAAATAGATTACAACATGGAAAAATACAGAAAACTATCTGTGAAGAAGCTAAGTAAATGTATATTCAGCATGAAATCAAATAAGATCAACGATGAAAAGTGTATTGAAACAATCAGAGACATATATTTTTTTTTAAACGTATGTATATGTATCTAAACATACAAAATAAAGTCAACTTGGAAACTAAGAAGACTATGATACTGCTGATGGGTATCCACAAAGGAGGACTACAGACTGAATGACGGAGGGAGTTTGCATGTTACCTATCTAAAAGAAGTTACCAAGAATAAATGCCACGACTGCTTCTTCCAGTCACCAGTCAAAAAATAAATAACAAGAATTGATATATGAATATAATGGAATGAAGTATCAATTAAATGAATGTATGTCCATCTAAGTTCTGTATGGTTTTGTGGGTAGTGAAGAATACAACTTCAGGTTCGCCTCTTGCATATCATAAAATGTGACTAAGAGGGAAAAAACGTCAGATACCCCACACTGTAAAAATAATTTTTTTTTAAAAACAAGCAGTTACAGAAACAGAGACAAACTGCCAATGAAGATTATGCCATAGTAAAGGTAAAAGGTTGTATTGAGTGGAAACTTGTTTCTCTGCCTATATGCTCTTGGTTGCGATGAGGACTGATGGTGATGTCCATCTAGATATATTAACAGTGTCTAAATATGGCAACAGAGAAGTGGACAATAAAATGAACAATGTATTTGTTTCTCCTTTCCTTTCTCTAATCCTGTTTTACCTCACAGCGTCAGGATAAGAAGAGATTTCTAGAATGGGATCTTGTGTGAGCTACGTATAGAAGAAGAAGTAGAAGAATAAAATGATGCACTATCAAAACAAAATGAGACCACATTCAGAATGTGTACATTGGTAGATTACTTACTTTGAGGAAGACTGACTGCAGAACTTGGAATGCCTGTACATTCCTGACACTCACCCTGAAAAATATAAACATATTCTTTTACCATTTCAAACTTTGAAAATAATGTAGAAATCATGGCATCTATGTGTATGTTTGCACCTCTCTCTCTGCTCTCATGTTTAGTTTATACATCCCAGACAGTTGTCATTCTACCTTGTCTTCTAATGTGTTTGTTGCAACTGCTTGTTTATATGTAATATTTTGCCTTAATGGTAACATGCACACCAGTGGCATCAACTAACTCTGAAATAAAATCAAAGCACATGTTCTGCAATTAATGAAAATTGACAGTACAAAAGAGATAAATAAAAATAAATGACCAAATTATTCTAACTAACTTGTAGTTACAACATAGAAACTGGTTTTATGTAAAAACACATGAATTTTCTGGAATATCAAAACGAGGTTTCTGAAGAGAATACAAAATGTATGTAATCAATTAACTTTATTCCTATTTTAAATATACTTATACCAAATGATTAAACTTATGTTCTTAGTCTGAGTAATTTTATTTACATTTCAGTTCAATTATCTACTCTGAATGTTAATTTCAGTTTTACTTTTTAAATAAATTGTTACATTTCAGATAAAAGTCTCTCTCTCTCTCTCTATTCTTTCCTTTCTTCCATCCAGAACCAATGGATCATGTAAATGGTTTGGAATAAACTGAACTTAGCATTTATGAAACTCAACATAAGTTGACAAGTCAATCAATGTTGCTGATGTTCAACATCATACTTGATATTTACTGATCAAGATTATGTTGAAAATTTAAGAAAAAACATGCTATAAAATAAATTACACAAATATACTGTACATGCCCATTTGAAACATGAAACCAGAATTTCCATGAAGAATATAAAATGACAAAAGAAGTTAAAAAAGACAAGACAGGACAATAAATTTGTCTCAATGTGATTCAATGTTAAAAATAGTTTAATCTATCTTTATCCTCTTCATGTTCCATTTGACACATACAGCTTTCACAAGAGATTTGTGTTCCATTTGACACATACAGCTTCCACAAGAGATGTGTGTTCCATTTTACACATACAGCTTCCACAAGAGATTTGTGTTCCATTTGACACATACAGCTTCCACAAGAGATTTGTGTTCCATTTGACACATACAGGTTCCACAAGAGATGTGTGTTCCATTTTACACATACAGCTTCCACAAGAGATTTATGTTCCATTTGACACATACAGCTTCCACAAGAGATTTGTGTTCCATTTGACACATACAGCTTCCACAAGAGATTTATGTTCCATTTGACACATACAGCTTCCACAAGAGATTTGTGTTCCATTTTACACATACAGCTTCCACAAGAGATTTGTGTTCCATTTGACACATACAGCTTTCACAAGAGATTTGTGTTCCATTTGACACATACAGCTTCCACAAGAGATTTGTGTTCCATTTGACATGTACAGCTTTCACAAGAGATTTGTGTTCCATTTGACATATACAGCTTTCACAAGAGATTTGTGTTCCATTTGACACATACAGCTTTCACAAGAGACTTCAATTGCTGTCATTCTGCTGCCTTTCTACTAAGTGTATCCCACATCAGGTCACAATCTATCAACTCGCTTTTATCAGATCTTATCCATGTTTCCTTTGGACACTGTCCATTGGAAAAATGACCTAGTCAATGTTGGACATACAACATATATGCCCAATTCACTTTCAATTTGTTATCATATAATATCATTGGTGGTCAGATAATATGAAGAATTCTTGTTAAACATTTATTTTGGAATATTTCCAGCTTGTGTATGATGTTAAATATAGTTAATGTAGTGTTAAATATCTTCATGGCAGGAACAAAAGCAATGGCAGACTACCTTTCAAGAAGAGGTCTAGAAAACCTTAACAGTGTCTTGTACTACAAGAAGTAAGACATCTCTACACAATAATAACTATGAAAATGTTATTTATTACCTTTAGCAATTCAATCATTAGTGAAAGTTTGTTGCACAAATAATGTAGCCCAACATTTATTCTCATCACTTTCTTTCTTTCTTTCTCGAGTCCTGTATGCCTCACAGCGTCAGGTCAGGAAGAGATTTCTAAAACGGGCCCTAGTATGCGCTTCGTAGATAGTCTCTTTCGCGCCTCTGTTATCTCTGAGGTCCATCTTTTGCGTGGCCGGCCTTTTGCTTTGTACCCATTGTATCGGAGCAGCATTGCTCTTTGTGGTGCACTGTCTGATGGTAATCTGCTTACGTGACCGAACCATTTAATTTGTTGTTTCTTGATGAAGTCTAGTACTGATGTTGTACCCACTTTTTCCTGATGTCTTCATTTCTCAACCGGTCTCTTCTTGTTACACCCAGCATTCTGCGTAGACACTTCATCTCTGTTGTGACTAGTTTTCTTCTATCGTTTGTTGTCAGCGTCCAGGTTTGGCACTGGTAACATAATGTGGGAGAAAGATTGTGTTGAACATTGCTCTTTTTGTGTTCATGGTGACGTGTTTGCATCTTAAAATTGGCGCCATTTGCCCTATCATTTGATTTGCTTTGTTGCATCTGTGTTGAATTTCATTAGTTATTCTTCCATTTGCTGAAAAAATGCTCCCAGGTATGTGAAATCTTTTACTTGATTTAGTAGGTGATTATCGATGGAGATGTTGGTAGTGTTTTCCTCTCTGGCGAATGTCATTACTTCTGTTTTGTCGATGTTAATTCTCATGTTGTATTCGTTACATGCTAACTGGAGTCTGTTGATGTGTTGTTGTAGCTGTTCTTCTGTTGTTGATATGATTGCTTGATCGTCTGCAAAAAGAAATTCATTTAAGAGTTCTCCGAGGTTGTTTCCTTCGCTGGTGTTAGCTATTTTACAGATGTGGTCAATATACGTGATGAATAGCAGCGGAGATAGTACGCAACCTTGTCTTACTCCTGACCCTATTCTCATCACTACCAGTACATTATATTAATCTTTGCAGCTCCCTATAGAACATAGGCCCATAATATATATATATGTTATTCTGTCTATACTGTGCTATCTTTTACATGTCTTTCTAGTTACCCTAATGTCCATTTACAGCTCTATTCTCCTAGAGTATTTTTATCTTCATTTGTTTCTCTTTCCCTGTGTGTTTCAGAACAAGATTCATCTTCCTATACTATATTAACCAGTTTTCTTAACATGTTTGTCACTTTAATAGGAGTTTAGTTTCCTAAGTCCTATTTCATTGGTGTCTGTTTGATTCTTTCCAAGAGTTGCTCACTAGAAGTCATGTCATACAATTTCAGGTCTACTGTTTCTGTGCAAGCCCCTATTTATGACAGTCTGTATCTATTTTGTTTATAATTGTTGTTGTTCTCTATGTTTCAGACTTGTACGTAAGAGTGTGTATGTATGTTTCAGACTTGTACGTAAGAGTGTGTATGTATGTTTCAGGCTTGTATGTAAGAGTGTGTGCATGTTTCAGAGTTGTATGGGCAAAAGCGACATCATTCAATGCTCTAAGAGAAAGCACACACTGAAGATTTTAACAAAGATAAAGGGTACTCTATTTCTCGGTTGTGCAAGTTATGCATACAGATAGGTGTGGCGAGATGGGAAAACCATGAGAGAAACCACAGTAGATACATCAACCAGTGTAGAACAGGAGTTATTAGTCTAAATTCCCTGAAATGTATGCCTAGGAGTATCATCGAGGAGTATCATCATCATCATCATCAGGTGCCGTGCCGGCTGGCGTAGGTGATCATGAATCTCCGCAAATCTTTGTCTCTGGTGTTTGCTATTATCTCAGATGTTGACGCTATTTTTTTTCATGAAGTCAGGATATCCAAACTGTTCTCTCTTATGCCTTCCTCTGTCTCGTCTACCCTCGATTTTACCGGTTGTCACAATGTGTTCTAAACCTCCCTCCTCATCCCATGTCGAAAAATGATGACTACCTCTTTCTTATATTGATGATAAGATGTCTCTATGTCTTGACCTCATTCAGCACCTCAACATTTGTCATGTTAGCAGTCCATGGGATTCTCATCCCTCTTCTGTAAAACCATATCTCTGTGGCCCTGCGTAGGAGTATATCTGAGCAATAATAGACATGTCTGATGAAGATGATTCTCACATGAACAATAAATAATGTAAAGTTCTACTGTTTGTTTTCCAACCATATATAAATGTATTCTTCTATATTACACAAATCACCTAACCATATCAACAGCATTATTCACATATGTAAGCAATACCATGTGCACCAAAATAAATTGTAGCCCAATCATATTATTAAGAAATGTACTGACTTTCATTAGATATTATTTGCAAGTATATTAGTTTTATGAAAGATAAACACTGTATAAATGTATCCCACGAGCTTGACAAGTCTCAATAATGATGAAGAAATCATGGGCTGCTAACTTCATAATCCAATCAAACTGAAAGTGACCAGATTTTTTCAGTGATCCAGAGCAAGAATGTCGGTCAGAGCAATGACAAAATCAAATATTTCAGAAACCAAGAATCACACTAAATCCACATTCTTCAGTAACCCAAGTAACTAGAACAAACTATAAATATCAATTGTTATTTTCATGTCCAACAGCTGAAAATTAGTCAACAAATGTTATTGCAATTTATAGTGCAATATTTGGGCATTTATCCAGTGTAAACTCTGGTTAATGAAAATCAATAGCACTAAAACAGAAATAATGAATGTAGGAAGAAAACATAATAAACTAGACATCCATGTCAATGGCACTACAATCTATTCTCTAATCCTGTTTGCCTTTCAGCATCAGGTTGAAAAAGGAAACACCTGGAGAGAATCTCACTACAATCAACCAAGGGAAAGAATTTAATATACTTAGGAAACATATTCAGAGAAGATGAAAGACTAGACAGAGAGAGAGAGAGAGAGGCTAGAGTGCAAAAAGCAAATGCTGTAACCTACCAGCTAGCCCCATTGTTAAGGCACCAAATAATTTCAAGGAGTGCTAAGCAACAGATGATTAACAGCATTTTCATACCTACTTTGTTTTACCAGAGCCAAACATGGACAATGAGCAAAGCGCTGTTGCAGAAAATTACATGTGAAATGTGCTGCCTGCGAAAAGTTACCAACAGCACCAGAAAAGACAGAGTCACCAACATCAGCATAAGAAAGAAAGTTGGCACAGAACCTTGCTTGAATTACATTGAGAAACAAAGAATGAAGTGGTTTGGTCACCACAGTACCCAGAGTCTTCCACAACAGAACATCAGGAAAGAAGGCAAGAGGAAGACCACGAAAAAGACGATTAGATGGCATAGCAGAATCCTGTGAAAGAGCAAAAATAACAATCACACAAGCCACCAGAACAGCGCAAGACAAAAACAGAAAACCACGACACTGGGCAACAACCCGGTAGCAGTGTGACGACAAAAAAGAAGAATATAGAAGAAGAAACTCTATTTACTGGGTCTGCCACTGGAATCGTTACTGTATCTAACTCTTATTCCTTACTACTAGCATGGCAGCATCAGAACACATACACAGCTCTAGTTGTGATTCTGAACTTTCTCCTCATTCTGAAAGTCAGGTACATAAATTCTACATGATATGCTATATATCTACTGTTATATAACTACTGTTGAGGAGTGTCTGGCCGAATGGATTAGACTTGCAGGCTCCCATTCGGGAGACCCGAGTTCGATCCCCGGTAAAGTCAAGGAGTTTTTCCTCTCGGGGCATAAGAACAATCCTAACTTGAACAGTTTTGCAGTGACTGCACTAGCCATGCGACCATTAAATTCCACATGCTCATGTGCCCCCAGTCCTATAAAGTGGTATTACACAGTCAGTAAAGACAATGCTTTTTCCTAATAACTAACTACTGTTATCTTGTTAATAAGACAAAACAAACCTCACACGATAAACTTGAATATGAATTTATTATATGTATTTGCACTGATGTGTTCTGTGAGTGTGTGTGGTTCTACTATATTTCTGCCTTACAAGTAAACCTTCATGCTTCTCTTCGCTAGTACGTAAATTCTTCTCTGGTTAGCGTTGGTCAGTCTTTTTCCTATTTTTCCTGTCTATCTTTCTTTTTCTTTCTTAAAAACAAAATGTGTGTTTTAGGACATCTAGATCTGCTTCAAATGCCTTAAAGAAACTACTGCGAACTATCTACTTTAATAATGAAAATTAAAAAAACAGACAATCATCATATGCTCCATTAAATTTATTTAGTACAACTTTATTACAATCAATTATTCCATCAATATTTCCATTAGTAGAACAGATGATTGAGTAAAATATGGAATTCAAAGGAGATCAAAACAAACACAAAGCTGAGAATATTTCAAAGAAATGTGAAGTCAGTGCTGTTCTATTGGCTAGGAAACATGGAAGACAACAAAAGAAACCACAGGAAAACTAGACCTTCATAAAAGGATGTTTATGTAGAATAGAGGGACTGAGATGGTATAAGATTACGAATGAGGAACTCCGAGAAAGAACAAAGCAGATACAAGTGGAGAAAGAGTTAAGGAAGAGACGCTCGTTATAGATAGGACATACATTGAGAAGACTGACAGGAAACATTGCAAGAAAGGCACTGTTTTGGAACCCGCAGAGAAAGAGGAGATTGGGAAGGCCTAGACAGACCTGGAGAACAGAGCTGGAGACTGATATTAAAAGGAATGCTTCAATATTTTCTTCAATAAATCATTGTATGATCTATTGTTCCATCGATATTTTCTTCAATAAATCATTTTATGATCTATTGTTCCATCGATATTTTCTTCAATAAATCATTTTATGATCTATTGTTCCATCGATATTTTCTTCAATAAATCATTGTATGATCTATTGTTCCATCGATATTTTCTTCAATAAATCATTTTATGATCTATTGTTCCATCGATATTTTCTTCAATAAATCATTGTATGATCTATTGTTCCATCGATATTTTCTTCAATAAATCATTGTATGATCTATTGTTCCATCGATATTTTCTTCAATAAATCATTTTATGATCTATTGTTCCATCGATATTTTCTTCAATAAATAATTTTATGATCTATTGTTCCATCGATATTTTCTTCAATAAATCATTGTATGATCTATTGTTCCATCGATATTTTCTTCAATAAATCATTTTATGATCTATTGTTCCATCGATATTTTCTTCAATAAATAATTGTATGATCTATTGTTCCATCGATATTTTCTTCAATAAATCATTTTATGATCTATTGTTCCATCGATATTTTCTTCAATAAATAATTGTATGATCTATTGTTCCATCGATATTTTCTTCAATAAATAATTTTATGATCTATTGTTCCATCAATATTTTCTTCAATAAATCATTTTATGATCTATTGTTCCATCGATATTTTCTTCAATAAATCATTTTATGATCTATTGTTCCATCGATATTTTCTTCAATAAATCATTTTATGATCTATTGTTCCATCGATATTTTCTTCAATAAATCATTTTATGATCTATTGTTCCATCGATATTTTCTTCAATAAATCATTTTATGATCTATTGTTCCATCAATATTTTCTTCAATAAATTATTTATGATCTATTGTTCCATCAATATTGTCTTCAAAAGATCATTTTATGATCTATTGTTCCATCAACATTTTCTTCAAAAAATCATTTTATGATATTTTACTGTTAACAGAACCGATTATGATCAATTGTTCCATTGAAGAAAAAAAATTAAATAAACCAGATTACGTTGTATGGTTCCACTAAATATATTTCCACTCTATTTATTTGCCCTTACTAATTTTACAAGCACCCTTCATAAAAAAACAACACAAACTTCTAGGTATACAACATCCAACCTCAGCCCCCACATTTACCACTGGTCCAGCCAACTATACAGTTTAGCACTAGTATTTACATTAGTGTTTATTCTTTTGTGATCAATGTACAATGTTTGTACCATATCATCATGCCTTGCTCAAGCGAAATACCACATTGGGAAACTCTCTCTTTCTCTCTGTTACAGATTACCATAATTAGTTTGAATTGCTATTTCAGTGATATTCTATACAGACCAGACAAGAGCTACTCAATTAATTTTAAATAGCTATATTCGTCAGTCTTCTGTCAAGAGAATGCATAAATCAATTATTGAAATCGTGCACAAATAGGAAGACAAGGGAGGAGAATAGATAGATAGATATATAGATATGTATATGTAGTATATATGTGTGATATATATATATATATATATATATATATATATATATATATATATATATATATATATATATATATATATATATCATATCTCCAGTTTCTTATATATATATAAGAAACTGGAGATATTGTTTTGAAACGTTTTTCTACGTTTTATCAGCCATCTCAAAGGACTAGGAACTGGATCTCTCTTACACTGAGATCAGTGTTCACTGGAAAAATAGCCTGATCATTTCACGTGCGAAAAACCAACTGAGTACATGGAAAACAAGAAAAGGCGCACTGTGCGTACACGTCAGAGAATTCCTAAACAAAAGTGATGATGTAGTGTAAAGTGACGTCATTGCTCCTATCTTCATTCTGTGTTTCAAATGAAAACGATTCATTTGTAGTGGAAGGGGGTGAGGGTGGAAGAGGGAGAGAGAAGGGGGGGGTTGAGTGTATGTGAAGAATCTGCTTGTGCGAAGGTCAGTCTCGCTTACATTCTCATGCCATCGCATATATATACACACACACACGCGCGCGCGCGAGCAAGTGAACGTTATCTGACAATCTTGATGTTTATTATCATTGTGCAGTCAACTGTTAGTTTTCAGAAGTCAATAGTTGCATGTTAGAAAGTCAATAGTTGAATGCCAAGAAGTCTGAAATGAAAGTCAGAGTTCAAGCATGCTTCTATTTATACGAATGATGCATACGACTTGATATTTGAGAATCTGTCAATCACAGATGAGTTGTAGATGAAATCTGATAAAAAGAAGTGCTAGACAAATATATATATTAGAAAGGTGGGAACTGGAAATAGTGTGTCACTCAAACTGAACGAGAGAGGCTGGCCTGTTGGGGAAGATAAGAAATGGAACAACAATTTCCGCCCAATAGTGGGTAGTAGTCAATGTTAGAGACACTGAAATAGGTGTGAAAGTGTAGACAATTAATCATCATCATCATTAGGTTAGTCAGTCTCAAAGATCGATGATGATACAGTCGTCTCTCATCATGTTGTCACAACGATGTGTCTTACACCCTGGGTTATTTTTAAGTCAACGTCGGAACAATGTCACAGTATGCATGTACAATGATAGTGGACACTTGGAAGTCCCATTGTTCTCTTCCCTGAATGTTGCCCTCCTATATTTTATTTTACGTTGATAAGGTAGTGGAAGGGAACTGACATAAGAACAAAGATCCGCCCGAGTGGTTACCAGGGCCCAAATTTGGGGTGTAAAGAATAGAACCACTGTTACCTGCCATGCATGTCGTAAGAGGAGACTAAGGAGGTTTGGCTGAAATCGGATGCATGTGTCCTAAGCGTGTACAAGTCTATGTGTTTAGGGGCCTACCAAACCAATGTGCAACGTACACACGTTCTTGGCAAAGATCAAACATATCACAAAGAGTGATTAAAATTGGTCGTAAAGAACGAACGCAAAGAAGAAGAAGAACAACAACAAAGATCAAGTGTTTACGAGCCGGCGTTTTTCCCTTGGCAACATATGGTTGTGAGACATGGATCATTGACAAGGAGGCGGAGACCATTAATGCATTTGAATGCAAATGTTACAGGAGAGTACTTAGAATAGCATGGACAGACAAAAGAACAAATGTTTCTGCTCTGCAACAGCTTGATATTAAGAAAAATTGGCTATTAAAGAGCAAAACATTAAGGAAAAATAAGTATTTCGGACACATCAAACGACATGAGTGCCTAGAGAAGATTATTTTGGAGGAAATGGTGCCTGGAAGAAGAATGAGAGGAAGACCTAGAAGACGATGGGAGCAGGATGTCATTGACGATCTGAGAATGACTGCTGTTGACGCCGGCCAACTTGCACAGAACAGATAGTCTTTCAGGACTGATGTCATGGGAGCCGAATTCCGGAAGGGACAAGCTACTTGATGATGATGATGGTGATAATGAAGGTAGTGGAATGGCAGATATGTAGTTTTGAATATAAATGCTACATAGTCCTGCCTATTCGCCTATGATGTATTCGATGGTTTCTATGCAGATATCGAAACATGTGCAGTGGTGATGGACTTGGAAGACTCATACAACAGAGTGCCCTACGATTATCTTATGCACAAGCTTATCAAATTCCAAGTACACCCTCTATTTATAAGATGGATAGCTGTTGCGCTGTTTGACAGGAAGATTGTACTGCGATTTAGTGGATGGTTATCTAAGACGGTGACTGTATGTATAGTCAGGCTTGCCACGAGGCTCTCCTCTTTCACCAGTCGCATTTAACATATTAAACACGGTGACAATCACAGAACAAGAACTTGATGAAGATGTAGAACTTCGTCATTTGTTGATGACATTCTGGTATATAATAATAATAACAATAAGTCCTCTCGTACCGTTCTACGTTACATAGGGCCTGCAAGTAATTTCTCCATACCGCTCTATCCTGGGCAACTCGCTCAATCTCCTCCATGGAACTGAGACCGATATTTCCTGCCCCTCTCAGCAAAGTTCGTTTCAGGGTCTCCTTAGGTCGACCTCTCTTTCTTGAACAGTGTGATTCTGGTATATAGACAAGGTAAAAGCAGAAAGAAGACTGCCGGTGAGATACAGGGGGAACTTGACAGCATCACAGACTGGTGGGATGTCTTTGTCGCAATAGTAAATCATACATAAGCAGCAATTACGCGATTCCCCTTTAATAATCACACTGTTAACGCATGTACGCCTGTTGTGAGACTGTGAGGTGTTGATATTTTTGGAGTTCAATCGTCGCAATATTTGGGTATGAAATTTGACCGCAGCCTGTGTTTCAGGGACCATGTTGAACATGTTGTTGTCATTGCATGTTAAGGTCTGGCGGCAATGAAAGTCATGGGATGCTAACATCGAGCAACAGTTCATTAGACAGTTCACAATTATTCTCTCCCAAATATTACGTCACTCAATACTCGTTTGGTTTTGTTTTCTCTCTCTAAGAAATCTGTATGATATTTGTGACAGAATAATGGAGATTGGAACCATGCATATTTACATGTATAAAGTGCTCAATAAGCAATCACTTAAACATTCAAACAAACCGTTAGAGATGAATATTTCATACACTTTGGTGTAAACACATACACACAACCAACACACACACAAACATATAAAAAATAGTTAAACATAAATATAAACAAAGTCCACTCAAGTGACAACTTCGCTTTCCTACAAGAGACAGACACATTTGAAAGTTTGATCAAATCAATACCAATAAATATTTTGGTTAGTCAAGTCTTTCTCCCACTGGTTTTGTAACTGTGTTGTAATTGATCTTGATTGAGAAACCATAATTATAAATTCTACAAGTGCCTGCAATTATCTTTGCATCAAATTGCCTTTCAACAGTTGTTAAATCTTTAAACATAATAATTAAATTAGCACGCCCGTATTACAGAATAACGTGCCCTAACTTCCCTTTCATACAGGGAACATATACTGCTCTATTCAACATTTCATCTATTAGACCAGTCTCAGTTATACCACTTACATTCCTAACACGTCTCTATCTTCACGCCGTCAAAATACAGCCTAGGTGAAGAACTGGCCCTTTGTGGAGCGATGCCAGACCACGTCAGGCAACGAGTGGGAACTTTATATTGATCGAACGCTAGCTTGAGGCTGAAAGAGCACGGTGAAGACGGAGAAGGGCCAAAAGGGAATCAATATCGGCGGTAGTTTTGTGTGCTTGCGTCACTACATATAGATATGCAGCAACACAAGACAGGGATAGAAGCAATCTCAATGAAATACAATTCGTGGTTCAAGGCCATATATATATATATGACGACGAGGACATTAGCACTTAACTCTCAACAACATGGACGTCGGGGACAGTAGATAATGTACAACATGGACGTCGGGGACAGTAGATAATGTACAACATGGACGTCGGGGACAGTAGATAATGTACAACATGGACGTCGAGGACAGTAGATAATGTACAACACGACTGACGGGAAGTTCTAATTGGGAAGACCGAGAAGTTAGTATTACGCTGATGATATGTCGAAGGTTATGCATACTATAAACATGGACCAAAGGGAGAGTAGCATGGACGACGGAGAAAGTAACACTATACTATGGACAACGAGGAAAGTAATACTATACTATGGACAACGGGGAAAGTAATACTATACTATGGACAACGAGGAAAGTAATACTATACTATGGACAACGAGGAAAGTAATACTATACTATGGACAACGAGGAAAGTAATACTATACTATGGACAACGAGGAAAGTAATACTATACTATGGACAACGAGGAAAGTAACACTATACTATGGACAACGAGGAAAGTAACACTATACTATGGACAACGAGGAAAGTAATACTATACTATGGACAACGAGGAAAGTAATACTATACTATGGACAACGGGGAAAGTAATACTATACTATGGACAACGGGGGAGGTAACACTATATTATGGACAACGAGGAAAGTAATACTATACTATGGACAACGGGGAGGTAACACTATATTATGGACAACGGGAAAGTAATACTATACTACGGACGACGGGGAAAGTAATACTATACTATGGACAACGGGGAAAGTAATACTATACTACGGACGACGGGGAAAGTAATACTATACTACGGACGGCGGGGAAAGTAGCACTATACTATGAATAACATAGACGACGGGGAAAGTAGAACTTAACTATCAATAACACGGACCATGGGGAAAGTAACACTATACTACGAATAACATGGACCAAAGGGAAAGTAACACTATACTACCAATAACATGAACGACGGAGAAATACATATAGACAAATATACTGTTAGAAATAATGATGATATTGATAATGCAGAAATTGATAAAGAACAGTGTTAGTTTGTTGAAGGCAAAGATGCAAATGTTAAAAGATATATTATACTAATAACACTAATAGAACGAGCACTGAATGTCAAGTAAAAGCAGATCAATAATTGTATTGTATCGACTACACTAAGACGTTGGACATAGTAAATCATCCAGATCTTTTCCCTAATGTTAGAGAGCTTAAGTATCAACAGTAAACATCTATTAGCCAGTCTGAATATATATATTCGCAACACATATCCCCCGTAATAGTAGACATACAGATGGAAACTTTTCAGTAGATCAAAAATGGATTTAGCAGGGATGTATATCTGCGATGCTTTTAGGTAGCTTCCTAGGTACATACATCAGTCACCTTTACGACATGCTTTGTAGGTCGAGGTGTTAATATTCTTGGCTCCCATTGAGAGCCTCGGCAACACACGTGCGATATGTTCATATAAACACAACAGTCACAAAATTGAAAGCATCCTGTCATTATAATGTGTTGACGGATAGCGAGACAGCCAAACTTAGCCAGGCCAACAGAACAACATAAGGACAGACACAAAGTGCTCGGTAATTGCCAACTGACAGAAGACAGACAAACTAGGGACAGCAAAACATAATTTGATAAAATGTGTATATCGGACTATCGTGAAAGATGTATATATAAAACTGATAGGGCGTTGGGAACAATATGTAGAACCAAATAGAAATATATTCATCAGAAGTAGCGAGATCGGTAAGATGAGAAATAAACAATAGAATCGTGGAAGATTTTTTTGTTTAAATTAGACAACATATATTTTGTTGATAAATAGGTCGTTCGTGTGGTACAGTGGCCCTCTAGGAAAGCAAAGAATAGTACCATTGGGACCTACAAGGCATGTCGTAAGAGGCCACTGAGGTAGGGGCCTAGGGAAGCTACCTAGTAAATAAAAAGCATCGCAGAAATCGGGTGTGCTGACCTACTTGTAGTCGCATAGCTGGCACAACGTACAATCGCTCTTAGGCTCAGAGCACATACAGATCACACAGTGGTTAACAAGTGGTCGATATGGAGCGTTGAAGCCCGTCTGCCCAGCGTGTTCGTAGCGCGTTGGACTACGGGTGACTATCCCTCTGTGTGTGCGGGTTCAATTCCGCGGGATGGCAGAAAATGTCACAGATTTCCCAGATTTACGGTGTTCGTGGCACCTAACCGAAGGGTTACGATGTCCATGGCACCGAGCCAAAGAGCTGAAAAGCTCAACTGCTTCTGGATCGGGAAAAAAATAATTAAAAAAATGGAGCGTTGAAAGCAGAAGAAGAAGCTGATAAATAAATATTCTAAACACTTTACTTTTCAGACATACGTTTGGTGGAATTCCCTATGTCCTGACATTCCCTATAACCAATCATATCTGATACCATACTATATATATACATACATACAACTCTGTAGATGTGGTACTATAAAGTATCTATCCGTACATATTATGTGTGACCTATTGGATAATATTACTTCAGATTATCCAGAGTTGAATTAGCACTAACAAGACAAAATATATGAACAAAATGCCTTTGATAGAGAAATTGCAATGAAAAGTTTAATTTAAGCATTATATTTCGTTAAGAACGATGAATTGAAAAAAGAAAATAAATATTAGTGGTAAGTTGTAGTCATATGTTCCGTTATAAGCGGAATGTACTAATAATAGGAACACTCTTGGCAATACCATACTGTAAGCAATCTTTGACAGTAGACAAGTCAGAGAAAGAAAGAATTGTGCAAGGAAACATTTGAATGTTAATAAGTATTATGTTAAGAGTATATCATCAACAATAGAGAGACAAGTACTGTAGATACATTTGGGATCTCCGTCATTCGATCTGATATCATGTTTAACGCAATATTATCTACATTGTAGCGACATACCGAGACAAAATATAACCTTTGGGGTGATGATAGTGGATAAATAAGCAATCTCGGAACATTTCTCACATGACAGAAGCTCTAAATGTCTTCATGTCCTGCGTGAGCCTCTGCGCAGTCATACTCAACTCATCTATGACATCTTACAACCATCAACTCCTTCCACATGTCCGATAAAATGTCCTCCAGAAAAATCTTATCCAGAGAATCGTATCGTTTTAAATGTTCAAAATACTTCCGCTTCACATTTTCTCTTCTTTATCAACCCCTTCTCACCAACGCTAAACTCTTGCAAAATGAATATATTTGTTCTTTTTTTCACGTCCATTGTACTCTGAAGTACTACGTATGTAACACTTGCATTTATTGTGTAGTATACATTGTATACACAAATTAAGAGAACCCGCTTTCATATCATGAGGTCTATTGCGGAATTCTTAAGACATACGGCTTCCAAGAAAAATACATCAGTATCATAAAAGCCTTCCATTCTGAAGCATCCTGCTGTGTAAGAACAGATGTAGGAAACTCATAATGGTTCACAGTCAATTCGGGTGTGAAGCAGGGCTGTGTTATGTCACCTATGCTTTTTGGGATAGCTATAGACTGGATCATGCACAAATGCACCCAAGATGATCAACTAGGCATCAAATGGCTTGATAACAGCAGACTATTTGATCTTGATTTTACCGATGACTTTGCAGATGATGTGGCCATATTGAATTCAACCACACAAACAACCCACAAACTAACGAGCAATCTTTGCACACTTGCAGAACAGGTTGGCCTCCAGATTAATTCTGCCAAGACCAAAATTATGGACCTCACAAACTCGACAGACAACATCGTAATAAATGGCCAAACACTGGAGAAAGTTAAACATTTTACATATTTGGGTAGTAAAGTGTCAAACAACGGAGACACGATGAAAGAAATAAACTCTTTTATTTCTATAGCAGCTAGTGCCTTCACTAAATTAACGAATATCTGGCAATCTCAATATCTGGCAATATCTTAGTATATGTACAAAAGTTAAATTATTTAGGTCATGTGTGATTCCTGTACTGACCTACGGTTGTGAAAGTTGAAATCAATAAAGAAAATTGATAAAAACGACAACTTTGAGAATAAATGTCTCCGAAAATTATTAAAAGTAAAATGAAATGATTTCGTTTCTAACAACACAGTGAGAGATAGAACACACCAACAACCCGTTTCAAATATTATAAGGAAACGAAGGTGGAAATATTTAGGTCATGTTCTTAGATCAGACGAAAAGAGACTAAATCGACAAGTCCTTATGTGGTCACCAGTCGGGAAAAGAAAACGTGGAAGACCAAAGACCACTCTTCGAAGAACCATCCAACAAGAAAGTAAACTATTGGGATGTAAAACCATACAAGATCTCCAACTGCTAGCAAAGAACCGCATCACATGGAGATCTAAAACCTCTGCCCTATGTGCCGCCTTTGGCACGAAAGGAACAAACAAACTAACTATTGCGGTATACGGTGTTAGTCTCGTATTTATCTTTGATCAACGGCATACTATGGATAAGTTGGTGGGACAAAAAAACAACTTAAAGACACTCTTAAAGTGTCTCCAAAAAGCTTCGATATAGACACCAAACGCTGGGTCTTGCGCAAGATCGCTAAATGTGGCGTTGTAACAACACAAGAGGAACTCGCATAGTTGAGAATCGTCGTACCGTTGAGGCGCACAGACAGCGAGCTGCGCGAAAAGACAGAACACACAACACCTACTTGCCCAACCTTAATCAGGTATGCCTCACCTGATGTAGGGGATTGTGTTCGAAGATTGCATTCTGCAGTCACCTCCACACACTCCAGAGAGGTGCAGCAGCACAAGTCTGAGGCTGTTGTCGTCGTCATCGCTTGCGATGGATGGATATTATTAGTATTATTACTATAGGGGATGTTGTCAAAGAAGATTTTGAACCTAGAACCACGCTACAACAGAGCAAATACACTAACAACTACGTTAACGGGGCTCTCTAGCAGCTTAATATTTATTTGAAAATTCGGATAACGGACACAAACACACACAACCGACAGCCAAACTGACAAGCAGACAGATTATCCAAGACGTATTTTGTCCAGCGGCACGTAAGATAAATTACGGAAGCTAATGGAAGGAAAACACATTGCTGCGACTCATGCACAAAGAAACACATGGAATCTTATAATATGCTCCTCCATACATGCATGATAAGATAACTTTATCATCAGAATATGAAAGAGATGAAGCAGACCTGTCACGAGGAGGAATACATGCCCATGGCTTCAAGTAAAGCAGGAAGTCATTTGCTAGTAGCTTGATAAGAGTTTAAGAAACGGGGCACATTTTAATCATGTTAACCGTACATGTCATCCATAATGAGCTGTCCAAACATCATTTCTAAACAACGTCAAACTAATTACATTACCTTCTTACCGATTTGGAAGGGAAACAGCAATAGGGACTAATAAGCAACTTGTTTTTGATTTTTTGAACGGTAACTTTCCTAAATTAAAAAATTGGGGTCTCAGTGACGTAGAGGTTAGGTGCTCGCCTCTCGCTCCGAAGCTACTCGGTTCGTACCCTCGTGGAGCCATCGGGATATTTTTCCAGAGACCCATGATCTCAGTGTAGGTGAGATCTAGTTCCTAGTCCTTTCGGAGACGGACGATAAAACGTAGGTCCGGTGTTCAAGTTGAGCATGTTAAAAAAACCTTGGTAGTTCAAAATCGAGAAGAGCAGGCTGGAAAATCGCTGCCCGGGCAAAAATCATTAGAAAGAAAAAAAATTTCCTACGAAATATTTCCACCATATTCTAAAGTACATCGGAACCCTCGTCGGTGCTACGGAGTTCGTGCACTGCCGCTGAGATATTCCTGTGTAAGAAAGAGTTCGGATCCCACATGGTTGGTTACTCACCAAAGTGCAACGATGATGGTCCTATCAATCAATCGATCAATCAAAATATTTCAAACATAGAACTAACCAGCTGAGATTTGTTCGTGTGGTGTAACCATAAAGAACATGATATAGACTCCAATCAATAAGTGTCTCCCACTGCTGCATGTCAAGCTAAACTAGACAAGCGAAAGTACAAGTAATACCTTTGTCCTATCACTTATTAAATTCTCTCTCTCTCTTCACGCACATACAGACGAGCTCGCACGTACAGAAGACGAACTGAGTAATTCTACATACAATTCTCATCTTGTTTACGAGCCCTGTTTGAAGTTTTCTCACTGAATTCTCTGTAACTTTTCTCCTAGATATACCAAACTCATTCAAGCTTGTTTTAATGTTTGTTGTTATCGGTTCTGATCGGTGTACATGCAGTGATAACACATTTATCGTTACAGTCGTTGGTAAGGGCTATTTTGTCACTAAAACTGATTTACCAAATGTTAACTGTATTAAAGCAAGAGGAATACCACGCAAAATATGGAGCGACGGCATCAATAACAGCCTTACGAAAATGAAAATCAGCTTACAAAGTGCCCGCAAGATTTTGTCGTCACACTGCTACCGGGTTGTTGCCCAGTGTCGTGCTTTTCTGTTTTTGTCTTGCGCTGTTCTGGTGACTTGGGTGATTATTTTTGCTCTTTGATATGGTTCTGCTATGCCATCTAACCATCGTGGTCTTCCTCTTGCCTGATGTCCTATTGTAGAAGACTATGTATACTGTGTGGTTTGGATGCATTCTTATTTGGTTGCCAAACCACTTCATTCTTTGTTTCTCAATGTAATTCAAGCAAGGTTCTGTGCCAACTTTCTTTCTGATGCTGATTGATTGAACCGTGTCATAATAGCACTTTGGTGAATAACCATGTGTGATCACCGACCTTTCGTATACATGAAGATCTCAACGGTAATGCACAAACTCCCTAACATCGGCAAGGATCCCAATACAATTGTGAAAATTGTGTAGGTGTTTTATTTTTATCGTTTTAATGAATTTTGTCCGGACATCGGCTTTGCAGACTACTGGTATCGATTTTCAACTGTCAGTTATTCTTTTATGTGTTCAACTTGAACACAAGGTTGATGTTTTCATCACTCAGTGCTTTCGCCAATTTCCACAATTTATGTGTTCAACTTGAACACAAGGTAGATGTTTTCATCACTCAGTGCTTTCGCCAATTTCCACAATTTATAGCCGTCCCTATCAAGGTTCATGGATTCGGTCTTGTCTACCCAACTCTGTCGTGCTGACCGTTTGACTTCACGTTTGTATTTAGCCGCTGCCGCCTTGTAAGCAGTATTTGACGTTACTGTTTGGACCTCTTCTGTCTCTCCTTGCCAGCTCAAGGTCGTCTTCAAGCTTTTGAACCTCTGCTGTCCAGTTGGGCTTGTAATCCTTCCGTGCACCTCTGGGGATGGTCTCCCGTGCCGCTTTCAGGATTGCTTTCGAGAGTTCTCTTGCTAAGGATCTCACACGTTTGTTTTCGTGTGCGTTGATTTGTTCAACATTGGTGTCCGACAGCGCCGCAATTTTTTTCCAATTTGCTTTTTTGTAGTTCCACCGGGGCAACCACATTCTTGGCTCGGGTGCAAAGTGGAGATCCACTTGTAGTTTGACGGGCCTATGGTCGCTGTATCCGAGTTGGTTAGAGACCGTACGTTCAGTTTTCGTTGACAGGTCACACGTTGCTAACGTCAGATCAGGTGTGCTAGACGTATGCCACCTTCTCGAGTAGAAGGTTGGCGGGTCGTCTGTGGCATTGATAAGGAATAGGTTATTCTCTATCTCCCAGTTCTCGACTTCTGCGCCTCTGCTGTTCGTTTCGGGGTAGCCCCATCTTTATGAGTGACTGTTGAAATCGCCTACCATCGTGCATGCTGTGTTTCTTATGGTCATTCCCTCAAGTGATATCAAGATACAGAAGAATCTGTACTTCGTCACATGTGATCAGGACGCCTATGATCTCTGCTGCACCGGCGCCTCCTGTTGTCACATTTGTTTGTTTTGCTGGAATGCCGTTTCGTACTAGGGTGAGGATTCCACCTTTGTGCCCCTCTCGATCTAATCTGAAGGTTTGGTAACCTCTAATCCAGAATCTGTGTTGGGCATTTGGGTGCGTCTCTTGTATACACGCTACATCGATCTTCTCTTCTGCAAGTCTTATTGCAAGTGCTTGCTTTTTGTGATGGAGACCTTCGGTATTCCATTGTACAATATTTAAACGTCTCTGGCCAGTATTCAGCCGTATAGAACCAGTAGTGTTTTCCCGTGGGCCGCAGTCGCTGGTTTGCCAAGCCGGTGGACGTGGGCCGTCGGTAGCAAAAAACGGGCCCCTTCGAGGCATAGGGCCCGGCACTCGTCCTGCCCGACGAATCTCCACAGGCGTAGCACCATATCGAGATTCTAATTTATTAACATATTAATGAAAAGATTTGGTCCACGCAGCCTTAGCATGAGTATGCAAGGTCACAACGTTCAGTACCAATTGGAGCTCTAGTGCTTGTCCTTCGGTGAAGTGTCCTATTTCAACCAGCGTTTACTGGGTTCGCTCTCCGTTAGCCTTTTGCTGTCCCCAGCTAAACCCACAAAGCAGCATGTTGCTATTTTCTTTCAGGGCAGCGACCCGTAGACGCCCTGTCCTCCAGGGCTGATGAGCGTCATCTGCCCAGCTAACCCGTCTTTTATGGACAACTTGGTTTGCCTTCCGTCCAGTTTTGTGTACGGTTTGCTCCGCTAGCCTTTGATTGTCCCCAATCATACTACAAGGCAGTAGTCGTTCTCTGCGAGCGGAAGCTCTCAGTGGAATCAAGCCTTTGCTGGGCCTTTTATTTTTCCTGCACTTTTGCGTTGTCCGCTCACCCTTACTTTTCTGACCACGTTGAGTGTGTTCCGGGGTAGGAACATTCTCAGCTCTTTCCGAATCGTGTGTCGGCACTTGGCAATTTGCTGTTGCCACTCTGCATTTTCCTGGCTGAGGAAACACTGGACTGGGGCCTCGCACATAATAGTGTATAGGTACGTTTCATTAGACGCTATCAGTTCAACTTAAATTTTGCACTCGCCAATCATCACCCGCCCTGGTTCCGTGAATGTTAGTTGTGAGAACAACAGTACCGTGCCCGGCTGTTTCAGGGAAGGCAGTTTCGTTAGGCGTTAGAACACAAATTTTAGGATTTACGCTCGGCCAACTTTATCCAAAGTATCTATCTGCACTTGACCTGGTACGGAGTCTACCGCAATCGTCTCGTGTGTCGCCTTCGACTTTCGCCCATCATCATCGTTGTGTTTATATTTTGCCGTACCCCGGGATTGCCCTGCCACTCAGCTCGACTCGTGCACAGGGCTCTGAGTTTCGCTCCGTGTGGGCTCTCTTCTGTATTTTTGAGATAAACCTCTCATCCCTTCGTGTGCAGCCTTTTCCATCGAATGGGAAGCTGCTAATTGTGGTACGAGCGTTGTGTTCACATTTGTCATCACATTTACCTTACCTCGGGACTGCCCTGACGCGCAGCTTGACTCGTGCATAGGGCTCCGAGTTTCGTTCCGTGTGGGCCCTCTTTTCTATGCGGGATGCACCTCTCATCCCTTCGCGCAGCCTTTCCCATCGGCCGGGAAGCTGCTAATTGTGGTACGACTGTTGTGTTCACATTTGACGTCCCATTTGTCGCACCTCGGGACTGCCCTGACATGCTGCTTGACTCGTGCACAGGGCTCCGAGTCTCACCCCATGTAGGTCAACTTCTCTACAATATGGATGCACCTCTCATCCCTTCATGTTCGTTTTTGTGCTTAAGGACTCTTGTCCCGTAGGTGGCAATTTTGGTTCGGTCATTTTTTACCGGGGAAGTTTTTATTTGTTCGCTGACATCTCGTACTCTGCTGCTTTTTTACGTTTCTGCAAAACTTGGGCTTTGGTTTTACGGACAGCGTGCGTGTATTTTGTTTAGCGATTTTTGGACTAACATTGCTTTTTCCGTGCTTGCACTACTACTCCTACTCGTAGCTCTCCCTCGATCCCTGTCTTTTTAGCCAGACCGGAACCGCTGTCTGTTTCCAGGGTCACCACGAGGAGGTGAGGGCATAGTCTAGATTAGTACCAGCTCCACTAATCTTGGCGCGGCGTTGTCTCCATGCGTCTTTGACCCCAAACCTGATACAATAGAATTCCCGTGAAAGATGACAAATAACAACTTAAAATGTTCCTCATTCCGATAAAACATGACAAAATAGAATTCCCGTTCGCGTTAACGTTGACAAATAACAATTTGCAAATGGAATTTATTCAGTCAGTTCTATCGGTGCAAATGAAGTTCTGTAGTTCTCATAATCAAATGTTTAACAAAATTGTTGATCTTCCCGTGAATCGAACATGTTGTCTTCAGGACAGGAACCGAGCATCTTATGCATTCGGCCACAGAAGAGACATGTTGAAATGCCAATAAATATGTTAGTATTCGTGTGACTGATGTGTGTAAGATGTTACCAGAATACAACAACATGACCCCTGCATATCACGTGACCGGGAACGTCGTGAAAACATTGATAAGACATGTTCGGCGATTTTTTTTAAACAAAGAATGGACCATGTGCGTTAAGTTGGAACATGGTTATAGAAAGGAACAAATAGTTCAGTTTTATAATGTTTACCTCTTGCCATGTATGAAAGCTACCTTCTTGCCAAATTTCAAGTTCGTATGATGTTCAGATATCTTCAAACAATTGGGACAGACATACAATTGCATTGAATTCATTCTTATATATATATATGATGTGTAGTGATGAAAGGTGACACTATTTCTTTTATATATATATATATATATATAAGAAATAGTGTCACCTTTCATCACTACGTCCTAACTATTATATTATCTAGTGTCCACACTTAACTATTACTTAGTTGCTCATTACATTATCTAGTGCACATACTACATTATCATGTGATTATATCCATTACAATATATAGTGCACATACTACATTATTATGTGATTATATCCATTACAATATATAGTGCACATACTACATTAGTATTTGATTATATACATTACATAGTAAGCATGTTCTATGATCATTATCTATTACAATATATATAGAGATCGGTATGGAGAAATTACTTGCAGGCACTATGTAACGTATAAAGGCACGAGAGGAATTATTATTATTATTACAATATATAGTGAACACTCCACCACTTGTTTACCCCCTACACTATCAAGTGCCAACATTTGTCTACCAATGACACCACCTAGTTTCAACACGCTACCACTTGCTTACCCGTTACACCAAAACCACTGTACCCACACTCCACCAAGACATGCTTACCCATTACCCCACTTAGTGACCACCACCACTTGTCTGCCCATTACCCCACTTAGTGGCCGCCACCACCACTTGTCTACCCATTACCCCACTTAGTGGCCACCACCACCACTTGTCTACCCATTACCCCACTTAGTGGCCACCACCACCACTTGTCTACCCATTACCCCACTTAGTGGCCACCATCACCACTTGTCTACCCATTACCCCACTTAGTGGCCACCACCACCACTTGTCTACCCATTACCCCACTTAGTGACCACTTGTCTACCCATTACCCCACTTAGTTCCAACCACCACTTGTCCACCCAGTATACCACTTTGTGACTATACTCCACAACAATTTTTGTACCTGCTAAATTTTACAACCCTTAATGTCGATATTCCATCATCGTATCGCCTTACGTCCCACTGTCCTATAAGAACTACACTAGGCACCATTCCCCATATCCTGCCCATCGACTATGATCATCAAATCAGCTCAACAACTACGCGAATAGGACATTGCCAGAACCGTTACCATATGATATTCACATCTCTCAATGACAAGCTACATAAAATGAATCGACCCTCAGGTCTAATTTGTTTCATAAATCCACAGGGACAAGACTAGGTCGTGACGACCAGTCATTTATAACATCTGAATATTCTTAACACCTGGTTCATCACTCTCTCTCTCTCCTCTTTTTTTTCTCTTTCTGTTCATCCAATCTCCTTCATATTTTTTCCCTTTCGCGATCTTAGTTCCTAAAATAAAACGGATTATGAAGAGACAGATAATCGAAATTGTAGTATAACGAACTGCTGAGGACAAATATAAGGAGGGTGACAAAACATATGTATTCAGTCTCTGTCAGTACATGTCGAATGGTATGCATGCTGAGAGTTCCCGTGCATCACTGATTAAGTACATTCCTATAATGTTCCCGTGGTGTCCAGTTCTACTCACATAACATTTGATTTCAAATGTCTACAAACACGGTATAAAAGAGACATCAATATGTATGTGTTCATTCAACAGATTGTTAATGAGCAAATGTACTACGTTCCAAATCGAGGGAAGATGAGACAGAGGAAGTCAGAGAGAGAAAAGTTTGGATAGCTTGATTTCATGGCACGGAAGAACGTCAACATCTGATATGATAGCAAACACCAGAGACAGAGATTTGTGGAGATCCATGATCGCCTACGCCAGCCGGCACCTGATGATAAGGACTACATCCCGTTTATCCATTTCTAAACACTTTCCGGTTCCGGTTTCAAGATGGTAGGTTTTGTTTTCCTCGTACTTGCTATGGTCGGTTGATCTGAGGCCTAATAATCCTCAATCGTGAAAACACCAGTATTTTTTCGGAAACAGAGGATTGATTGAAATGTGTAACGTTCTATTAATGTGAAATGGCTACCCCTTCTAGTTTATTAAATAGTAAGCAGTGTTCGAAAATCGGCTATTGGAATGTGAGGACTATGTTTCAAGCGGGAAAAACCGCTGGTGTGTAGAGAAATGAAAAATTATAACTTGGACATCTTGGGTGTCAGTGAGTGCAGATGGTTGGATCCAGATAAAAATTATATATCTAGCGAAAATGTATTTATTATTCATTCAGTGAGAGCTGATAATATTTATAAAGAAGGAGTTGGGATCATCATGACACAAAGCTGCATCATCGCTTATTAGCTGGGAGCCAATCAATGAAAGAATTATAACAGCTCGACTACAAACTAAATACTTTAAACTTACAATTATACAATGTTACGCTCCCTAGGCAAGATTTCATTGTGACTATGGGCGACTTTAATGCGATAACGACCACAATTTATGCATCAAAAGCAATTGACGAGGAATCAATGGGATTCCTACGTACCTTAATGAACGATGTTTGGCAGAATGAGACCCCTCCAAAAGATTGGAAAGATGGAGTGATATTCAAGCTCCCAAAAAAGGCGATTTGTCAAATTGCAACAATTGGCGCGGAATAACTCTGCTATCAACACCTGGCAAACTATTCTGCAACATTTTGATAGAGAGGCTGAAAAAAGCCGTCGACGCAAGGCTAAGATAAGAACAAGCTGCCTTTCGTCCACATCGTTCTTGTACCGATCATATCTTCACGCTGAGATCCATTATAGAAGAATCAATTGAATTCCAGTCATCACTAGTGATAAATTGTTTAGACCTTCGGAAAGCGTTTGATAGTCTTCATCGTTCTACTCTCTGTGAGATTCTTAAGACCTAAGGCTTCCATGAAAAATACATCAATATCATAAAAGCCTTCCATACTGAAGCATCCTGCTGTGTAAGAACAGATGCAGGAAACTCAGACTGGTTCACAGTCAATTCGGGTGTGAAGCAGGGCTGCGTTATGTCACCAATGCTTTTGGGATAGCTATAGACTGGATCATGCGCAAATGCACCCAAGATGATCAACTAGGCATCAAATGGCTTAATAACAGCAGACTATTTGATCTTGACTTTGCTGATGACGTAGCCATATTGAATTCAACTACACAAGTAACTCACAAACTAACGAGCAATCTTTGCACACTTGCAGAACAGGTTGGTCTCCAGATTAATTCTGCCAAAACCAAAATTATGGACCTCACAAACTCGACGGTCAACATCGTAATAAATGGCCAAACACCGGAGAAAGTTAAACATTTTACATATTTGGGTAGTAAAGTGTTAAACAACGGAGACACGATGAAAAAAATAAACTCTCGTATTGCTATACCAGCTAGTGCTAAGCTAACAAATGTATGGCAATCTCAAGACCTTAGTATATGTACAAAAGTTAAATTGTTTAGGTCCTGTGCGATTCCTGTACTGACCTACGGCTGTGAAAGTTGGAAGTCAACAAACAAAATTGATAAGAAACCGGACAGCTTTGAGAATAAATGTCTCCGAAAATTACTAAAAGTAAAATGGAGTGATTTCGTTTCGAACAATACAGTGAGAGATAGAACACAGCAACAACCCATATCAAATATTATAAGGAAACGAAGGTGGAAATATTTAGGTCATGTTCTTAGATCAGACAAAAGAGACTAAATCGACAAGTCCTTATGTGGTGACCAGTTGGTAAAAGAAAACGTGGAAGACAAAGACCACTCTTCGAAGAACAATCCTACAAGAAAGTAAACTATTGGAATGTAAAACCATACAAGATCTCCAACTGCTAGCAACTAACCGCATCACATGGAGATCCAAAACCTCTGCCCTATGTGCCGCCTTTGGCACAAAAGGAACAAACTAACTAACAAAACACTTAGACTAAAGATGCCTTTGCTGCAAGCATGTCTTCTTTTTCATCACTACGGACACCTGCCTATCATCATCAGTCCTCATCGCCATGGGCACATAAAGCAGAACTAACAAAGTTCCACACAACTCGAATCCTTTGTGTCTTTCTCTCCCCCTTAAACCAAGTCTCAAGTACGAGTTTGAGGTCTCCTTCAAAATGTCGCCTCTATGTGCCCCTATGCCTCCCTTTATCCACTGCATTGCATGTTTGGACGTCTTTCTTTTCTCATATCCACTGATAGCATTGCATGTTTGGACGCCTTTCTTTTCTCATCCTGAGGACATGTTGCCATCGGTTAACAATATTTTCATACTTTTCTCATATCCACTGATAGCATTGCATGTTTGGACGCCTTTCTTATCTCATCCTGAGGACATGTTGCCATCGGTTAACAATATTTTCATACTTTTCTCATATCCACTGATAGCATTGCATGTTTGGACGTCTTTCTTATCTCATCCTGAGGACATGTTGCCATCGGTTAACAATATTTTCATACTTTTCTCATATCCACTGATAGCATTGCATGTTTGGACGTCTTTCTTATCTCATCCTGAGGACATGTTGCCATCGGTTAACAATATTTTCATACTTTTCTCATATCCACTGATAGCATTGCATGTTTGGACGTCTTTCTTATCTCATCCTGAGGACATGTTGCCATCGGTTAACAATATTTTCATACTTTTCTCATATCCACTGATAGCATTGCATGTTTGGACGTCTTTCTTATCTCATCCTGAGGACATGTTGCCATCGGTTAACAATATTTTCATACTTTTCTCATATCCACTGATAGCATTGCATGTTTGGACGTCTTTCTTATCTCATCCTGAGGACATGTTGCCATCGGTTAACAATATTTTCATACTTTTCTCATATCCACTGATAGCATTGCATGTTTGGACGTCTTTCTTATCTCATCCTGAGGACATGTTGCCATCGGTTAACAATATTTTCATACTTTTATACAGTGCTATGTTCATATTTTTCGTTGACCAACAGCAGACGAAGACGATAGGGTCAACGTAAAGCTGGTCGTCTAGCTTCCGAATGTTTCTATTTGACTCTATTGAGGCTGGGTCGACATGAGAGTTGCTAATGTAAGAAAAAAGCCGACTCCCAATGTGAAATTTGATCCTGGAACCACGCGCCTAGGAAACATGATATTTCTTATCATACTATAAGACCTGCATAAATTGAAAGTTATAACAAATCTAAATATCGGGAAAATCAGCATGCAGTTTTATTTTAAACGCAGCGGAACTGAACAAAGCAAAACAAAATCTAAGACACAACCTATCTGAAAGACTCAAGATATCTAATTAGTTCCCCCGCCTCCTGCATCGACGTGTTCAAGGTTTCCTTAATATCCTGTCGTCTTGGTCGTCAACTGTCTCGTCTACTAGAAAACGTGTTCTTCATTGCCAATTCTCTAAACCACTGTGACATTTCATTTCATCCAAATATTTCAATTTCCGAGATATGAAATTGTTTATGAGCAAAAGTTTCTCCTCGACGTTCAGGTCATGTAGAATGTCTACATTTTTTTCTCATCTCTTTCCAGGAAGTCCTACGAATTTACTTGAATCACACTCACCCCCTATTATCTTTCTTTAATTCTTTGACAAGACAGTGAACGAAAAAAAATGAATATCAATGGATCATTATAACACTTGTTTAAAGGCACAGATAAGTGAATTCGTTCAATGGGGGTTTCTCTATATAGCTGGGTAACTAACCGTAGAAAGAGCACGACATCTGCTAAAAATATTTCACAAATCATGAACTCCGTAGTTCCAGCAACAATATTACAAATCTTAGACGAAAAAAGCAATAGTGAACCGAATGACGAGATCCAGATACGAACCCACGACTACAGACCACAAGGCAAGCAGCTTTACCCACTTCGCCACATGATCCTGAATAACACTTGTAGAACAGCAGAGTGACTTAGTCTCTACATAGTCAAGGATGGCTAAGCTATGCAGGTTCGTAGTACAACTAAAAGTAAAATGGTAACACGCGTTCGATCATATTGATCTAACTAATGTGGAAAAAATGGAGGCTTAATGTCTTAAACACAGCAGGAAATGACCTGCCAGAAGTGTTAATGCAGTCTCTCATTACCGCGACTACTTACATCTACAGAACAGTAAATACAAGTAAGCCGCCGGATGTTGGGAATCTCAATAGTCATCATTCAGTTCAACAGCTCCATATCATTTTGTACATTCCGGTGCATTTTTTTAAAATAATCGAACACAATAATGGCCCCAGTATTTGCAGTTTCAGATAGTCATTAGATGGTAGCCGATGTGGTTTCAATTTTCATACTCAAACTAGAAGATGTTCTGTGTGCTTCATTCCGTTCGGTAACAAACCTACGCTAGCCAGATATCCTCAACTTGGTTTCTCCACACGACCCATCGAACAATGACATTATATACTATCAGCTGCTTAATTATGAAAGTTGCTGTTATATTGTCACAATATTGGCATTCTCTTACAAGAGTAATGATGACGATAAGTTTGTTGTGCTACCATCATGATCCAATTTCCTCCTTTTCCAAGCGATGCCACTGCAGGGGTCGCCTGGCCAGCATTTCTTTTAGCCTCTGTCATCTACAATATGCTACGTTTGATTCTCGTGCTAATAATAGCATTAGTATTCATGTGTAGTTAAGTGTCTCTTGTCTGCAGTTGGCCGAATATAGGCCTTGGTTTAGGAGATAGCATGACGGAAACGTAGTGACAGGATGCCACGCATATGTCTTAAGTCGACACTTCTCAGTTAAGTCCGCAATCCACCACAGACATAACTACCTGATGGAGCATGAGGACAAGCAGTAGTCGCTCTTCGAAGTGTGCGGTTACCGGAACTATCAGAGCTACGATACCTACCGCGCACAAAACGTTATATGGTTTGTTCAACCGTGATCCATCGTACCATGGGGCGCATAGATCAATCAAACACTGTCAGCTTTATGGCAAATCTACACATTTTTTATGAGTATGTGGCTATTTAGTGATGAAAAGTTATAATAATATTTGTATTTTCCAGCGTGACATTTAATTTATGATATAATATAACCTTTTTTCCCAGTGTGACATTTAATTCATGACATAATATAACCTTGTTTTCACATGCTATGTTGTTTCTAAGATGACTTGTCTTTAACAATAATAGAATGCAAGGGTCATGTGACGTGAGTGGTCCGATTAGTTTTCGTGACTGAGCCCATCTGATTAGTTTTCATGACTGAGTCCATCTGATTAGTTTTCGTGACTGAGCCCATCTGATTAGTTTTCATGACTGAGTCCATCTGATTAGTTTTCATGATTGAGTCCATCTGATTAGTTTTCGTGACTGAGTCCATCTGATTAGTTTTCGTGACTGAGCCCATCTGATTAGTTTTCGTGACTGAGTCCATCTGATTAGTTTTCGTGACTGAGTCCATCTGATTAGTTTTCGTGACTGAGTCCATCTGATTAGTTTTCATGACTGAGTCCATCTGATTAGTTTTCGTGACTGAGCCCATCTGATTAGTTTTCATGACTGAGTCCATCTGATTAGTTTTCATGATTGAGTCCATCTGATTAGTTTTCATGAATGAGTCCATCTGATTAGTTTTCGTGACTGAGCCCATCTGATTAGTTTTCGTGACTGAGTCCATCTGATTAGTTTTCGTGACTGAGTCCATCTGATTAGTTTTCGTGACTGAGTCCATCTGATTAGTTTTCGTGACTGAGTCCATCTGATTAGTTTTCGTGACTGAGTCCATCTGATTAGTTTTCGTGACTGAGTCCATCTGATTAGTTTTCGTGACTGAGTCCATCTGATTAGTTTTCGTGACTGAGTCCATCTGATTAGTTTTTATGACAAGAGTTAGATCCCACGCACAACACATGTCCAATTCAACTCTAGCGTCTCTTTTAGATGATGGTGTTCATATTCTCTTTCTGACACTGCGTAAGCTGGTCTTGGTTAGAGATAGTTCTACGCCGAATACGCGTAAGATCTTCATCAGACAAGGCGTATGGAAAGTGGGACGTTTGGATTTATCAAGTTCTGTCATTTTCCAGCATTCTGATAAGTATATCTCAATTGATATCGCACTTCTGTCGTGTATATATATTAATCTTGGTTCTCAATGAATATATATATATTAAATCAACACTTGATAAGCTGTCATGTGATGCTAGTTTTATGAAAGAAAAATTACGAATGACTCAGAAAATGGCTAAAACATAAAACAACGAAAATATGCGTTAATTTTTGAGTCCGTTGGGTCCCCCAGCACTTGAAATCCTCCATCCAATTTTACGTGGCTTTAATGACTACATAGGTATTAGTCAGGCTTAGTTTTAGTGACTACACGCTTATTAGACTACATAGGTATTAGTCAGGCTTAGTTTTAGTGACTACACGCTTATTAGACTACATAGGTATTAGTCAGTCTTAGTTTTAGTGACTACACGCTTATTAGACTACATAGGTATTAGTCAGTCTTAGTTTTAGTGACTACACGCTTATTAGACTACATAGGTATTAGTCAGTCTTAGTTTTAGTGACTACACGCTTATTAGACTACATAGGTATTAGTTAGGCTTAGTTTTAGTGACTACACGCTTATTAGACTACATAGGTATTAGTCAGTCTTAGTTTTAGTGACTACACGCTTATTAGACTACATAGGTATTAGTCAGTCTTAGTTTTAGTGACTACACGCTTATTAGACTACATAGGTATTAGTCAGTCTTAGTTTTAGTGACTACACGCTTATTAGACTACATAGGTATTAGTCAGGCTTAGTTTTAGTGACTACACGCTTATTAGACTACATAGGTATTAGTCAGGCTTAGTTTTAGTGACTACACGCTTATTAGCTAAAGTTTGACTTAACACAAATCAACAACACAATACATGTCAGACATGTTTAGTAATTTATCATTGTGGTTAATGTTGACATTCTCTAGATTATATTTTTAGATCTTCACTAATTAAAACAAAGAGGTGTTGAGGTAGAGTGGTATTGTCATGAGGATTATAGACATCAACAAGATGTTAAACAATCAAGCAAGCACTTCCTTTTCAAGATGACATAAATGAATTACCCAACAATCTGGATAATGAGGTTCTGAATCATAGCCAACTTTTTAACCTACAGTGCAGCTGATTGTAAAATATGAATCCATTACGGCAGTTCACGTTTACCAGTTTACACAAAGAACCATAAGACTAGAACAGCAAGGACAAGTGTAAAAGCTGTGGTGAAACCTGAGTAATACAATTATTAACAAGTTAATCTAAATTATGAAGAATATGAAACAAGAAAGAATTAGTCATGAAATTTCTCATATCAAATATAATTCTATTCAAGTGGATTTAACAGAAGATTAATTCATCCATCAATCAGTTTAGTATTAGTATTTATGTATGTTCTTAAATGAACTACCAAACATATGAAAGGAAACTGATATAAATATCAAACTTCGATTTTTAAGAGCATATATTGTTCACACAGCAATCAATCAAACTGATCTACAGCATAAACGTCGTCGAATGTGACTATGACACTTAGTACAGCTAACAATTTGAGAACGACCGACATGATTCTAAAGTTCAATTTTGGCTTTCGTATGCAGAGAAATTCATGCAAATCACGTGTCCCTACTAAACATCGCCACCACCCCACACTCATCGTACCGCTGCAGAATATGTATGGTTCCTGCTTCCAAATGAATAAAAACATGGGATGGAAGATCAGATCTCAAGGATATATATGAATAGACATGAGTATAATAAATAAGAAAATTAAAGTATTTTGGACATATAATGAGACACGAAGTGCTGGAGAAGACCATCATGGAAGGAGGCATACCGGCAAAGAGAAGAAGAGGAAGACCACGAGAAGATGGATTCAGGATGTAACTGATGGTTTGAGCATGCCCGCTGCAGAGGCAGGAAATCTGGCCTATGAGAGAAAACCTCTGAAGGACTGTTAAGGTGACAAAGTTCTGCTCAGGACAAGTTATTTGATGATGATGTATCGTCAACTAACTACGTCTAGAACACGCACAGTATAGCCACGTTCCACTGTCACTTCATCAGTAAGAACATCAATTAGAAAACAGAAGTGCTGTCCAATTATTGGCAAAATTATCGTTACAACACGGGATCAACTTACGAATCAATACTTCCATCAATTGACTCTATTAATAAATCACTTCCCAGTACCAAGGATGATATGCAAATAGTACACAGATATATATAACCACTAAGTGGCTGTATAACTTGACAAGCTATTGGAAATAGAATGTAGAAAAATAAATTGGAATATACTGATTAAGTAAATGATTTATACATAGCGCCATTATAATTGAACTACAGTGATTAACCATGTGTGCTACGATCTATTTCTTACATAGGGAGATCTCAGCGGCATTGCACAAACTTTGAAATATCAGCGAAAATTCCTAAGATAATTTTGAAGAAAATGAAAATTTGTTGTATGAATTTTATAGAATTTTGCATGGACTGCGACTTTGCAGCCTGCTTTTATCGATTTTCAACTGTCAATAGTTCTTTTACGTGCTCAACTTTAACGCGGTACCTACGTTTTTTTCACCCGTCTCCCATAGGACTAGGAACTCGATCTCACCAACATTAAGCTCCGAGATTTCTGGAAAAATATCATAATTGCTTCGTGAGGGGAACGAACAGAGAAGCTGTGGAGCGAGAGGCGAACCCCTTGCCTCCATGCCACAGAGAACCCTCGGAGAGATGGAAATAGATGATATCATGTACCGCTTCGTTACTGGCGGTTCTTTGATATTTCCGGTTTCTTGTCATGCTCTTAATGTTCCTCTCCTACATATATATATTTGCCCTCCTCTAGGTGTACATAACCAATTGCTCTAGTATAGTTTTCTATCAGTACCATATCTCTTCACTGTATCCAAAATAGATGATTTGTCTGGGTTTTTTTTTAATTTCATCATCAAGGTGCGTATGCTTTATAGGACGTTGCTCTCTTTACAGCACATCTGAAATTCACTCTGTCTCTTGCCAGTTCACCCACTTCACCGGTGGTCATGTTCATGGTTTCTTTAATATCTTGTAGCCATCTTCTTCTTGGTCTGTCTCTGCGTCCTGGGACCATGCCCTCTAATATTGTTCTTTCCAGGCCATCGTGAGGCTTAATGTGACTAAAGTATGTAATTTTTCTGTATAGTATGTTGTTTATCAGCCAATTCTCTTTAACATTCAGTTCTTTAGGATATCAGTGTTTTTTCTGATTTTATTTTGTTTATTACTTTCAATAATTTGAACGTCACCATGTCGAATCTTGGATAAGTGGTGACCCATGGAAATGTATTTTCTCTCTCTCAATCGTTCTTTTACGGCCATTTTTATCATTCTTATTGTGATATATATATAAACAACCTAACGCCAAGAACGAGTGATACGTTCACAATCTTCAGTACCATTTGGAGCTCTGGTGCTTATCCTTCGGCGATGTGTCCGGTTTCAACCAGCGTTTACTGGGTTCGCTCTTCGTCAGCCTTTGGCTGGATCCAGCTGACCTGCAAGGCAACAGGTTGAAATGTATTCAAGAAAGAACGTTACATAAGGCATGCAAGCAATTTCTCCAGACCGCTCCATATGCTGTGCAACTCGTTCAGTCTCTTCAATGGAAATGAGTCAGATATTTTTAGCCTCTCAGCAAAGTTCGTTTCTCTCTCTCTCTCTCTCTCTCTCTCTCTCTCTCGATCGTTCTTGCCGTTTTTATAAGTTCGTTTCAATGTTTCCCTAGGGCGTGATTCTTTGATCCTTTCTTCTCAGAGTATGTCCAATATTAAACCATCTTCTCTTCCTTATAACATTTGTTACTAGTTAATCAAATATTTCTCTGACTTTATCGCCTCTCCTGAATTCGTCCTATTTATGTTCATTATTTATCGCATACATCTATTTTCAAATGTATTCAACTTTGTATATCTTTAGTAGTTTTCCAACTATCGCTGTCATATGTTAGGATTGATACAATATTTGAATTGAAAATTCGTAATTAAAACTAAATAACTTGGGAGTTCCAATTTTATTGATAGACTTTTCAAAGCTGATGTAATTTTGACACTTAGTAGCATCATTTCTTCTATTTTGTTTTACCCAAGTGCAGTGTAACGAAGAAAGAAAGAAGGAGGAATAGAACCATAACATTCTAACACGCACTAGTAAGATGTGAATAAGGAGGGTTGTACATGTGGTTACTAGATACCACAACATTCTAACACGCACTAGTAAGATGTGAATAAGGAGGGTTGTACATGTGGTTACTAGATACCATAACATTCTAACACGCACTAGTAAGATGTGAATAAGGAGGGTTGTACATGTGGTTACTAGATACCTTGATGTTTTTACAAAGCGTTACAAAACTAAGAACAGTAAAACGGTTCAACTATTTTGTCAGATGTTTACTGCAAATAGACCAACTGCAATGGTGGTTGTATGCATATAGTGAAGTAATTCAAACATCAGTAAACAACAACAGAATGTTTTCGTAAGGAGAGCTTTCGTTAGCAAGAAAAAAAGCAACAATTATTCTCTAAACAAAGCGTCTTAGCATCAATTTCGGTTAGAATATAGAAGGTATTGAGTGTGCAATACATACTTTGAAGTTGTCTATATAAGCATCGACATTGACAGAATTATACCAAAACCTTTACATATTCGAACTGAAATATACAGTAACATCCATCTACTTCAGAAGACAATAAAACAGAATACTACAGTAACATACATCTACTTCAGAAGACAATAAAACAGAATACTACAGTAACATACATCTACTTCAGAAGATAATAAAACAGAATACTACAGTAACATCCATCTACTTCAGAAGATAATAAAACAGAATACTACAGTAACATCCATCTACTTCAGAAGATAATAAAACAGAATACTACAGTAACATCCATCTACTTCAGAAGATAATAAAACAGAATACTACAGTAACATACATCTACTTCAGAAGATAATAAAACAGAATACTACAGTAACATCCATCTACTTCAGAAGATAATAAAACAGAATACTACAGTAACATACATCTACTTCAGAAGATAATAAAACAGAATACCACAGTAACATCCATCTACTTCATCATCATCATCATCAAGGTGCGTATCCTTTATAGGACGTTGCTCTCTTTGCAGCACATCTGAAATTCACTCTGTCTCTTGCCAGTTCACCCACTTCGTCGATGGTCATGTTCATGGTTTCTTTAATATCTTGTAGCCATCTTCTTCTTGGTCTGCCTCTGCGTCCTGTGACCATGCCCTCTAGTATTGTTCTTTCCAGGCCATCGTGACGCTTGATGTGACCAAAGTACTCCATCTACTTCAGAAGACAATAAAACGGAATACCGCAGTAACATCCATCTACTTCAGAAATGGAATACCATTATTCATTTTCTTAAAGCTGTTGTTGATGCCGTCGCTCCATCTTTCGCGTGGTCTTCCTCTTGCTCTGTACTGGTTATACTTTTTCAGTGTGACTCTCTGTGGTAGACGATACCAGGGCATTCTTGTCAGCCATTTAATGTCATATGTTAGCCCTAAACACATTTGATTTTCCTGCGGTAATTTCCCCACCACTTCTCCCAATCATATGTCCCAAAGTATAATGTAAATAGCTAAGTTGATCATCTATAAAGATTATAGAAATAGAGTAATGTCCTAAGGAGCACCCCAGTGTTCGTAAGACAAGGTGACATTTCAAAATAAAACCTAGATTTACTCCAGAAAAGGAACCCAGACATGAAAGGAACGGGAGGAAGAGGGGGCGCAAAATAACAAAAACGAACAAGCACCATAATCTAATCTAAACCATAAAGCTATTCCGTGTGTGCTAGCGGCCCTCATTCTTAAGAGCTATTCCGTGTGTGCTAGCGGCCCTCATTCTTAAGAGCTATTCCGTGTGTGCTAGCGGCCCTCATTCTTAAGAGCTATTCCGTGTGTGCTGGCGCCCTCATTCTTAAGAGCTATTCCGTGTGTGCTAGCGGCCCTCATTCTTAAGAGCTATTCATCGCTGCTCAAGAGCCCAGACTGGATGGGCGTCCAGTTTTATATGATCAATCATCAGCATGTGTCACACTTAGTATAGTCAACCGAAAGACAAACATATTTTCCTAGACCGTCACATGGTTGTTTAATTGTGAAATATACACTGGTTCATATATACGCACATACACATAAAGATACTTGGAAGTTTTGTCAACTTTTAACCACAGTAAAATATACATCCAGAGAACTTGAATAATACATAGACATTACAATTCAGTAAAGCGTTACCAATATCTCCATCGACAAACATCAAGTAAAAGAAGTTTCCAACTACAAAATCAGTTGATAATGTTTTCAACAAAGGGAAGAATAACGAATGAAATTCAACATAGATGCAATAAAGCATATAAAATCATAGGATAACTGAGAGCAATTTCAATACAAATATGTCTCAGTGAACACAAAAACAGCATTTTATAATATGATCTTTCTCCCGATATTATGCTATCAGCGTCACACCTGGACGCTGACATCAGAGACAGGAGAAAATTAGTCACGACAGAGATGAAAGTGTCTACGCGAAATGCTGGAATTGTCAAGAAAAGACCGATTTAGGAATGAAGACATAATGAAGATCTCAGCAGCAGTTCATGAACTCCCTAGCACCGTTGAGTGTCACCGATGTAATTTTCCAAATCGGTGACATTTTTCACAGAAATGTTATATCAATCTATTTTGAAATGAAGTAACTGTGCAACCTAATCATCTCTATTTTGAAATGAAGTAACTGTGCAACCTAATCATCTCTATTTTGAAATGAAGTAACTGTGCAACCTAATCATCTCTATTTTGAAATGAAGTAACTGTGCAACCTAATCATCTCTATTTTGAAATGAAGTAACTGTGCAACCTAATCATCTCTATTTTGAAATGAAGTAACTGTGCAACCTAATCATCTCTATTTTGAAATGAAGTAACTGTGCAACCTAATCATCTCTATTTTGAAATGAAGTAACTGTGCAACCTAATCATCTCTATTTTGAACTGTCAGTAATTTGATGTGCTCAACTTGAACACCTACACTGAGACCAGGGATCTCTGACAAATATATTCCAATCGTTCGTTACACGCGGGGATCGAACCAAGCGTTTTGGGCGAGAGACCTCTAGGCTATAGCTATGGCGATACAGTTTATATCTCCCTTGTTTGTTTGCTATAACCACTTGTGATCTGTGTGATTTGTGACATTAACGTGTGTGTGTACACTGTGAACGTGAGTACATAGCGCCCCCGTTAAGGACATACAGCATTTGGCACAAGCATATTCGAATTTAGCATGCATAAGGAAGAGCTTTGAACATACAACATTTAGAACAAGCATATCAGGATTGGAGAAGAGAAAGAAAGACAAGGTGTATAGAGCAGCTCGCTCCATGTGTCTCCTTTTTCGACATGACACTGAAAGGCAAACAGGATTAGAGAATAGATGGATATTCGAATTTCTGCCCAAGTCTATATATCCCTGTGAATATTCAACTCAAAACTGAATTATAGTAAATGTGTTAGTCCTCCTGATATATTTTTAGTGTTAGTTTACACACTTCTCAGAAAGCAATGGAAAACTACTGAACGTAATAATGCCTAGAAAAATCACAAACAGCGTTAAAAGCTGGGAGTTGATTCGCAAAGTTCTGTAAAAGATAAGCAATTAACTTTTTTACACACTTCTATGTTCTTACATGCAACTTTTTTATATGTCTATTTTATGTATGTATGTCTTAGCTCTTCCTTATGTGTGCTAGTTATTCCTCATTGTGTCCGACTTAGTTCTCCTGCATTCTATGTTTCTCTTCTTAGTTATTTCACAATCTTGTTGTGTTAGTTATGTATCACCTTAGTGCATGAGTTAGTTCTTCATCACCTTAGTGCATGAGTTAGTTCTTCACCACCTTAGTGCATGAGTTAGTTCTTCATCACCTTAGTGCATGAGTTAGTTCTTCATCACCTTAGTGCATGTGTTAGTTCTGTATCACCTTAGTGCATGAGTTAGTTCTTCATCACCTTAGTGCATGAGTTAGTTCTGTATCACCTTAGTGCATGAGTTAGTTCTTCATCACCTTAGTGCAATTATTAGTTTTTACTAAGGTTGTGAAGAGCTAATGCTTGCACTAAGTAGGTGAATTTTTCAATGTTAGTGTATTAGTCCTATGCCGGGCCGAGAAGCGTCTGACCGAATGGATTAGAGAGCGGCTCCCATGCGGGAGACCTGTGTTCAATCCATGGTAAGGCCAAGAATTTTTATATCAGGGGACATAAAATAAAAATCCTAACCTAAACAGTTTCGCTGTGATTGCACAAGCCATGCGGTCATAAATTCCTCAGTCGCACGTCACCCCTGTTCTACATCTCCCTAACAAGCGGTACTATAGGTAGTTAGTCCTACGCCATCTTAGTGTGTTAGCTCTTCATCGTCTTAGTGCGTTAGTCCTACGCCATCTTAGTGTGTTAGCTCTTCATCGTCTTAGTGCGTTAGTCCTACGGCATCTTAGTGTGTTAGCTCTTCATCGTCTTAGTGCGTTAGTCCTACGCCATCTTAGTGTGTTAGCTCTTCATCGTCTTAGTGCGTTAGTCCTACGCCATCTTAGTGTGTTAGCTCTTCATCGTCTTAGTGCGTTAGTCCTACACTATCTTAGTGTGTTAGCTCTTCATCGTCTTAGTGCGTTAGTCCTACACCATCTTAGTGTATTAGCTCCTCATCGTCTTAGTGCGTTAGCTCTTAACATCTTAACGTATGTGTTCATTCTCCGCCATCTTAGTGTATTAGTTCCTGACCATCTTGATGCATGCATTAGTTCTTCAATATCTTAGTGTGTGCACTATTTCTTCACCATCTTAGTGCATGATTTAGTTCTTCTCAATTTAAGTACATGTCTGGACATATATACTCAATAATGGTTTCATGAAATACCAAAACAAAAACTGATCCATGAATGTCTGTGTCCTTCATCTTCCCCATCGTTGTGTATATCTTAATTCTTATACTATTTATGTATTTTAGTTCTTCTCTGATGTGCATATCTTCATGTTCATTCCTTCCTTCCTTTCCTTCGCTTGAAATATTGCCTTTATATTCAACGTTGTCTGTTGTATAAACTTCAGTCTTTTGTAGCTCACACAGAGGTCTGTGTAGTTTTATATCTAGTGTTGTTTCGTTAGGCAAGTGAGTTTTCCCAAGTATATCATATTCAGGGCAGTCTTGAAGTATGTACTCTGCAGTCTGATGTGCCTGTCCACATGGTTGAAGAATTGAAAATCTTGAATTTTGTATAAATGTGGTTGTGGAATTGACTGTTCTGAGGCACAGAATAACAACTTGTTCTAATCTGTTCATATTATAGTAGTCGTTTTGTGTTGGCATTGGTGGCTTTCTGATTGATTTAATCATCCTTTTCGTTTGGTGGTAGGTAGCTGGCACATCGGGTTGCTCTCCTGCAGCACCTTCCTTGGCCATCGGTCTGCTGTTTCATTTCCTGGTATTCCACAGTGGGAGGGTAATTATGTTCATTTTGTTTGTGTCTCTCCCCAACTGCATGTTAACCCTACATGAAGTCCTGTACTTCAGCCAAGCATTTCTATAGCATTTGAACAAGACAAATATCACAAATCAACATATCCAGATAAAGTTTCACCAAATTGCTAAAGAATGTTTCTCCCACTTCAGATAACCCACAAAGTAGTTGTATATGCATCTGATCAGTGGCATATTTAGCTATATGTCAATCAAGGTCAAACTTCTGACAACAAATTATTAATGTATGTTGTACACAAGGTCAGGTACAATGTGTTGTATACATGATCAGTTGACAATTTAACAAGGCCTACAGTCTACAAACTGACTCAGCAAACTTACTGGATCTATTGACAGCAAACTTAACATATCTAAACCCATGTTTAACACATTCAATGGAACTAGGGTCAAGAAATTCACCAGACCTATGGCTTATCACTGACAACTTCATATGAAACATGGTCATATAAATCATCCTGGGTCTGACAAATTCACTTGATCCATGGTCTGAATCATTAGACCTATGATTGATAAAGTCAAAGGATCTACGAGAAAAAACATTGACAAAACTGAAGTAATGACATTTGCTAGAGAGGAAAACACTACCAACATCTCCATCGACAAACATCAATTAAAGTAAGTCAAAGACTTGACATATCCAGGGAGAATTTGTTCAGCAAACGGAGGAATAACTAGTGAAATTCAACATAGATGCAATAAAGCAAATCATAGAACCAATAGCACCAATTTTGAAATGCAAGAATGTTCCCATGAACACTAAAAGAGCATTGTACAACGCTATCTTTCTCTTGAAATTATACTTTAAGTGTCAAACCTGGACGCTGACATCAAACAATAGGAAAAAACAAATCATGACAGAGATGAAGATCTAAGCAGAATTCTGAGAGTATCAGAAAGAGACCGGTTCAGAAATGAAGACATCAAGAAACAATGGGTACAACCTCAGTATGGAACTTCATCAAGAAGCAACAAATTAAATGGTTCGGCCACACCAACAAACAGTGCGCCTCGGAAAGCAATGCTGCTCCGATACAGCGAATACAGAAGGCTGTCACGCAAAAGTTGACCTCAGAAATAACAGGCGGTGAAAAACATTATGAAATACAAACAAAAGCCAGTTCTAGAAATCTCTTCTTATCCTGATGCTGTGAGGCAAAATAGGATTCGAGACAAGAGAAAGAAGATAGGACCTATGATCATATGAATCATCAGATCTAAGGCTTCATAAACTCACAGGATCCATTATATTTTCATTTAAGATACCTAGGGATTGACAAATTTTCTGAAGACCCATTATAGTTTAATTTACTCGGTTAGATGACAAAATAACAGAACACATGATTTTTAATTCACTAGACCAGTGGTTGACAAATGCACATGACCAAGAATCATAGTATTCATTGAACTTATGTTCAACATATTCACTAGATCTAAAGTCTGCACATTTCCAGGGAATTGAATTGACACAATCACCAGACCTAACTTTGAAAAAACTCACTGAAGCTAGGGTCAACAAATTCACAGGACCTAATATTGACAAATTCAGTGGAGCTAAGGTCAACAAATTCATAGGACCTAGAGCCGACAAATTCACAGGGTGTAGATTCTACAAATGTTCCAGACTATGGTTCACAAAATCTGAATATGCCACTGTATCTAGTACCAGTTATTGAATACAAGCAGATAATGCTGCAAAGATCAAATTTAAAGCCTGTAGTAAATTCTTTAAAATATACTCAGCCTTTATCAGACATTATCTGAGGACTAGTAGTGTCTGAAAACAGAAGCAAATGCATCAAACATAAAACATTGATAAACTAATAATAGCCACACCAAAACCAGCGCAAAACATTAAAATAGTAGCAATAATCAAATATGTTTTAGACAAATTGTGGCCAAAAAAAAAATGGGTGCTTGCTGATCTGATTGACAGGAATGCATGTGGCATGTCAGGTAAGAACACTATGAAGTAATTTTTTTAAAAAACCCTGACAGGTGTGTGCGTGTGTGCAGCTATATATCAAACGTGCTTGCAAAGATAAAATATATGGAATGCATTTTTTTAGTGTTTAGAATGAAAGCTGGTGTATTCTTGCCTAAAATTTTGAACAACTAAACAGATAAAAACAGGAAAACATGTTAGAATCCACATCACCGCACTCAGGGTGTCCCAATAGGTGCTCAGTCATTTTCATCTTGTTTACAGTGGTTGATGGCTAGGTCTTGTATAGGATATGCCACGATTTTCATTTTCATTATACAGAAGCTTCTGAAATCATTGTGAAGTATTTCTTAACTCAGAAAGTCAGGTACCCATTTTCAGCTCAAACAGGAGAGCCAACCCTGTAGGGAACTGAACTCCTAAATTTTGGTTTTGAAATAATTGCACAAACTACTGTACTACATTGACTTCCATTGTAAGAAAGACAAAATAGTAAGTAGGTACTGTCAGTCATTTTCTTTCTTTGATCCTAAAACATTTATTGTAAGCAAGAAAATCAAACTATTGCCCCCTACAATGTATATACTAAATTGTGACTACGTTTGATGTGTGAGCTACTAACTTTACTAAGTAAAACAAAGTGGTAGGGAAACCACCATAGTAAAAACATTTTGGCAAACTGTAGTCAACTAAAAATTCCCTTCACCACTAAGCTGATATAAGAAAACATTCCCAAAAAAACAAAGAATGCCATAAACATAAATTTGAAAGCAGAAATAGAATTCATAATAAAGGTCGAAAAATGCAGAAAATTGTAGAGAAATAGCAACAGAGTAAATCTATATTCTTCACCCTTCGCCCTAGGAAGCATGAGGTCCGCATCCAAGGCCATCTTTTCCAGATCTCTCCACACTCTCTCCAGTTTCTTGCATTCCATCTCCAAGTCCTGTCTCCGGGTGTTCCTGGGTCTTCCCCTACCTCTATTGTCCTGGGGGTTCCATCAGAGGGCTTGTCTTGTGATGCTGTTAGGGGGTTTCCTCAGTGTGAGTCCTATCCATTGCAACCTTCTGCTCCTTATCTCTTGTTTCACCTGTCGTTGTCCTGTTCTATCCCAGAGTTCCCTGTTTGTAGTCCTGCCATACCATCACAGATGGAGTTTCCTGCGCTGGTATCAAGTAAATCTATTTGATACAAAATTAGTGTTGAAGACCCTTAAAGACCCACATTTTGGCCTCAGTCAGCCAATTTACATGACCAATCAAAACTGACACCAAGCTACAGTATAACTCAGTAAATGTGTTAATATAAAGTGGGGCTTATAAGTCCTACAAAAATATCTTCACCATCTCCAAAATTACATCAGCAACCCTTGTTGGTGCTACAGAGTTTGTGCCCTTCAGCTGAGATCTTCCTGTGTAAGAAAGAGATCGGAGCACATATGTTTACTCACCGAAGGGCAATGATGATGGTCCTATCAATCAATCAATCAATCAAAATCTTACCAGTAGTGTTTTAAGTCTATACAAATTGGTGTCCTACTGAACAGTATACATGCGGCCAGTGTGGTCAGAAAGAAACCAGAATAATACTGACTGAACTTGAGAATAAAGAATCAATACGTGTAGCTTTCTGATGGCTGACACCCATTGTGAAGGTGCAGTGACTCAGGACTTGATGACCTTCTTACCATTACAATTTGGACATATAATAATAATAATAATTCCTCTTGTACCGTTATACGTTACATAGGGCCTGCAAGTAATTTCTCCATACCGCTTTATCATGGGCAACTCGCTCAATCTCCATTATGGAACTGAGATCGATATTTCTTGCCTCTCTCAGCAAAGTTCATTTCAGAGTCTCCTTAGGTCGTCCTCTCTTTCTTCAACCCTTTGCATCCCACTTCAATGCCTGCTTTGATATCCGTTGATAATTTCTCCTCAAGGTGTGTCCAAAATATCTCCATCTTCTCTTTCTTATAACAGTTGTAACTAGTGGTTGACCAGATATTTCTCTGATTTCATCACTTCTGAATTTATTCCATTTTATATTCATTATTTTTGCAGACATCTATTTTCAAATGAATTCAACTTGCTTTCTATATCTTTAGTCACTTTCCAACTCTAGCTGACATATGTTAGGATTGATACATTTGAATTGAAAATTTGTAATTTAGTTTTAATACTATATAACTTGCAGTTCCATTTGGACATATGAGTAGAATATATTAGAACTGAACATAGACAGCATGCAATCTGATGGCTGGGAATGAGCACAGTGAACCCAACCTTGGCTGTTGTATCACTGAGCAGCACTGAGTGCTCACTCGTCCCATAGGTCTAGAACAGTCCAATTTTGGCCCTGTTCGAGTGGATAGAAAATCCACAGGCTCCTTAGTTTTAAATGTTACGTCTACGGCATTGAGCCGAAGAAAAGAGCCCAATTGCTACAGGATCCTTGAAGACCCACGTTGATGAACAAACATTCTTATTATTGCAGTTCAACACCAATGTAATAATAGTATTATAATGTATCTCAGGCCTCTGTGGCATAATAAAAGAAGTCTATTCTCTTAACACATGAGAATGGATCAGCAGAATTGAAGAAATTGTGGAAGCAGCTATATCTAACTGAAGACCTAAACAAAAAACTTACTATCTATTGTCCCAAAAAAATTGAAGAACAGAGCATTATCATAAGATCCTGAACATTACACAACAGACAAAGAAGTAATATGTACAGAAATCTTAACATTAGACGTGTGCATTTGTGAACTCAGACCAAAGCTGCAGAAAACATTCTTCAAGTGAGGAGTGGCGATAGCAATGTCTATAAAGCAGCAATGTACTAGTGATCATTTGTCATGGAAATTCCAGAGTTCTGAGCCATCTTGGGTTATAAATTATCAGTGTGCACATGATATGCAGTTTGGTCAATAGGACACCCTGATCCTTTACTTGTGTATCTAAATTGCAAGTACCTCTGAAATCAGACTAAGGTTTGCCTGAATGGCAAGGGACAATGGTGATAAGAAAAACAAGCCTTCACGAAAATGAGTTAGAGGTGTCCTATTAGGTGCCATGACTGCACCTGAATTCATAGCAGCGAACAGAAACAAATATCTTTCAAGTGTGTCTGCTCTACAAAGAAGACATGGAAACAATATAGTATAAGAAGATAGTGCAAATTTCAAACATTCGTGGCTCTTTGGATAACCTGAAGTTATTGATTCTGTGATCTATTGATTGACTGAAGAACAAGACTTCAAAATTAATTTATTCTGTCTTAATTTTTAATAAATTACGAGATAATGTGTAGTTTCATTTCCCTGCATTCAAATTATATTTCAAGACATGTAATCATACAAGAAAGACAATTGTAATATGCTATAAAATCGTGATGGAGTACACATCTTCAAGCACAACATAAGAACAGTCTCACTTCTTGTCAAGACAAAGCAACATGTTGAATGTGTGTGTGTGTGACATGACATCATAAATATGTGCACCCACATAACCCCAGAATCAATCAAACAGCAGAGTTTCTGCAGTGTCTTATCAGTTTAGCAAATAGTGTTTTATTTCTGCCAAACAAATGCATCAAGTACTAGTCATGAAAATGCATCAAGTCATCAAAACAAATGCAGATAAAAAAAAGAGGTAACCACTGCCTTCAGCATGCTGCATGACTTTATGTTAAAAAAATACCTACACATTGCTACTGTGAGGGGAAGAAACATGCAATATCTCAGTAAATCAATTAAATCAATACATTAAACACCATAATCACACAGTAAAACACATATCAACAATAATAAAATTACATTTAATAAGCATATAGCAAGAGAATAAAATACAACCAGTGTATGTTCAATATTATATTTAATCTCAATTATTTTTATTTTTTCATGTTTTAAGTAAGTAAAGAACCTGTTTTCATACCATGTGGTATAATGGGGAATATGGTGTTTTGTCCATATTTATCTTTGACCAACAGCAAGCAATGGATGATGTGGTCAACATCATGTCACCCACCTATACATCCTGGTGTTTCTGTACTACCCAATTGAGGCTGGGTTGACCTTACGATACGATCCGTTATTATCATTAACAAAAGCAACCCACTCCAAATACTTAAATACATTATACATTACTAAATACTTAATACATTAGTATTACTAGTAGATCATTAGCTTTTATTAACACAACATCAATGCTAATAAGTACGTTGTTCAAATACAAACTCAGTTTAAAAACATCTAGTTATAAAACATGCATTTGTATTCTCTTTATTGGAACAAGTATTTCAATTCGTAGAATTGTAATGATCAAATGGTTATAAATCATTGCTTCAAGCAGTATTAAGTCTAATATTTAAAAACATAGAAGGTTGCTGTAAAACTGAATAAGAATTGGATCAGTTTTTAAAAAAACAGAAAGATGCAGTTTTAGCTGATTGAGTACGAGATGTCTCTTGAATGCACAAAATGGTTATCGCATGGATGAAACGTCACTTGAACGACATGTACTATTTCATTGTTTTTCCATTAATTTTCGTTCCTATTTGACTTCAATATTAATCGAAATCATACTGCAAATCATATTTAGAAACAATATTTTAATTTTGCTAAACTACAAGTGCATTTTTTTGGAATGAAGAAATAATTAATTCCATCTAGATGCCAAAAAAACTTGTGGCGAATCAGTTAAAATGCAAAATGCATGAAATGATATAGAGTAAACAGCATATTTGACAATTTTCATGTGTTGAAACAATGAAGGGACTGATAGGAACACTGCTAAAACTAAAAGTGATAGAAGTGCAAACATAAGGATTGTCAAGATATACATAACATTTGGACATGATACACATTAACTAGGAAATACACAAAGGTAAGTCTTACCTTTTCCTGAAGGGCTTGGAACAGCAAATCCTGGCATTTGAAAGAGTGAGCCTGCATTGCTGTAAGTTGGCTTCATCTCTGTGAAGCCACATGTGGTTAATGAGCCCACCAGAAGGACTAAATTCCATGAGCTTGGATGGACTCTTCAGCGCTGTCTTGTTCAAGCCTACAGTTGTAAATTCTCATTTAGTATTTAATAAACAAGCACAGGTATGCTTGGGGGAATCAGAAAAGGATGACTTAGAAACATCAGAATGGGATGGTTTGAATAGGTGAAAAGTTACTGCTTGAGGATATCAGGATAGAATGTCTTGAAGAGATAAGAAATAGGCAGCTGGAAGATATCAGGATAGAATGTCTTGAAGAGATAAGAAATAGACAGCTGGAAGATATCAGGATAGAACGTCTTGGAGAGATCAGTATAGAACGTCTTGGAGAGATCAGTATAGAATGTCTTGGAGAGATCAGTATAAAATGTCTTGGAGAGGTCAGTATAAAATGTCTTGGAGAGATCAGGATAGAATATCTTGGAGAGATAAGAAATAGACAGCTGGAAGATATCAGGATAGAATGTCTTGGAGAGATCAGTATAGAATGTCTTGGAGAGATCAGGATAGAATGTCTTGGAGAGATCAGTATAGAATGTCTTGGAGAGATCAGTATAAAATGTTTTGGAGAGATCAGTATAGAATGTCTTGGAGAGATCAGTATAAAATGTCTTGGAGAGGTCAGTATAAAATGTCTTGGAGAGATCAGGATAGAATGTCTTGGAGAGATAAGAAATAGACAGCTGGAAGATATCAGGATAGAATGTCTTGGAGAGATCAGTATAGAATGTCTTGGAGAGATCAGTACAGAATGTCTTGGAGAGATCAGTATAAAATGTCATGGAGAGATCAGGATAGAATGTCTTGGAGAGATCAGTATAGAATGTCTTGGTGAGATCAGGATAGAATGTCTTAAAGAGATAAGAAAGAGACAGATTGAAGATATAAGGATAGAACGTCTTGGAGAGATCAGGATAGAATGTCTTGGAGAGATCAGTATAGAATGTATTGGAGAGATCAGTATAGAATGTTTTGGAGAGATCAGGATAGAATGTCTTGAAGAGATCAGTATAGAATGTCTTGGAGAGATCAGTATAGAATGTCTTGGAGATATCAGTATAGAATCTCTTGAGAGATCAGTATAGAATGTTTTGGAGAGTTCAGATAGAATGTCTTGGAGAGATCAGGATAGAAAACCTTGGAGAGATCAGTATAGAATGTCTTGGAGAGATCAGTATAGAATGTCTTGGAGATATCAGTATAGAATGTCTTGGAGAGATCAGTATAGAATGTTTTGGAGAGTTCAGGATAGAATGTCTTGGAGAGATCAGGATAGAAAACCTTGGAGAGATCAGTATAGAATGTCTTGGAGAGATCAGGATAGAAAACCTTGGAGAGATCAGTGTAGAATGTCTTGGAAAGATCAGTATAGAATGTTTTGGAGAGTTCAGTATAGAATGTCTTGGAGAGATCAGGATAGAAAACCTTGGAGAGATCAGTATAGAATGTCTTGGAGAGATCAGTATAGAATGTCTTGAAGAGATAAGAAATAGACAGATTGAAGATATCAGTATAGAATGTCTTGAAGAGATCAGTATAGAATCTATTGGAGAGATCAGTATAGAATGTTTTGGAGAGTTCAGGATAGAATGTCTTGGAGAGATCAGGATAGAAAACCTTGGAGAGATCAGTATAGAATGTCTTGGAGAGATCAGTATAGAATGTCTTGGAAATCAGTATAGAATGTCTTGGAGAGATCAGTACAGAATGTCTTGGGGAAATCAGTATAGAATGTCTTGGAGATCAGTATGAATGTCTTGGAGAGATTGGGATAGAATGTCTTAAAGAGATAAGAAATAGACAGATTGAAGATATAAGGATAGAATGTCTTGGAGAGATCAGTATATAATGTTTTGGAGAGTTCAGGATAGAATTTCTTGGAGAGATCAGGAGAAACCTTGGAGAGATCAGTATAGAATGTCTTGGAGAATCAGGATAGAAAACCTTGGAGAGATCAGTATAGAATGTCTTGGAGAGATCAGTATAGAATGTATTGGAGAGATCAGGATAGAATGTCTTGAAGAGATCAGTATAGAATGTCTTGGAGAGATCAGTATAGAATGTCTTGGAGAGATCGGGATGAATGTCTTAAGAGATAAGAAATAGACAGATTGAAGATAAGGATAGAAGTCTTGGAGATCAGTATATAATGTTTTGGAGAGTTCAGGATAGAATGTCTTGGAGAGATCAGGATAGAAAACCTTGGAGAGATCAGTATAGAATGTCTTGGAGAGATCAGGATAGAAAACCTTGGAGAGATCAGTATAGAATGTCTTGGAGAGATCAGTATAGAATGTATTGGAGAGATCAGGATAGAATGTCTTGAAGAGATCAGTATAGAATGTCTTGGAGAGATCAGTATAGAATGTCTTGGGGAGATCAGGATAGAATGTCTTGGAGAATAAAAATAACAGCTGGAAGATATCAGGATAGAATGTCTTGAAGAGATAAGAAATAGACAGATTGAAGATATCAGGATAGAACGTCTTGGAGAGATCAGGATAGAACATCTTGGAGAGATCAGGATAGAATGTCTTGGAAATCAGTATAGAATGTTTGGAGAGATAACTATGAATGTCTTGGAGAGATCAGGATAGAACGTCTTGGAGTGATCAGGATAGAACGTCTTGGAGAGATCAGGATAGAATGTCTTGGAGAGGTCAGTATAGAATGTTTAGGAGAGATCAGTATAAAATGTTTGGAGATCAGGATAGAATGTCTTGAAGAGATAAGAATAACAGATTGGAATATCAGTAGAATTCTTGGGAGATCAGTATAGAATGTCTTGGAATCAGGATAGACGTCTTGGAGATCAATATAAATGTCTTGGAGAATTAGTATGATGTCTTGGAGGAAGAATATAATGCTTGGAAAATCAAGTTATATTGTCTTTGATTGGATAGAATGTCTTGGAGATCAGTATAGAATGTCTTGGAGATATCTGTATAGAATGTCTTGGAGATCAGTAAGAATGTCTTGGAGATCAGTATAGAATGTCTTGGAGAATCAGGATAGAATGTCTTAGAGATCAGGATAGAATGTCTTGAAGAGATAAAATAGACAGATTGAATATAGATGACGTCTTGGAGAATCAGTATATAATGTTTTGGAAGTTCAGGATAGAATGTCTTGGAGAATCAGGATAGAAAACCTTGAAGTCAGTATAGAATGTCTTGGAGAGATCAGGATAGAAAACCTTGGAGATCGTATAGAATGTCTTGGAATCAGTATAGAATGTATTGGAGATCAGGATAGAATGTCTTAAGAGATCAGTATAGAATGTCTTGGAGATCAGTATAAATGTCTTGGAGTCAGGATAGAATGTCTGGAGATAAAATAGACAGCTGGAAGATATCAGGATAGAATGTCTTGAAGAGATAAAAATAACAGATTGAAGATATCAGGATGAACGTCTTGGAGATCAGGATAGAACATCTTGGAGATCAGATAGAATGTCTTGGAAATCAGTATAGAATGTTTTGGAGAGATAACTATAGAATGTCTTGAGAGATCAGGATGAACGTCTTGGGTGATCAGGATGAACGTCTTGGAATCAGGATGAATGTCTTGGAGGTCAGTATAGAATGTTTAGAAGATCAGTATAAAATGTCTGGAGTCAGGATAGAATGTCTTGGAGAGATCAGGATGAACGTCTTGGAGATCAGTATAAAATGTCTTGGAGAGATCAGGATAGAATGTCTTGGAGAGATCAGGATAGAATGTTTGGAAGACCAGGATAGAATGTCTTGAAGAGATAAGGAATAACAGATTGAGATACGTATAGAATGTCTTGGAGATCAGTATAGAATGTCATGGAGAGATCAGGATAGACGTCTTGAGATCAATATAAATGTCTTGGAGAGATTAGTATAGAATGTCTTGAGAAAGAATATAATGTCTTGGAAATCAGTTATATTGCTTTGAGCGATTAGGATAGAATGTCTTGGAGATCAGTATAAAATGTCTTGGAGAATCAGATGAATGTCTTAGATCGTAAAGAATGTATTGGAGATCAGTATAGAATGTCTTGAGAGATCAGATAGAATGTCTGGAGATCAGGATAGAATGTCTTGGAGTCAGGATAGAATGTCTTGAAGAGATAAAATACAGATTGGAATATCAGTATAGAATGTCTTGGAGATCAGTATAGAATGTTGGGAGATCGGATAGAACTCTTGGAAGATCAATATAAAATGTCTTGGAGATTAGTATAGAATGTCTTTGAGAAAGAATATGTCTTGGAAATCAGTAAAAATGTCTTGGAGATCAGTATGAATGTCTTGAGAATCTGTATAAAATGTCTTGGAGAGTCAGGATAGAATGTTTGGAATCAGTATAGAATGTCTTGGAGATCAGGATAGAATGTCTTGAAGAGATCAGTATAGAACGTCTTGGAGATCAGGATAGAATGTTTTGGAAGATCAGTATAGAATGTCTTGGAGATCAGGATAGAATGTCTTGGAGAGATCAGTATAGAACGTCTTGGAGATTGTATAAAATGTCTTGAAGATCAGCATAGAATGTCTGGAGATCTGTATAAAATGTTTGGAGGTCAGTATAGAATGTCTTGGAGAATCAGTATAAATGTTGGAGAGATCAGTATAGAATGTTTGGAGATCAGATAGAATGTCTTGGAGATCAGTATGAACGTCTTGGGAGATTAGTATAAATGTCTTGAATATCACATAATGTCTTAGAATCAGTATAGAATGTTAGAGATCAGTATAAAATATCTTGGAGATCAGTATAGAATGTCTTGAAGAGATAAAAATAACAGATTAAAGATATCAGTATAGAATGTCTTGGAGAGATCAGTATAGAATGTCTTGGAGAGATCGGGATAGAATGTCTTAGAGATAGAAATAACAGATTGAAGATATAGGATAGAATGTCTTGGAAATCAGTATATAATGTTTGGAAGTTCAGGATAAATTCTTGGAGAGATCAGGATGAAAACCTGAGATCAGTATAGAATGTCTTGGAGAGATCAGGATAAAACCTGGAGATCAGTATAGAATGTTTGAAGATCAGTATAGAATGTATTGGAAGATCAGGATGAATGTCTTGAGAGATCAGTATAGAATGTCTTGGAGATCGTATAGAATGTCTTGAGATCGGGATAGAATGTCTTAGAGATGAAATAGACAGATTGAGATATAAGGATAGACGCTTGGAAATCAGTATAATGTTTTGGAAGTTCAGGATGAATGTCTTGAGATCAGATGAAAACTGGAGATCAGTATAGAATGTCTTGGAGATCAGGATAGAAAACCTTGGAGAGATCAGTATAGAATGTTGGAGATCATATAGATGTATTGGAGATCAGGTTGAATGTCTTGAAGATAGTATGAATGTCTGAGATCAGTATAGAATGTCTGGAGATCAGGATAGAATGTCTTGGAGAGATAAAATAGACAGCTGGAAGATATCAGGATAGAATGTCTTGAAGAGATAGAAATAACAGTTGAAGATATCAGGATAGACGTCTTGGAGAATCAGGATAACATCTTGGAGAGATCGGATAGAATGTCTTGGAAATCAGTATAGAATGTTTGGAGAGATAACTATAGAATGTCTTGGAATCAGGATAACGTCTTGGAGTGATCAGGATAGACGTCTTGGAGAGTCAGGATAGAATGTCTGGAGGTCAGTATAGAATTTGGAGATCAGTATAAATGTCTTGGAGATCAGGATAGAATGTCTTGAAGAGATAAGAAATAACAGATTGAGATATCAGTATGAATGTCTTGAGAATCAGTATAGAATGTCTTGAGAATCAGGATAGACGTCTTGGAAATCAATATAAAATGTCTTGGAAATTAGTATAGAATGTCTTGGAGAAAGAATATAATGTCTTGGAAATCAAGTTATATTGTCTTTGGCGATTAGGATAGAATGTCTTGGAGATCAGTATAGAATGTCTTGGAATATCTGTATAGAATGTCGGAGAATCAGTAAGAATGTCTTGGAGATCAGTATAGAATGTCTTGGAGATCAGGATAGAATGTCTTGGAGATCAGGATAGAATGTCTTGAAGAATAAAAATAACAGATTAGATATAAGATAACGTCTTGGAGATCGTATATAATGTTTGGGGTTCAGGATAGAATGTCTTGGAAGATCGGATGAAAACCTTGGAGATCAGTATAGAATGTCTTGGAGAATCAGGATGAAACCTTGGAGATCAGTATAAATGTCTTGAGATCAGTATAAATGTATTGAGAGATCAGGATAGAATGTTGAAGGTGTATAGAATGTCTTGGAGATCAGTATAGAATTCTTGGGAGATCAGGATAGAATGTCTTGGAGAGATAAATAACAGCTGGAAGATATCAGGATAGAATGCTTGAAGAGATAAATGACAGATTAAATTCAGGATGAACGTCTTGGAGAATCAGGATGAACATCTGAGAGATAGATAGAATGTCTTGGGAAATCAGTATAGAATGTTGAGATAACTATAGAATGTCTTGGAGATCAGGATAGAACGTCTGGTGATCAGGATGAACGTCTTGGAGATCAGGATGAATGTCTTGGAGGTCAGTATAGAATGTTTAGGAGAGATCAGTATAAAATGTCTTGGAGAGATCAGGATAGAATGTCTTGAAGAGATCAGGATAGAATGTCTTGGAGAGATCAGTATAAAATTTTGGAGAATCAGGATAGAATGTCTTGGAGAGATCAGGATAAATTTGGAAGACAGGATAGAATGTCTTGAAGAATAGAATAGACAGATTGGAGATATCAGTATAGAATGTCTTGGAGAGATCAGTATAGAATGTCATGGAGAGATCAGGATAGAACGTCTTGGAGAGATCAATATAAATGTCGGAGAGATTAGTATAGAATGTCTTGGAGGAAAGATATAATGTCTTGGAGAATCAAGTTATATTGTCTTTGATTAGGATAGAATTCTTGGAGATCATATAAATGTCTTGGAGAGATCAGGATAGAATGTCTTGGAGATCATAAATGTATTGAGAGATCAGTATAGAATGTCTTGAAGATCAGTAAATGTCTTGGAGATCAGGATAGAATGTCTTGGAGATCAGGATAGAATGTCTTGAGATAAAAATAGACAATTGGAATATCAGTATGAATGTCTTGGAAGATCATATGAATGTCTGGAGATCAGATAGAACGTCTTGAGATCAATATAAAATGCTTGAGAGATTAGTATGATTCTTTGAGGAAGATATGTCTTGGAAATCAGTAAAGAATGTCTGGAGATCAGTATAGAATGTCTTGGAGATCTGTATAAAATGTCTTGGAGGTCAGGATAGAATGTTTGAGAGATCAGTATAGAATGTCTTGGAGAGATCAGATGAATGTTGAAGATCAGTATAGAACGTCTTGGAGATCAGGATAGAATGTTGGAGATCAGTATGAATGTCTTGGAGATCAGGATAGAATGTCTTGAGAGATCAGTATAGACTCTTGGAGATTAGTATAAAATGTCTTGAATATCAGCATGAATGTCTTGGAGAATCTGTATAAATGTCTTGAGGTCAGTATAGAATGTCTTGGAGATCAGTATAAAATGTTTGAGAATCAGTATAGAATGTTGGAAGTCAGGATAGAATGTCTTGGAGATCAGTATAGAACGTCTTGAAATTAGTATAAATGTCTTGAGATATCACATAGATGTCTTGGAGAGATCAGTATAGAATGTCTTGGAAGATCAGTATAAAATATCTTGGAGAGATCAGTATAGAATGTCTTGAAGAGATAGAAATGACAGATTAAAGATATCAGTATAGAATGTCTTGGAGAGATCAGGATAGAACATCTTGGGGAGATCAGTATAGAACGTCTTGGGGAGATCAGTACAGAATGGCTTGAGAGATCAGGATGAACGTCTTGGGAGATTAGTATAGAATGTCTTGGAGAATCAGTATAGAATGGCTGAGAGATCAGTATAGAATGTCTTGGAGAGATAGGATAGAATGTCTTGGAGAGATCAGGATAGAATGTCTTGAAGAGATAAGAAATAGACAGATTGGAGATATCAGTATAGAATGTCTTGGAGAGATCAGTATAGAATGTCTTGGAGAGATCAGGATAGAACGTCTTGGAGAGATCAATATAAAATGTCTTGGAGAGATTAGTATAGAATGTCTTTAGGAAAGAATATGTCTTGGAGAATCAGTAAGAATGTCTTGAGAGATCAGTATAGAATGTCTTGGAAGTCTGTATAAAATGTCTTGGAGAGTCAGGATAGAATGTTTTGGAGAGATCAGTATAGAATGTCTTGGAGAGATCAGGATAGAATGTCTTGAAGAGATCAGTATAGAACGTCTTGGAGAGATCAGGATAGAATGTTTTGGAGAGATCAGTATAGAATGTCTTGGAGAGATCAGGATAGAAATGTCTTGGAGAGATCAGTATAGAACGTCTTGGAGAGATTAGTATAAAATGTCTTGAAGATATCAGCATAGAATGTCTTGGAGAGATCTGTATAAAATGTCTTGGAGAGGTCAGTATAGAATGTCTTGGAGAGATCAGTATAAAATGTTTTGAGAATCAGTATAGAATGTCTTGGAGAGATCAGGATAGAATGTCTTGGAGAGATCAGTATAGAACGTCTTGGAGAGATTAGTATAAAATGTCTTGAAGATATCAGCATAGAATGTCTTGGAGAGATCAGTATAGAATGTCTTGGAGATCAGTATAAAATATCTTGGAGAATCAGTATAGAATGTCTTGAAGAGATAAGAAATAGACAGATTAAAGATATCAGTATAGAATGTCTTGGAGAGATCAGGATAGAACATCTTGGGGAGATCAGTATAGAACGTCTTGGGGAGATCAGTACAGAATGGCTTGGAGAGATCAGGATAGAACGTCTTGGAGAGATTAGTATAGAATGTCTTGGAGAGATCAGTATAGAATGGCTTGGAGAGATCAGTATAGAATGTCTTGGAGAGATCAGGATAGAATGTCTTGGAGAGATCAGGATAGAATGTCTTGGAGAAAAATAGACAGATTGGAAATCGTCTAATGCTGGAGAGATCAGTATAGAATGTCTTGGAGAGATCAGGATAGAATGTCTTGGAGAGATCAATATAAAATGTCTTGGAGAGATTAGTATAGAATGTTTTGAGAAAGAATTATGTTGGAGATCAGTAAGAATGTCTTGGAGAGATCAGTATAGAAGTCTTGGAGAGATCAGTATAGAATGTCTTGGAGAGTCAGGATAGAACTTTGGAGAGATCAGTATGAATGTCTTGGAGAGATCAGGATAGAATGTCTTGAGAGAGTATCGAGCTTAGAGATCAGGATAGAATGTTCTTGAGAGATCAGATAGAATCTTGGAGAGATCAGATAGAATGTCTTGAGAGATCAGTATAGAAGTCTTGAGAGATTAGTATAAAAGTCTGAAGATATCAGCATAGAATGTCTTGAGAGATCTGTATAAAATGTCTTGGAGAGAGTCAGTATAGAATGTTTGGAGAGTCAGGGATAAATGTTTTGGAGAGATCAGTATAGAATCTTGGAGAGATCAGATAGAATGTCTTGGAGAGATCAGTATAGAAGTCTTGGGAAATTAGTATAAATGTCTTGAAGAGATCAGCTAAGAATGTCTTGGGAAGATCAGTATAGAATGTCTTGGAGAGATCAGTATAAAATTCTTGGAGAGATAGTATAGAATGTCTTGAAGAGATAAGAAATAGACAGATTAAGATATAGTATAGAATGTCTTGGAGAGATCAGATAGAAATCTTGGAGAGATCAGATAGAATCGTCTTGGAGAGATCAGATAAGAAGGCTTGGAGAGATCAGGATAGAAGTCTTGGGAGATTCAGTATAGAATGCTTGGAGAGATCAGTATAGAATGCTTGGAGAGATCAGTATAGAATGTCTTGGAGAGATCAGGATAGAATGTCTTGAAGAGATCAGTATAGAATGTCTTGGAGAGATCAGTATAGAATGTCTTGGAGAGATCAGGATAGAATGTCTTGGAGAGATCAGGATAGAATGTCAGGAGTCAAGTGATGACAACATGCAGGATAGACAGGGCCTATGAAGTCTACCACTAATGTGGGACTGTAGAAGACATTGTCTGTTGGAGGAGTAGGAAAGAGAAATACGGCATTGAGAGCAGATGTATCAGATTGGTCAGCTGAGATCAGGCAGAGAATCCTGAGGACTAGATGATTCTCTGCGAGGAAAAGCTGACGGATAACCTAAAGGGATGAGAGTATCAGATAGAACATGGTCGCGTGGAAAGACTAGGCCCATAGATATTCATGTGAGGCTCATAGGCTGAAACTCTGAGCACTGAATGGGCCGGTTGAGCATGTCGAAGCTAAGGCATGAACAAGCTGACATAATCATAGAAATTTTGAGTTTGACTGAGAAAGTCTGAACAAGATGTGAAAATCAGGTGGGTGCATTGTCATGATGGAGCTACCAAGTTCCTGCTGGCAACAGGTTTGTTTGCATCGCACACCAATATGAAGGCTATGGATGACCTTCTTCAAAATGAAGTGTATGAAATCAATGCTAGTTCTTGAATGGTGACGCAACAGTCCTACATGATCAAATTCTCCACTAGGTCAATGACCTTGTCATTTCGACTCATTGAGAGATGTGTTCTGCAGTATATTGATGTGCAGCCATCTTTAAAACGATTGTACCATCTTTGAAATGATTGAAAGAAAGTTGGCACAAACCGTGCTTGAATTACATAGATAAACAAAGAATGAAGTGGTTTGGCCACTTAATAAGAATGCATCCAAACTCCACAGTATACAAAGTCTTCTACAACAGAACATCGGGAAAGAAGGCAAGAGGAAGACCACGGAAAAGATGGTTAGATGGCGTAGCAGAATCCTGTGAAAGAGCAAAGATAACAATCACACAAGCCACCAGAACAGCACAAGACAAAAACAGAAAACACGACACTGGGCAACAACCCGGTAGCAGTGTGACGACAAAAGAAAGAAGAAGAAGTACCACTGTGTGTGAAGCTCAAAGAATGGTAACTGAACGTCTGTTGATTCTTGCGAATAGTTTCCACTTGGGTACCAAGGAGCTTTTCGTAAAATTTGATGCAATACCGCTGCTCAAATCGTTTAGTCATTTTGTGGAAATGAAAATCTGATGAGCAGCCACTACACTCACTTGTATGCGGACTGACACCGAATGATGATCAATAAGGACAGGAGAACATTCATGCTTACAAATGAAGGTCCCCAACAGATCCCTGCCAGATGATAAGTCCCATGCTTCATTTGTTACAGCCGGGAAAATTTATGTCAGATCATCCTCATCAGGTGCAGTGCCGGCTGGCATAGGCGATCATGGATCTCCACAAATCTGTCTTTGGTGTTTGCTATCATTTCAGATGTTGACGCTCTTTCGAGCCATAAGTCAGGCTGTCCAACATTTTCTCTATCTGTCTTCCTCTGTCTCGCTTCCCCTCGATTTTACCGGTTGTTCAATGTGTTTTAAGCCTTCTCTCCTCATCACATGCCCGAAAAATGATGACCGCCTTTTTCTTTAATTGATGATAAGCTTACTCTGTGTCTTGACCTCATTCAACACCTCCACATTAGTCATTTTAGCAGTCCATGGGATTTTCATGTTTCTATAAAACTACATCTCCATGGCCCTCAGAGATTTTTTGATCTGTTTGTTCATTGTCCATGACTCGCATCCATATGTCAGTATTGGATCTGTGTAGCACTGTATAACTCTCATTCTGATCTCAACTGACAATGACTTGTTGCATAAAATGCTTCTCATTTTCTGAAATGTTGCTTTCGCCTGTCATATTCTGCTCTTTATTTCTGATCTGCAATCTGATGTGACCTGGACTCTGAGGTATTTAAATTGCTGTACTTGTCTTAGCTCTGTCCCATTTACTGTGATGGTGCATTTTGTCTGCTGTTTTGATATGATCATAACTTCTGTCTTATTAATATTTAAACTGAGTCCTTTGTTGTTATATGTCAGATACTTTTTTTTAAACGTCATATATACTATGGAATTAGCCTTATTCTATTACATACACAATGACTTACAACTTACCTGAGTAAAAATTCTGAGAGAAATACATATCCTTGACAGGAGCGGAAATCATCAAGGAGAGACTGAGAGACCTCACTTGAATCTTTGAGGAAACAGAAGACAGTCACAAACATCTCTACTAGTTCTAGTGGGGAAAGGTCCTGAGCTCTCTGCATGTTCTCAATACAGTGACGGACACATCCCTTGTCTGAAAAAAGAGTATCACAATATGTTAAAATGTTCCATTATTTAAGTAACTACTAATCTAGATATTATTATTGTTTATAATTCATTTCTTGTTAATGAAACCCCAAATCTTCTTTGAACGCTCCATATCGACCACTTTTTAACCACTCTCTGCGATTTGTATGTGATCTGAGCCTAAGAGCGATTGTGTATTGTGCCAGTTATGCATCTGCAAGTAGGCAAAAACATGCTATTTCTATGAAGCTTTTTATTTACTAAGATAGTTTCCCTATCCCCTTACCTCAAACACCTCTTACGACATTGCCTTTTAGGTCACAGTGTTACTATTCTTTGCTCCCCTTCTGAGCCCCGGCAATACACAGGAGACACCCCAAATAGGTTATAGCATTCATTTGAGATTTTTTAGTTTATACATTGAAATTCATTTTACTAGCATGGGTATCCTGGTTATGTTCTTGATAGAAGATTGAGAGTTGTCCACACACTGGAGACTCCAATAAAGATTAAGATATGCTTAAACACTGGAGGGCTCAATATTTCTACTCATAACAATACCAGTATGCTGCTCAAAATTACTTTATGCATAACACTCTTTCAATTAGTCTTCTTCTTCACTCATTCCAGTACAACCACTTATTGTTTAGTGAAATGATGTCAAAGCACCATAGACAGACCCATAAGTGCTCAGTTCCCCCAACAAATGTCACATTGTAAGCATGTTGATGGTTCTCATAGCTCGCTGGTGAAACATATTCCTAATACTGCCCTCAGGTGCCCATTCTACTTGTACAAAGTGATTTCTTCAAATTACTTAAAATGTTGAAACAATCTATAGTCATTGTTTCTGGAAAACGCTATGGGTAAGGGATCACCACATCAATATCAATACATGCATATCAATTAGTCTACAGTTTAGTCCTGTAGACTCTGGGGATTGGTTATTTGATGTTATATATTCATTACCGAGAGCTAAGATAGCGTAGTTGTTAGTGTTAATGCACTTTCTTCACGTGGTCCTAAAATCACATTCCAGTGGGATTTATATACGACCGCAACAGTTCTCATGTCCATCTAGTCTCAACTGAGTATCACAGAAATACTAGGATGTAAATGTGGACATGGTGATGTTGACCACATCATTCATCGTGAGTCGTACGTCAAAGAAAAATACGAACCTAACACTGTATTCATAAATTTGTCTCACAGTATGAAAAGGGGCTCCTTTATTTATCTTTAGCAAGGACCACAATTAGGCGCTACTGTTGACTTTTGATTGAGGTTGTGTACGTGTACAAGCGGTACCTTTTATTAAAGGTAAAATCTGTATTTTTTTAAAGTAGTTAACCTATTTTCATACCATGTGGTATATTAGGTTATATGATGTTAGGTGTGTATTTTTCGTTAACTTATGGCACACTTGGTGAACAACATCATGCTAAACACATTTATTGCTAAGTGTTTCTCTCATACTCAATTGAGAGTCGCCTGTGTGTTGCCAGGACTCACATGGGGAGAAAAGAATAGTAACAGTGCGATCTACAAGGCATGTTGTAAGAGGCGACTGAGGTATAGGCCTAGGGAAGCTATTCTAGTAAATAAAAAACCTCACGAAAATCAGATGTGCTGGCCTACTTGTAGGAGTCTAGCTCACACAATATACAATCACACTTAGGCTCAGATCACATACAAATCACAAAGAGTGGTTTAACAAGTGGTCGATATGGAGCGTTCAAGAAGAATTGAGGTGTGTGGACCTGAGAGCCACTGCAGTTAGAAAAATTGCACTCCAACTTGGGACCGCTCATTAGCAAAGCAAGTGCACTAACCACTACACTATCAAGGCTCTAATGACCTGTCTAATCAATCGTTATTTCCCATTGTGAGACTAATTAAGATTCAACGTACAAGATAACTCTAAAGAATAACTTTGTTAACATACCATGAATGTAAGTAACAACATGTGGTGTAAGTCCATGGCGTGACAACGTGACCAACACTTCCCCAGCACTCTGTCTCCAAATGATGTTATGTCTGGGGCACCAGCTGGTGATGGCACTGAACAAAAGACTTAGATCATCTTTGCGTGCCAACTCCTCTGCTGGTGATGCATGGTTACAAAGTCTCACCAAGACCTGCCAGAAACAAATTCATTCATTAATAATAATAATATAAATTAGGTTGAAATTCAGAAGCACCTGTCCTACATGACTAAGATGCTGCCTAAGAACTGGGGCATAAAGTATTCCATCTATTGTCCATTGGAAAGCCTGTCTTTGACAAAGAGTCCAGTAGAATACTACACACATTTCAAGTCAACACCAACTTCTTCCTCAGATCATGGTTACCAGTGACGTACAATAAGTTTTCTTCCACAGCTTCTGATTTATGCAATTTTCTTACCAAAATATTTGCACGACTCTTCAAAGATATTTATTTTAAAAGGTATCTAGCTTATATGTCGCCCGTGTGCTGCCGGGCCCGCAAGGAGCAAAGAGTAGCGGCACTGCGACCTACAAGGCATGTCGTAAGAGGCGACTTAGGTGGGGTTTGGCGTAGGGCTGGCTACCCTATCCAGTAGAAAATTTTAGCCACAAAATCCAACCAACCATGAAAACTAGAACTGCCAAAGCCATAGCCCAGGAAAAATACAGAGAAGCTAGCAAGAAAGTGAAGAAACAAATAAAGTTAGATAAAAGACAATACGTAGAAGATCTAGCAAGACAAGCAGAGGTAGCTGCAGGAAAAGGAAACCTTAGGGATCTTTACAACATCACTAGAAAGCTAGCAGGAAAATACAGACCATCAAATGGGTTGATCAAAAATAGTAGTGGGGAAACTATCACTAATGTTAGAGACCAAATGGAAAGATGGATGGAATACTTCAAGGAACTCCTGAACAGACCAGCACCTACAAACCCCCAGATATCCAACCGGCAGAAATTGACTTGGACATCAACTGTGAGAAACCATCCAAGGAGGAGATTAGTAAAGCCATTAAACTTTTAAAAGATGGGAAAGCGGCCGGTCCAGATGGTATTCCAGCGGAGGCAGTTAAAGCCAACATAAACACATCCACAGAAATACTGTATAAATTATTTAGCAGAATCTGGGAGACCGAAGAAATACCAGCAAACTGGAGAGAAGGATTCCTGGTGAAGCTACCAAAGAAAGGGGACCTTCAGAAGTGTGAAAACTATAGGAGAATAATGCTGTTGTCAGTACCTGGGAAAATACTAAGCAGTCATCCTGGAGAGATTGAGAGAGGCCATCGATATAAAGCTAAGAGATGAACAGGCAGGCTTCCGACCAAATAGATCCTGTGCTGACCAGATAGCCACATTACGTATAATAATAGAGCAAAGTATTGAATGGAAATCCCCACTTTATATCGGATTTGTTGATTATGAGGCTTTTGACAGTATTGATAGGGAACCCTTTGGAAATTAATGAGGCATTATGGAATCCCACAGAAAATTATTAACCTAATAAAAGCAACATATACAGATATGAAATGTAGAGTTCTTCATGAAGGTAAACTAACGGATACTTTTGGAATAGAAACAGGAGTGCGTCAGGGATGTCTTCTATCACCTATGTTGTTCTTACTGACAATAGACTGGATTATGAAGACCACAGTAACTAACACCAGAAATGGAATCCAATGGACTCTGACAGAGCAACTAGATGATCTGGACTTCGCTGATGATATAGCCCTTCTGTCACATACATGAAATCAGATGCAGGATAAGCTAAACACATTGAATCAAAGGTCCCAGCAACTAGGGCTGAACATTCATAAGCGAAAGACAAAGATATTGAGAATTAACAAAGCAAACGACAACTCGATCTCCCTGGGTGAAATCCCACTTCAAGAGGTAGAATCATACATATATTTGGGCAGCAACGTAGACAAAGAGGGTGGAACAGATAGAGATGTTAAAATAAGAATACAGAAGGCAAGAGGAGCTTTCATTGCACTGGGAAACATTTGGAAGTCCAAAGAAATCAAATCTAGAACAAAAATTCGGATATTTAACTCTAATGTAAAAGCAGTTCTACTGTATGGGTCAGAAACATGGAGAACAACTAAAACAATAGTGCATAAATTGCAAACATTCATCAACTGGTGTCTGCGCAGAATAGAGGGAATAAGATGGTATGATAGGGTCACAAATGAGGAACTTATGGAGAGAACAAGACAGATTCCAGTGAACGAACAGGTTAAAAAGACGCTGGCGCTGGATAGGACACACTTTGCGAAAACCGGAGGGAATATAACAAGAAGGGTCCTTGCCTGGAAACCGAGGGGCAGCGAAAGAAGGGAGGCCGAGAAATACATGGAGACGAGATTTGGAGGCGGAGATCAACAATATAAAGAAGAGCTGGAGGGAGCTGCAGGAGATAGCTAGAGATAGGAAGACTTGGCATGAGTTGGTTGAGGGCCTATGCCCCAACCCGGTGTAAAAAAGGCAAAGAGAGAGAGCTTATATGTAATGCTTATACGGAAACAAAAACATGACAAATCGGAAACAAAAACTATTGTATTGACCAGAGGGTATAAGTCAGAAAAAGATTCCACTGATAACCTTAAAGTGTCTCTAAAATGCTTCAATACATACACCATGTGCTAGGAATTTCTTGCACAAGATCACAAAATGTGGCACTGCAACAATACAAGAGGAACTCACATAGATGACAATCTTCAAACATCTTCAAACATCAGAAATGAAGTTTCTTATTCTTCTTCTTCAAACGCTCCATACCAACCCCTTGTTAACCACACTTTGTGATTTGTACATGATCTGAGCCTGAGCGACTGTGTGTTGTATCAGTTATGTGGCTACAAGTACACCAGAACATCCGATTTCTGCTACGCTTTTTATTTACTAGGGTAGCTTCCTAGGCCCCTACCTCAGTCGCTGTCTTACAACATGCCATGTAAGTCCAGTGTTACTATTCTTTGCGCCCGAGGGTTACCGGGCCCAGATTTGGGGTGTAAAGAATAGAACCACTGTTACCTACCATGCATGTCATAAGAGGTGACTAAGGAGGTTTGGCTGAAATCGAATGCACATGTCCTAAACGTGTAAAAGTCTATGCGCTTAGGGGCCTACCAAACCAATGTGCAACATATACACATTCTTGGCAAAGATCAAATATATCATAAAGAGTGATTCAAATTGGTGGTAAAGAACGAATGCAAAGAAGAAGAAGACGAAGACTACTCTTTGCTCCCCTTGCTAGCCCCAGCAACACACTAGCGAAATTAAGTATCTAGGAAAGATGGTCAAAGTGACAAGAGGGGACTAAGTTGTCACATTGCAATATGTCATGATTTTAAAACCCAGGCCCTACAAACTCCAGCAAAACAGGCACAACTGTGATGCTTGGACAGATATGCAGAATGGGAGAGCATCAACCACCACAACACGCATGGAAGATCAAGAGTCAAGGATTCAGATGTCCAAGACTACCCTAGGTGTGTTGAAAAGACAACATCCAACAGTACCTGACTGACAGAGGACAGAAACAAAGTCAAGAGGAAAACAGTCAATAGAGAAGTCAGGCATTCCCTCTGCACACGTCTACACTACAGGATACAAGAGGATCAACTACATAACTTTATTTGGTACCGCATTGAGACTGATTTGGACTGAAAGCCATTTTGGTCAGAAAAGAATACAATTTTGAAATGCTTAACAAGGTACAAAGTCCCAAATCTCCAACACAAGATTTTGAACCTAAGACAAAGCATCTGCAACGCAAGTGCACTGTTCTATCAGACTCTTGTGGATGATGAGGGTTTACATTAAATTTACTGCAGGCCTAAGACACAGTGACTGAGATGACAGAAGTCAATATCAGCAAGCCAGAGCTGATCAAGCCCTACCCCACCTCCAAAGGGTGGGCCAGTAGCAGACTACATCACTGTGGTCTAGCTAAGAGATTAGGGATTGAAGTTGGAACACAAACTCAATTCCAAAATAATGTTCGGAGAACAGATGTGTTGTTGCAAAAGTCACAGATATCACTGCGCAACTCAACAAACGATCTTTCCAGGGCAAACGAAGAAGAAAAAGACATACATTTTTCATTGATACAAATTCAATTTAGCAGCAATCTCTTTTGAATAACTGTGATATCAATTAGATTCGAATATTATTCTGCTTTCAAACATTCCTGTTAATTACTTTGACAAAGCTAGCAGTCAGCTCTAAACTACCTATATAGCATAAAAATTACCAACATTGCCCATTATTGCATGTTGGGCAGATCTGTAACAGACTGTCAGCAAACTGATACCATATGTACAGAGATCTGTTGTGTCAATCTTGTATCATGGTATATACAGTTTCTTAGTCTGCTGTGTCCTGTGACCTGGTCTCACCGAAGAGTTGGTGATAAGTTAAAACCTGAGTGGCCTCATTCCAACTTTGATCTAAGATCTATTAACTATATTTTTGGACAAAAATGAGTGATCAAATAACCATACTAGAGATTTCAAATTACATAACTAAGCTGCAGTGTAGACATCTTTTTCTTCTTCGAATGCTCCGTATCGACCACTTGTTAACCACTCTCTGTGATTTGTATGTGATCCAAGCCTAGAGCGATTGTACGTTGTGCCAGTTATGCGCCTACAAGTAGGCCAACACATCCGATTTCTGCTACACTTTTTATTTACTAGGGTAGCTTCCTAAGCTCCTACCTCAGTCACCTTGCAGTCAGTCACCTCAGTCAACATGCCTTGTAGGTCACAGTGTTACTATTCTTTACTGTCCTTGTGAGCCCCGGCAACACACGGGCGGGTGTAGACATCAAAGGATAATATTCAAAAATGAATTTTGAGAATTTGAATCGAACTTAAACCACTTAATTGTTCAACTCCAGATCATGATATCTGCAGTTAAACTATTGAACAAATATAAATTATATATAATTTTATATATACTTTCCGCCTGAGTGGTTACCGGGGCCCAAATTCGGGGTGTAAAGAATAGAACCACTGTTACCTGTCACGCATGTCGTAAGAGACGACTAAGGAGGTTTGGATGAAATCGAATGCACGTGTCCGCTAGGGAATGCTAACCGAAACAAATGCTTGCAGAAAACGGATGCACCAGGCTGCAAGGCGCATAACATGGTGCAACGACCCTCACAATGAGGAATGGGATAATGGATTCTACAGTCACCAATCTGCATCAGAGATTTAGCCACGCAGTAAGAATGTCAGACCTACCATCACGAGGGTGGCCTAAACTTACTGCGGGAAGAGGTCGGCACAAACGGGAAGCAGAAATCATAGTAATTATATCCTACAGAACTGCCCCCAGTATGCAGACTTGAGAAGAAAGAGGTGGCCCACTTACACTAGTGTCCAAGACAAACTGTATGGTGTGGCTGATAATCTGAGGCAGACGGCTGCCTTTTTTTGAGAATCCGAAATCCCAATCTAGTGAGAATGCAGAAGAAGAAGAATATATACCTTCTGCAAAATCATTCTTAATAGAATCAAAGGAGCAGTGGACACAACCCTGAGAGAAGAACAAGCTGGTTTTAGACCTGGGAGAAGCTGCTTAGGCCAAATAATTACAATACGACTAATTTTGGAGGAACATATTGAGAAGCAACAACCACTTATACTAAATTTCATCGATTTTAAAAAGCCTTTGATAGTCTACACAGAATCTCCATGTGGAATACCAGACAAAATAATAAACATTATCAAGAGCCTCTATGATGGTTCACAGTGTGCAGTTTGCTCACAGCAACTGGTTTAGAGTGGAAACCGGAGTAATGCAGGGCTGTATTCTATCTCCGCTATTGTTTGGAGTGGCCATTGACTGGGTGACGTGAAAATGTTGCAGGGGCAATACTGGGATCGATTGGGTAGAAAATAGTCAACTAGAAGATTTTGATTTTGCAGATGATATTGTCGTTAAGTAGAAACAACTAAGATATGCAAAGAAAAACAAACAACTTGTCATCTCTCCTTCTTCTTCTTTGCATTCATTCTTTACGATTAAATTTTAATCACTCTTTGTGATAGGTTTGATCTTTGCCAAGAACGTGTATACGTTGCACATTGGTTTGGTAGGCCCCTAAATGCATAGACTTCTACATGCTTAGGATACATGCATCCGATTTCAGCCAAACCTCCTTAGTCGCTTCTTACGACATGCGTTGCAGGTAACAGTGGTTCTATTCTTTACACCCCAAATTTGGGCCCCGGTAACCACTCTGGCGACGTCATCTATAGCATCAAAAGTTGGACTGCAAAAAAGCTATGAAAAAAAACAAATATAATGAGGACACCTATGGCAAGTAACGCAGATATCACCCTGGAATCTAAAATGATAGAAATAACAGAGCAGTTCACCTATTTAGGCAACAATTTTGATTGCACAGGAAATGTTAAAAAAAAATTATGCTACGAATTGGCAAAGCAACATCAGCTTTCAAAAGTCTAAATAAAATATGGAACTGCAAGTTATATAGTATTAAAACTAAATTACGAATTTTCAATTCAAATGTATCAATCCTAACATATGCCAGCGAGAGCTGGAAAATGACTAAAGATATAGAAAGCAAGTTGAATACATTTGAAAATAGATGTCTGCGTATAACAGTACGAGAGGAATTATTATTATTATATATAAAACAAATAGATCTATCTAGAAGGAACTCAAAGAACGTTGGCTGATACTACAAATAAGAATGACAAAATCGTGGTATTTTGGAAATATAAATAGACATGAAGTGGAGAAGACCATTATGGAAGGAGATATCCCAGCAAAGAGAAAGACCACAGAGAAGATGGAATCAAGATATAACTGAGGATTTAAGCATGACGGTTACAGAGGCGGACATCTTTCCTATGAGAGAGAGAGCAATTATGAAGGACTGTTAAGGTGGTAAAGTTCTGCTCAGGACAAGCTATTGAATGATGACATATATACATAAAACCAACTTCAGAATGAATTACAGTATACAAACTTAATTTTAGTACAAGTAAAAATATAAAATCAAGAATACCTGCACAAAAACTTTCTGCAACAAAATTCTTCTCTCCTTGGGAGTAAATTCACATCCTGTTTGTAACTGATCTGCATTTTCGAGTTGTGGCAAATCAAAAAACAGATAGAGACATTTCACCAAAGTTGAAGGCAAGGATGCTGCCGTCATACAGTCAATGAGTGTACTGCCACCAAGTGACAGTAGGTTTAATGCTGTTAGAAGCATCCATCCATTTCCATTTTCAATGGTGGACTCTATTTCCAGCAGCTGAACAATAGCACAGCTTGCAGCCTCTGTAAAATTACGCACAAAAATTGACTCAAAAATTATAATGCTATCATGTTTCTGCGAACTTATACATTTAATTACAATTATTTATACCTACACACTGAAAACAAATACTCAAATCATGACCACATTAAACATGGGTACATGTTCTAGCTAATAATTACAAAGTATTATCCTGGAGTATTTAATAACAAAAATAATATCCTTTGTTACTAAATATGATGTATTTAAGATTGCCTCTTAAATATGATATATGTTCTTTCTAAACGTCATGAAGTGCTGGGCATATTTCATATGCACAGAAACAAGCAAATGAAAAAACCCTGGAAAAGTTTATAATAAAAATGAACAGAAACAGAAGTAAACATACAAAGAAAAACAATAAATAGTTTGGCAGAATGCGCAACCATGGCAAGAGACAGGAAGTGTTGGAGAGCCAATGCAGCAGACTGTTAATGCAGAAATGACATTTAACTCAAAAAATTGTAATAAAAACACAGTAATAATAAGAGATTTAACACAATAACAAGCATTTATAAGACAAAAGTTGGGCTTTTGACATGTGGCTATAGAGAATAATGGGTAGTATTTCATGGACACAAAAATATAGACATAGACAGCAGAAATATTGAGAACTAGAAAATAATTACTAAATGAGATAAAAAAAGTTAATTGCATATTCTTTTACAGGACTTTGCGAATCAACCCCAACTTTTTAACGCTGTTTGTGATTTTTCTAGGCATTATTACATTCAGTAGTTTGCCATTGCTTTCTGAACGGGTGGTGCTATCGTCCTTTTGTAAAAATCCATGTGAAACAGTTTGCCACCAAACTGTCCGCAGCGTGATTCAAACTCCGAACGTTGGGGTTAATAGACCGAGTCACTATCCCCTAAGCCACAGACGCCACCGAATGAGATAAAGCAAAGATAAATTTAATATTTTGGTCACATAAAAAGACAAGACACTGCTGGACTATACTAGAAAGAATTATTTAAGACATACATGTAAGAGGAAGACAGTACCACAAATAGGAGGATAATATCAAGAGATCTACAGACATTAGAGCCACAAGAGATGTTGTGATCCAGCACAGAACAAACTATGTGATGCAAAACCTATTGTCTCCTGAGACAAAAAGATCAATGACATGATGACAGACAATAGCCTGTCAGAGTGTACAAGATGGGCAAGGGACAGACATTGTTGGGAGGTAAATTGCAGCCACTCTTTGATGCAGATAGTGTACAAAACCTTATCACAAGTCAATATGTGCAAAAATACAATTGAAGGAGTGTGAAATAATAACTACAATTTGCCCGAGTGGTTACCGGGCCCAAATTTGGGGTGTAAAGAATAGAACCGCTGTTACCTGCCACGCATGTCGTAAGAGGCAAGTAAGGAGGTTTGGCTGAAATCGGATGCAAGTGTCCTAAATGTGTAGAAGTCTATGTGTTTAGGGCCTACCAAACCAATGTACAACGTATTTACGTTCTTGGCAAAGATCAAACATATCACAAAGAGTGATTAAAATCGGTCATAAAGAACGAACGCAAAGAAGAAGATAACTACAATTTAAATTTATTAGCAACAATTTTTAAAATATATCTTACCTGTTGACTGGTTGGATGCTCTTCTTCTAATTTCTGTGACCATCAGTTTTGAAACATGGCTACAAAATTGAAGAATATCTCCCCATTTATCTGTCATTTCATGAGCTTGGGTACTCTCAAAGACCTGTTGATTATACATGAGCAATATACCGTACATGATCAGAACATACAACTCAACAAGAAAAGAACATAAAATTAATAAGACAAAATAGTTTTACTAGTATAAAATGAACTGTAATCTGTTCCAAAACTCCTGGGAAATTGTCACTATTAAAATTTAGCCAGTATATTGACTGTAATGTGTTTGATATACTTCAAATTGTTATAACAAAAATAGTTAAAATATGGAATGTTTAAATATTGTTAGATTATTTGATGTTTGCTAACTTGTGATAAATGTACAACAATTATTCTATAGCAATACTTGAGTAATAATAAATAACCTTGTGTGGAGAAAACGAACAAATAATATATACCAGACTACTTAATGCTGCAATTATTACTACAAAACAACATGAAATGTCAGAATTAATTAATATATTATTTATTACCTTAATAAACAGAGGTAGCATGCTGTACAATTTTTCTTCTTGATTTTTTTGTGTGGATTTCACAGTTGGGTGTCTAAATTCTGCAAAAAGCTTGCGTAGATGCATGAGGCCTAGGCTGTTATCCTGTGGATGTCCAGCTTGTGATGAGTCGCCACCCATCCGTTGGCCGAGTATCTTCTTTACAAAGCTCATTATGGCTGTTTCAGATCAGTGTCCAACCTGATGAAGTCTTTCATCGGCGGGTCACAAAACGTGAAACTGTCTACATAATAATGCTACTATTGTGTCGGCAAAGACTGTCATCATTTCTTATGTTTTTAAATTTGGAGAAATTGGTTTAATGATATAATTTTAGTAATCCTCTAAAATGAAATCTTAGCAGTCGTCGAAGTCGAGTAGCCACCAATCGAATATTCCAGCCAGTTGTCAATACAACCAAACAGGTGAAAAATTGCTGCACATTTACTACCTATTTGAAACATTTATTATTGACACATTTGATTATAAATTTACTGCATAAATATAGCAGTGTTAACGTCCTAAATATCAAGATGGATTATACGTGCTATTTTGCATTGTTTGGAATCGCATCAATAAACTCAATCGCCCATGAAGCACTTCCGCAAAGTTCACTACAGTGAGAGCCAGTTCCATTCAGAAAAGTGAGGCCAAATACTTATTTCGACAACTTTCTCATTTTTTTTTCCCGATCCAGAATCACTTGAACTTTTAGCTCTTCGGCTCGGTGCCATAGACATCGTAACCCTTCGGTTCGGTGCCACGAACACCGTAAATCTGGAGAACCTGTGGCTTTTCTGCCAGCCCGCGGAATTGAATCGCACTCACGGGGACTTTCACCCGTCGTCCAACGCGATACGAACACGCTGGGCAGGCGGGCTAACTTTCTCATTAAACACCTGTGTATCAAATACCTGTGTGTCTGATAATTAATATTGTGTACGATTTTTTGCTTTCGTTATTTTCATTGTCGCATTTTAATTTTCTTAATGTTGTCTTTTAACATATTTTTGTTCAATGAAATAAAGAAGTTATAGCTACTGGGTTATCTATGTGCACAATTTTCAATGAGACTGCAAAGAAGTTTTTTTTAAAGTGTTTTAAAGTCGAATGATTGACTTCATTGCACTGGGTTTTACGCCATATGGCTCGGTCCCTTTCCGCAGAAATGGCACGCCACCAGCCGAGAGTATTGCAAAATGTCGTATCTCCAGCAACAATCTTAGGGGACTGGAAAACAGAACAGTGCGGTTCGGATTCGAACCCCCAACCTTCCACTCACAAGGCAAAGTGCTTAACCACTTAGCCACAGTCACCCCCTGCAAAGAAGTGATTGGAGTAAAGTCTCTGAATATTTAAATAATGAGCGTGCTGAATTGTCAAATTAAGAAGATTTTCTAACATATGTGCAAGTTGTAAGTAATCAGTATATTGTACAAAGAACCCCATAAGGACAAGTGATTCTATTACAAGAATTAGCACAAGTTCCGTGAACATCTAGCAAGACTAATGAGTGGTTCCAGCAGGAAGCTAGTGTACATATAAAACTTCTAGCATAGTTAATAAAGATGCAGTCCCGATCTCACCCCCCACCCTTTCTTTCACACCCACCCCTCCCTCAAAAAAATACAAAGATGGTAGAATGCACTGTAGCATGTCAGAATTGTTGCCTACAAATAAATAGAAAGGACACGCAAAAATTAGCTGCACAGTTCAACATCATGGCTTGGAAATGTGTTAACAAACTGATAAATAAACAGCACTAATGAGGGAGATCGGATAAAATGGTATTTGATAACGATAATTTTTCTTCTCTTCCACCATTGACTTCTTTATAGAAGTGTTGGGGGTGAAACCTAGTGATCTTGTGTGTGCTTGTTTTTCTTCTCTTCCACCATTGACTTCTTTATAGAAGTGTTGGGGTGAAACCTAGTGATCTTGTGTGTGCTTGTTTTTCTTCTCGTCCACCATTGACTTCTTTATAGAAGTGTTGGGGTGAAACCTAGTGATCTTGTGTGTGCTTGTTTTAAGGCACTTTGTAAGCTGATATTCATGTTCGTAAGGCTGTTCTTGATGCCGTCGCTTCATCTTTTGCGTGGTCTTCCTCTTGCCTTGTACTCATTATACTTTTTCTGTGTGGCTCTCTGTGGTAGGCGATAAGTAAGCAGTTATAAATTAACCATGTTTGTCATACTTTATGTAGACGTAGGACTTGCAATACGCTTTGAGTACATTCATTCTGCTTTAATGGCACTGACATTTATTTTAAAATGATAAATGCATTAGCTATCAATATTAAGCTCATTTTTTTCTATAATTGCGATGAGATGTAACGACAAATACATTGTTCGATTCTTAGCTAGATGTACCCATACAGCTGATGTTGTCGAACTACAACAGTCTTGACTATCCATTTGGCTAGTATGTTTCTAAAATGTTTAATCCACATCTATTCTATGCTTTTCTCTCCTCGCTGCATACAAAAGACAAAAACATAGATAAGTTTGTTACAGAAACTACAATATTGTATATCTTTCTTCACTGTGCTAAATTTTGCAACTAAATATAGTTTCAAAATATTCAGAGATAAGACATCAACATGAAATAAGTTTCGTTTTTTTTTTTTTAAATGGCGTATTTAATTAAGAATATATTTTGAAACAAAGAAGTATTTACGCTGCACAAGTATACTATTAACACTCAAACATTAATCACAATTATGTATATATATATATATATATATATATATATATATATATATATATGTGTGTGTGTGTGTGTGTGTGTGTGTTGTGTAAAATACCTCAGTTATGTAACTTAAGGTACGCATAGTTGCAAGAAAGTAAAAAAGACAATTAGGAATATACGACTTTTTAATTATTGGGGAATAAAATTACACTAGGTCGCTATGCCAAGACAAAAAAAAGTCGAATAGAAAGAAACACACATTATTTATTTTTTACAGGAAAGAAAAAAACGGTATTTACTAGACATTAGCATTATCAACAATATTTTGCAAAGTCATTTATGAATGGGATAATGTATTTGGATTATTAAACAGTCCTGCACTCACAAAATAAATACCAAAAGCGATTCTCATCTTTGTCTTAATCTCCCTAGATGTATGTTAACTAACTAACTAACTAACTAACTAACTAACTAACTAACTAACTAACTAACTAACTAACTAACTATATCGTGAAACTCAGTGAATCGAACATTGCACATAAACATATATGTGGGAAACTGTTGGTACAGTAGGAAAACGCATACACTTATTATACTATTATCGAAATTATATGTACTAAACATTAAATTTTGGCACGGCGACTATGTGTAACCACCACTTTAAGCTGCAATATAATATATAATGATTTCGTTTTAACTCTTCTCTAATCACGTGCACATAAAAGTCCGCTCCTTTTTGCTTTTTGTTCAATGATCATCCAAAAAAATTTAAAGATCATTAACTTCTTTACCACTGGAGTAAATAGAAGTTTATAACCAGCAATAATAATAAATACAGAAATATGCTTAACAGCTACATTTAATAAAGCGGTAATATTATCAAATCAACAATCGCAATGTATCTACCACTAGAACTTCATCGGGGAAACGAGGAGTTGAAATTAAAGTTCAACACTTGAAGGTGACATAAATGAGAGATATATGGTTATTAATAGAGCAACAAGTTCTGTCATGTATTTATTCTGATCTTTTCCAATGGTGAAAAGCGCAATTATCTACGCTGTAGATTTATATACAAAGATACACTCAAGAACTCGATGAAATCTTTTGGCATAGATGACAACAACTGGGAGAATGCTGCTTAAGACAGATCAGCCTGGCGCACACTTCTTCGACACGGTTCCTCGGCCTGCGAGGCAGATAGAACAGCACGGATGGAGCAAAAACGTCAAAACAGAAAGGCAGTAAAACTTCCCACAAGTGCAAGTATACCTTGCCCACACTGTACACGAACATTTCAAGCCCGTATCGGGCTCACTAGTCATCTACGCACACACAGACAAACAGCGCAACTACATTCCCTTGGATGAAAATGTGTGTGGTCATCATCACCTGTGATAGACGAGCATCATATATATATATATATATATATATATATATATATATATATATATATATAGTGTTGCATAATGTCGCACAAGAAAGCTGAAGTGGGTTTCTGTGGCTAAATGGTTGTACCGTTGCCTTGAGAGTCGAAAGTTGTTGGTTCGAATTCGGACCGCGCCGTTCTGTTCACGGGTTGTTTTTTTTCTAGAGACCCCTAGGATTGTTGCCGAAGCTACGGAGTTCGTGCTGTGTGCTATACTCTCGACAGGTGGCGTGCCATTTCTGCGGAGAGGGACCGAGCTATATGGTGTAAAAACCGGTGCAATAAAGTCAATCCTTCGGCTTTAAAACTCTTTAAACATGAAGGCTGAAGAACATGAAAACCTTATTGAACATGTTCTGAATGCTTAACTGGCATCTTGAATTTACGCTAAAGGGGGCGCCGTTGAGGCTATAAATACATATACTGTAGATTCATTCTTGTGGCTTCATAATATATTTTGTTTGCAATTATTTGATGTATTTTTCATTTATCAATGTTGCATTTCTCACTTTATAATATTTAACGTTTTGTATCATAGTAAATAATTATTATTGTGAAAAAAAAATGATAATGCTAATGTCGCAATACACAAATACTAAATATATACAACCAACCAGAAGCGTAGAACGACTATCATGCAATATACATTAGCAGCAGTGTTATATTGTAAACAATAATAATCATAATAATTTAGTTTCGGACACGTGATCTAAAACATTTAACGATTGTATTGTATTTTTATTTCTCTCGTACCGTTAGCGTTATACGTTACATTGAACATTCAAGCATACATTGCTGCATACTGATATATCCTGGACTATTCGTTCAGCCGAACCTCTTTTTTTGGAGTTGAGTTCGATATTTCTCAGATAATAAATAGAAAGACACAAGTGATGGTTATATCAATTCAAAAATGCATAAGTAGGATAAAAGGAATAGTTCTAAAAAAAAAAAAAAAAAAGCACTTAAAACACATGAGTATAATAATAGCATCCGTTTGTAAATGTAATACAGAAATAACGAGAAGAATCAACCCATCTAATGCAGCTTTCTGAGAAATGAAAAACATGTTAAAAGCTAAAAGCTCAAATAGAAAGTAAGAAATCGAGTATTACAGTACTATGTTATGTTATGCGATCGACGTCATGGCACATTGGGCATTCCCATTAGTGATCCGTCTCCGCTGCAGCAGCCATCCCAAAGTCCATTTGCTCACCCGGCACCGTACGCTTGAGAAGTTGATTAGTATATCTTCTCTCTCTGCCATGAAGACGACACATCTGACATGTCCAAACTTAATGTCTAATTCTCGAACTCTTTCCGGCGTATGAGACTCGCTCGTGGTGTCACATAAATGAGAGCGTACCGCATTGATGATATCGGCTCTGTCCATGCTTCTGCCCGCTTGAGTTGGGGCGTTGTTTGCAAGAAAGTCAGCACGCTCGTTACCCTGAACTCCAGCATGTCCTGGTATGTACAGTCAAGTAATTTTCTTGAGATGTGATCTTCGAATGATGTCCACCCATTCCATGCGCAGACTTCCAGATTCAATCCTTTGAAGCATATTCATCACATTACAGTACTGTGTAGAGTCCGCCTGTTGAAGCATATTTATCATATTACAGTACTGTGTAGAGTCCGCCTGTTGATACGGATTCCATGCGCAGACTTCCAGGCTCACTCCTTTGAAGCATATTCATCATATTACAGTACTGTGTAGAGATCGCCTGTTGAAGCATATTCATCATATTACAGTACTGCGTAGAGATCGCCTGTTGAAGCATATTCATCATATTACAGTACTGTTGATATACGGATGTGAAGCATGGATAAGATGTAATCTCTCTTTAGCCTGTTACGCCCTTGGCGTTTAGGGCAGCAACAAACATACACCATTCTTCCCTGTTCATGGCCTTCCTCTGTATTGTGTTCCAGCTATGATTCATTTCCTTCAGCTCTTGCTCTATCGTTCTCCTCCAGGTCGTCTTGGGTCTTCCACGCTTTCGCCTACCCTCTGGAGTCCATCTCAGTGCAGTTTTCGTGTCGGAGCCAGTCTCCATGCGCATCACATGTCCAATCCATCTCCAGCGTCGTCTTCGGATGATAGTGCCCATATTCTCTTGTTGGCATCGTGCAAGCAATTCTTGATTCGAGATAGTAGTCGGCCAGTACACGCGTAAGATTTTTCGCAGACAAGTTGTATGAAAGGCGGAGAGTCTTGACATATCCTGTCATTCTCCAGCATTCCGATCCGTACAGCAATGTTGACAGCACACAGCTGTTATAGATACTAGTCTTGGTTCTGATGCTGTATTGGGCAGATTTCAAGGCGGTCTGAAGGGTCATGAATGCACTTCGTGCCTTACTCAGTCTGTTTTTAATGTCAGATCCAGCGCCTCCTTCATTGCTAATAACACTTCCAAGGTATGTGAAAGCGGTTGTATCTCGGAGGGTTTTACCTTCTAGTTTGACTGGTGCTGGGGTTGCTATGTTCAGAGTCATTACTTCAGTTTTCTTCTGATTTATTTTCAGCCCAACCATCTCACTATATTGGTTAAGGCGCATGTCTTTTCCTGGATATCTCTATGTGTATGAGATAGGAGTGCGATGTCATCTGCAAAATCTAGGTCTTCCAGAGTGGATGTGAGCGTCCATCTAATACCTCTTGCCTTATCTTCCGTTGTTTACGCATCACCCAATCTATGACAGTGTTGAATAATAGGGCTGACATAACACATCCTTGTCGCACGCCTGTTTTTACTTCAAACTTTAGTTCTGAAGTTTCAACACTGCATGCAAACTTGCTGTAGCAGCTTTTATAATATTTATAAAACACAGTGGGATTCCATACCATCTTAAGATACGCCATAGACTTTCGCGGTGTATGCTATCAAAAGCTTTTTCAAAATCTACAAAGTTGATATAGAGTTTGCTTTGCCATTCTGTGCATTGCTCTATGATATTTCTAAGAGCAAATATTTGGCCTATACAGCTCCGTCCTCTGCGAAATCCTGCTTGTTCCTTTCTTAGTTTCTTATCCACAGCATCAGTAATACGTTGTACAATGATTTTGCTTAAGATTTTACTTGGACAGAAAGCAGTGTTATTCCACGCCAATTATTACAATCGGCAAGGGAGCCCTTCTTGGGGATCTTGATGATGACTCCTCTGTTCCATGCATCAGGTATTATTTGGGTATTCCATATAGTAGTAAACAAGGGTTGCAATATATTAGCTGCAAGTTCTGGGTCTATTTTGAATAGTTCTGCGTTTAAGTTATCATTCCCTGGTGCCTTGTTATTCTTAAGAGATTTAATTGCTGTAATGATCTCATCCCGGCTGGGTGTTTCAATGCCAATTTCTAATTCCTCTGTTGGCTCTGGTATGTCTGCTACTACCGTTGGCGGTGGTCTATTTAGCAATTCTTTAAAATGCTCTGTCCATCGTATTTCTTGTTCCTTTTCCGTTGTCAATAGTATTCCATTCTTATCCTTTATGAGAGTATTTGATCTCCTGTAATGTTTCCCGCTTATTAGCTTTGTAATTTTGTACACTGTTCCCTGATCACACTTTTTGCTGCTTCTTCTGCCTGCACTGCCAGGTCTTCAACATACATTCTTTGTCAGCTCTCACAGCCCGTTTGATTTCTTTACTTGCGCTTTTGTACTGTTCTTGGTATCTTGCTTTCAGTCTTTGCTTCTAACAATTTCTTTTTAATATTCTTCGGCTGTCTATTATTTTCCATGTTGTTGGTGTTATCCATTCTTTTCTTTTCTTTGTGCGGTACCCTAGACATGTTTCACTGCTCTGGCTATATATAGATGCTATGTTGTCCCATGTTCTATCTATGTTGTCAGTTTCATCCGTAGTTTCATTACTTTCTAGGGCTTGGAATCTGTTCTTTATCTGCATTATAAACTTATCCCTTACTTCCGTGTCTTTTAGTCTATCCACATCGAACCTCTTTTGGAAGTTTTTCTGTTGTCCTGTTTTTCTTAGTTTAAGTTTGACATAAGCTGTGACTAGGTGGTGGTCGCTACCAACATCTGCACCTCTCTTGACTACAACATCTAGCAGCGAGCGTCTCCAGGGTCCATTGATCATTATATGGTCTATTTGGTTTTTATCTCTGCCATTAGGGAATACCATGTTAATTTGTGGATATCTAAATGTTGAAATAGGGTTCCTCCTATAACGAGATTGTTCATGCTGCAGAAGTTTACTAAACGTTCCCATTTTCGTTCATCATACCACATCCATATTTTCCCATAGTTCTATAACTATGCGTGTTGTCTTGTCCGACCTTCGCATTTAGATCTCCCATAACAATGATAACATCATGGGATGGTGACTTGTCTAATTCTGCTTGTAGGTTTTCGTAGTAAGAGTCTTTCTTTGTATCTTCGCTATCATTAGTTGGCGCATAGCATTGTAGGATTGTGATGTTTGTATGCTTCCCTTTAGTCTGATCTTAATCAAGCGGCTACTGATAGGTTTCCATTCTAACAGACACTTTTCCACGCCTTTTCTTAGGATTACTGCTACTCCTTCATGGTGTAGGTCATCGTCTCGTCCAGAAAAAGGACTGTTTCACCTGTTGCAGTGGTACTTCTTCCATTTCCTGTCCATCTGCTCTCGCTAACCCTTAGGATATGTAGATTATATCTTCTCATTTCTGCTGTTATTTGTGACAGTTTTCCGGTTTCGTACATTGTTCTTACATTCCAGCATCCAATTCTGGTCTTGGTTTTGGCATTCAGGACTTCCGTCCTCATGAAAGTAGCTTCCTTTCGGCTTTCACCACTTCCAGTCATGTGAGTCAATGACTCTGGTAGCCCTTCATGCCTGTAGATAGGTTGTATGTTTGTTGTTGTTTCCGTAACTTTAATTTTTTTAAAGGATGGGATCGTTAGTCCCAAGCCCAACCCCCAACCTGGAGGACCAGGAGACCATGCTTCGTCTGTCCTCTCTTCAGTGACCTTTCCGGCTTGGGTAACCCTTCCGGGAACATAAGTTCCGCCGTCATAGCTCACTGTATCATTGGAGCACGCAAGCCTCCCCACCACTACAAGGTAATGGCCTCATGGGGAGGATAAGATGTAATAAGAATAGTAAACTATTAGAGGCTGCAGATGTGTGGTTTAATAGTTATAGATGATGAGACTATCATGGACAGAAAAGATGACAAATGATAATGTTCTCAAGAACAGATCAATTATGAAACCTACCAGAAAGAAACAGCGTTGCGTGAAAATGTTAAAACGGTGCGAATACACTGTGAAAACGGGCAAGATACAAGGAAAGAGAGATCGACAGAGGGAAAATATTGTTAGACAGCAAAACATCATGAATCGGTGTATAGACAGTATAAGAATTCATAGCTAGGACAAAAGTCAGAGAGTTGTGGAAGAACCTGGTAAATTATGCCTGCTAACACGACACTTGATGATAATGATGATCGTTTGCTTCTCTCAGTAAAGTTAGTTTCAATGATTTCCTTTTGGGTTATTTCTTTATTGAATCATTTGTCTCACCATCAATGTCTGCTTTGTGATTCTTCGCTCATTTCTTTTCAGAGAAATCCCAACATACCTCCATCTACTCTTTCTTAGAACAGTTCACTAATTGTTAATAGTGGTTGACCAGACGTTTCTCTGATCTCATCTCCTCTTCTGAATTCGTTCCATTTTATGCTCATTAGTTTTCGCAGACATCTATTTTCAAATGCATTCGACTACCTCTGAAGTAGGGATAAGGTTCTCATGAATGGCGAGGGACCCTGGTGATAAGAAAAACAAGCCTTCAAGCAAAAATCAGTCTGAGTGACCATATTAGGCGTAGTTACTACGCCTGTATTCATAACAAGCGAACGTTTTATTTAAAAATTTCATTGAACTTAGTTTCTATATTTTTAGTTATTTTCCAACTTTCCCTGTGATATGTTAGGATTGTCACAAAGTTGAATAGTTTCTATATTTTTAGTTATTTTCCAACTCTCCCTGTGATATGTTAGGATTGTCACAAAGTTGAATAGTTTCTATATTTTTAGTTATTTTCCAACTTTCCCTGTGATATGTTAGGATTGCCACAAAGTTGAATAGTTTCTATATTTTTAGTTATTTTCCAACTCTCCCTGTGATATGTTAGGATTGTCACAAAGTTGAATAGTTTCTATATTTTTAGTTATTTTCCAACTTTCCCTGTGATATGTTAGGATTGTCACAAAGTTGAATAGTTTCTATATTTTTAGTTATTTTCCAACTTTCCCTGTGATATGTTAGGATTGTCACAAAGTTGAATAGTTTCTATATTTTTAGTTATTTTCCAACTTTCCCTGTGATATGTTAGGATTGTCACAAAGTTGAATAGTTTCTATATTTTTAGTTATTTTCCAACTCTCCCTGTGATATGTTAGGATTGTCACAAAGTTGAATAGTTTCTATATTTTTAGTTATTTTCCAACTTTCCCTGTGATATGTTAGGATTGCCACAAAGTTGAAATTGAAAAATCGCAATTTGTTTTTTAGTATTTAGAACTTGCAATTCCATATATGCTGTTAATATTTAAAATCTGATGTTGCTTTTACGATTCATAGCATAATTTATTTATTTATTCATAGCATAATTTATTTATTTATTCATAGCATAATTTTTTTTTTTTTTTGGCTGTCTCCTCCCGTCCAGTAAAAATCGTTACCAAGATACGTGAACTGCTCTGTTATTTGTTTTATCATTTTGGACTCCAGCGTTACCTATCATGGGAGTCTTCCTTACATTTGTCTTATCGTAGCTTATTTGTACTCAAACTTTTGACGATATGGAGGATAAGTTGTCTGATGTTCTGGTTGTTTTTTATTCACACGGCAATATCCTGTGCAAAATCACAATTTGTCAGTCGTCTGTTTTCCATGCAATCGATATCAGTTTCGCCCTTGAGAATTTTCTTGTCACCCAGTCATTGGCCACTCACTAGCAGAGATAAAATACAACTTTGCTAGACTCCGGTTTCAACCATAAACCAGTCACTTTGGCAATCGTCAGTTCCGGATAGCACACTGTGGACCATCATACAAGCTTCTGATAACAACTTCTGATAATCACTTAGCCGCAGAGTGGATGGTCTGACATCGGGGTGCGACAAAGATCGACACCAGAACTGATTAACTGCACCAGGGAGAGAGGGAGAGAGTTGTGGAGAGACATGATCGCATACGCCGGCAGGCATGAGACAATTGTTTGAATTATTTGGTATACTCAGCTTCTATCAGGTCTAAATGCATGTCATTCTTTCTTCTTTCATGGTTGTATTCACTGCTCCACTGAGACTGATTTTGCATAAAGTCTAGGTTATTACTGACAATTGGATATCTCTCTGGTTGTATTCACTGCTCCACTGAGACTGATTTTACATAAAGTCTAGGCTATTACTGACAATTGGATATCTCTCTGGTTGTATTCACTGCTCCACTGAGACTGATTTTACATAAAGTCTAGGTTATTACTGACAATTGCATATCTCTCTGGTTGTATTCACTGCTCCACTGAGACTGATTTTACATAAAGTCTAGGCTATTACTGACAATTGGATATCTCTCTGGTTGTATTCACTGCTCCACTGAGACTGATTTTACATAAAGTCTAGGCTATTACTGACAATTGGATATCTCTCTGGTTGTATTCACTGCTCCACTGAGACTGATTTTACATAAAGTCTAGGTTATTACTGACAATTGCATATCTCTCTGGTTGTATTCACTGCTCCACTGAGACTGATTTTACATAAAGTCTAGGTTATTACTGACAATTGCATATCTCTCTGGTTGCTGCAATCTTTAAGATCACATTGTTAGGGATCTTAATAATTATTCCCTTCTTCCATTGCTATGGGTCTGTTTCTTCTTCCTATATTTTATTAAATAGAACGTGTACCTGGCAAATTGCTGTATCATCTGCCGCGATGTTGTCATGGTCTGCCGCCTTGTTTGTCAGAGAATGGTTGCAGTGGCGTAGCCTGACAATGCGAGATAGGTGTGCTGCTACTTAAAATGAGCATGTGCCACTCCTATTTAACCTCTTTTCACTTTTAATTGAAAAGTGAACTACATGTATATTCAATCACGCACCGATAGTTATTGAACTGGGAAAATATTTTTATAAACAATACATATTTCCATTGACATGTTTCACTTGAAGATCATGTCCATTCTTCTTACTTTTTGCAGAAACTTCTCTGAGACGTCATCGTAAAATGTCATCTTCGTTTTAACGTTGCCCAAAAGTTCCTTCTCTATGACGACATCGTAAAATGTCATCTTCGTTCTAATCTTGCATAAAACTTCTATATGATGACATGGTAAAATATCATCTTCGTTCTAACCTTGCAGAAACTTCTCTATGACGACATCGTAAAATGTCATCTACGTTCTAACCTTGCAGAAACTTCTCTATGACGACATCGTAAAATGTCATCTTCGTTCTAACCTTGCACAAAACTTCTCTATGACGACATCGTAAAATGTCATCTTCGTTCTAACCTTGCACAAAACTTCTCTATGACGACATCGTAAAATGTCATCTTCGTTCTAACCTTGCATAAAACTTCTATATGATGACATGGTAAAATATCATCTTCGTTCTAACCTTGCATAAAACTTCTCTATGACGACATCGTAAAATGTCATCTTCGTTCTAACCTTGCAGAAACTTCTCTATGACGTCATCGTAAAATGTCATCTTCGTTCTAACCTTGCAGAAACTTCTCTATGACGACATGGTAAAATGTCATCTTCGTTCTAACCTTGCAGAAACTTCTATGACGTCATCGTAAAATGTCATCTTCGTTCTAACCTTGCAGAAACTTCTCTATGACGACATGGTAAAATGTCATTTTCGTTCTAACCTTGCAGAAACTTCTCTATGATATAATCGTAAAATGTCATCTTCGTTCCAACCTTGCAGAAACTTCTCTATGACGACATGGTAAAATATCATCTTCGTTCTAATCTTGCAGAAACTTCTCTATGACGTCATCGTAAAATGTCATCTTCGTTCTAACCTTGCAGAAACTTCTCTATGGCGACATGGTAAAATGTCATCTTCGTTCTAACCTTGCAGAAACTTCTATGACGTCATCGTAAAATGTCATCTTCGTTCTAACCTTGCAGAAACTTCTCTATGACGTCATCGTAAAATGTCATCTTCGTTCTAACCTTGCACAAAACTTCTATATGATGACATGGTAAAATATCATCTTCGTTCTAATCTTGCACAAAACTTCTATATGATGACATGGTAAAATATCATCTTCGTTCTAACCTTGCACAAAACTTCTCTATGATGACATGGTAAAATGTCATCTTCGTTCTAACCTTGCAAACTCTATTGAGACATGGTAAACTTCGTTCTAACCTGCAAAACTTCTTTTGACGACATGGTAAAATATCTTCGTTCTAACCTTGCAAAAACTTCTATGACGACATGGTAAAATATCATCTTCGTTCTAACCTTGCAAAAACTTCTTATGACGACATGGTAAAATATCATCTTCGTTCTAACCTTGCATAAAACTTCTATATGACGACATGGTAAAATATCATCTTCGTTCTAACCTTGCATAAAACTTCTATATGACGACATGGTAAAATATCATCTTCGTTCTAACCTTGCATAAAACTTCTATATGACGACATGGTAAAATATCATCTTCGTTCTAACCTTGCATAAAACTTCTATATGACGACATGGTAAAATATCATCTTCGTTCTAACCTTGCATAAAACTTCTATATGACGACATGGTAAAATATCATCTTCGTTCTAACCTTGCATAAAACTTCTATATGACGACATGGTAAAATATCATCTTCGTTCTAACCTTGCATAAAACTTCTATATGATGACATGGTAAAATATCATCTTCGTTCTAACCTTGCATAAAACTTCTATATGATGACATGGTAAAATATCATCTTCGTTCTAACCTTGCATAAAACTTCTATATGATGACATGGTAAAATATCATCTTCGTTCTAATCTTGCATAAAACTTCTATATGATGACATGGTAAAATATCATCTTCGTTCTAATCTTGCATAAAACTTCTATATGATGACATGGTAAAATATCATCTTCGTTCTAACTTGCATAAAATTCTCTATGACGACATGGTAAAATTATCTTCGTTCTAATTTGCATAAAACTTCTATATGATGACATGGTAAAATGTCATCTTCGTTCTAATCTTGCATAAAACTTCTCTATGACGACATGGTAAAATATCATCTTCGTTCTAATCTTGCATAAAACTTCTCTATGACGACATGGTAAAATATCATCTTCGTTCTAATCTTGCATAAAACTTCTATATGACGACATGGTAAAATGTCATCTTCGTTCTAATTTTGCATAAAACTTCTATATGATGACATGGTAAAATGTCATCTTCGTTCTAATTTGCATAAAACTCTCTATGACGACATGGTAAAATATCATCTTCGTTCTAATCTTGCATAAAACTTCTATATGACGACATGGTAAAATATCATCTTCGTTCTAACCTTGCATAAAACTTCTCTATGACGACATGGTAAAATATCATCTTCGTTCTAATCTTGCATAAAACTTCTCTATGACGACATGGTAAAATATCATCTTCGTTCTAATCTTGCATAAAACTTCTATATGATGACATGGTAAAATATCATCTTCGTTCTAATCTTGCATAAAACTTCTATATGATGACATGGTAAAATATCTTCGTTCTAACCTTGCATAAAACTTCTATATGATGACATGGTAAAATATCATCTTCGTTCTAACCTTGCATAAAACTTCTATATGATGACATGGTAAAATATCATCTTCGTTCTAATCTTGCATAAAACTTCTATATGATGACATGGTAAAATGTCATCTTCGTTCTAATTTTGCACAAAACTTCTATATGATGACATGGTAAAATGTCATCTTCGTTCTAACCTTGCACAAAACTTCTATATGATGACATGGTAAAATATCATCTTCGTTCTAATCTTGCATAAAACTTCTATATGACGTCATGGTAAAATGTCATCTTCGTTCTAATTTTGCATAAAACTTCTATATGATGACATGGTAAAATGTCATCTTCGTTCTAATCTTGCATAAAACTTCTATATGATGACATGGTAAAATATCATCTTCGTTCTAATCTTGCATAAAACTTCTCTATGACGACATGGTAAAATATCATCTTCGTTCTAATCTTGCATAAAACTTCTCTATGACGACATGGTAAAATATCATCTTCGTTCTAACCTTGAATAAAACTTCTCTATGACGACATGGTAAAATATCATCTTCGTTCTAATCTTGCATAAAACTTCTATATGACGACATGGTAAAATATCATCTTCGTTCTAACCTTGAATAAAACTTCTCTATGACGACATGGTAAAATATCATCTTCGTTCTAACCTTGCATAAAACTTCATATGCAATAGTCAAAAAGCTCGCCCGTGTGTTGCCGGAGCTCTCATGGAGAGCAAAGAATAGTAAAATTGCGACCCACAAGCACGTCGTAAGAGGCGACTGAGGTAGGGGCCTAGGGAAACTACTCTGGTAAATAAAAAGCATCGCAGAAATCGGATGTGCTGGCCTACGTGTAGGCGCATAACTGGCACAACGTGCAATCGCTTTTAGGCTCAGATCACATAGAAATCACAAAGAGTGGTTAACACTTGGTCGGTGTGAAGCGTTGGAAAAAGAAGTTACAGTAGTTATTACTATTTGTGATATGGTCTACTGTTGTTTTCGGTAAAGTGGAAAGAATTAATTAAATATTCATTATAGCAGATGTTGGAAATATCCACCACGGGCTTCAAGATATGTCTGTACAAGTATGTTCTAATTGTCAAATACCGTCTGTTGATATCTCTTGAATGTTAGTTCTGATTACCTTTTTCAGGTCCTCTATGGTGTGTACATTATTTTTGTAAACTTTTGTTTTTATGGATACCCATAGATAATAATGTATTGGTGTTAGATCTGGAGAAAGAGCAGGCCAAATTCCGCATGAAATTACGCGAATTGCAAATATTTCTTCCTAAAAATGCAGTAATGCTGTAGCTGTGTGTGCAGCTGCACCATCTTACTGGAACCACGCTTCTTCAATTTCACGCTCATTCAGTTGTTTTAAGAATGGTTCTAGAATGTCAGTCCAGTACCGATTGAAATTTATAGTGTTGTTGAAGAATATTGGTCCAATTCAACTTTTTCTACTTACGGCACACCATACCCCGATTTTTGTTATCATGTAGAGGCGCTGTATGAAATACATTTTGATTAAAGCTGCTCCAAATGCGATTATTTTGACTATTAACGTATCCAGATAGATGAAACCATGCCTCATCAGAGAAGAATGTTACATTGAGAATTGATTTCTCTTGTTTAGCTAGAAATTCGTGAACTCACGTGCAGTAATTGACTATGGGTTGATTGTCTCCTCTCTCTCTCTCTTTTAGTTCAGATATAGCAGAAATCCTGTATACGTGAAAATGTAACTGGTGTTCTCTCTCTCGCGATCGTTATTAAGCCGTTTTTTTAACATTCTATTGTGATATATAAACAGCCAAACAGTAAATGAATATGAACTTCTATCTGCCATTAGGCTACTATAGTAAATGAACTTCTATCTGTCATTAGGCTACTATAGTAAATGAACTTCTATCTGACATTAGGCTACTATAGTAAATGAACTTCTATCTGTCATTAGGCTACTATAGTAAATGAACTTCTATCTGACATTAGGCTACTATAGTAAATGAACTTCTATCTGCCATTAGGCTACTATAGTAAATGAACTTCTATCTGTCATTAGGCTACTATAGTAAATGAACTTCTATCTGCCATTAGGCTACTATAGTAAATGAACTTCTATCTGCCATTAGGCTACTATAGTAAATGAACTTCTATCTGTCATTAGGCTACTATAGTAAATGAACTTCTATCTGACATTAGGCTACTATAGTAAATGAACTTCTATCTGCCATTAGGCTACTATAGTAAATGAACTTCTATCTGCCATTAGGCTACTATAGTAAATGAACTTCTATCTGTCATTAGGCTACTATATTAAATGAACTTCTATCTGCCATTAGGCTACTATAGTAAATGAACTTCTATCTGCCATTAGGCTACTATAGTAAATGAACTTCTATCTGACATTAGGCTACTATAGTAAATGAACTTCTTTCTGACATTAGGCTACTATAGTAAATGGACATGAACTTCTATCTGACATTAGGCTACTATAGTAAATGGACATGAACTTCTATCTGTCATTAGGCTACTATAGTAAATGAACTTCTATCTGACATTAGGCTACTATAGTAAATGAACTTCTATCTGCCATTAGGCTACTATAGTAAATGAACTTCTATCTGCCATTAGGCTACTATAGTAAATGAACTTCTATCTGACATTAGGCTACTATAGTAAATGAACTTCTTTCTGACATTAGGCTACTATAGTAAATGGACATGAACTTCTATCTGACATTAGGCTACTATAGTAAATGGACATGAACTTCTATCTGCCATTAGGCTACTATAGTAAATGAACTTCTATCTGACATTAGGCTACTATAGTAAATGGACATGAACTTCTATCTGACATTATGCTACTATAGTAAATGGACATGAACTTCTATCTGCCATTAGGCTACTATAGGTAAATGGACATGATCTTCTATCTGTCATTAGGCTACTATAGTAAACGAACTTCTATCTGACATTAGGCTACTATAGTAAATGAACTTCTATCTGACATTAGGCTACTATAGTAAATGAACTTCTATCTGACATTAGGCTACTATAGTAAATGAACTTCTATCTGACATTAGGCTACTATAGTAAATGGACATGAACTTCTATCTGACATTAGGCTACTATAGTAAATGAACTTCTATCTGACATTAGGCTACTATAGTAAATGGACATGAACTTCTATCTGACATTAGGCTACTATAGTAAATGAACTTCTATCTGACATTAGGCTACTATAGTAAATGGACATGAACTTCTATCTGACATTAGGCTACTATAGTAAATGAACTTCTATCTGACATTAGGCTACTATAGGTAAATGGACATGATCTTCTATCTGTCATTAGGCTACTATAGTAAATGAACTTCTATCTGACATTAGGCTACTATAGTAAATGGACATGAACTTCTATCTGACATTAGGCTACTATAGTAAATGAACTTCTATCTGACATTAGGCTACTATAGTAAATGAACTTCTATCTGCCATTAGGCTACTATAGTAAATGAACTTCTATCTATAATTAGGCTACTATAGTAAATGAACTTCTATCTGACATTAGGCTACTATAGTAAATGAACTTCTATCTTCCATTAGGCTACTATAGTAAATGAACTTCTATCTTCCATTAGGCTACTATAGTAAATGAACTTCTATCTGTCATTAGGCTACTATATTAAATGAACTTCTATCTGCCATTAGGCTACTATAGTAAATGAACTTCTATCTGCCATTAGGCTACTATAGTAAATGAACTTCTATCTGACATTAGGCTACTATAGTAAATGGACATGAACTTCTATCTGACATTAGGCTACTATAGTAAATGAACTTCTATCTGACATTATGCTACTATAGTAAATGAACTTCTATCTGCCATTAGGCTACTATAGTAAATGAACTTCTATCTGCCATTAGGCTACTATAGTAAATGAACTTCTATCTGACATTAGGCTACTATAGTAAATGAACTTCTTTCTGACATTAGGCTACTATAGTAAATGGACATGAACTTCTATCTGACATTAGGCTACTATAGTAAATGGACATGAACTTCTATCTGCCATTAGGCTACTATAGTAAATGAACTTCTATCTGACATTAGGCTACTATAGTAAATGGACATGAACTTCTATCTGACATTATGCTACTATAGTAAATGGACATGAACTTCTATCTGCCATTAGGCTACTATAGGTAAATGGACATGATCTTCTATCTGTCATTAGGCTACTATAGTAAACGAACTTCTATCTGACATTAGGCTACTATAGTAAATGAACTTCTATCTGACATTAGGCTACTATAGTAAATGAACTTCTATCTGACATTAGGCTACTATAGTAAATGAACTTCTATCTGACATTAGGCTACTATAGTAAATGGACATGAACTTCTATCTGACATTAGGCTACTATAGTAAATGAACTTCTATCTGACATTAGGCTACTATAGTAAATGGACATGAACTTCTATCTGACATTAGGCTACTATAGTAAATGAACTTCTATCTGACATTAGGCTACTATAGTAAATGGACATGAACTTCTATCTGACATTAGGCTACTATAGTAAATGAACTTCTATCTGACATTAGGCTACTATAGGTAAATGGACATGATCTTCTATCTGTCATTAGGCTACTATAGTAAATGAACTTCTATCTGACATTAGGCTACTATAGTAAATGGACATGAACTTCTATCTGACATTAGGCTACTATAGTAAATGAACTTCTATCTGACATTAGGCTACTATAGTAAATGAACTTCTATCTGCCATTAGGCTACTATAGTAAATGAACTTCTATCTATAATTAGGCTACTATAGTAAATGAACTTCTATCTGACATTAGGCTACTATAGTAAATGAACTTCTATCTTCCATTAGGCTACTATAGTAAATGAACTTCTATCTTCCATTAGGCTACTATAGTAAATGAACTTCTATCTGACATTAGGTTACTATAGTAAATGAACTTCTATCTGCCATTAGGCTACTATAGTAAATGGACATGATCTTCTATCTTCCATTAGGCTACTATAGTTTGCTTTGACTACAACATAAGACAGTTGATTGCTTATTGGCTTCTTTGTTGATTGCTTATTGGCTTCTTTGAATTTTTAGCTATTGTGATGTTTAGTGTTGTTTTCATGCATTTCCTTCTTGAGTACGACTTTATAGTGTGACGATATTTTTTCACGATAGAAGGCAAGATTATCAATGCTGCAGCATTATTTTTAGTAACCACGGTGTCTTGTATAATAATATTAAACGCCATTTTAATTATCGTGAAGCCAAGATAAGCTTTTGGGTTTGTGAGGAGATGGCTAATTTACAATAATTTGTGTTTATGGAAACTAATGATTATTAATGTCACTTTCCTGTTTACCATGTTTCCTTTAATTTCAGATTAAAACATCATCATATTTTTATGTGTTCAGTTCTATTGAAAATGTGTGCAATTGCCATGGAACCTTAGGTAGCATATTCACAGAAGATGGAAGACTAGACAGCGAGCAAAAATCAAATGCCTACCAGCTAAGTCTCATTGTTAAAGCACCCAACCATCTCACTGACGGCTAAACAACAGATGATCAACCGCATTTTCTCTGCGTTACCGGAGCCAAACAGTGACAATGAGCAAAGCTACCAACAATACCAGAAAATAGTCAAACCATCAGCATACGTTCTCTCTTAAACGTCCGAATTTTACGAATATCTTATTTATTTATACGAAACTACATGACTCATGAACTGGCAGGTTTTTTGGCTTGTTGGTACAGTATTAGTTATGCATTTATTTAAATGCATATATGTTAACTAATGCAAAACATATCATTTCATAAATAATTAACAACCAAAAACTAATGGTTTTTTTAAGGTATATCTCTCTAGTTTTCCATCGTCTGTTAATATGCTACGTAAGTATTTGAATTCTTGCACTTGATTGACTATATAGTGCCATTGACGTTTAGTTTGTTCTGTTCTTTCTTTACTCATTATTTCGATTTTAGTGTTATTGCTTTTCGTGTCATGATTTATACAATTATGGTTGTAGCGGTCTATATGGTGTTGTAGGTCTTGTTCGTTTTGGTGTACCAGACACTGATCATCTGCAAAAAGTAGTTCATTTTTAAAGTAGGTCATCATTATCTGAATTTGACTATTGAGTTATTTTATCCATATATGCGATAAAGAGTAGTGGTGAGAGAACACATCCTTGTCTGACACCTGATTAAATGGTGAACCAGTCGGTTACTCCTTTTGTTGTTCTTAATGTGCTTTGGCTATCTTGATATAAAGCCATGATGTTACTAATAGTTGTCCCTGGACGCCATGCTCTTCAATGATCTTCCATAATTTGAACCTGTTTACTCTACTGAATGCTTTCTCTTGGTCTATAAATATAAGATTCCTACTTCGATCATATTTTATTTTTTGTTTTCAGATCTCTCTCTCTCTGCCTTTTAACCACGATTGGGGCATATGCCCTCAACCAACTCATGCCAAGTCTTCCTATCTCTAGATATCTCCTGCAGCTCCCTCTAGCTATTCTTTATATTGTTCATGTTTCTAACCTTGATCATGTATGCCCCACCTGTGGTAGGGGATTGTGTTCTAGGATTGGACTCTAGTCATCTCCGCACACGTCAGACTGTTATCATTTGCGATGGACGGCTATTATATTGTTCATCTCTGTTACAAATCTTATCCCCATGTATTTCTAGGCCTCCCTTTCTTTTGCTGTCTCTGTGGGTTCAAGGAGAGGATCCTTCTTGTTATATTCCCCAATGATTTTCTCAAAGTGTGTCCTATCCAGCGATAGTGACTTTTTTAATCTCTTGGTTTACTAGAATCTGTCTTGTTCTCTCCATAAGTTTCTCATTTGTGACCCTATTATACAATCATAGTCCCTCTATTCTGCGCAGACACAAGTTGATGGATGAATGCAGTTTATGCATTATTGTTTTAGTAGTTGATGTTTCTAACCCATACAGCAGAACTGCTTCAACAGAGTTAATATGCAATAAAGCAAATCAAATGACCACAGCATCAATTTTGAAATGCAAAGATGTCATGAACACTCAAAGACCATTGCACAGCCCACCATTAACTACGCCGCTCGTGTGGTGCCCGCAAGGGAACCAAAGAATAGTACCACTGCAACCTACAAGGCATGTAGTAAGAGGTGACTGCTGTAGGACCTAGGGAAGCTACCCTAGTAAATAAAAAGCAGCGCAGAAATCGGATGTGCTGGCCTACTTGTAGGCACATAACTGACACAACATACAATCACTCTTAGGCTCAGATCACATACATCACAGCGGTTTACCAGTGGTCGATATATATATAGCGTTCAAAGAAGAAGAACACAACGATGCCAAATGTGTGGGTGTAGGTAGACAAGAGCACTATACTGGAAGTGAAAGTAGAATAGTAAACCAACATAGAACTGGTGTGGTTAGCTGTCACATGCTGAGAGACATTGGAGCACTTATGGACTAATTAGTTTGATGTGCAGTAATGATCACGCAATGACTAAGCTGCAAGATAAGCACATATGAAATTCAAACAAAATACATCAATATTAAATATACAACAAAAATACAGTATAAATGTAAAATCTGGTTTATTTATTGGGCACAGATAAATTTTTATAATGTAACAAATATGCCACTCATGACAGTATATAAATAAGAGCAAAAGTGGACAAGAACTAGTATATAGGGCTGACATAAAAACTATGTATAAATTGAAGTATTTGGTTAATGAATGCTAAATTTTTTTTTTAAAAAGAAAAAATAACTAGTATTAATAAACACGTAATTATTTCATTTAATGAAATTTGAAAGATGCATATTTTGACTTTAAATAAAGTTTAAAGGCAAAGGATGACCTTAACCTACCCGGGTTTCCCCATATGGCTCGGCCCTTCTCTGCAAAAATGTGCATGTCACTTAGAGTATTGCACAAAGCACAAACTCTGTAGCTCCAGCAACAATCCCAGAGATCTCTGGAAACAATTCACTGATGAACCAAATGATGCTGTCCAGATTTGAACACAAACCAAATGACTTGACCACATCATCACAGAGATCCCCTTGAAACTTTATTCAAACTTACAAAACAACCTTTTAATGACTAAAAAATGATACATGTCCATTGAGAATTTATTAACTGCAGATATCTTTTCAGTCATACACAACATTAACACCAACAATTTGTCAGATTTTAGCCAACATTTAGTTGCTCGTAAACCTCTAATAATACAACAAAAGTTGAAGCATTAAAAGCAGAAAACAAATTTACAATTGTACTATACAGACTGATACTTCTTTTACTCCACTTGTATACTTGTCTATTGTTAGCACGATTCTTTTTATTATGTTTGTTAGTTGTTTAAATGATGTAGAACTTCACGTAGACACATGGGCGTTCAGTCTCCTCAAAGCGGACATTAAAGGGTTATTTGCATTTGTTCTTATCCAAAATAAACCGTCATCTGTGTGATTTGGTTTGCATGCATTCTTAACCAAAAATAAACCCGCTGTCATCTGTGTGATTTGGTTTGCATGCATTCTTAACCAAAAATAAACCCCTTATCTTTGTGATTTGCACTGACAGCACCATTATGTTATGCTCCTGTTCGTCCCCATGTCATGTAGGTCATCTGAATTTCATCCAAAAACTGCACTCTTAAGAACAACATCTGAAGTTCTGCTGTAGTATGGTATCAGATCAGATGTCAGAGCTGACACATGTCAGTCAGAAGGTATGAATACTGATGGTTTCTATGGTACACGGATTAAACACTCCTTGCTATTCTCTCCAGGTGTTCACAATTGTTTCGCACAACATATGATCATAAACTTTATAAAGTTGTATAGACTTCTAACTGACATGTGTTAACTATAAAGTTGTTCGAAATGCTGTGAATCGGTCACTCAGCAAGTGAAGGTTCTATCATCCATATCTAAGGACTGGTGTAAGTTGATGCAATCCTGTCTGCTCTTTTACTGTTGCAAATACATGCATGTTCTGGTAGCATATTAAGATATGCTCTCAAAGGTTGGAAGTCTTGATAATCATCCACTCATACTGCAAACTGCTGTTTTGAACCAGCATGTACTGGGTGTCAGTTATATCCCCACTAAATAGATCCACAGAAAAACCTTTGAATGACAGCATCCATACTCATATTGGAAGTAACAATCTCCCACATGTTTGGTAGGGTTACAACTGTTTTTACCTGACCGATCGTTCTTTAGATGACACTTGATTTCATGCCCTATATCAATAGTCTCAAGTACTGAGTGTACCTAGTTTGCACTAACCTGCATATAGATATTGGATTGGGTGATAGCAATACTGAGCTGTATGGTAGCAGGACAAGTATATATCTCAGTCACAGTGAGAGTAATTCTAGTGCAGCTGAGGATATATGCAGGTTTTCATTCTGAACATGTTCTGGGTGTTCATATTACAATCTTTATTACGTGAGGATGTCCAATATTTAATCAACTATGGAAAGATCCATTTGGTGGCAAGACTACTCAATGTGTACTGTTACCAACATTTTGAGAGCTGCAAGACTGCATTTACAATGTTGTATAAGCTAAACATGTTTGTAAGATATTATGCCCACGAAATGCAACTCAAGGCAGTTCAGTTTTGTCTAAGGAATTATCTGAAGAGCACCACAAGATTCACTCATCAGGATTAACAGTGAGACTTCTTACATTTACACAGATGGTATATTATGTCCTCTGAATCATCTTTTTGTCTGTCAGCTCTATATGTTAGAGTAGTATCAGAATGTATCAATATCTGGTCTTGTAAATTTGTGCTACATTTGTTGTGTATATGTTGAAAAACACATGATAGAAAAACACCAGCAACTTGTGGAGAGGAACATCCATGTTCCTGAACATAATGCAATATTTTCTTCAAAGCAGCAGTTATTTCATTCATGATCTAGGGATTAGCCACACATTTGAGTAAATGTGCTTCTAAATTCTAGTAATCCAAATTTAAATTCTAGTAGTTTTAATTCTTGTGAATGGAAAAGGGTAAATAATAGAACTGTTAATATAATTTAAGCATGTATATTGGTCTTACAAGTCAGCAAACTAGACCAGAATCCTTTTTTCCAACTCACAAGTGGTGGTATTGGCTAACCAAGTACAGATTGAGGAAAGGTAACCATCATCCCAAATAATGATGTTCTGAAAGCAAATGTCTTGCTGAAAGGAGTGGATAATGCGATCTTGCTATAAACTTACAAAATGTAACGTATACATTTCTATTCAGAACAAATGAAATAGAAACATATATACATTATCTAGAGCTGAACTTTACATGCATGACGTCAATACTCAGTCATACAGGGCATCTGTTTCAATGAAGTATTAAAAGGCATAAGAAAATGACAGATGAACTTGTGCAAAAAGCAGTTATATATCATAAACACAAGAATATGTTAAAACGAGAAACTTCTGGAACAAACATGCACACACATTTAATGAAAAAGATAAGGTATTGTATACACCAACTACTCCCTAAATACAATTCTCAACTAAAAGCACGCTTGAGCAAAACAAATGCACCAAGCGGTTAAGACTTGTGTGAGAGATTGTATAAAACATGTGCAACAAACTTGTAAAAAGAAAGACTGACATAAATGCTGAAAACTTCAACAAGCACTTCTAAAGTGTTCATGTAGACAATTTCTGCTATACAATTTCTATAGAAATTTGTGTTTTAATATTGCTATAATTTCCTTTGTTTGCAATTATTTACTTATAGTATATTCAGGTGCCAAGATTTTCTTTTTAAACTCCAATTGTTAGAAGGAAGGCCCGCTGCATGGCGAGGACACTAGTCAAATGGTAAAAACGACTTTCACGTAGAAATCAGTCTGAAGCACCATACTAGGCTAACGCCCAAATTCACACTGGGCAAACGCAAAAGAAAAAAAGAACATTTACTTTTTGCACCCACGGAAAAATAGAACTGCAAGAGTCTTAGTCTTCAATGTTTGTTCAAAGTAGTATTCTTTCATCAGACTACAACCTGCTGCCTTGCAGGTCGACTGGGGACAGCCAAAGGCTGACAGAGAATGAACCCAGTAAGCACTGGCTTAAACTGGACACGAAGGATAAGCACCAGAGCTCCAAATGGCGCTGAAGATGTGATGAACCACACCAAATGCTAAGGCTGCACGAATCAGATTTCCTCATGAATGAGATTTATGGGGAAATCTAGTAACTCCGTCTTAGCGGTGATCGTGCGAGTGAGATCTAATCTATCATGCTTTAGCTTCCACAATTTATCTTCCTTCGTAAGCACATCCAATACATTATACCACTTTTAATTTGGGTTGCATTTCCCCCCAACACAAGATTGTATTTATTACTTTTGGTCATATGGTACCAAGTATATGATAAACTGATTTCATTTGTGGTGGGGAAAACAAGATTCTAGAAAGAAAGTTGTCAAGTTTCATACTAAGAAAATATCATTCTGATTTTGTTCATCCTAACTTTGACATCTTGATTAATGCCCTAACAAAATTATTATGACAATGTGTTATTGAAAATCAATTGAAACTTCTTGAGTAAAAACAGTTGATCTAAGATTCATTGTTATGGTGGTGTAAAACCTCAAAAAAAGACAACACTGAACACCTATTGCAAGGATAAATGTTTGCTATACAAAATTTGTGAAACAAGATAACACACATGTACACTATTATCAGCTTATTTACAGTATAATATAAAGAACTGCTAAAATAGGACCTACAGAATGCTTGTCTCTTATTTTGCAAATGGCAAACCCACTTAAATATAAATGTATATTTTAAAAAATATTTTAATGAAAATTTGCGGTTTGCGCCACATTTTGGCCCATTTGGAGAAGCACCATTCTCCATGAGCACCATTCCTCATGTGAGTTGTATACTTAGAAGCTAAAACACTAAGCTTCCAATACAGTCAACACAATGTCATCTACCATTTTCATCAATTAGATGTGAGCTCAAGTTTCATCAATTAGATGTGAGCTCAAGTTTCATCTATTAGATGTGAGCTCAAGTTTCATCTATTAGATGTGAGCTCAAGGGACAGAAAACAGAACAGACAACTTCAAAAATGTGTAGTTAGTAGGAATGTTTCATGAAAAAATCTCACAATTGAGTTGAAAATGCAAGGACACTGGGTGCAGAATTTGTTTAACAAGAAGTAACATTTATTTAACATCACAAACAGTGGGAGATTCACCTATTACACTCAAGCAATTATTAGTATATGTCTGTAGTTTATTCATTGTGTAATTACTAAAAACTTTCAGAGAGCACATCTAACGATTTTTTTAATTTGTAAAGATCACATTCTGACTGAAGTGGAGATTTCAAATTACAATTACTTTTTTTTGTCTTCTAAAATACATACAACATGGATGCTCTAGCTGATTTTCCACTACATAGCCAAAGATAATTTCCCAAAATGGTACCAACTCCCACTCACAAATATTTCTTGACTTCAAAAAGTACAGCAGTGACTGCTACAGTTAATGTTAAGGACACCAGAAGAGTACCAGATCCATTGCACAAATTACCATTACAGTGACAATACCAGGACTTAAATCTGTATGTTCCTGTACGTGAGTCACAGTCTCCTGCACTTCCTCGTGTAGCACACTGGCGAAATATTCTCACATGATCTTCTTTATTATAGTACACTGAAAAACAAATATATTTTCATTTATTAACATTAGTGCAAGGCACATTCTCCATATCAGCTGTCCAGGCTAGGCACAAAGAGAGACGATGTATTGCTTTCATGGATCTGACTAAGGCATTTTACACAACAGGCCAAGTTTTTATAAAATACTGAAGCATATTGGCTGTCCCCCAAAGTTACTCCAGTTGATTGTCTCCTTCCATGAGGGCATGAAAGCCAGCATACAGTTCGATGGCAGCACATCTGATAGTTTCGAGGTTAAGAGTGGAGTCAAGCAGGGCTGTGTTCTTGCCCCCACTCTCTTTGGCATCTTCTTTGCAGTCCTTTTGAACCACGCCTTAGGGACGCTGATGGTGATGTTTTCATCCGCACTAGATCTGATGGTTCACTCTTTAACTTGGCTCGCTTAAGAGCCAAGACAAAAACGCATAAATTTTTCTCAAGGACCTTTTCGCTGACTATGCTGCCTTAGCCGCCCATAGTGAGACTACACTGCAATGCCTAATCAATAATTTGTCAAAGGCATGCGCCCTATTTTCTCTGACTATAAGTGTCTCCAAAACAGTTTTATGTCAGAGATAACACAACAAATACCACTTTAACACTTTACTGACCAAATTTGACGGTCGTCGAATTTCCGGCTATAAGTGTTAGAGACCAACTTCGACGATCGTCGAATTTCAAACATGTTCAATTCAAACAGACGGCAGTATTGATAACTTTAGCGCTGACGTGTCATCCGGGCATTTTATTATTCCAAAATGGCTGCGCCCGCGATATCGAAAGTTAGACCCGTTTGCAGCAATGTTTTCGTGAAAAATTCGTTATTTTTGTTACAAGAACACTTCCAGTATTTTTATAATGTCTGATAACATAAACTAGACTTATAACATAGATGATTCTGACTCTGCCAGCGAATATTGTGACGAAAGTGATACCGTAAGGTTAAGCATAGATGTATCGGCGAATAATACCGCATGTGACAGTAGTGACAAACATGTTGAGTTACACGATAATGTTGATGTTGATGGTACATCTGAAGTAAGTGGGCGTGGTACAAGAGACCAGAACAGAACTGCACATGTAAGTAATCTTTGGAGATGGAGTAATAGTTCTCAAAACGAACTATTTGAGCTTGACAGTATTCTTCTATACGAATAACATCATGTGTGAGTAGTTTGACCGACTGTGTCACGTCAGACGCAACTGTAACTGGGTATATCATAAGCATATGACCATTGATTTCTTTCAAGCTTATTTTTCCTGATACTGCCATAGATTGGATCACTGATGAAGTGAATAGGTAATGTGAAAATTACATATATCAGTACACACGAAGTGTCATGTACCAAAATCGTACTTGTGACCAGACTGGTGCATTTGAAATTTATGGATTCATAGTGTGCCTTCAGATTGATATGGAAATGTGTTGTAAAGCAGCAGTCTCAGACTACTGGTGTAATAATTAAGATTGTGTTAGGTATGATCTATGGTTGTGTTTCATCCAAGTTTGTGAAAGAACTTCTTTATGGATATAAAAACAAAGGATATATACTCCACTGTAATAGTTTTCCATTCAAGCCCTTTATTTCAAGAGCTGAAAGAAATGCAGATAGGTGCATGCGGAACAGTACCTGAAAACAGGAATAATTTTCCTGAAGAAAATGCAACTGAAATTAACACGACAGATCAACCTGTGTTTTGTGCGACAGAAGATAAATTCATGCTGGCAGTTATCTGGCATGACACCTCATATCTACTGTTCACTCCAATGGTGTTATGGACAAGACAGTCTGAAAATTCATAATAACCAAGAAGCCAGTATTTGCAGAAAATAAAACAAAAGTATGGGGGGGTATCGACCACTTCGACCAACCCACACAGATCCTATAAGTGGTACATGCTATTATATCATTTCATAGTTGAAACTGCTCAGTTCAATTGGCACATAAGCTACAACACTGCAAGCTCCACAGCAATTATCACATCAAAGAAGTTTAGGCAGGATGTCAGTATTGCTTTTCTTGAACCTGCTATTCTTCAACAAAATGTGAGGCCTTCATGTCCGCAAGATCATGATTTAGTGAGTGTCATTTCATTGCAAATATGTAAACCCAAGATACAGACTAGACTGTAAATTGTGTACAGCTGCAGGAAAAAGAAGCCTGACTTGCATATGCTTTCCCAAATTTCAATATTTACCTCTATGCTTGACACTGCATCAAGTTATAGAAAAAGGGTGGAGACTTTAGATAGGTTATTGATAGGTTTATGTTTCCACATGTAATCGTCCATTTGTAGTGTTCCTCAAATTCGTCATTCTTGTTGTATTGTTTGCTTGATAAAGGCCTTTTGGTCGAAACGTTGCTGTTTATCGTCACTGTTTATGTATTTTGTAAAACTGTAGTACTTTGTTTTTACGTGTTTACCATCAAGTTATACCACACAGTTGAGGATTATCAACGTTCCCTGCAAAAACTCCTGCAGAGGCATACAGCTACAATATAAACCCCAGTTCATGAAGGAAGCAGATAAGACTATAACTAGAGGTGTAGTTTATTCATTTAACATTCACAAACACCCATTGCGAGATGCCGCATAAACACATACACTCCAAAGAAAATAAAAATGTTTTGCATTTCATTCAAACTTATGTTTGTTTTTTATGTTGAAATATGTTGGTTAATCGTTAAACCAGTACTCATAATTAACTTGTTTTATTCATTGACAACCATGTCCCTAACATATTATTGCCTTGAAATTTAACAAACTCACTAAAAACTATGAAAAGTGGCTGGTTTTAAAACATATTCTATAATTTCTATAAATAGCCACACAAAATCAAGATGGCCCCTCATAATTATGCGACAAATTTACATAAAATATTTTTTCGGATGTTACAACCATTCATAATGGTGCTCGGAAAATTTTGAAGCGGTATGTCGCTTTTAAAATTTTTTATGAATTTAATTTTAAAAATAGTTATTTTGTAATAAAACTGCAAACACCCTTGGTAATGGGAGACAATGCTCAGGATGGCTGGTCAGCAAAGTGTTAAATGGCAACCATCTAACACCAGTTCAAAAATTATGCTATCTTGGGTCCATGGTCACTGTCAGCCTTTCTCTTGTTGGAGAAATCAATGCTCGTGTAGGGAGTGCGGTAACTACATTAGGCAAACTATCAATGCGAGCGTGGGACAATGCAAAACTGACATTGCAGACGAAGATTCAAATATATCGAGCCTGTGTAATTAGTTCTTTACTATATGGCTCAGAAACATGGACAGCCTACTCAAGACACGAGAGAAGACTTATCTTTCACCGCAAGATTATGAACATCAGGTGGTATGACAAAATAACTAACTTTGAAGTACTGCAACATGCAAACCTGCATTCCATCATGGCATGCTCAGCAGTAGACTAAGATGGTTGGGGCATGTGAGAAGAATGGAAACTTGTCACATACCAAAACAAATGTTCTGTGAACTTTCAGAGGGGAAGAGGCACCAGGGCAGATAACTACTTAGATATAAAGATATCTGCAAAGCCTCAGTGAAAAACTTTTCTATAGGTCCCAGCACATGGGAAAACTAGCTGATGACAGAGTTGTGTGGAAAGCCAAATTGCGAAAGGGCGCTGAGTCTTTGAGAAGAGACTTTGTATGAGCTGAATGGCAAGAGAGAAAGCGAAAACTCAGAAGTTGTCACAGTAAAACACTTGCCAATTGACCGTCTGTAAAAACGAAAAGGCCATATAACATTATATCAACTGATGAAGAGCACCAATAAAATACAAACATTTAACTATTCTATGACAGAAATAATGGAATCTGAAATGTCTGTTCTCATACCGATGCCTCACAGAAGAAATAAAATATTCCTGTTAAATATTGGTTCAAATTCTGCAACTATTGTACTATCTTCAAAATAATCAAGCTTTTTACATTCACTTGGTGAAATCCTTATATGAAAAAATGTTTTGTAGCATTTGTGTGGTGTCAATTAACTTCCATGTAAAGGAACACTTTCCTCCAAATGCGTTTTTTTAAACTATCATTTAGTAAAACATCCCCATGGAAAATTAACAAAGAAAATATTTGTAAAATGAAATTACCTTAAAAATGTGATTAAAATTAAATTTTTCATATCCACTAAATGTAATACACCTGCCCTCCCCCAAAAATAGGATTATTCCATGTTCAAGTATTTTGATCATTTTTGTCTTACCACAGAGTTGTGTATATGCTAATTACTACATCATACGCTTTTAATTTCTACATCATACGCATGTCTTAGGTTATTTATTGTTCTTCCAGTGATGTTACGCCTTATATTACACGATATATTTGTTTGAAAATTTGTTCTGTATAGATGTTCAACAGAAACTGGGACACAACAACAGTTTGTTTCTATTTTCTATGTGGTGAATAGGTAGATTTTGTCTATTCTTGCTATTGCCTCTTGTATCCAGTATAAGTTGCCTGATCATTCTGATGCCTTTTCCATCGAAGCCTACATATTAAGATATTCATGTTGAATTTTGTCTACAGATTTTCTGTAATCTGTAAGGCATACACATCTTTACACACAATAATGTACTTTTTTGTTAATATTCTTAGACCACAAAATTGTTCATGTTTCTTAATTCTGTGAATTTTGTGGTCTCTGCCACTTGTTTGCAAACCACTAAGAATCCCCCTGTACATAGACTGTCAGATTAAGCCAGAATTGTTCAGGATATTCCACTAGGCTTTCAGCATGTAGTACTGCAAAGGAAATCATAGAACTTGGACAGCTTTGATACGGTTTCTTGTTTCATGGACACACCACTTGGAGGTGCTTTATGATCTTAGTTATGCAACCTAGGTGGCTGTGCAGGTACAATGTGAATCCCTTTGCATATCATCCTTTGAATATAGCCCACTACCTTTCAATGGTGGGTATACTCAGTATTACCCATGTCTTTCTAATTGTTACATGTTTACTTTTTATTTCCAGCTTTATTCTAATTCTCTTAACTCCCCATGAAGCATAAGGCATCAACAAACTTCAAGTAGATCTGTCTTGAGCAAGCCTACTTAGTTCATTCCAGGTCTTTCCTGCCTCTTTTCTTTGTCTACGGTTCATCTCCTGGTCTCTCTAGGTTGCCCCTACATCTCTAGTGTCCCGGATTCCATTTCAAAGCCACATGCCGGTGTCTGATCTGCATTCTTAATGTTCCAGTTTTATAAGTTCCTTTTTAAACAAACAGGTATCTAACTTTTCATACAGTGTCATGGCATCATTTTTGACTTAAATGTATCTTGTATATTTTGGTACGGGACTTTTGATCAAACACAGGATTTAGTCTGAAGTAATTATCTTGTAAAACTACCTGTGTTTTGAACACAAAATTAACTGCATTATCTAATTAATTTTAATCTCTGAAGTTGGAGAAGGCTCACCTGAATGGCGAGGGACTGATGCTATGGAAAGCAAGCCTCCATGCAAAAATCAGAAGCGCCATACTGGAAGCCTGAATTCATAGCGGGCAAACAAGAAGAATTAATTTTAAACTAAACATGACTTACTGTGTTGTTCAACTTTTCTGCACAATGTTTGCTCTTCAGTACAATTTGCTTTAGGTGTCAGTTCATTAATCGTTTCACAGTTAACATTCTCAAAACTGCTGCAATTATAACATTGGAATCTACCTGTGAAATAGTAAAACCAAAGCTGTCAACTAATGAAAGACCATATGATTTCAGCAAATCAGTAAGAGATTAGAAAATTAATTATACGTACACAAAGAGGGTGGCCAATAGCGAAGTTGATAACCTGCAGTAATGACATGGCCGTGAACATTTCAGGGTTAGAGGTCAGCTTGTAAAAAAATGTTGGTGTGCACACAGTTAAGACTACAAAAAACCAGATTATTTAGGGATCTAAATTACAACTCTGGAATCGTAGTAATGGTCGCATGAGTGGCAAGGGGCACTAGTGATAAATAAACCTTGATGCAAAAGTCATTGAGACATGCCAAGATTACACCTTCTTTCCTTCCCTTCGTTCAAAATATTGTCTATATAGTCAATGTTGTCTCTTGTATAAACTTCACTGTCTTTTGTAGCTCACACAGAGGTCCGTGTAGTTTTGTAGCTCACACAGAGGTCCGTGTAGTTTTGTAGCTCACACAGAGGTCCGTGTAGTTTTGTAGCTCACACAGGTCCATATAATTTTGTAGCTCACACAGGTCCATAGTTTTGTAGCTCACACAGAGGTCAGTGTAGTTTTATGAGACTGCACCTGAACTCATAGCTGACAAACTAAAAAAAATATGCAAAGATAGCAGAAGCAGAGAGGAAAAAATGAAACATTTGTCAATAATGACTTCATGTTTGCTCTATAATAGCCACTTATAAACCACCATTTGCTATTTTAGCTAAAGAGCATGATTATGTTCTGCTTTATAAAGGGTCTAAAGAGACTTGACTTCATTGCGACAGGTTTCCTCATATGGGCCCATCCATCCCAGCAGAAATGATATGCCATCTGCCGAGAGTGTTGCACAAAACACAAACTTTGTAGCTCCAGCACTAATCCTTGGAATCTCACTGGGAAAAATTGAACATGTGACTCGGGTTGGATTCGAACCCACAATGTTCAGAATGACAGGCAAAATCTTAACCACTTCATCATAGTGTTGTGCTCAGAAGTAGTTAAGCAGGTGTCATCTGCAGTTCACAGTGCATATGGTCTATAGCACCATCCTGGAACTGCCATTTTCTCTCATGACAAGTGGAGTACTTCATCAATTGTTGAGACATCTGTGAATGGCTAGCAACATGTCAGTTTTAGTTGATTTTAGGTAAATAATTCCTGCAAATAGCAGTGTTGTGGCAGTCCCCAGGCACTGACCCATTTTTTGGGAGAGTGATGCGACCAAATAATCACAAGTGAAAATGAATCATCAACTGATTGCTTCTACTTTCTTGTGAAACGTACTTTCAGTCTTTAGAAGAATAAAAACACAAATTGTTTGAGACATCGCTTTTGCTATTAGTTTCTACTTCCTTCACCTGTCTGGACAGTACAACATGCTTACACAACGTTCAACAGTGTTTCTTGAATAAAATGTACCCACAAGATCTCTGGTTCCAGGTATACATGGAGGGGTCAGCAGAAAATACAGTCAAGAATGGAGTAGCATCAGTGTACATAGAATACTGAAACAACATTAGGAATATGATCAAAGTACCAACAGCTGGAAATGCTGACAGTGTCATAACTATCACTTGAATACCAGCCTTGGCCCACAAACTGTTACTTTTTACAGATGCAAGATTAGCACTAAGTATTTCAGTTCAGAAAACCAGGTATACAAGTACCAAAGTCTAAACTGCAACCAATGCAAGATTGCAATGAAGTACATAGTCTCAGTCTCGGGGAATACCAAGAGATCTGACAGCAAACCAACAGGAGAAAAGGTATGTACTAGTTTCATATCAAAAGAAAAATATGATTAAATCAGTCACCAATGATGCTAACACAGGACGAATACCAAAACATGAGCAAATTAGAACAAGTTGTTACTCTGCATCTCAGACATACACTGGAGTCGGGAAGACTACCACATCTGGAGCATCTAACGCATGGGTTAGGATGTGCTCTGCCAGATCTCTGTAGTGTTAGTTCATCAAGTTTAACCCCACTCCCAGAGCCATATTTATGTCATAACAGGGAGAACCGGATCCAATAATTGGGCCACTTAATAAGGTAGGACTGGCTGGGTTTTTATAAACAATATCTATGTTTTTGTAAGACCTTTAGCAATCTTCACTCCCTGGCCTATGATAGTCATATGAACTCATATGATATGTATGAGTATGACTGATAATTGTACATCATACTACAGTATCATGTATGATGAGTATTATAATTAAGCTTGTTTTTTCTGCGTAACATTACCTTTTTTCTTAAAAATGTGAGTAAACAATTACAATGAGACGATTGATCTGCTTTCTAACCTAGTGCGTTTACCTAGCCTAGTTAAGTTAGTAATCGACATACAGACAAGTCTAGATTTTTCCCTCCCCAATACAAATGTCTGGCAACCAAAACAGCAATTCAATATGGATATCTACTACGTCTCTCATGTCTGAATTTTATTATTTCGAAGTTATCACATGTTTTTTTTAAATATTATTATTGATTTGGTCTGAATAATTGGACCATCATATTCTGTTCGCAACAATCAAATGGTATGATGCGTGGACAAAAGTTGATGTTATACTACACATACAAAGCTGGAAAAATGGGTTACTTCACTTTACCCACACTAGGGTCAGTGAACTTAGTATATATGTTAATGTTCACGAGTGACTAGTAGTATAGAATATAGATAGCTTACACAATTTAGTAACAAATGATGGAGGATACAGCGAGGTTTTACATACCATCTAATGCTCCACCATCTTCAATGTTTTGTCCTTTTACTGTGGTTAAAGCCAACACAAAAAGGGAAGACAGTACTTGCTGATAACTCTTCATGTTGCTTGTAATTCTGCTGTACGCGGCGTGAGATAACGGACACAAATATCATGCACACCTTCCTTTCGGTCACCTTCAGTCCGTTATGACTTTCTCAGATGAGAGCGCCGTCTGTGAAACAGTTGACTCTATAGTCTGTTTTTAACTTTTACTTCAATCCAGTATTATATTCCTTTATTTGTCACCATTATGACAAAATGCACTTTTTTCCATTCGTTAGTTTTAGCCTTTATTTTCTTCAAATGAAATGAAAATAAACAGAAGAATATTGAAAATAACTAACTATTTTAACGGTTGTAAGATATACATTATAACAACAGAAACAGACGATAGATCATCTAAACTTGTCCTTCACCTATTGGAGAACACGCACATTGCAAATTTGGGTAGTACAACGTACATATATAGTTCAACACAGGGACTCACTCGTGCTTTTTTGGGGTTTAAATTACTTGCATGTTTGTCATACGTCTCGTAAAAAATAGTCACCAGTTTATGATAGTACTTAGGTCTTTCTACCTAGTTGTCTAAACTAATGGTTTAACTTTTCTCGTTCTGTTTGTTTATACTGTACAATGTTTTGATATGACATGCACATCCGGTCCCATCACCCTCTTAAAATCTACCATTTACAGGAAAAACTACAAAAACCACCCCCAAGTCTTACTTTGTATCTCTATACCAATTTCTGTCAAGTTCAGTTACTACCAAAATACAAGGTCATGTCAGCGCAAAAGAACCCAATGTTAACTGTACATGTAAGTCGTGCTCCATGTTACTGTAAACACGTCTCTAAAAAAAAAAAGTTAATTGCATATCCTTTTACAAGACTTTGCGAATCAACCCCAGCTTTTTAAACGCTGTTTGTGATTTTCTAGGCATTATTACGTTCAGTAGTTTGCCATTGCTTTCTGAAAGGGTGGTGCCATCGTCCTTTTGCAACCAAATTGTCCGCAGCGTGATTCGAACTCAAAACGTCGAGGTTAATAGACCGATTCACTAACCCCTAGGCCGCAGACGCCACCAACACGTCTCCAGCTAACAATTATTAGCTGGTACTGCATGTAAGTGTTATGGCAACCAGAGTCCAAGACCCATCTGAAAGTTACAGAGTCAGACAAGAGACTACGAATTTGAAATCCTAAAACAAAGTTCTTTCTTCCCTATATTCCTTGCTAGGTACAGAAATTGTTGGTCCGTAGTCCTGTGAAATCGTTTCAAATGTTCCGCCCATGTGTTGCCGGGGCTTGCAAGGGAGCAAAGAATGGTAGCACTGTGACCTACAAGACATGTCATAAGAGGCGACTGGGGTAGGGACCTAGGGAATCTGCCCTAGTAAATAAAAAAGTCGCAGAAATCGGATGTGCTGGCCTACTTGTAGGCGCATAACTGGCCCAACATACAATCGTTCTTAAGCTCGGATCACATACAAATCACGACGAGTATCATAAATGGTCTATATGGAGCGTTTGAAGAGAAAGTTTCAAATTTTCATCAAGATCGTGTCCAGAAGGCCAACCGTGAAAACACTCAATTCAGATCTTCTGACCGACATCCTCGCACAATGAATAAGACCATACTTGCACCGTCCTCCAATTCAACAGTAATATCAGTGTTCCTACGCTCTCCATACACAAGTGGTGTTTGTTAACATAACTTCTCACTCTACTCTGCAGACAGCACGCTTGTGCTTGCTCACACTTACCATTCATTTCAATGTATGTGGTTCAATATCTCTGATTCTGCTTCCAGATATGTGGAACATGGATTTTTATCCCGTCTGCTCTATAACTACCACTATCACTTGCAGTGAATACTGTTGAGCTAGCTTATTTACGGTACCCTTTCATTTCCCTTGCCTCCTGCAAGTCCAGACGTGTGATGACAAAACAGTTACTGCTGAATGACGATTAACCATTCGATGCGAATCTTACCTGCATTGATCTTATGAACTGGAGGTCTCTATGGCGAAGTATTTTGGGCACATAAAAAGACATGACACCATGATCAAATCTTTACTAGAGGGGAACGTTGAGGGGGAAGAGCAAGAGGAAGACCGAGAGATAAGTGGCAGGGAAACTTTAAGAAATGGACAGGTTACAGTCTGGCAGTGTGCAACACCAACACGAAAGACAGGATGCTAGAGATTCATTGCAGCCAACCTTCGATGTGGAGACGGCACCGGATGATGATGATGCTTGTTAGGCATTTTGTAAAGCGTCTCCGCTAATATGTATATAACGACTACACCAGTGTTGACAGTTTTCCATTGACTACACCAATGTTGACAGTTTTCCATTGACTACACCAATGTTGACAGTTTTCCATTGACTACACCAATGTTGACAGTTTTCCATTGACTACACCAATGTTGACAGTTTTTCTTGTTGTAATTTCAGTATCAACGAGTAAGCAGAAAAATAGAACAGACAAAAAAGAAATGAAGGAAAATATATTTTTCGTTTATGAGTAAATGACAAAGTTTCCACCAGTGTTTCCATCGCTCATGAGGGAAGCAAAGAATAGTACCACTGCGAGTTGCAAGGCATGCGTTAGAGGCGACTGATGAGGGACCTAGGAAGCTACCTAGTAAATAAGCGTCGCAGAAATCGGATGTGGTGGTCTCATTGAGACGCATAACTGGCACAACGCACAATCGCTCTTAGCCTCAGATCACATACAAACAACTAGTGGTTAACAAGTGGTCGATATGGAGCGTTGGAAGAATAAAACAAAGTTTTAAACTAGCCTACAAGTTGAAGTCTTTTTCTTCTTCTAACATTCTATATCGACCACTTGTTGATCACTATGTGTGATTTGTATATGATCAGAGCCTAATACCGATTGTACATTGTGAGAGTTATGCGCCTACAAGTAGTCCAGAACATCTGATTTCCGCGACGCATTTTATTTACTAGGTAGCTTCCTATGCCCCTACATCAGTCGCCTCTATCGACATGCCTTGTAACTCGCAGTGGTACTATTCTTTGCTTCCCTTGCGGGCCCCAGCACCAGACGGACAAGTTGAAGTCTACTGAACAATATGACTCATGTTTCCACGAACAGGCTCAACATATTCGAAATGTACCGTCAATTGAGAAATAACTGGTATGTAATTAATTAATAGCATATTCGTGCTAATGTAACGTTAACTCTTGGCTTCATGTTCGCATGGTTGATGTGTAATGCCTACCTAGTGCCTGCATATTTAGTAGGCAATCTGAATGTCTTCATACTGTCACACGCAAGCCACACTACCCATTCGACGCTTTGAAGGTTTTGTCAAGGTGACCTTTGCCACAGGTCGTGACAGTACTTCCGACACAGGTGTAAGACCAAATGCCGAACTCTCATTGGGTTACATTTAAGATCCTGTCATTTTAAAATCCTCTCAATTTTTTTTTAATCATTGAGGGGGTGGGAAGAAGAGGGTGGGGAGAGTGGGTGTTAATTCACCGACCTAACCAGTTTTTGCTGGAAAATATGCGAAACACAGGTGTCAAATGTGCGTGAAGCGAGAGTAAATAATGACGTCTGCATATAGTTGGTGGTGGTTCAAATTGTTATAATACATACAGCTTGTCGGACAATATGCATGAACCCTCTGTGCTTGGATAGGAACCAGATTAATAATTAAATAATTCCTCTCGTACCGTTATACGTTACATAGGGCCTGCAAGCAATTTCTCCATACCGCTCTATCCTGAGCAACTCGCTCAATCTCCTCCATGGAATTGAGACCGATATTTCTTGCCTCTCTCAGCAAAGTTCGTTTCAGGGTCTCCCTAGGTCGTCCTCTCTTTTTGAACCCTTTGCATCCCACTTCAATGCCAGCTTTGATATTCGTTGATCATTTCTCCTCAAGGTGTGCCCAACATATCTCCATCTTCTCTTTCTTATAACAGTTGTCACTAGTGGTTGACCAAACATTTCTCTGATTTCATCACTTCTGAATTCGTTCCATTTTATATTCATTATTTTTCGCAGACATCTATTTTCAAATGCATTCAACTTGCTTTCTATATCTTTAGTCATTTTCCAACTCTCGCTGACTTATGTTAAGATTGATACAACAGTTGAATTGAAAATTCGTAATTTGGTTTTAATACTATATAATTTGCAGTTCCATATTTTATTTAGACATTTAAAAGCTGATGTTGCTTTGCCAATTCGTTTCATAATTTCTTTTTTACATTTCCTGTGCAATCAAAATTGCTACCTAAATAGATGAACTGCTCTGTTATTTTTATCATTTTAGATTCCAGTGTGATATCTGCATTACTTGCCATAGGTGTCTTCATTATATTTGTTTTTTCATAGCTTATCTGCAGTCCAACTTTTGATGCTATAGATGACAAGTTGTCTGTTTTTCTTTGCATATCTTGGTTGTTTCTACTTAACAAGGCAATATCATCTGCAAGTTCCAAATCTTCTAGTTGACTATTTTCTACCCAATCGATGTCAGTTTTGCCCCTGCAACATTTTCGCATCACCCAGTCAATGGCCCCTTTCCCAAACATTAGCGGAGATAGAATACAGTCTTGCTTTACTCCGGTTTCAACCATAAACCAGTCGCTGTGTCCACCATCAGTGCGAACTGCACACTGTGAACCATCATAGAGGATTTTAATAATGGTTATTATTTTTTCTGGTATTCCATAGCATCTCAGAATATTCCACAGGGAGATTCTGTGTAGACTATCAAAGGCTTTTTAAAATCGATGAAATTTAGTATGAGTGGTTGTTGCTTCTCAATATGTACCTCCAAAATTAGTCGTAGGGTAATTATTTGGTCTAAGCAGCTTCTCCCAGGTCTAAAACCAGCTTGTTCTTCTCTCAGGGTTGTGTCCACTGCTCCTTTGATTCTATTAAGAATGATTTTGCAGAAAGTCTTGGTCATTACTGATAATAGGGTGATCCTCTCCAGTTGTTGCAATCTTTGAGATTACCTTTTTGGGGGATCTTAACAATTATTCCCTTCTTCCATTGATCTGGGACAGTTTCTTCTTCCCATACTTTATTAAATAGTTCTTGCACCTGGCTAATAGTTGTATCATCAGCTGCTTTGAGCATTTCTGCAGTAATGTTGTCATCACCGCTGCCTTATTGTTTATCAAGGAATTGATTGCCTCCTTGACCTCAGCTACACTTATCATTTCTTCGTTAATTGGTAGGGAGCTGTTTCTGCCTCTTTGTTAAACTTGAGTAGTACTGGTGGATCAGGTCTATTTAATATTTCTTCAAAATGTTCTGCCCATCTTTTCTTCTGCTCGGTATCTGATGTTAGAACTTTATCATCTTTACTCTTGATTGGGCCACCCTTTGACACAAAAGTTCCAGTAAGTTGTTTTAGTGTATTGTATAGCACATTACTGTTTTCAGTCTTAGCTGCATTTTTCCGTTCTTCAGCCAGTCGATTGACATGAGCTCTTTTGTCTCTTCTGGCCGTTCTTTTCACTTCTTTGTCTTTTAGTCTATATTCCTCTTTAGCTTGGATTTCATCTGTTGCATCCTTAGTATTAAATATCGCTAGTTTCATCTTTCTTCTTTCTTGAATACATTTCCAGGCGTCATTGCTTATCCAGGGTTTACTGTCTTTCGTCTTTAATCCAGCACTACTATTTGCTGCCCCCAATAGTGTGTCCTTTATCTTAGTCCATTTGTCTTCAATGTTCTGTTCATTTTCACCATTGAGTAACTCGAACCTATTCTTAAGTTCGAGCTGATATTCCTCTTTACCTCATTATTTTGTAGCCTTTGACTGTCTATTCGCAGTTGTTCTTTTTTAGTATGGTGAATTTTCAATTTCAGTTTCAATTTACCTATGCATAAATTATGATCACTTCCTACATCTGCTCCTCTGTATGCACGGGCATCCAGCAATGATGTTCTAAAATGTGTATTTATGCACATATGGTCAATCTGATTCCTGGTCACTCCATCTGGTGAGTGCAAAGTAAGTTTATGAATTTCCTTATGTGCAAAGATGGTACCTCCAATTACTAAGTTTGACAGCATACATAACTCCGCCAGTCTTTCTCCATTCTCATTCATTGTGTTTATTCCTTGTTTTCCTATAGCTCTCTCTACCCTACATTATCACTTCCAATCCTGGCATTAAAGTCCCCCATTACTAATAACAGATAATATTTTTGGGTCTTTTTTTAATTTGATCTTGTAGTTGCTCATAAAACATGTCTTTCTTATGGTCGTCGGCCTCGTTGATTAGTGCAAAACACGTAATCACAAAGTACTGTAGTTTTACAAATTACAAAAACAATGACAAAATACAGCAACGTTTCGACCAACAAGGCCTTTAACAAGCAAACGAACAACAGGAGTGACAAATTAAAAAAAAAACAAATGGACGACCAAATACAAACGTTTCTAATGAAATCTGGGAATAAAAACGAATAACGAAATAAATGTAACACAAAAAACATACATAAAAACTAGAAATAGAACGGAAGAGAAACAATGAAAAATCTAGTAAATATATAACTTGAATACATGCAACATATACCCATATAGATTACAAGGCATGGGAAGAGAAAGTACTAAGAAGCATAGGAATGTAATACGTTGAGCCCATCTTATCTATGCCATTATCTATAAGCGGTGTAACAAGGCTTATATCGGCGAGACAGGCAAGAGGCTGAGTGACCGATTCGCCCAACACTTGCGCGACATACGCCAATGCTCTGTGAACACTGTAGCCACCAATTTCAATGATACTGGCCATTTAGGAGCTCACGATGTCCAGGTCACAGCCATCCAATCATTTTCCTCGGATGATCGCAGTCGATTTGCTCTGGAGAATCGGTTTATTTTTTTGTATGGTACCTTGCGACCACGTGGGCGCAGAGTATGACTCATAGCATGCAACTTTTAGATGTTTCCCCTAGTTCTTCTTCATATCTCCGAGCTATGCATTTCCCTGCTTGTGGTTTCTGTAGCCATCTAGTGTTTTTTACAGGGTGGGGTAGCTAACCACACGAACCACCTTCTTAGACGCCTCTTAGAACATTCTTGGCAGGTAACAGTGGTTCTATTCTTTACACCCCAATTTAGGCCCCGGTAACCACTCGGACGAATCTTCAGGATTATTCACTATTAATATGTCATTTTTGCAACCACTGAGCGTGTATTCATATTGTCTAATAGTACACACATCTGTAACCACTGAGCGTGTATTCATATTGTCTAATAGTACACACATTTGTAACCACTGAGCGTGTATTCATATTGTCTAATAGTACACACATTTGTAACCACTGAGCGTGTATTCATATTGTCTAATAGTACACACATTTGTAACCACTGAGCGTGTATTCATATTGTCTAATAGTACACACATCTGTAACCACTGAGCGTGTATTCATATTGTCTAATAGTACACACATTTATAGTGATGAGCTGGCTACTGCTACGTAAATTCTTTTACAAACTTTTTTTTTCCGATCCAGAAGCACTTGAGCTTTCAGCTCTTCGGCTCGGTGCCATGGACATCGTAACACTTCGGTTCGGTGTCACGAACACCGTGAATCTGGAGAACCTGTGGCTTTTCTGCCAGCCCGCGGAATTGAACCCGCACACACAGATGGCTAGTCACCCGCAGTCCAACGCGCTACGAACACGCTGGACAGGAGGGATTTACAAACTTTACAAACTGTTTATAGTACCCCATCTACTTAGTTGTACTGTAACATGCTGCAGGATTTGATTGATCATATGGGGCGGACGGTGGGGAGGGGGCTTTAGACATGGCTCATGCTTACCACTATCTCTTTTACAAAGAAATACAAAAACATTATTGAACAATTCAGAGTTGTAATACGAAACGTTGAAACCTCGTCCTTGTTCCAGCACAAGGGAAAGAACTGCATCAACAATGGTCTAATTACCTTTTCCTTCATCCCGTAAAAGATGAAAATATTTAAAAAAAAATAATACATACGATGATCTAAGCATCATCAAACATTAACCAATGTCTCATTTTTATGATTTTTGTTCCCAATTCTTGTGACCAAAAAAAAGAACAAATAATGTTGACAAATTCATCCAGCCTAGCAACGTCATGACGTCAGACATTGATAGCGTCATCTATTCATTTTCAGATACTCAAATAATTATAAGGGTCAGTGTAGATTCCAATCTGGAAATCGATATTCTAACTTTCTGGTTTGGGAAGAATTGATTATTGATTACTGACTGAATCGATATCACAGAAATTAGGACAAAGTTATATATATATATATGAGAGCCGCTGTAGCGTAGTTGTTAGTGAACTCGCTTCGCAAGGCTGGTGGTCTGGGTTCAGCTCCCGCAATTTTTCCGCGTGGAATTTTTCCCGACCACGACGGCTCTCAGGTCGACCCAGCCTCAACTGGGTACCAGACATGCTCTGGGAAAGTAAAGGCGGCCGGCGTGATGCATCACCCATTGTGTGCCGACGGTCAATGAAAATACAGGCCTAACACTGTATTGACCTATGTACCACGAGGTATGAAAGGGTTCCTTTACTACTTTTACTATATATATATATATATATATATATATATATATATATCTATATATCTCCTCTTTCTCTCTATCTCTCCAGCATGTGGCGCCCCTGGCGTCTAAGGCAGCAACAAATGCATCCCATTCTTCTCAATTCTTGGCCGTCCTCTGTAATATGTCCTAGCTATAATTCATTTCCTTCAGTTCTTGTTATATTGTTCTCCTCCAACTAGTCTTGTTCTATTGTTCTCCTCCAACTAGTTTTGTTCTATTGTTCTATTGTTCTCCTCCAACTAGTTTTGTTCTATTGTTCTCCTCCAACTAGTCTTGTTCTATTGTTCTCCTCCAACTAGTCTTGTTCTATTGTTCTATTGTTCTCCTCCAACTAGTCTTGTTCTATTGTTCTCCTCCAACTAGTCTTGTTCTATTGTTCTATTGTTCTCCTCCCACTAGTCTTGTTCTATTGTTCTCCTCCAACTAGTCTTGTTCTATTGTTCTATTGTTCTATTATTCTATTGTTCTCCTCCAACTAGTCTTGTTCTATTGTTCTATTGTTCTCCTCCAACTAGTCTTGTTCTATTGTTCTCCTCCAACTAGTCTTGTTCTATTGTTCTATTGTTTCTCCAACTAGTCTTGTTCTATTGTTCTATTGTTCTCCTCCAACTAGTCTTGTTCTATTGTTCTATTGTTCTCCTCCCACTAGTCTTGTTCTATTGTTCTCCTCCAACTAGTCTTGTTCTATTGTTCTATTGTTCTATTATTCTATTGTTCTCCTCCAACTAGTCTTGTTCTATTGTTCTATTGTTCTCCTCCAACTAGTTTTGGTATACCCCCTGATGTCCATCTCAGTACAGATTTCGTGACAGAGTTAGTCTTTATGTGTATTACATGTCCGATCCATCCAAATCGTCTCTTGTGGATGATGATGCTCATATTCTCTTGTTGGCACTGGACAAGTAGTTCTTGGTTACAGATAGTATGTTGCCAGAACAAGTATACGATCTTTCGAAGTCAAGTTATATGGAAGTTGAAGAGTTTAGACATATCTTGTTGTGTCATTCTCCAGCAATCTGATCCAAACAGTAATGTTGATGGCACACAGCTGTGGTATATATTAACAGTAATGTTGATGGCACACAGCTGCGGTATATATTAATCTTGCTGTTGATGTTGTATTGGGCTGATTTCCAGACCATCTGAAGTGACATGAATGCACTATGTGCCTTACTTAGTCTGCTTTTAATGTCAGATCCAGCTCCTCCTTCGTGACTGATAACACTTCCAAGATATGTGAAAGCAGTTGTATTTGGAAGGGTTGTATCTTCTAGTTTGACTGTTGTTGATGTGGCCATGTTCAAAGTCATTATTTCTGTTTTCTTCTGAACGATTTTTCAGCCCAACCACCTGGCTGCACTTGTTAACGCGGCAAATCTTTTCCTGTATATCTATATATGTGAACGATAACAGGGGCCAAAGGTACAGTCATAGGGACAACATCGTGCCAGGTTTAGAGAGCTGGCACTAAACAAGATCATACCCCACCTCCTCATGGTGATCCTGGAAACAGACAGATGCTTATGTCTGGCTAAGCGGGTAGGGATTGAGGGAGAGCTACACTGGTATTTGTAGAGAAGCAGATGTAGTAACGTTTGATGAGATTTGCTCGCAACACAGACGAACAGAATCCCAGAGTGAATACTTCTTGCACGTCTCTTCGGCTGAAGGGAAAAGCTGAATAAATAAAAAATGAATCGCTAAAACTGACAAGGTATGAGTCGTCAAGAGGCACGTCCACACGAAATAATGCTCGCAACCAATCATCAGCCTTCGACAAGATTCGTCGGTAAAGATGCAACGTGTCGTGACGACACCAGGGACGATTGCAGTAAACTCCCTATCAGAGGCCAAGCGCAGATTAATTTATTGGTAAGGTTGGCCGAGCGCAAATCCTAAAGTTGCGTTCTAGGGCCTAACGAAACTACCCTCCCTTTGACAACAGGGCACGGTACTATTGCAATAACAACTAACATCCCCGAAATAACTGGGGTAGATGTGTTGGCGAGTGCAAAACTTCAGCTGCGTTGCTAGCGTTGAATAAAACGACACTCTCGAATATAAGTGCGTTTCCCCAGTCCAGTGTTTTCCTTGGACAGAGAAAATGCAGAGTCAGACATGGCAAATTGCCAAGTGCCGAAAGGCGACCCGAAAGGGCTGAGAATACTCCTACGCAGGAATAAACTCACCGGGGATAGAGAGGTAACTAAGCAGGAATAAACTCACCGTGGATAGAGAGGTAACTAAGCAGGAATAAACTCACCGTGGGTAGAGAGGTAACTAAGCAGGAATAAACTCACCGTGGATAGAGAGGTAACTAAGCAGGAATAAACTCACCGTGGATAGAGAGGTAACTAAGCAGGAATAAACTCCCCGTGGATAGAGAGGTAACTAAGCAGGAATAAACTCACCGTGGATAGAGAGGTAACTAAGCAGGAATAAACTCACCGTGGATAGAGAGGTAACTAAGCAGGAATAAACTCACCGTGGATAGAGAGGTAACTAAGCAGGAATAAACTCACCGTGGATAGAGAGGTAACTAAGCAGGAATAAACTCACCGTGGATAGAGAGGTAACTAAGCAGGAATAAACTCACCGTGGATAGAGAGGTAAAGCCGATAATGTAAAAGCTTGACTGGTACAAACCCAATCATTGGCGAAGGGCGATACTTTTCGGACGTCGATCACCCTACACCGAGTAAGGTGACGTCCAAATAGCATGGCTCAGATCATATAGAGGTCATTAAAACAGTCAAACAATGATCCTTTTTTGCGACAAGCACATGTGTCCCCAATGACTGAGAATGTTCCTAATCCGGAACGACCTCACATAATCAGAAAGGACGCATCATGCAGACATACTCTTCTTAGGTGAAGATCATAAAGCCCAACTATGCGGTGAAAAATAATAGTTAAAGAGCAATGAATACAAGAAAAGTGACCGTTCCAATAACTAGCCCTAGAAGGGTTGAAAATGCTCCTAAACCGGAACGACCTCACCCAGTCATCGCAAAGCAGTAAATGCTCTTTGGCGTAGATCCAAGCCCAAATATACGACACTAAAAGATCATTAAAGAGTGTTTTCATACGATGTGTAAGAGACGACCTCACAAAAGACAGAAAAACCGATAGAGAAGTCGAACTTCATTAATCAACACCTGCCTTTGGTGAGGTCATTCCGTACGCATCGTATGATAAACACTCTTTAATGATCTTTTAGTGCTGTAAATTTGTGCTTTGATCTACGCCAAAGAGCATTTGCTACTCTTTGTCGCGCTGACTGGGTGAGGTCGCTCGGTTTAGAGCATTCTCGACCCTTCTAGGCTACTCACAGGAACTGTCACCTTTCTGTATTCATTGCTCTTTACGATCATTTTTCGCCGTATATTTGGGTATTATAAATGTCTACAACATGCGCTCTTTCTGACTATATGAGGTCGTTCCGGATTAGAACATTCTCAGCCATTGGAGACGCATGTGCTTTGTCATACACACGATCATAATTTGTCGGTATGCTTAGCCTTTATATGATCTGAGCCATGGTGTTTGGACGTCATCTCACTATGTGTAGGATGATCGGCGTCCGAAAAGTATTGCCATTAACCAATGCTTGGATTTGTACCAGTCAAGCCTTTGCATTATCGACGTTACTTTTCTATCCACGGTGAGTTTGTTCCTGCGTAGGAGTATTCTCGGCCGTTTCGGGGCGCGTGTCGGCACGTGGCAATTTGCAAGGGTTTACTCTGCATTTTCTCTGTCCCCGTGAAACACTGGACTGTGGCTGCACACAGATATTCTAGAGGGTCGTTTAAATCGGCGCTAGCAACGCAGCTGAAATTTTGCGCTCGCCAACATCACCCACCTCAGTTCTTTCGGGGATATTAGTTGTTAATGCAACAGTACCCTGCCGGGTTGTCACAGGAAGGCAGTTTCGTCATGCACTAAAACGCAACTTTAGGATTTGCACTCGGCCAACTTTACCCAATAGGTTTATCTGCGCTTGGTCTCTTTTACGGAGCTTACCGAAATCTTCCTATGTGTCGTCACGATGCGTTACAATGTTTTTCAGAGACGCTTGCCGAGATCGTTGATTTGGAATGGATTCAAGCCTCTGCTGGGCTATCCAGTTTTCTTGCTCATTTAGATGGTCCGTTCACACCTGCATTTGCCTCGCCCTCCCGTCGCTCCATCACCAGCACCTTGCGCATCTGCCCCGCCTTTGGGTTCACCTGTGTATCGTCCGTATGCGTGTTTGCTCCACTTTGGTGCCTGCCCCACAGTGTTTATCGGTTTCTCCCGTGCTCACATTTATCGTACATCGAGACTGTCATGACATGCAGCTCTCGACAAGGGCTCAGGGCTCCGAGTTTCGTCCTATGTGGGCCCATGTCTCTGCTCTGGATGCACATCTCATCCCTTCATGTTCATTTGTACGATCCTTCCCATCGACAGTGAAGCTGATAATTGTGGTGCTACCGTTGACTTGTTACACACCGTGCTTATGGACTCTTGCCTCGTAGATGACAATTATGGACTCTTACCCCGTAGATGACAATTATGGACTCTTGCCTCGTAGATGACAATTATGGACTCTTGCCCCGTAGATGACAATTTTGGTGCGGTCATTTACTACGAGGGAGTTAGCATTCGTTCGCTGACGACTCGTACACTGATGTTTTCTTACGTTTCTGCAATAATGTGAGGAATTTTTCATCGGACATCGGCCAGGAGCCCTCCAGATTAGTCTACCTTATCGTGGTTGGAGGGTTTGCGTGCCTTGGTGATCCTTCAGGCTACGTCGGCGGAAGTCTAACTCCTGGCAGGTCTAACCAAGCCGAACAGATTGAAGGTGAAAGGCCAGACCAAAGGCGGGGCAGGAGGGGGCCTCAAAAGGTGACACCCAAAAACCCCGGCGAGGGGAAAAATGCCCCAACCAACCCAAAAACTATGGGTTAAATGGCCCCCTCCTTTTTTGGGGAGGGCATTTTTTGTCTTGTCTTTCTCCTCTTTTTTTTAAATTTTTCTATCCCTCGGTTGACCCGTCTTCTCTGCAATAAAGTGCTAAAGTCGGGGGCCCACCAAGAGGCGCACTAGAATCAGGTTGCCCCCAAAAAGCATATGAATATGTCTATGTTTTTAAAAAATATTGCTCGCCCTGGGGGGGACACTCAGGCAGGTCAGTGCCGGGCCCTCTCCCTCAGGTCCCCCCCCAGCTACTGGATGTCCTTCTCATTTCCCCTGTGGGCCAGGGCATGGGAATAGAAAACGGGCCCAATTTCAAAATAATCACTGGAATGCGGGGGTGTGAACAGCAAAAAATTACAAAAAAAAGTAGAACGAAAACATCTAAATGAAGAACAAGTACATATGCTGGTTGAAAAACCCCACCTGAATGAAGATGGTTTTCAAAGTCAGGGGCCAGTGCTCCATCAGCCCAAAAAAATGAAAAAAGGGTGGGTCTGACTTTTTGGAAAACAACATTCCACATGTCTTTGGGGGAGTACATGGGGGGGTGCGTTCAGATGTCATCGGCGCAAGTACAAGTTTACAATAAACTACACTGTCAAGTGACCGCCCACGGCACTGGTCACAATTCCAAAAAAGGAAAGACTCATAGTGTGGGGACTTTGTCACTCACAGGGCTGGGAGTATGCCATGGACATGGGGCGAGGAAAAAAACTGGCAGGATGACAACAAACAAATTGTCAATCACCCCAAAAGATCACCAATTCTACCCCAGATCTTTTCCCCACCCCTCACACCCGCTTGGCTTCCACTCCTCAGCCGGGGGTGGAACATTCCCGGGTTTTGGAAACAGCTGGGAGGCAGGACCACGGCCATATTTCTCCGGGAAAAATCACTCATCGGAAGCAGCACTCTATCTGGTGGAATTACAGAGGCGAGGACAATTTTAAAAGCACCACCAGTATATAACTATCTATCTACTGACAAGGACATAAACAAGGTAGTTGATGAGTTCCCGATCTAAAACAGGCTGCCTGAAACAATTCCTGGGGCTCAAACCCTCCCGCCTTCTGGAGCAGTGTTGGAAACTACTCCCTTTGTGAAATTTCACGCAGAGAGACCATCCTGCCAAAACCCCAAAATATCAGCATCCCAAGGCTTTTTGGGCCAAGCTGCGGGCCCAGGCGGGGGGCTGGAAAAAAAAGAGTCCTTAAATTTTAAAAGAATCCAGGAAGCTGGGGAAAGCTGGTAAAACAACATAATGAAAGGTACAGGAGAAACCAAAAGTTGCATTAAAAAAAGAGGGAAACATCCTCACGGGAAAACAGGCAGCTGATCTTTTTGCAGACCCCTTTTTGAAAAACAGCAAATTGGCACAATGAAACAGCAGAATTCGGAAAAAGCAAAATGTGAGCAAGACGAAACAATACCTGAAGTGATAAAAACCCCAATCACATTTAAAAAACTAACTAGCAATATCAAATTAAAAATTGAAAAATCACCAGGAGCTGATGGGTGAAATAGATGATTAAGAACTTAGGAACTGCAGCAAAAAAAAATTTTGCAGTTTTACAATAATTGTTGGATCTTGGGTCAGTTACAGCCCTGGAAGAAGCAATCGATACCGCTCTCGGGAAACCTGGAAAAGATAGTTCTTCTGCCCCCAGCTACCGACCGATCAGTCTTACAAGTTGTTTTGCAAAACAATGGATTTCAATCCCCGACTGCGTGGTATCTTGGCAAAACATTCTTGTGTCACAGGGGCGGTTTCAGGCAATGCTCTCTACAAAACCAAGCAACGTACCTTTCTCAGGAGATTGAGGACGCTTTCCCAAGAAAAAACTGGTACTAGCGACATGGATGACCAAAGGAAAAGCCTTTGACAAGGTTTGGAAAAAAGGGACTTGAAAAACGAAAATAGTAGAAAAAAGGGTAGGATGTACAGATGGATAAAGCATACTTACATAACGAAAACCCAAGTCATCTAGATGGACTCAAGAGTAAAAATTCCCCACTGCGTTAGGGTCCCTCAAGGGGGGTATTGTCCCCCACTCTTCTTGATTTTCATAAACGACCTGGTTGCTGGTTACAGGGAGAAAAAGTTGCAATTACGCTGTGATCTGGTAATATGGTGCAAATGGTTGAAACAGTGGCCCCTTGAACAAGGCTGTAGATGCCTTAACCTCAGGGGAAACAGATGGTGTGTCAGCATCAACGATAATGACCAAATTTTTCCCTCTCTCCCCCAAAAAAAAAGCCATTAAAATAAATGGGGGGCTGCTAAAAAAGACAAGCAACCCCCTATCTCAGGTTACATTCGATGATAGACTGACGTGGAAGCAGAAATCAACAAAGGCAAAAGGCCGGGGGAAGTTAGCCACCCTGAAAATTAATGGAACCACATGGGGCGCCAGTAAAAAAATATTTAAAAAATTTTATCAGCGGGGCATGCCCACCTGGAATATGGGTCAGCTGCATTGTCAGCATCAAATACATTAGGAGAACGGAAAAGGTGAAAAACCAGGCGCTTCTGTTCACGGAGCATAAAAAACCGTTGGAGATGGAAAGGGGGGGGGAACAAGCCTGAGAGAACCGGCACAAAAGTGATGCCAGGCGAAAAGTTTCTGAGTATCCCCAAGCCACCCGGAAAACAGTTTCCCTAAATTTGCATTGGGGCTGAAAAAAGAAATTTTATTCACCGGGCCCAAAAAGACTGAATAAAAAACCTCGACCTCCCAAAAATTTGGGCCCCCAAAGTCTGTCCGAGCAAACCCCCCAGAAATGAACCCAGTATTTCCATCAAAGTAAAAAGGGAATATTCGACGGATGAGCAGAACACATACAACGCAAGACAGTCTCAGTTTTTGATGAAGAATCCCCACATGACCTCTGGGCCCGGGTATCACGGATGGGTCAGCAGAAAATGCAGTGAAAAATGGAGGGCGGGGTGTACAAGTCCCAACAATGCTGGATGCGATTAAAGTACCGGCGGGGGATTCTGTCCAACTTGATGCAGAAATTCAGGCAATCAAGGTGGAAACTGAAAAACTTTTAAAACCCAGACCCGATCCTAAACCTGTTGTATTTTTATGTAAAAATCACACTCCAAACATTTAGTCGAAATTGCCAGGTCTACAGCCCTACTTCTTTGTCCAACTGGGGGTCGTTTTGCAGGGGTACCCTCACTGTGGAATCCCAGAAATAAACAGCAGACCGTTTGGGCCCAAAGGAAGGTGCTGCAGAAAAAGGGATGCCCCATTACCTCCCAAAAAGAAAAGGATGATTAAATAAATGAAAGAAAATACCAAAAAGGGGCATTATAATAAGGCTTAGAACAAGTTGTGATTCTGCGCCTTAAACAAGCCCAAATCACCCAAAACCCTTTATCAAAATTCGTTTGGGCAATTCAATTGTAAAATTGGACGGGAAAAAGGGGCGAGCACATACTTCAAGACTGCCCCAAATATGTACGGGAGGCAAACTCACTGGCCTAACAAAACAAACTCAATAAAACTACAAGGACCCTGTGGGCTACAAAAGACAGTAAATTCCAAAAACAAATTGAATATAAACATATTTCAAACGGGCAAAAGGAAGGAAGGATCGGCCGGAGATGCGTGCATTTTGTTGGGGTTTTTTGGACCCATTCTTTTCCGTGCTTTCTACTTTCACTACCTGTAGCTCTCCTCGATCCCCACCCTTTGAGACTGGAACCCATTTTTTCAAGGGGCCCGGAAGGTAGGGTAGGATCTTGTTAGTGCCACTCACTAATCCTGGCGCGACGTTTTACCGCGCTTTTCCCCAAAGATTAGTTTAACAAGTGGTTGATGTAGAACAAACAAAAAGAGAACAACAATTTCTTTTCTTGTTGAAGTTTGTTTGTTTTGTTTGTTTTATCAACCAATAACCCAAAATTTTTAATATTTTGTGGTTTACCGTCATGTATCTTGCCCCCTTACCCTCGCATTGTTTTGGCCCCGTGGCGGGTCTTTTAGTTTTTTTTGGTGGGGTGAGACAAACATTTTTGATAAAATCATGATTTTGGGTTAGGGTTTTATTTAAGTATTTACTATTATTTAACTATTTTGGGAAGCTATCCTCCCCTTTAAGTGGTTTTTCTAAACTGGCGTCATTGCACTCCGACCCTAAATTAGTCTCCCCAACAGATATCGAAATATGCATACTGATGGTTCTGTGGCTCTCTGGTTAAAAACCTCCCCACTTTGCATGTGTTGCACCTCTAATCGTATACATATGTATATTGATGGAATGGCGATTATAAACTATTTTTTGATGGTTAGTTATTTATTTCTATTATTTGTATATATCATTGATGTTAACCATGGGGTGGTTTTGGCAATAAACAGGGGGAAATGTGCATTGACTTGGGAAAAATTGTGTGCCTACTGAATGTTAAAACCACATATTTTTTTCCCAAAACCACATATATTTTTCGTTAATGTCGAAAGGGTAGAGGGCGCCTGTTTAAAAGATGGTATAAATAGACCCCAAATGGCCAAGAAAAAATGCGCTGTAAATGTGAATTCTGGGAAAATTGCTGAATTTCGACTGTATATGATTTTTAGCGTTATATATCGTTTCAAAGCAAAAGTATCACGTTAAAAGTAAAATTTTTGAATCAGTATCACGTTAAAAATAATAATTGGGATGTTCTTAAAAAATAAAATTTGAATCAGTTCGTTAAAAATAATAATTAGAATCGTTCACTTAAAAGTAATAATTATGAATCATATCGTTAAAAATAAAATTATGAATCAGTATCACGTTAAAAATAATAATTAAAAAATTTTTTTCCGTTAAAGTAATAATTATGAATCATATCACGTTAAAAATTTGAATCTTCGTTAAAAATTTATGAATCAGTATCGTTAAGTAATAATTATGAAAAGTATCCCTTAAAAGTAATAATTATGAAACAGTATCGTTAAAATAATAATTTTGAATCAGTATCACGTTAAAAATAATAATTATGAAACATATCACGTTAAATTAATTATGAATCAGTATGTTAAAAATAATAATTTTTAATCGTATCCCTTAAAAAATAATTATGAATCAATTTTCACGTTAAAAGTAATAATTATGAAACAGTATCACGTTAAAGTAATAATTTGAATCAGTATCCGTTAAAAGTAATAATTTGAATCAGTATCACGTTAAAAATAATTGAATGTATCGTTAAAAATAATAATTATGAATCAGTTCCCTTAAAAATTAAAAAATGAATCGTTCACGTTAAAGTAATAATTGAATCAGTATCACGTTAAAAATAATAATTATGAATCAGTATCCCTTAAAAATAATAATTAGAAACAATCGTTAAAAATAATAATTATGAATCAGTATCACGTTAAAAATAATAATTTGAACAATTTTCGTTAAAAGTAATAATTTGAACAGTTCACTTAAAAATAATAATTTGAACATTCACGTTAAAAGTAATAATTATGAATCGTATCACGTTAAAGTAATAATTATGAATCAGTATCACGTTAAAAGTAATAATTATGAATCAGTATCACGTTAAAAGTAATAATTATGAATCAGTATCACGTTAAAAGTAATAATTATGAATCAGTATCACGTTAAAAGTAATAATTATGAATCAGTATCACGTTAAAAGTAATAATTATGAATCAGTATCACGTTAAAAGTAATAATTATGAATCAGTATCACGTTAAAAGTAATAATTATGAATCAGTATCACGTTAAAAGTAATAATTATGAATCAGTATCACGTTAAAAGTAATAATTATGAATCAGTATCACGTTAAAAGTAATAATTATGAATCAGTATCACGTTAAAAGTAATAATTATGAATCAGTATCACGTTAAAAGTAATAATTATGAATCAGTATCACGTTAAAAGTAATAATTATGAATCAGTATCACGTTAAAAGTAATAATTATGAATCAGTATCACGTTAAAAGACTAATTATGAATCAGTATCACGTTAAAAGTAATAATTATGAATCAGTATCACGTTAAAAGTAATAATTATGAATCAGTATCACGTTAAAGTAATAATTGAATCAGTATCACGTTTTAAAAGTAATATTAGAATCAGTATCACGTTAAAAGTAATAATTATGAATCAGTATCACGTTAAAAGTAATAATTATGAATCAGTATCACGTTAAAAGAATAATTATGAATCAGTATCACGTTAAAAGTAATTATGAATCAGTATCACGTTAAAGTAATAATTGAATCGTATCACGTTAAAAGTAATAATTATGAATCAGTATCACGTTAAAAGTAATAATTATGAAACAGTATCACGTTAAAAGTAATAATTATGAATCAGTATCACGTTAGAGTAATAATTATGAAACAGTATCACGTTAAAAGTAATAATTATGAATCAGTATCACGTTAAAAGTAATAATTATGAATCAGTATCACGTTAAAAGTAATAATTATGAATCAGTATCACGTTAAAAGTAATAATTATGAATCAGTATAACGTTAAAAGTAATAATTGCTGAATCAGTATCACGTTAAAAGTAATAATTATGAATCAGTATCACGTTGTAATAATTATGAATCAGTATCCGTTAAAAGTAATAATTATGAATCAGTATCACGTTAAAAGTAATAATTATGAATCAGTATCACGTTAGTAACTAATTATGAATCAGTATCACGTTAAAAGTAATAATTATGAATCAGTATCACGTTAAAAGAATTTTATCAGTATACGTTAAAAGTAATAATTATGAATCAGTATCCGTTAAAAGTAATAATTATGAATCAGTATCACGTTAAAGTAAAATTTGAATCAGTATCACTTCAAGTATATTTGAATCAGTATCACGTTAAAGTTAATAATTATGAATCGTATCACGTTAAAAGTAATTAAGATCAGCATCACGTTAAAAGTAATAATATGAATCAGTATCACGTTAAACAGTAATATTATGGAATCAGTATCACGTTAAAAGTAATAATTATGAATCAGTATCACGTTAAAAGTAATAATTATGAATCAGTATCACGTTAAAAGTAATAATTATGAATCAGTATCACGTTAAAAGTAATAATTATGAATCAGATCACGTTAAAAGTAATAATTATGAATCAGTATCACGTTAAAAGTAATAATTATGAATCAGTATCACGTTAAAAGTAATAATTATGAATCAGTATCACGTTAAAAGTAATAATTATGAATCAGTATCACGTTAAAAGTAATAATTATGAATCAGTATCACGTTAAAAGTAATAATTGGAATCAGTATCACGTTAAAAGTAATAATTATGAATCAGTATCACGTTAAAAGTAATAATTATGAATCAGTATCAAGTTAAAAGTAATAATTATGAATCAGTATCACGTTAAAAGTAATAATTATGAATCAGTATCACGTTAAAAGTAATAATTATGAATCAGTATCACGTTAAAAGTAATAATTATGAATCAGTATCACGTTAAAAGTAATAATTATGAATCAGTATCACGTTAAAAGTAATAATTATGAATCAGTATCACGTTAAAAGTAATAATTATGAATCAGTATCACGTTAAACAGTAATAATAATTATGAATCAGTATCACGTTAAAGTAATAATTATGAATCAGTATCACGTTAAAAGTAATAATTATGAATCAGTATCACGTTAAGTAATTATGAATCATCGTTAAGTAATAATTATGAATCAGTACGTTAAAAGTAATAATTAACGATCACGTTAAAAGTAATAATTATGAATCAGTATCACGTTAAAAGTAATAATTATGAATCAGTATCACGTTAAAAGTAATAATTATGAATCAGTATCACGTTAAAAGTAATAATTATGAATCAGTATCACGTTAAAAGTAATAATTATGAATCAGTATCACGTTAAAAGTAATAATTATGAATCAGCATCGTTAAAGTAATAATTCGAATCAGATCACGTTAAAGTAATAATTATGAATCAGTATCACGTTAAAAGTAATAATTATGAATCAGTATCACGTTAAAAGTAATAATTATGAATCAGTATCACGTTAAAAGTAATAATTATGAATCAGTATCACGTTAAAAGTAATAATTATGAATCAGTATCACGTTAAAGTAATATTATGAACAGTATCATTAAAGTAATAATTAAACAGTATCACGTTAAAAGTAATAATTATGAAACAGTATCACGTTAAAAGTAATAATTATGAACAAATAATTTCTAAAATAATAAATACACGTTACTCATTACTTTTGGTGGGCTGGGCGCCACTGACACTTAAAGACCAGCCGCACCTGATTGGCACATCTACATTTTGCCAAAAATGATGCAATGGTTTGTCTGACCTGACATTCCCCGACCTCGACCGCTCTCTTTCGCAGTGAACATCGTTTACTCTTATTGATTTCATGAGCAGCTTGTTATGATCTGAGCGAGCAGGTGCATGTTCTGCCTCGTTTATTTTTGTCGCGTTGAGTTTGTTTCGGGTAAAGAGCATTTTTAATCACTTGAGATCTTCTTCTTCGCGTTCGTTCTTTACGACCAATTTTAATCACTCTTTGTGATACGTTTAATCTTTGCCAAGAACGTGTATACGTTGCACATTGGTTTGTAGGCCCCTAAACGCATATATTTCTATACGTTTAGGACATATGCATCCGATTTCAGCCAAACCTCCTTATCGCCTCTTACAACATGCGTGGCAGGTAACAGTGGTTCTATTCTTTACACCCCAAATTTGGGCCCGGTAACCACTCGGGCGATCACTTGAGATGTGTATTGTTTTGTCGTCATGAATCAATTTGAATCTTTCGCTCTGCATTTTCCTTCAAAGAAGCGGACACGCTGAACACAAGACAGAACAAGCAAAAACTGAGCAAAGGAAGTTCTACATAGTACAAATACAAGATTTTTTATCTTTCACTCCGCAGATCCTGCCTGCCCTGGCTCTCATTGGTACAGAGTTTTACTGCAGTTTTCCCTTGTGTCGACACAGGACAGATACTTCAACGCGTGACTTTAAATTCTTTAAAATACTGTATAAAATTATCATCAATTTCAGTGTCCTCGTTCTCTCTCTCGCTCTCTCTCTCACGATCGTTCTTTTCGGCCATTTTTATCATTCTTTTTGTGGCATATAAACAGTCTTTGCCAAGAACATATTTTACGTCACAATCTTTAGTACCATTTAGAGCTCTGGTGCTTCTCCTTCGGCGATGTGTCCGATTTCAAACAGCGTTTACTGGGTTCGCTCTCCGTCAGCCTTTGACCGTCCCCAGCCGACCTGCAAGGCAGCAGGTTTGTGTCCTCATTCAAGAAGCTATTCGCCCGTGTTGTGTCTGGGCCCGCAAAGGAAGCAAAGAATAGTACCACTGCAACCTACAAGGCATGCCGTAAGAGGCGACTGATATATGACCTAGAGTAGCTACCCTAGTAAATAAAAATCATCGCAGAAATCGGATGTGCTGGCCAACTTGTAGGCGCATAACTAGCACAATTTACACTCGTTCTTAGGCTCAGATCACATATAAATCACACTGATTGTTTAACAAGTGGTCGATATTGTGCGTTCGAAGAAGAAGAAGAAGCTATCACTGAGCACACAAAAGATCCCCCACCCCCACATTACTTACTTACTTAATCCCGTCATGCCTAGTGACACATGGGGCTTCAGAAATAACTTTCCATGCTCTCCTGTCCCGTGCAACCTTCAGCGCAGAGCCCCACGTCAGAGATGCGGTGTCCAGTTCCTCTTCCATCATGCGCCTCCATGTTGTCCGTGGTCTGCCTTTCTTTCTTTCCTTCTGGTGTCCAAGTGAGGGCTATCCTTGCAGGCATTTCTTGTCTCATTCTCATAACATGTCCGAGCCATTTCCATCTTCTTTTTTTGAGTATGTCATTCATTGCCTCTTGTCTTGTGTCTTGAGTAGTTGGTTATTGGATATTTTTACTGGCCAAAAGATTCCCAAGATTCTGCGAAGACAAGAGTGGTGGAAACTGACAGCCTGCTAGTATCTCCTTTGGTCATCCTCCAACACTCCTGACCCGTAGAGCAAAACTGGCAAAACAATGCTTTTATAGAGTTTAAGCTTTGTGGTCCTATTGTAGATTTGGACTTCCATACTGGTTTCATTCTGGCAAAAGCGGTTCTGGCCTTACTTAGACGTGATTTATATCTTCCTCTGTGCCACCATTTAGTGTCAGTACGCTACTAAGATATGTAAACTGCTCAACCCTTTCCAGTGTTTCATTTTCTAACATTACTGGTTGTTGGATTTCACTGTTTGTCATAATTTTTGTTTTTCCTGTGTTTGTTTTGAGGCCTACTGTCTTTGCTCGTGCTGTGAAGTATTGTACTTTTCTCTTGTATATGTTCATATTTGTGTGACACCAGGGCTATATCGTCTGCAAAGTCCAGGTCCTCAAGCATCTTGAAAGGGGTCCATCTTATTCCTCTTGTTGCTTGTTGTTTTATGGCATTTTTAGCACCCAGTCAATTGTAATACTAAACAAAAGAGAGGACATTACGCATCCCTGTCTTACACCAGATTTTACTGGGAATGTTTTGTTGGAATTCTTAGGTTGCAGGAGAAATCTTTATAGAAGAGGGCTATGATGTTGACAAGCTTCTGCGGTACGCCGTATTGTCTCAGTATCTTCCATAGGCTGTCTCTGTGGACGCTGTCGAATGCCTTTTCAAAATCTATGAAGTTGATATATAGTCCTTTGCCACTCGCTACATTGTTCTAAAATGTTACGCAGGGTAAATATATGTTCATTTGTTCCTCTTCCTTTCCTAAATCCTGCTTGCTCCATTCGTAGATACTTATCTATTGCTTCTTGTATTCGCATTATGACAATTTTGCAGAATATCTTACTTGGGATTGAAATCAACGTGATTCCTCTCCAGTTATTGCAATCTGTTAGGTCTCCTTTCTTGGGGATTTTCACCACAGTACCCCTAGTCCAATCCTTAGGCAATTCTTCTTTTTCCCAGATATCTGCAAACAATGGCTCTAATATGTTTGCAGCTAAGATGGAATCGATCTTGAAAAGCTCTGCTGTCATTTCATCATTTCCGGTGCTTTGTTGTTTCTCAGGGATCCAATAGCTTTTACTATTTCTTGCTTTTCTGGCAATTTGAGGTTGATATCAATATCCTGTGCGGCCGGTGGGATATCCGGTGGATGTTCAGGATCAGGTCTGTTTAGCACATCTTCAAAGTGGGATGTCCATCTCATATCCTGCTCCTGCTCTGTTGTCAACAGTTGTCCTAGACTGTTTCTGACTGGCATGTTATGGTTGTGTCTTTACCTCCGCATAATTGTTTGGTAATCTTGTACAGTGTGTGCAGATCATGTACTTTAGCAGCCTTTTCTGCTATTTCTGCTGTCTTTTCCATAAATTTTCTCTTGTCTGTTCTAGCACTTCTTTTTACCATTTTGTTTAGTTCTGTATATTCTTTTCTTGCCTTATCTTTTGACGTTCTGATCTAATGCTATTGATGAGATTTTTTTCTCCTTTCGCTTTTGGATGTATTCTAAGGTCTGGCCACTTATCCACTCTTTATGTTGTCCTTTACTGGTTCCCAGTACCCCACTGCTAACTATTTTATATGTGCCTTGATCGCATTCCATTTTTCTTGGATACTTTCAGTTGGTGTTGTGTCTGACTGCTCTGAAATCTGTTCTTTAGTTCCACTATATATTTTGTAGCAATCTCTGTCTTTTAATAGGTTAACATTAAAGTATTCTGTTCTTGTCTTGGCTTGTATATATGTTTTCTTGAGTTTGAGCCTGATCATGGCAACGACAGGTGGTGGTCGCTGCCCACGTCAGCTCCTCTTTTCACCTTAACATCAAGTAATGTCTTTCGCCATTTGCTGTTGATCATAAAGTGGTCTATCTGGTTTTCATCTCTTCCATTTGGGGATATCCATGTGTACTTGTGTATGGTCCTGTGTGAAAACAATGTGCCTCCTATGATCAGTCTGTTTTCTAGACAAAAATTGCTCAACATTTCTCCATTTTCATTTGCAGTGCCACATCCCTCTTTCCCAATTATTGCTTCTCTGTGTCTGTTATTGTTTCCAACTTTGCGTTTAGGTCTCCCATTATGCACAAAACGTCCTGAGCTGGAACCTTGTCCACTATTTCCTGTAACCTTCTATAAAATGTGTTTTTGTCCTCTTCTTCGGCTTCGTAGTGGTGCATAGCATTGAATGATAGTTAGTTTTCCCTTGTTTCCCATTAAATCGGGCTTTCAACAATCTTTCATTAATCGGGTGCCACTCTAAGAGATGTTTATTCAACTTTCCTTTATTAGTGCAACTCCTGCTGAATGATTCCCGTCGTCTCTTCCTGAGTACAAGATGGTTTCCCCTGTTCTAGTTGTCGTCTGTCCAAAGCCTGTCCATCTACTTTCGCTGACCTCTAGAATGTGTAATTTATAGTGTTGCATCTCTTTTACCACCTGTGATGTCTTTGTGGTCTCGAACATTGTTCTGACGTTCCAGAATCCTATTCTTAGTTTAGTTTTGACATCCAGCAGACTTGAATTCCCAGCGTGGTTCCTCGGCTTTCACCCATACTGTTCATGCTGACAGTGGTACTCTGTTTCAAGACCGCTGGACATCGAGAGCATTTTTTCCTTTCTGAAGTTTCTGTAACATTTTTTCTTTTTATGGGGCAGAGTTGTTAGCACTGCGCCCAACCCCAACCTGGAGGACCAGGAGGCCACATTTAGTCTGACCTCTCACCTTGGACCTGTCCGGCATGGGTAACCCTTCAAGGAACAGAACGTTCCTGCCGGCATAGCTTTCTGGATCATTGAGGCACGCAAGCCCCCTCACCACTACAAGGTAATGGCCTCATGGGGGGGAGCCCACCCCAATATGTCAGTCTTTAATTCCCCAATGATTGATGCTATTGATGCAAGCCTCTCTGCTCTCTCATTTCCTACAGCACCCGCATGTCCAGGGCAGTAGCCGCATGTCCAGGACAGTACCCACATGTCCAGGACAGTAGCCGCATGTCCAGGACAGTAGCCGCATGTCCAGGACAGTAGCCGAATGTCCAGGACAGTAGCCGCATGTCCAGGAAAGTAGCTGCATGTCCAGGACAGTAGCTGCATGTCCAGGACAGTAGCTGCATGTCCAGGACAGTAGATGCATGTCCAGGACAGTAAATGCATGTCCAGGACAGTAGCCGCATGTCCAGGACAGTAGCTGCATGCCCAGGACAGTAGCTGCATGTCCAGGACAGTAGCTGCATGCCCAGGACAGTAGCTGCATGTCCAGGACAGTAGATGCATGTCCAGGACAGTAGATGCATGTCAAGGACAGTAGCTGCATGTCCAGGACAGTAGATGCATGTCCAGGACAGTAGATGCATGTTCAGGACAGTAGATGCATGTCCAGGACAGTAGATGCATGTCCAGGACAGTAGATGCATGTCCAGGACAGTAGATGCATGTCCAGGACAGTAGATGCATGTCCAGGACAGTAGCTGCGTGTTCAGGACAGTAGATGCGTGCCCAGGACAGTAGATGCATGTCCAGTACAGTAGCTGCATGTTCAGGACAGTAGATGCATGTTCAGGACAGTAGATGCATGTTCAGGACAGTAGATGCATGTCCAGGACAGTAGATGCATGTTCAGGACAGTAGATGCATGCCCAGGACAGTAGATGCATGTTTAGGACAGTAGATGCATGTTCAGGACAGTAGATGCATGCCCAGGACAGTAGATGCATGCCCATGACAGTAGATGCATGTTCAGGACAGTAGCTGCATGTCCAGGACAGTAGCTGCATGTCCAGGACAGTAGCCGCATGTCCAGGACAGTAGCTGCATGTCCAGGACAGTAGCTGCATGTCCAGGACAGTAGCTGCATGTCCAGGACAGTAGCTGCATGTCCAGGACAGTAGCTGCATGTCCAGGACAGTAGATGCATGTCCAGGACAGTAGATGCATGTCAAGGACAGTAGCCGCATGTCCAGGACAGTAGCTGCATGCCCAGGACAGTAGCTGCATGTCCAGGACAGTAGCTGCATGCCCAGGACAGTAGCTGCATGTCCAGGACAGTAGATGCATGTTCAGGACAGTAGATGCATGTTCAGGACAGTAGATGCATGTCCAGGACAGTAGATGCATGTCCAGGACAGTAGATGCATGTCCAGGACAGTAGATGCATGTCAAGGACAGTAGATGCATGCCCAGGACAGTAGATGCATGCCCAGGACAGTAGATGCATGTTCAGGACAGTAGATGCATGCCCAGGACAGTAGATGCATGTTCAGGACAGTAGATGCATGTTCAGGACAGTAGATGCATGTTCAGGACAGTAGATGCATGCCCAGGACAGTAGATGCATGCCCAGGATAGTAGATGCATGCCCAGGACAGTAGATGCATGTTCAGGACAGTAGATGCATGCCCAGGACAGTAGATGCATGTTCAGGACAGTAGATGCATGCCCAGGACAGTAGATGCATGCCCAGGATAGTAGATGCATGTTCAGGACAGTAGATGCATGCCCAGGACAGTAGATGCATGTCCAGGATAGTAGATGGGTGTTCAGGACAGTAGATGCATGTCCAGGACAGTAGATGCATGTTCAGGACAGTAGATGCATGCCCAGGACAGTAGATGCATGTTCAGGACAGTAGATGCATGCCCAGGACAGTAGATGCATGTTCAGGACAGTAGATGCATGCCCAGGACAGTAGATGCATGTTCAGGACAGTAGATGCATGCCCAGGACAGTAGATGCATGTTCAGGATAGTAGATGCATGTTCAGGACAGTAGATGCACACAAATTACCATACAGGTTAGATGCCTTGATAGACGACATACAGGTTAGATGACTTGATAGACGACATACAGGTTAGATGACTTGATAGACGACATACAGGTTAGATGACTTGATAGACGACATACAGGTTAGATGACTTGATAGACGACATACAGGTTAGATGACTTGATAGACGACATACAGGTTAGATGACTTGATAGACGACATACAGGTTAGATGACTTGATAGACGACATACAGGTTAGATGATAGACGACATAAAGGTTAGATGACTTGATAGACGACATACAGGTTAGATGACTTGATAGACGACATAAAGGTTAGATGACTTGATAGACGACATACAGGTTAGATGACTTGATAGACGACATAAAGGTTAGATGACTTGATAGACGACATAAAGGTTAGATGACTTGATAGACGACATAAAGGTTAGATGACTTGATAGACGACATACAGGTTAGATGACTTGATAGACGACATAAAGGTTAGATGACTTGATAGACGACATACAGGTTAGATGACTTGATAGACGACATAAAGGTTAGATGACTTGATAGACGACATAAAGGTTAGATGACTTGATAGACGACATACAGGTTAGATGACTTGATAGACGACATAAAGGTTAGATGACTTGATAGACGACATACAGGTTAGATGACTTGATAGACGACATAAAGGTTAGATGACTTGATAGACGACATAAAGGTTAGATGACTTGATAGACGACATACAGGTTAGATGACTTGATAGACGACATACAGGTTAGATGACTTGATAGACGACATACAGGTTAGATGACTTGATAGACGACATACAGGTTAGATGACTTGATAGACGACATAAATCTATAAAAACAAAATACCGTTTTGTACTTTCCTTCTTCTCCGAACGCTCTACCGATCACTTGTTAAACCACTCTTTGTGATTTGTATGTGATTTGAGCCTAAGAGCGATTGTACGCTGTGCCAGTTATGCGCCTGCAAGTAGGACAGCACATCCGATTTCTGCGACGCTTTTTAGTTACTAGGATAGCTTCCCTAGATCTCTACCACAGTCGCTTCTTATGAAATGCCTTGTACGTCACAGTGTTACTATTCATTGTTTCCCTTGCGAGCCTTGATAACACACGGGCGTTGCACTTTTCAAACGATTGTCCAAGAGTTGAATTCATTGTATACTCTAGAGCACATCCTGCAGTCATGTCCATCATACATACACCAACGAAATGAAACATGATCTCATGAACAAAGTTTACAGACCAAGCTATGGAACTCTGGAAGAACTCCAACTGACATGCAGCTTCATAGAGGCAACCCATCTCATGGTTTAGACGAGCATACGAAAGCATAGAAGAAGAAGAACGCATTGTATACACACACTTTACTCCATTTTAAATCGCTGTGTTAGACAATAACATTCTTAATGAATGGTGCCCTAGCATAATTTCATATTCTTCTTCTTCTGCGTTCGCCCACAAAGGAATTCTGGTGTAGCCATTTTGCCTGGTGTGGTGCTTCTGACTGATTTTTGCGTGAAAGCCTGCTTACTGTTTTATTGGTTTCCTCACCATACAGGCGGGTCTTCCCGTCTTCAGAGGTAAGAATCTCATTACTTAATCTCATTACTTAATCTCATTACTTAATCTCATTACTTTCTTATATTAAACACCAGAACAGTAGTATTGGATAAGCACAAATATACACAGTTGAAAGCTATATTCTATACATCAGAATGTGCATAGTTGAAATCTATATTCTATATACCAGAATGTGCGAGGTTGAAATCTATATTCTATATACCAGAATGTGCGAGGTTGAAATCTATATTCTATATACCAGAATGTGCGAGGTTGAAATCTATATTCTATATATCAGAATGTGCATAGTTGAAATCTATATTCTATATACCAGAATGTGCGCTGTTGAAATCTATATTCTATATACCAAAAGGTGCGCTGTTGAAATCTATATTCTATATATCAGAATGTGCATAGTTGAAATCTATATTCTATATACCAGAGTGTGCATAGTTGAAATTTATATTCTATATACCAGAATGTGCACGGTTGAAATCTATATTCTTTATACCAAATGGTGCATAGTTGAAATCTATATTCTATATACCAGAATGTGCATAGTTGAAATCTATATTCTATATACCAGAATGTGCATAGTTGAAATCTATATTCTATATACCAAAAGGTGCGCTGTTGAAAGCTGTATTCTATATACCAAAAGGTGCGCTGTTAAAAGCTGTATTCTATATACCAAAAGGTGCGCTGTTAAAAGCTGTATTCTATATACCAAAAGGTGCGCTGCTGAAATCTATATTCTATATACCAAAAGGTGCGCTGCTGAAATCTATATTCTATATACCAAAAGGTGCGCTGTTAAAAGCTGTATTCTATATACCAAAAGGTGCGCTGCTGAAATCTATATTCTATATACCAAAAGGTGCGCTGTTGAAATCTGTATTCTATATACCAAAAGGTGCGCTGTTGAAAGCTGTATTCTATATACCAAAAGGTGCGCTGTTAAAAGCTGTATTCTATATACCAAAAGGTGCGCTGTTAAAAGCTGTATTCTATATACCAAAAGGTGCGCTGTTGAAAGCTGTATTCTATATACCAAAAGGTGCGCTGTTAAAAGCTGTATTCTATATACCAAAAGGTGCGCTGTTGAAAGCTGTATTCTATATACCAAAAGGTGCGCTGTTGAAATCTATATTCTATATACCAAAAGGTGCGCTGTTGAAATCTATATTCTATATACCAAAAGGTGCGCTGTTAAAAGCTGTATTCTATATACCAAAAGGTGCGCTGCTGAAATCTATATTCTATATACCAAAAGGTGCGCTGTTAAAAGCTGTATTCTATATACCAAAAGGTGCGCTGTTAAAAGCTGTATTTTATATACCAAAAGGTGCGCTGTTGAAATCTATATTCTATATACCAAAAGGTGCGCTGTTAAAAGCTGTATTCTATATACCAAAAGGTGCGCTGCTGAAATCTAATTCTATATACCAAAAGGTGCGCTGTTGAAATCTATATTCTATATACCAAAAGGTGCGCTGTTAAAAGCTGTATTCTATATACCAAAAGGTGCGCTGTTAAAAGCTGTATTCTATATACCAAAAGGTGCGCTGTTAAAAGCTGTATTCTATATACCAAAAGGTGCGCTGTTGAAAGCTGTATTCTATATACCAAAAGGTGCGCTGTTGCAATCTATATTCTATTTACCAAAAGGTGCGCTGTTGAAAGCTGTATTCTATATACCAAAAGGTGCGCTGTTAAAAGCTGTATTCTATATACCAAAAGGTGCGCTGTTAAAAGCTGTATTCTATATACCAAAAGGTGCGCTGTTGAAAGCTGTATTCTATATACCAAAAGGTGCGCTGTTGAAATCTATATTCTATATACCAAAAGGTGCGCTGTTGAAAGCTGTATTCTATATACCAAAAGGTGCGCTGTTAAAAGCTGTATTCTATATACCAAAAGGTGCGCTGTTAAAAGCTGTATTCTATATACCAAAAGGTGCGCTGTTGAAAGCTGTATTCTATATACCAAAAGGTGCGCTGTTGAAATCTATATTCTATATACCAAAAGGTGCGCTGTTAAAAGCTGTATTCTATATACCAAAAGGTGCGCTGCTGAAATCTATATTCTATATACCAAAAGGTGCGCTGTTAAAAGCTGTATTCTATATACCAAAAGGTGCGCTGTTAAAAGCTGTATTCTATATACCAAAAGGTGCGCTGTTGAAAGCTGTATTCTATATACCAAAAGGTGCGCTGTTGAAATCTATATTCTATATACCAAAAGGTGCGCTGCTGAAATCTATATTCTATATACCAAAAGGTGCGCTGTTAAAAGCTGTATTCTATATACCAAAAGGTGCGCTGCTGAAATCTATATTCTATATACCAAAAGGTGCGCTGTTAAAAGCTGTATTCTATATACCAAAAGGTGCGCTGTTAAAAGCTGTATTTTATATACCAAAAGGTGCGCTGTTGAAATCTATATTCTATATACCAAAAGGTGCGCTGTTAAAAGCTGTATTCTATATACCAAAAGGTGCGCTGCTGAAATCTATATTCTATATACCAAAAGGTGCGCTGTTGAAATCTATATTCTATATACCAAAAGGTGCGCTGTTAAAAGCTGTATTCTATATACCAAAAGGTGCGCTGTTAAAAGCTGTATTCTATATACCAAAAGGTGCGCTGTTAAAAGCTGTATTCTATATACCAAAAGGTGCGCTGTTGAAAGCTGTATTCTATATACCAAAGGTGCGCTGTTGAAATCTATATTCTATTTACCAAAAGATGCGCTGTTGAAAGCTGTATTCTATATACCAAAAGGTGCGCTGTTAAAAGCTGTATTCTATATACCAAAAGGTGCGCTGTTAAAAGCTGTATTCTATATACCAAAAGGTGCGCTGTTGAAAGCTGTATTCTATATACCAAAAGGTGCGCTGTTGAAATCTATATTCTATATACCAAAAGGTGCGCTGTTGAAAGCTGTATTCTATATACCAAAAGGTGCGCTGTTAAAAGCTGTATTCTATATACCAAAAGGTGCGCTGCTGAAATCTAATTCTATATACCAAAAGGTGCGCTGTTGAAATCTATATTCTATATACCAAAAGGTGCGCTGTTAAAAGCTGTATTCTATATACCAAAAGGTGCGCTGTTAAAAGCTGTATTCTATATACCAAAAGGTGCGCTGTTAAAAGCTGTATTCTATATACCAAAAGGTGCGCTGTTGAAAGCTGTATTCTATATACCAAAAGGTGCGCTGTTGAAATCTATATTCTATTTACCAAAAGGTGCGCTGTTGAAAGCTGTATTCTATATACCAAAAGGTGCGCTGTTAAAAGCTGTATTCTATATACCAAAAGGTGCGCTGTTAAAAGCTGTATTCTATATACCAAAAGGTGCGCTGTTAAAAGCTGTATTCTATATACCAAAAGGTGCGCTGTTGAAATCTATATTCTATATACCAAAAGGTGCGCTGTTGAAAGCTGTATTCTATATACCAAAAGGTGCGCTGTTGAAATCTATATTCTATATACCAAAAGGTGCGCTGCTGAAATCTATATTCTATATACCAAAAGGTGCGCTGTTAAAAGCTGTATTCTATATACCAAAAGGTGCGCTGTTGAAATCTATATTCTATATACCAAAAGGTGCGCTGTTAAAAGCTGTATTTTATATACCAAAAGGTGCGCTGTTGAAATCTATATTCTATATACCAAAAGGTGCGCTGTTAAAAGCTGTATTCTATATACCAAAAGGTGCGCTGTTGAAATCTATATTCTATATACCAAAAGGTGCGCTGTTGAAATCTATATTCTATATACCAAAAGGTGCGCTGTTAAAAGCTGTATTCTATATACCAAAAGGTGCGCTGTTAAAAGCTGTATTCTATATACCAAAAGGTGCGCTGTTAAAAGCTGTATTCTATATACCAAAAGGTGCGCTGTTGAAAGCTGTATTCTATATACCAAAGGTGCGCTGTTGAAATCTATATTCTATTTACCAAAAGATGCGCTGTTGAAAGCTGTATTCTATATACCAAAAGGTGCGCTGTTAAAAGCTGTATTCTATATACCAAAAGGTGCGCTGTTAAAAGCTGTATTCTATATACCAAAAGGTGCGCTGTTGAAAGCTGTATTCTATATACCAAAAGGTGCGCTGTTGAAATCTACATTCTATATACCAAAAGGTGCGCTGTTGAAAGCTGTATTCTATATACCAAAAGGTGCGCTGTTAAAAGCTGTATTCTATATACCAAAGGTGCGCTGTGAAACTAATTCTATATACCAAAAGGTGCGCTGTTGAAATCTATATTCTATATACCAAAAGGTGCGCTGTTAAAAGCTGTATTCTATATACCAAAAGGTGCGCTGTTAAAAGCTGTATTCTATATACCAAAAGGTGCGCTGTTAAAAGCTGTATTCTATATACCAAAAGGTGCGCTGTTGAAAGCTGTATTCTATATACCAAAAGGTGCGCTGTTGAAATCTATATTCTATTTACCAAAAGGTGCGCTGTTGAAAGCTGTATTCTATATACCAAAAGGTGCGCTGTTAAAAGCTGTATTCTATATACCAAAAGGTGCGCTGTTAAAAGCTGTATTCTATATACCAAAAGGTGCGCTGTTGAAAGCTGTATTCTATATACCAAAAGGTGCGCTGTTGAAATCTATATTCTATATACCAAAAGGTGCGCTGTTGAAAGCTGTATTCTATATACCAAAAGGTGCGCTGTTAAAAGCTGTATTCTATATACCAAAAGGTGCGCTGTTAAAAGCTGTATTCTATATACCAAAAGGTGCGCTGTTGAAAGCTGTATTCTATATACCAAAGGTGCGCTGTTAAATCTATATTCTATATACCAAAAGGTGCGCTGTTAAAGCTGTATTCTATATACCAAAAGGTGCGCTGCTGAAATCTATATTCTATATACCAAAAGGTGCGCTGTTAAAAGCTGTATTCTATATACCAAAAGGTGCGCTGTTAAAAGCTGTATTCTATATACCAAAAGGTGCGCTGTTAAAAGCTGTATTCTATATACCAAAAGGTGCGCTGTTAAAAGCTGTATTCTATATACCAAAAGGTGCGCTGTTGAAATCTATATTCTATATACCAAAAGGTGCGCTGTTAAAAGCTGTATTCTATATACCAAAAGGTGCGCTGTTAAAAGCTGTATTTTATATACCAAAAGGTGCGCTGTTGAAATCTATATTCTATATACAAAAGGTGAGCTGTTAAAGCTGTATTCTATATACAAAAGGTTGCGCTGTGAAATCTATATTCTATATACCAAAAGGTTCGCTGTTGAAATCTATATTCTATATCCAAAGGTGCGCTGTTAAAGGCTGTATTCTTATGACCAAAGGTGCGCTGTTAAAAGCTGTATTCATATACCAAAAGGTGTGCTGTTAAAGCTGTATTCTATATACCAAAATGCGCTGTTGAAAGCGTATTCTATATACCAAAGGTCGCTGTTAAAGCTTGTATTCTATATACCAAAGGTGCGCTGTTAAAGCTGTATTCTATATACCAAAAAGGTGCGCTGTTGAAAGCTGTATTCTATATACCAAAAGGTGCGCTGTTGAAATCTATATTCTGATATACCAAAAAGCCTGTTTGAAATCTATATTCATATACGAAAAGGTGCGCTGTTAAAAGCTGTATTATATACCAAAAAGGTGCGCTGTTAAAAGCTGTATTCTATATACAAAAAAGGTGCGCTGTTGAAAGCTGTATTCTATATACCAAAGGTGCGCTGTTGAAATCTATAATTCTATATACCAAAAGGTGCGCTGTTAAAAGCTGTATTCTATATACCAAAAGGTGCGCTGTTAAAAGCTTGATTCTATATCCAAGGTGCGCTGTTAATAGCTGTATTCTAATACCAAAAGGTGCGCTGTTGAAAGCTGTATTCTATATACCAAAAGGTGCGCTGTTGAAATCTATATTCTATATACCAAAAGGTGCGCTGTTGAAATCTATATTCTATATACCAAAAGGTGCGCTGTTAAAAGCTGTATTCTATATACCAAAAGGTGCGCTGTTAAAAGCTGTATTCTGCAAAGAATTATACATAAATAACTTAAAATATATTTTGTGATTAATTTTTCTTTAAATACAATATTTTGGCATGCGAGGTAGCTTGTTGGAGAAGTGGTACTACACAAAAGGTTTGTCAGGCAGTGTGTTGTTGTGATGGAGTTACTGATCCTAATAAAAGGAATTTCGGAAAGTCATTGAAGAGCGGTATCAACGGCCTTAAGTCTGCCCATCATCTTAGTGGATACTGGGGCTGGGATCGATGACAACCCACCCGTGTGGTGTCGGGGCCCGCAAGGGAAGCAAAGAATAGTACAACTGCTACCTACAAGGCATGTCGTAAGAGGCCACTGAGGTAGGCCCTAGTGATGCTACCCTAGTAAATAAAAAGCAGCGCAGAAATCGGATGGACTGGCCTACTTTAGGCGCATAACTGGCACAACGTACAATCGCTCTTGGGCTCGAATCATATACAAATCACACAGAGTGGTTGATAAGTGGTCGATATGGAGCGTTGAAAGAAGAAGGAAGAAGTATCGATGAGAACCAAGATGATAACAAGCTTTGCTAGTAACCGACAGTGCAAATTCTTCACTTCGAGGCCAATGTGGGGAAAATTCTCTGTGCGTGGTTTAACAACAGGAGACACCACAATCCTTTGTTTGGAGGATATCAATTACAAGTATCTCTGAAGTAAGACTTGCCTGAATAACGAGCGGCATTGGTAATTAGAAAAGAAAGACTTTACACAAAAATTAGTAAATGACAGCATATTAGTCGACATGACTATCGATGAATTCATTGCTGGCGAATGTAAAAAAAAAAAGTGCTAGGAGTAATTGTCTTGTATGCTCTATTCTGTTCAGGACCATGCGATATGTTTTCTCAGTATGATGCAAGTCTTCGAAATGCCGCCCTTAAATTTGTTTTCTTTAAAATAACCTTCAATTGTAATTTTGATTTTGCTGCTTATGTCCCTGCTGTAGACTACTACTGAACACGGACTACGATGTAATCAAGACATAAATCGCTTAGAGAGTCTAATCCCCATGTTGTGCCAGCAAACTTCTTCAATTACTGCACCGAATACGATACAGGGCAACCTTACCACCGGAAGCAGAACTATGGCATAGAACGAAAGGAAGGACTAACAATTTTGAATGGATTAAAATCCACACATATTAAACACATCTATATTAGAATCCCACAGTCCTATATTAGAATCCCACAGTCCTATATTAGAATCCACATCCTATATTAGATCCAATCCTATATTAGACCCACATCCATATTAGAATCCACATCCCTATAAGAACCCACATCCTATATTAGAATCCCACAGTCCTATATTAGAATCCCACAGTCCTATATTAGAATCCCACAGTCCTATATTAGAATCCCACAGTCCTATATTAGAATCCCACAGTCCTATATTAGAATCCCACAGTCCTATATTAGAATCCCACATCCCTATATTAGAATCCCACAGTCCTATATTAGAATCCCACAGTCCTATATTAGAATCCCACATCCCTATATTAGAATCCCACAGTCCTATATTAGAATCCCACAGTCCTATATTAGAATCCCACAGTCCTATATTAGAATCCCACAGTCCTATATTAGAATCCCACATCCCTATATTAGAATCCCACATCCCTATAACGTCTATTGAATCCACATCCTATATTAGAATCCACATCCCTATATTAGTAATCCACAGTCCTATATTAGAATCCCACATCCCTATATTAGAATCCCACAGTCCTATATTAGAATCACATCCATATATAAATCCTACATCATATGAACAGCATGCAATAAATCCAGCCATATTGAACACATCCTATTTGAGAACGTTTTTGAAAAGCACTATATAGAAGTCTTCCTCATTCCTACTTGATGACGTCCTATAAGTGAACAAAAATTAGGACTTGCACACGTGTCACCCGTATCACAAAACTGGGTCGCGTTCTTATCATATTGCGGTTAAATCTGGTTTATGATCCTTTTAAAATACGTGTGAGAATGAGAGAGAGGGGACAAGAGAGATGGAGAGGGGGCGGATAGAGAGAGAGAGAGATTGAAGGTTAAAATAATGACTTTGGAAACTGAAGCATACTGTTACCTAATACGAACAGAGTGCAAATGAAAGTTATAAGGCCTAGGTAGAGATATTGAAAACGTTACACCAGAACAAACATTTGGTGAAGAAATGAATAATTTAGTCTAAGGACAACAATCTTGACAGGAGATAGCTAATATAAGTTTACGATCTGAGCAATGAAATCAGCACCATTAAATGAAATGAACGCAACAACACAGTTGCAACCAATGTTCAAAAAGAAATTACAGAACACTACAACAGGCAGAAATACTTGCAACCACCCAGAATATTATTGCAAACTAGGACAAGTGAAAAATCGTCATGTATTTTGAAAGCTCGATAACAGCATATCAATAACAAAATACATCAAAGGTGCAACAAAGCAAGTCAAATCATCGGTCAAATGACACCGATACTCAATTGCAAATATGTATCTTGACACACAAAACGAGCCTTAGTCTTACACAATGCGATCTTAAATCCAATTTTGTGTTATCGGTGTCAAAATTAGACATTTTACTGCAAACGAAAAGTAACAACAAAAGAGATGAAATCCATGCGTAAAAATAGCGAGAGCAACAAGCAGAGATAAGATTTAAAAAACGAGACTTGTAAAAACTTGGTAGAAACAACACCAGTGTTAGAGCATATTAAGAAACAACAGACTAAATGGGTTTAATGTCCAACACGATTACCGTTCATCAATACACCACAGCGAGCACTACTATTCAGAAACAATGGTTTCAAGGCAAAAGGTCATACACGCAAACGATGGATACAGATTAGAAGCGGTAGGAAACACAATATACGAGGCGCACTCGGAGGAACTTGCGAGAACTCTTCGCATGTCCTGAACTATGAAAGGCACTACAGAAATAGACAACAGAGATATATATATATATAAAGATAGACAGACAGATATATAGATAGATCCAGTATATTGTAGGCGAAAGAATATCGTTGAAGTAGACTCTAAGTTATTGGCAGATGACGAGGTCTACGTGTCACTTCATATCACAATATGTGACATCATCGTCAACATTCATTTGTATTACTAGTCTCAGACCGTAAGAACAGCATCATCATCAATGCTCATCGCCAGCAAGAGTATGTAAGGAAGATGCACACAATTGCTACTCAATTCGATATTGTGCCTTTCTATCTACCTTAAGCGTAGTCTTATGTATAACGCTTTCTATCTACCTTAAGCGTAGTCTTATGTATAACGCTTTCTATCTACCTTAAGCGTAGTCTTATGTATAGCGCTTTCTATCTACCTTAAGCGTAGTCTTATGTATAACGCTTTCTATCTACCTTAAGCGTAAGTCTTATGTATAACGCTTTCTATCTACCTTAAGCGTAAGTCTTATGTATAACGCTTTCTATCTACCTTAAGCGTAGTCTTATGTATAACGCTTTCATCTACCTTAGCGTAAGTCTTATGTATAACGCTTTCATCTACCTTAAGCGTAAGTCTTATGTATAACGCTTTCTATCTACCTTAAGCGTAGTCTTATGTATAACGCTTTCTATCTACCTTAAGCGTAGTCTTATGTATAACGCTTTCTATCTACCTTGCTGTAAGTCTTATGTATAACGCTTTCATCTACCTTAAGCGTAAGTCTTATGTATAACGCTTTCATCTACCTTAAGCGTAGTCTCTATGTATGACGCTTCTATCTACCTTAAGCGTAAATCTTATGTATAACGCTTTCTATCTACCTTAAGCGTAAGTCTTATGTATAACGCTTTCTATCTACCTTAAGCGTAAGTCTTATGTATAACGCTTTCTATCTACCTTAAGCGTAAGTCTTATGTATAACGCTTTCTATCTACCTTAAGCGTAAGTCTTATGTATAACGCTTTCTATCTACCTTAAGCGTAGTCTTATGTATAACGCTTTCTATCTACCTTAAGCGTAGTCTTATGTATAACGCTTTCATCTACCTTAGCGTAAGTCTTATGTATAACGCTTTCTATCTACCTTAAGCGTAAGTCTTATGTATAACGCTTTCTATCTACCTTAAGCGTAGTCTTATGTATAACGCTTTCTATCTACCTTAAGCGTAAGTCTTATGTATAACGCTTTCTATCTACCTTAAGCGTAGTCTTATGTATAACGCTTTCTATCTACCTTAAGCGTAGTCTTATGTATAACGCTTTCATCTACCTTAGCGTAGTCTTATGTATAACGCTTTCATCTACCTTAGCGTAGTCTTATGTATAACGCTTTCTATCTACCTTAAGCGTAAGTCTTATGTATAACGCTTTCTATCTACCTTAAGCGTAAGTCTTATGTATAACGCTTTCTATCTACCTTAAGCGTAGTCTTATGTATAACGCTTTCTATCTACCTTAAGCGTAAGTCTTATGTATAACGCTTTCTATCTACCTTAAGCGTAGTCTTATGTATAACGCTTTCTATCTACCTTAAGCGTAGTCTTATGTATAACGCTTTCTATCTACCTTAAGCGTAAGTCTTATGTATAACGCTTTCTATCTACCTTAAGCGTAGTCTTATGTATAACGCTTTCTATCTACCTTAAGCGTAGTCTCTTATGTATAACGCTTTCTATCTACCTTAAGCGTAAGTCTTATGTATAACGCTTTCTATCTACCTTAAGCGTAAGTCTTATGTATAACGCTTTCTATCTACCTTAAGCGTAAGTCTTATGTATAACGCTTTCTATCTACCTTAAGCGTAAGTCTTATGTATAACGCTTTCTATCTACCTTAAGCGTAAGTCTTATGTATAACGCTTTCTATCTACCTTAAGCGTAGTCTCTTATGTATAACGCTTTCTATCTACCTTAAGCGTAGTCTTATGTATAACGCTTTCTATCTACCTTAAGCGTAGTCTCTTATGTATAACGCTTTCTATCTACCTTAAGCGTAGTCTTATGTATAACGCTTTCTATCTACCTTAAGCGTAAGTCTTATGTATAACGCTTTCTATCTACCTTAAGCGTAGTCTCTTATGTATAACGCTTTCTATCTACCTTAAGCGTAAGTCTTATGTATAACGCTTTCTATCTACCTTAAGCGTAGTCTCTTATGTATGACGTTGAGCTCTGCTTCCAAATGTTGTTCCCTCTAACCACTAGAACTCCCTCTTTTCCCGCTGTCCCTGCGGTTTCCATTGCATTGATCGTCTTTCTTTTATTATCCCGATGACATGTCCAACTTCTCGTATCTGACCATAATATCACAAATATATATATTTTTAAAAACAACAATGCTCTCCTGTATAACCAGACAGACTGAGTGAGGTCTTGAGCTGAAATTGTATGTTTCGGCATAAAGAGACTTTAATATCTCCATCTAACAAACAAACAAACGCAGAAACTGTTTCACACAAAATATAAATATACAAGTTTGACACTATTGCATTTGATTACATAGCTGCTAAAACTACCACGTGATTACATAGCTGCTAAAACTACCACGTGATTACATAGCTGCTAAAACTACCACGTGATTACATAGCTGCTAAAACTACCACGTGATTGCATAGCTGCTAAAACTACCAAGTAGGACATCCCAATTTGAAGAGCTAATAGGGGTCACAGGCGCATGAAGCTAAGGGAAAGATGTAGTGCCAGGGTCCGTGAGCTGGTATTGATAAAAACCTTATTCCCATCTCCTCTATGTAGCCCAGACGGATGTACTGACATCGGGCAAAGCGGGTAGGTATCGAAGAAGGATGCCATACCTACTGTGTGTTGATAGCGTATACGCTTCTGCGCATAACAAAATAAATGACCGCACATTAGACAAGGAATATCTCTGATTGGTAAAAGACTATACGCATTCCCTGGCCAATCGGAAAACACTGCAAGAGCTACCAAGATACGAGAGTCCGAAAGCCCGTAGTAATACCAGTTCGCCACAACTGGATACTCTATCCAGGATTGCCTTATCTCGGCAAATCCTTTTAGTAGGTGTTGTTTACGTATTTCAATCTGGAAACTTCAAGTGGGGAAGAAAAACAACGTTCAACCCCGAGCCGATGGAGATATACGAGTTTATGACTGACTGGTCCTGGTAGTAGACTGAATGTTAATGTTTCTGTCTCAGGTCTAACGATTGTGCTGTTCGCATAGCAAAATAATAGACAGTGAAAACTCCACATTCATATAAGGTGACACAAATGAACATGCCTAAAGCAGATGATCGAGTATGCTCCTAATCCAGACCTATCTCTTCGTGACATCAGTTTGTCAATGCTATTTGACGAAGATATAAGTTACAAAGAGAAGTTGAAAAGTAGTCACTAAAAACTCAAAGGCAAGACGGTGCTTGTACGAAAATGTGGTGCACAGTAGATAGCGAGGAGTTTGTCATGGGCTAGGGTGGCAAACCCAAACATCAATAACTATCGAAACTCGAATGTGCTGAACAGAAAGGTACAAATATCGCAGCTGTTCGTCTAAAGCTGTAAACTAGCAGCACAACGTACCTTCTCTCTACTGCGCAAACAACATACAGGCCACAGAGAGGGACCAACAAGTCATGTTAAAAACAAGCGCAGAAACAGAAGTGATCAGTAGCATATAGGAAGTGATACAAAAATTGTCTGCCAAACTGACGATGTTTCTGCTAGTATTTTGCTTTATTTCTAGTCATAAAATGTTTCTGAATTCTGCTAGCAGTGTGAGATTTTTCTTTTGTGTCTATCAGTGGGAGTGTACACGTTTTTTAGCATGATTAGCTATACACTATACATATCCGCTTTGCTTGTTGTACTGAAGTTTATTGTTCGTTGTATTGATTTTAATGCTAGTGTTATTGTGTTGCAGTGAAATAAAAGGTGGACTTCCGTTTCTTGTGTTGTTGTTTTTTTGGGTCTGCTGAGTGTGCATCTGATTTGTAATAGTATATGAATTCTTCTATACGCGACTGGTGAGATGTTGAAGAATAATCTGTATATAATCTCCATTGATTTGATTGATGCTTGTGTTATGTGTAGATTTCTAAAGATTTGTGAGTCGTTTGTTATGAAGTGAGTTTAGTCTTGTTTGATTCTGTTGTGTAATAATGGCTCATGTGTTGGGACTGTGTTTCCAAACTGAAACTGACTTAAGTGTTTGTCAGAATGAGTTTAGTCTTGTTTGATTCTGTTGTGTAATAATGGTTCATGTGTTGGGACTGTGTTTCCAAACTGAAACTGACTTAAGTGTTTGTCAGAATGAGTTTAGTCTTGTTTGATTCTGTTGTGTAATAATGGCTCATGTGTTGACTACAGAACAATTTGTGGCCAGTTAACTAGTAGTGGTAAAGTCACGCCTACTTGTTCACATGCTAGACTAGTTACTTTCGGATCAAAGAAATACTAAATATTTTAGTAATGAATTGCCAGTGTGTTGCCGGAACTCGAAAGGGGAGCAAAGAATAGTAACACTGCGGCCTACAGGGCATGTCGTAAGAGGCGTCTGAGGTAGGGGCCTAGGGAAGCTAGCCTAGTAAATAAAAACTAGCAGAAATCGGAAGTGCTGGCCTACTTGTAGGCGCAAAACTGATGCAACGTGCACTCGCTCTTAAGCTCAGATCACATATAAATGGCAAAGAGTTGTTAACAAGTGGTCGATATGGAGCGTTGGAAGAAGAAGAAGAATAACGAATGTCTACTAGACTATTCATACTTCATACATCTCCAATAACGTGCTCGTCAAGCTTGTCAGGACAGATTTATGGTTGTAAATTATGTCTGTATTGACGGTGCTCTTCAATGTTCTGTTATTCTATGAGAGGACTGTTATATGATTACATACAAGTGGCAGCAACGAAGGAGAGCTGGATGAGTGTCTTTCAACTAGTCAAGTGCTGTCTAGCATTATCAGTGTGTTTGACATGTCTCATCTTGTGTGAGCTTATGTCCTGGTTTTCAATGTTAAGTTTCTTTAGTAACTTTTGCTACTACCGCCTCGATGACTAACATATCTATGTTGATTGTTCATTACGTACAAACAGCATAATTATATCATACATTTTACGGATCGAGTAGATCTAGATGGTACCGAAGCTCGACTGCAATGGATCACCAAACGTTTTGACTTACATCATCATTGCATTTCGGTGCATGTGTACTTCGATCTCTTTCTAGGGTCAAAGGCGCATTGGGGTAACGCAGCGCCAGGATTAATGGAGCTGGCACTAATCTAGACCCTGTGCTCCACGTGGTGACCATGGAAACAGGCTTGGTTCCGGTCTAGCCAAGTGGGCACAGGGATCGAAGGAAAGCCACTCTGGTGAAGATAGAGATGCAGAAGTAGTCACGCTAGATGGGATCCGCTCGCAATATAGACCAGCGGAATCCCTGAGTGACTTTTAATGCTTGGCTCTCCTGGCCGATGGGAAAAGCTGGACGGTTAAAAATATAGGATGAGAGGTGCATTCGGAGAGGAGTCGGCCCACGTGGGGCGAGGCTCCGAGTCCGAAGGTAGGGCCCCGATTTGAGTTGTACGCGGCGAAACTCGGAGCCCTAAGTCCGATCAAGCAAACATACAGGATGAGAGGTGCGTCGAGCGAAGAGGCGTGGACCCATGTGGGGCGAAACTCGGAGCCCGCATAGCTCTAGAGCTCTCTCTATCGTCCCCCTAGAGCCATTATATGCCGGGCCCAGGGTTGAGTTGTACGTGGGCCTATATGGGGCGAAACCAGGGCCCTATCACAGGAGTGGAGGTCCGAGTTAAGACACAGGGACGGAAAGTCCAGGCAAATCTGTGCACGATGAAAATTGAAGGTGATGATAAGGCAGGCCATGTCCATAGGTGCTCCGATCTCCTTCGCAATATCTCCAACAGCGTCCAGCGACTGACCGTACCAGTTCTATTTTGATTGATGAGCCGACTCGTATACCTGTTGTACCGTTCTTTTCTTGCCACACCAATCTTCAAACCCAGTTCTCGCAATCTAGTAGTTGACGTGGATTGGTTTAGATGAAGGTCTTTTCTGCGGCCACGCTCTATGAGGGCGTTCACGATGTCAGCTCTGTCCATTGGCTGGCCCTCTGATATAGCGGCAGGGCCAGCCAGTCTGTCTGCTCTCTCATTGCCAACGACACCCATGTGCCCCGGAACAAAGACAAGTGTAATTCTGCAAATTGTTGACGCCTGCAGTGATTCAGTCTATTGCCTGCGCACCGAACCGGCCTCCACCTTTCGGATCATACTCAATGAGTCACTCAGAATGCACGCATGAGTGTAGTTTTGTGACTCTAGCCAGAGTAGTGCATTGGTCACCGCCAGCACCTCCATTGTCATGCTGCTTGTTGTCATACTAAATGCACCACTGGCTTCCTTGATCATTCTGCCACATGAGCTTGCAGAGAAGGCCCATGCAGACTTTTCGTGACGAACTACCGATCCATCCGTGTAAATCACAACGTCGTCTGCATTGCAGTTTTCATCGATAATGACTTTGACGTCTGCATTCAATGCCTTATAGTTTGATTGGGGACAATCAAAATCTAGCGGAGCAAGCCGTACACAAAACTGGACGGGCGGCAAACCAAGAAGTGCACAAAAAGACCAGTCAGCTGGGCAGATGACGCTCATCAACCCGGGAGGGTAGGCCATCTAAGGGTCGCTGCCCTAAAAGAAAATAGCAACCTGCTGCCTTGCAGGTTTGGCTAGGGACAGCAAAAGGCTAACGGAGAGCGAACCCAGTAAACGCTGGTTGAAACCGAACACACCACGAAGGATAAGCACCAGAGTTGCAATTGGTACTGAAGGTTGTGAACGTATATCCCGTTCTTGGTATTAAGTTGTTTATATATCACATTAGATTGATAACAAGGGCATTAAGAATGATCGCGAGAGAGAGATCTCTTTCTTATTAAAGAGGATATCGGCAGTGCACGAACTCCGTAACATCGGCGAGGTACCTCGATATAATTTGTAGAATGGTAAAATTTGCTGGAATTACGCCCGTGTTGTGCCGGGGCCCGCAAGGAAGCAAAGAATAGTACCACTGCAACCTACAAGGCATATTGTAAAAGGCGACTAATGTAGGACATAGGGAAGCTACCCTAGTAAATTAAAAAGCGCCGCAGAAATCGGATGTGCTGGCCTACTTGTAGGTGCATAACTGGCACAGCGTACACTCGCTCTTAGGCTCAGATCACATACAAATCACATAGTGGTTAACAAATGAACGATATGGAGCGTTCGAAGTAGTTGGAATTAAAAAAATATTATTATAAATCATTTTTGTCCCGGCAGCGACTTTCCAGTCTATTTATCTATTTTTTTGCGCTGTCAATGGTTCTTAACTTGAAAAAGGGAGCTACGTCTCCGCTAGGACTACGAACTCGATATCACCTAAGTAATCAAGTAGTTTCTGGAAAACTATGATAACAATAACCTTGTGGTTTACTATAACGATAGAGCTTGGAAGAAAATAGTTGCTCACTTAGTACAAACTCTGGTGCCAAAGCAAACTGTCAGGTCTACAGACTTCCAACTTCATCTCGGAAGTTTCAACACTGCATGTGAATTTCTTGTAGCAGCTTTTCATGATGCTTATAAAACGGCAATTCAATAGCATCTTAGAATACGACAAAGACTTGTACGTTATCACATTTATTTGATACAAAATTAGGGGGCATCTGTAGCTTAGAGGTTATGTGCTCGCCTCTAGTTCCAAAGCTACTCGGTTCATTCCCTCGCGGAGTCGTCGGGATATTTTCCAGATTTCGGTGTAGGTAAGATCGAGTCCATAGTCCTATCGGAGATGGACGATAAAACATAGGTCGTATATTCAATTTGAGCACGTAAACGGGAAAGGAAGTTTATTGCACACTAGTTGTTACAATCGCAAAAGGGAATTCTTATGTATCTTGATCACTCTTCTGTTGCATGCATCAGGTATTGCTTCAGTATTCCATATAGATGCAAGCATGGGTAGTAGTACACTATCTTACCAGTCTGTTGCTGGGGTACAAAAGGAGGAGAGCAAAGAATAATAACACTGCAACCTACAAGGCATGTCATGCGAGGCGACTGAGGTGGGGGCCTAGGGAAAATATCCTAGTAAATAAAAAACATAGCAGAAATCGGACCATGGGCCTACTTGTAGGCACAACGTACAATCACTCTTAGGCTCGGATAACATACAAATGACAAAGAGTGGTTAACAAGTGGTCGATATAGAACGTTTGAAGAAGAACATCGCTGACAATTCACCTATGTATACCTGTGTGGACAGACAGAGCACATACTTCAAACCTGCCTGGGAGATATGATATACTGAAAGAAATTCCACTGACCCAGTGAAATACCAATGGAAATCAAACTGCACAGATCTCTGTGTCAGCTAGCAAAGACAATGAAGTTTACACAAGACACAACATTCAACATATATACAATATTTCAAGTGAAAGAAAGGATATTGAATGTTGACACCAGTACCGCCTGTGTGGTGCCGGGGCCCGCAATGGAAGCAAAGAATAGTACCACTGTAACCTACAATGCATTATCGTAAAAGGCGAATGATGTAGGTCCTAGGGATGCTACCGTAGTAAATAAAAAACAGCGCAGTAATCGGATGTGTTGGCCTACTTGTAGGCACATAACTGGCACAACGTACAATCGCTCTTAGGTTCAGATCACATACAAATCACAGAGTGGACGATATGGAGAGTTTGAAGAAGACTGGTATGAGATTGTCTAATCAAAGATTCAGCAGTAAATTTGGAACTAGGTTGACCAGATACAAGAACAACAAGCATCATATTAACAAGAGTCTAGCGGCGAAGGATTGACATTATTGCCCTATATGGCTATGTTCCTGTGTGTAGAAATAGCACACCATCTACCGAGAGTGTTGCACAAACTCTGCAGTCCCAATCTTAACGATTTCATCAACAAATTACACACTTGACCAAGTCCACATTTCAAGCCACACAAGCACAGACAAACGTCTTAACCACATCCCCAAATCTTCCACCAGTAAAGTAAGAAAAGATCCCGTTTTCATACCATGAGGTATATTGGGAATACAGTGTTAGGTCTGTATTTTTTCTTTGACCAATGTCACACGATGGTTAATGTCAACATCATGTCATTAAATATCCTCAAGTATATATATCCTGTGATATCTGATGGTGGAGACTGAGGTTCAGAGTGCTTTAAGATTAAAGACCAATGGTTCTGTCAGGAATGCTTTAAGATTAAAGACCAATGGTTCTGTCTGGAATGCTTTAAGATTAAGGACCAATGGTTCTGTCTGGAATGCTTTAAGATTAAGGACCAATGATTCTGTCTGGAATGCTTTAAGATTAAGGACCTATGGTTCTGTCTGGAATGCTTTAAGACTGAGGATACAATAACCAATCAAATCGAATGTAAGACTTAAGAAATACAACATTCTTGAAACAGCATTCTCCATACAGTCTACATTCCTTCCTTACTGGTAACTCAGCTGAGTCCACTCCAGACAGATCTATATGATGGTTCCTGTCTTCTTCTTTGCGTTCGTTCCTTACGACCAATTTTAATCACTCTTTGTGATATGTTTGATCTTTGCCAAGAACGTGTATACGTTGCACATTGGTTTGGTAGGCCCTAAACGCATAGAATTCTACACGTTTAGGACATGTGCATCCGATTTCAGCCAAACCTCCTAAGTCGCCTTTTACGACATGCATGGCAGGTAACAGTGATTCTATTCTTTACACCCCAAATTTGGGCCCCGGTAATCACTCGGGCATTGATGGTTCCTGTGATACACAAGTCAACACACACCTCATTCAACCATTGAAATGTCCAGTTCTGTGTGTAGTGTTCCACAACTCCTTAAATGTATGTATAAATTCAACATAAATTTTAGTGTCTTCATTCAACAGGTGATTGCAGCTATAACTCTCAGACGATCGGTGCTGTTGTTGATTCCTTCTTAAGCATTGATTTTTCCATCTTCCCTACCACTAGTGTCCGTCGCTATTCAAGCGAGCCTTACCCTTGACTTCAGAGGTGGTACTGTTCATGAAAGTCCGTCTACCCTCTCATTGCAGCAAACATATACAGGTACAGGACATCCATGTAAACCCCTGCAGGTTGAAAGTCTCAACAGACAACACCCACTCATACCTGAACTGACAGTTTTTGATGCCCCAAAGCATGGACTAAGAGTTGAACAAAATCGTGCCCTACCTCCCATAACTCATTCACACAAACACCCAAATATCATCATGTAGGAACATAATTGTAAGCAAAAGAAATGTGATTTAATAAATTTTAACACAAAATGTACAATTATGGATACATGCATGAAAAACAACGTCTGACAAAAAAAGATGGAAAAAGTCGAATATTTGTTGAATAACATTGACTTAGTTGAAGAAAAAAATAAAACAACCACTATACAAGGCCAATATGATATGGTGGTGCATTAACTACGATAATTCTGTACAGAAAGCAAGTGCTGGAGTAATTGTGTACTTATTTTGTGTATGTGTGTTGTGTATCTGAATAACTGTTAAAACAAATAGCAAATAGGAAAGAGATATCAATGGGATGGAAACATACAAACAATAACAAGTGTGTGTACAGCAGGAGATTGAAGCAGTGCAGCAGATGACAATAGAAACTATCATATCATCCACAAATAACTTCACACCATTTTGGCATAATCTGTCTGACAACCTTCCCAACAACAACAACAGCAGTAGTAGTAGTAGCAGACTGAAAGGTTAATGAAGTGACCTGACTGATAAAACAACAAAGACTATGATAGCTCAATGTGAATACAAATGACCATAACCTATAAGTATCTACACAAACTTGATAACAACTTCCATGACAATGCTCTGAAATTATCACATACAGTTTGTTTGTTTATGCTCCTTTTTAACAACCAAGTTAAGCACTCTGTGATTTTCACAAAGAAAGTGGGTACATTGTTCCCCTATTAGACCAATATGCATGTATGTAGGACAGGCACATCTGAATTGTGACCAAAGTCTGGATGTATATTATCCAACAGAACACACATTTGTACAGAAAAGTTAATTCAGATTTTACATACAGAAAATGCCCACTTGAAAGTAGAACATCTGGTGTTATACTGTAACAGATCTGGTTAGTCATAGGAAAGTTGTCAGAGCTGACTCATGCCAAAGGAACTTGATAATGACCTACGTTGAGATACTACTGGTGATCAGCAGATGATGGGACTTGAATTCTGGATATGACAATGGTATTATATTATTACACACCTATGTGGCACAGGGGCCCACAAGGGAAGCAAAGAATAGTACTACTGCAACCTACAAGGCATGTCGAAGAGGCAACTGATGTAGGACCTAGGAAGTTACCCTATTAAATAAAAAGTGTAGCAGAAATAGTATGTGCTGGCCTACTTGTATGTGCATAACTGGCACAATGTACAATCGTTCTTAGACTCGGATCACATACAAATCACACAGTGGTTGACAAGTGGTTGATATGGAGCGTTCAAAGAAGAAATTATTACAGTTAGTTTTCTACCATTTACAGATGCCATTTTTCTGCTGTCCTATAAACCCAATTGAAACGATTAGTCACAATACCATCCATCACTAACACTTTCAATGTCCATCTTAAGATGTCAGTTAAATGTTTCTTATCAAGTCAGAGATATGGATGATAACACATCACATGTACATCTGTATGGTAATGGTTTAAAGAGCAAGAATGGAAGTTGTTGAATCATAGAATAAGCTGTGCAGTTTTAGCCGATGCAACTATAACCATGAGAAGAGAATTTGAAGAATAATTATATCTCTTAACATTGACACCTTCTGGTAGTTTAACGTTGAATACACCTATATAGTATATATTGCTACTGAATGTGCTGGACAAAAGCAGAAAAGTCATTTAAAAGCACCGACTACAGCAGAGAAATGTTAGTGTCATCAGTTATTGAACCAGTCAAACACTGTTGCCACCAACATCAAATAATAAGACAATCCCATCCTACACTGTGTGCACTCAATTGTTATCATCAAAGAAGGAGCAATGATTATATACTTCAACACACACAATTCATCATCAATCTGAATGTAACTGACAACAGTTATCACTACTGAGCCTGTGATTTCTAACAATATCAAATCTACTTTACAAGTATTCGTTTACTATTCTGATAGAAACAAATCAACTATTAACTAAAGATATGCAAGATGACCAAATAAACAAGATAGAAATTTCTAGAGCTGTGGAACAACCTCACCCAGTCAGCGCAAAGTAGTAAATGTTCTTTGACGTAGATCCAAGCCAAAATATACGGCAATAAAGGATCATTAAAGAGTGTTTTCATACGATGTGTAAGGAATGACCTCACAAAAGGCAGGGAAACCAACAGGGATGTCGAACTTCACTAATCAACACCGGCCGTAAAAGTGCAAATGGAACGAGGACTCAAGCAAGTGTTTCGTGGATAACAGGTTTCACGTAATGATCCGACTTGAAGGTTCTAAACTTCAAGTACCCCTGAAGACGGCGAGGCAGACCACATGGTGAGGAACACTGGTAAATCGGTAAGCAGACCTCACGCAAAATTCAGTCAGAAGCGCAATATCAGGTGTCATGACTACCGCCTGAATTGAAAGCGGGCATTGGCAGAAGAAGCAGCTAGTGCTGTATTTTCCCCCCCATTCATATCCCAAAGATATACTGGCCTTGTATAATTAAGTGTCCCAAGAATGTGATTGAATATACTGGTCCTATGTGAAATGCAGTTTATATTCCATAGTGACATTCCGATGTGTTGAGTTTATAAACAGCTTTGATTTGAACAGGGTATCAATACAAGGGAAAGGGAAGAGAAAAGTGTCAAGACAATTAGCAGCTGAAGAAAGCAGCAGTTGATCAACAACCACTCCCTGGTAAATGTTGACATGGTTTGAGCACATGAGGACACCCTGGTTGCAAGCATAATCAAGAGCTTTTCAAACCAAGTGGCATGAGGTTCAGTCAGGTGTTGCTGATGTGGAACAATATTTGAATAAGTCAGGCATGTTAATGAAAGCCACGTTCTTGTGACACCCTAAATAGAATCGAATGTTACTAAATCTACTCTGATATTCTTCTAGATGATCACCTGTCAGGTTTACACATTTCAAAATAGTTTTGCATACAGTCTTGTGTATGTTCTTCATTTTAGAAAGCATGTCTCTACAAACTTGCTTAGAAAAAGTGATATTTCTACATTCTTGAAAAAAAAAATGGTTTCATTATGATACTAATTTTTTTAATACAAGGTAACCAAAAAAAATATATGCTCAATTTGTATTGCTGGCAAAGTAGCGGACAACAAAGAACTGTTGGAGGGAACTGGTGTTTAATCATCAAAATGAAAAACAATATTTGGTCAATTTGATTGTACTCAGATTGCTTCTTCGTCAAATGAAATAAATACTGGTTGGTAGATATGGACAGATGTGGTGTCACATAGCCCACATGTCATTGACATCTGATGACAACAGCAACCCAGACAAGAGGGTACAAAGACAAGCAGAAAACAAAATTTCAATGATGATCTAGCATTTTTGGAATTGATATTTTCATTATACAAGTTGATACACTTTATATAATACTTCTTTATTCAACATTTATTATCCAATAGTTTGTCTTGAGCAGAATGTTTCCACCATAATAGCCATTTGGAAATTTTCTCTCTCATAGGCCAGATGTATCTCATACATTGCAGTCATATTTCAATCATCTATCACAGCCTGAATCTTTATATTCTCCTCTTTGCCGGGATGTTTCTCTCCATAATTATCTTCTCCACCCATTTGTCTTTTTATATGTGCAAATTAGTTCTATGTTGACATTATTATTTGCAGCATCAGCCGGTTCTCTGAAGTTCCTTTTTGGATAGTACTAGATGTTCTCTTCTGCAACATTTACATTCAAAAGCACAAATATATTTTTCCACAACCTAGCTAAATGTCCCTGACTCTCATTTTAATTATTGTGCATTACATGTCTAGTTTAGGATGCTGACATCTTAAATTACTTCTGACAACATTGCTTGCTTATGAACTGTCGACTCCATATTATAATCTTATATCCATTTTCTTTAACAGGTATTGCCAAAACTTATTTGTTAAACTTGACGTTACAAGCTCATGAAATTTTCCTTAGGGGTGTCCCATATATTCTGACTTTGAAATTGTTGTGCTTGATTTAAAACAGACAAAAGCTAATAATATACAACCAAATGCATATTGATGGATAATGTAATCTCAGCTAATAATGAGTCACAGATTTGTTAGCCCATACTTGATAGCACATACAATGTTGCCTTAGTTGCACACAGTGAGACTACACTGCAATCCCTAATAAATAATTTGGCCAGGGCATGCGACCTGTTTTCTCTGACTATTAAGTGACAACTGTGGTTTTATGCCAGGGAAATAACACATTAACAAATATCACTTTAAATGGTAACCATCTAACCCCAGTTCAAAAATTCTACTATCTTGGGTCCATAGTCACTGCTAGCTTTTCTCTTGAAGAAATCAATGCTCAAATAGGCAGCACGGCTACTACATTCGGCAAACTATCAAAGAGAGCACGGGACAAAAAAAAACTAACATTGCAGACGAAGATTCAAATATATCGAGCCTGTGTAATTAGCTCTTTACTATATGGCTCAGAAACATGGACAGCCTACTCAAGACTTAACATCTTTCACCTTCGATGTCTCCACAAGATTATGAACATCTGGTAGCACGGCAAGATAACCAACTCTGAAGTATTGCAACGTGCAAACTTGCCTTCCATCATGGACATGCTCAAAGAATGGACAATGGCTGCATTCCAAAACAAATGTTGTTCTGTGAACATTTCGGAGGGGAAGAGGCACCAAGGCAGACCACTGCTTAGATATAAAGATGTCTGCAAGACCTCAATGAATAACTTTTCTATCGGTCTCAGCAAATGGGAAAAACTGGCTGATGATCGAGACGTATGGAAAACAACATTGCGCAAAATCTTTTGAAGAGAGACTTAGGGATGAGCTGAAAGACAAGAGAGACAAGCGAAAACTCAGAAGCTGTCACAGTGAAACACTTGCCAATTGACCGTCTGTAATGACGAGAAAGGCCATATACATACTTGATAGAAATGATATACTATCCCAACATCTTCAAACTAAAAAGCTTTCATCTTACAGATTAAATATGGTTTAAACTGTATTTTCCGTTAAGTCTAATCAACAACCCTACAGAAACACACTAATATTTGTACCTATCATCCATTGAAGTCGGTTTGAAAATGATTTTGAGACTAAACAACGCCACAGAGCAAATACAACAACTGCCAATAAAATCTACACAACTGTTGACTTTTCTGAAGAAAGGACAAAATGAAAGGTAGAAGGAATTTCTTTATATTTTTAGTGGTCAATTTTAAGTGTTTGTAAATAAGATATGTTACAATTTGGTTAAAATGAAAGTTTATATATATATATCTTAGGTTTGCTCTTGTCAGTTAAGATAACTAAGATGTTACAAAAGTAACAATATTCACAGCCATGTTTCAATAAATACTGACAAGATTTTTCTTCAGACAACTTGATGACACAAATCAGTTATACAGCAGTATAACTATTGGTGACTGCCACTCAATAGAACACTTTAGCAAGCTAACACTTCCATTATAAATTTAACAGCTGTTTCCAATTTCATTATAAAGTGAATATTATTGTGTTGTGCAGCTGAAATACATTGAATTGATTAAAATGTTGATAAATGACTGCTGTTTGCTTATGGTGACAAGAAGTGCGTACAATGAAAGCAGCTTGTATAACACATTACAGTGAGTAAACCCTCCCTCAGATGGTATGCCATTTACTAAAAGATCATCATAGATAAGGGGAAAAAGAAAAGCTACAAAGGTATTCAATCTCTTATTTGTAATGATCACTGATGTTTTACAAAAGTCATTCAATGCATCCAGCACTCAACAACAAAATTGTCTGTTTGAAAAATGAATCTTCCAGAGACATTTACAACATGAATAATTCACACAGAATTTGGTAATATTAGATATGAACCTGTTAAAGCAGTTCTACTGTATGGGTCAGAAACATGGAGAACAACTACAATAGCTTATAAATTGCAAACATTTATCAACTGGTGTCTGCGCAGAATAGAGGGAATAAGATGGTATGATAGGGTCACAAATGAGGAACTTATGGAGAGAACAAGACAAATTCCAGTGAACGAACAGGTTAAAAAAGACGCTGGCGCTGGATAGGACACACTTTACGAAAACCGGAGGGGAATATAACAAGAAGGGTCCTTGCCTGGAATCCGCAGGGACAGCGAAAGAAGGGGAGGCAGAGAAATACATGGAGACGAGATTTGGAGACGGAGATCAATAATATAAAGAAGAGCTGGAGGGAGCTGCAGGAGATAGCTAGAGATAGGAAGACTTGGCATGAGTTGGTTGAGGGCCTATGCCCCAATCCGGGGTAAAGAGGCAAAGAGAGAGAGAGATATGAACCAATATAAACTGTAAGGGAGGAAGATTGCAGTTATCGTCAAGTTTCTTCAACGACTACACACAACATTCAAAGAAAATCAAACATCTATTATCCCTGCGAGGTACTCCTGTGAAGATATTTCTCTAAGAAAACAGCTAGGATCAGTTACAAGATTCATTTAAATGATTTAAAAGTAGAAAAAAATGCTTTAATAAAAGGACTAAACACACACACAATTACTGACATATGTAGAGAAAGATCTAAAAATGTGTTTTAGGTGTAACCAAAAGAATGTATTGTATTTAGAAGCTCTGTAAATATATCACACAATGAATTATCAGTGACCAATATATGAAAAAAAGCCCTTCACATCAAGATAAACATAGGAATAAGGGAATGTAATATATCAAATGAAAAATAAATACCACAGCAGGTACAAATTGCACTCGATGGGGGTGGGTGGTAGTGACTAGCAGAGCTGACATCCGCCTGTTACTTCATGGGGAAATTGGTGATACAAATCTGCAATCAATAATATTATGGCTAGGGAAATAGAATCACACACCACTCTCCAGTCATCAGATCAAAGGTACAAGATATAATAATAGCATCTCATAGGGCAAACCAACAACAGCCTGATGAACAGACAACACATACTATCACTGTCAAGTGACAGAAGTCAATCTTATATATATGAAGTAGCTCAGCCACCCAACCAACCACTCAACATACAAACATAATTATTCATTAATGGCAGAATACTCAGTGATACAAAATTACACATAACCATTGTTTAAAAAAATAAAAACAACAACAAAGGGAGATTTTGTTTTATGGGAAACAATAAACGATAAAAAATATAGATCTGCAAGTTATGAAGGAATATAGTGTGCAGCATTAGTATTGAATTAAAAAAAATTGATTCCAACCAACAGTCTAATAATGAACAGAAAAAAATGGTATTGAACAAATGTGAAACCATAACAGGAAAAAATGAACTGTATGTAAGTAAAGACACCATTAAAAAACATGATATATATATATATATATATAAATTGATGTGATAATAATACAGATTATAGGATGAAACACAACATCACTTGAGAGAGAGATATATCACATTGTGCAGAAGTTATGAAGAAAATGTGCTAGCAAAACTTCAGAGTTTCTGTTGTGTTTTCAAGCAATGTACTCAAGAGAAGATAAACACACAGCAACAATATTCATTTGTTGACATTTCAAGAGAATACGCGCAGGTGAGGGAGGATATACAACAAGAGTGCATAATCTTCATAAGACAGCACATATTATCACATAGAATACCTTCAGAGAGGTAGCAAATCTTGTCCATCTTTGTTCACATTAATATGCAACAATATGGCATGGAAATGGTTATACAAATAGAACAAATGATTTAAAAAATCGTCATATATCCAGCTTAGACAACATAAATGTGAGATTAGCAACAACACAAACAATTTCTTGATTAAAAAACAAAACAGAAAAAGAGAATAAAATTTGGTTCAATTCTAGAATGCACCACTCTATGTTTCTGTCCACACCAAAAATATAACATTTTAAGCATGCTACATAAATAAAGTCTGGTCTGAATGATAGAATAAGCCATGAACTAAAGTCTTTGAAATTTGAATCTTAATGGGAGAGCAGCATCCCATATCCACATCACAGGTTGCCAATAAGAACACTGACATGAAATTAAAGCTGTCATTTAGAAATTGAAATATCATTGACAATATCACTAACAAAATAGAGAGGGCACACACACACATAATTGTAACTATGACTATAAAAAAATATTACAAGACGGTACATCATCTAAAGAACATAAAATGTCAAGCCATTTCTCTTTGTGCCATTGTAACAAATGAGACAAGGGTCCAAATAGAACAGTACTACACATGTCTTTGTTGAAACTAGGTTTTCATAGTCGACTGTCGTTGAAATAATGTTTTCATAGTCGACTGTCGTTGAAATAATATTTCATGGTCGACCGTCTTCAACTCTTTGAACCCTGGCCACCTATAGCTTAAAAATCCCTTGCCTTGAAGCTCCTGAGCAAAAACAGCCCATATCAGAGTTATATTAAAACAGGATAATTTAGTAAACCTAAGTGCTCTATAATTTGTAATTGACCTATCCCATCAACTCTGTTATTCCTGCTTATTATACATTTGCAGAATACTCAATTTCTTCTTCTTTGCGTTAGTTCTTTACGACCAATTTTAATCACTTTTGCGATATGTTTGATCTTTGCCAAGAACGTGTATACGTTGCACATTGGTTTGGTAGGCCCCTAAATATATAGTCTTCTACACGTTTAGGACACATGCATCCGATTTCAGCCAAACCTCCTTAGTCACCTCTTACGACATGCATGGCAGGTAACAGTGGTTCTATTCTTTAAACCCCAAATTTCGGCCCCGGTAACCACTCGGGCGAATACTCAACTTTAAAATTTATTTAATATGTGGGTATGGCCGCGAATACTCCCGTATATGTAGATTTTTCTCCAGATTGAAGATATATAGCTTAAATATAAATTGACTAAAACAATTCTTTGTCGTCTAAATGATCATCTATCTCATTTTCTATATCATCAGAATAATCAAATTTCTAAGTCAGATTCACCCAAAACAAGTTCAGCAGCTTGTTCTGTTTTTATACTTTTAGAATGACTATTTCCAAAAAATTTAGAACATCTTTTCAACATGAAAATACTTAATTAATTACTGTATCAGTAAAAAAAAAAATAACAGACCATCGTCCGTCGCCTCTTAAAACCATTTAGAGCACATGGGTTGTGTTTGATGACACATTTATATACAAGTTATTTTCAAATACCGAAAAATAATCTCAGACTAGTAGCCCGGGGTATGCAATTCTTACAGCCATTTCCGAAATATTGGGAGCTCGGGTTCTAAGGGTTAAAATAATGTTTTCATAGTTGACGGTCGATGAAATAATGTTTCATGGTCGACTGCCTTTAAAATAATGTTTCATAGTCGACTGTCTTTGAAATAATGGTTTCATAGTCGACGGTCGTTGAAATAAAATTTTTGTACAATCTCACAGTTAAAATTGGGTCATTCTAAATATAGACTTTTCGAGCGTTGTTCTATATATAGCGCTGAGGGCACCCACTATTTTTTTTATTGATGGAAAATACCGTCATTTCCTGCATGGTAAACCCATCCAGTCATTTCCTGCTCACTCGAAATCCATGCAGTCACCGGTCATTCCCTGCTCGCTCGACACATAATACATACGTGAAGATGGCGATGGATTTTTTCTCTTCCGCAACTATTCATGACAAGAAAAGTAGTGTTTTTTTTCTACAAGAGTATGATATTTTGCATTCTTCAAGAAAATGTAAAAATATCCATGATATGGCATTGTCATTGATGCCAAAACAAGACACATCGGTCATGTCCGACCAGTGGATAGCGTACAGAACAATTGCCAGTATCCCGGGCTTGAATCACAGTAGCTCACAACCACTCATAATCCCGACCTGCCTCCTACCACCTCACGGTCCTTTTCTTGGCTCGCAATTCAAACAAAACACTTGCTTTTTAAAAAACCAAAACACACATCCCTGACCATTGAATCTGGTACCCCTGTACCCGCACATCCGTGAACTATGACAGGTCGACTAACGTCACTTGACCTAGGTCAGCAAGGTTTCCCTTTTCCAGTGATGAGATTGTACAAAAGTACCGGGACCTAATATTTTCATAGTCGATTGTTGTTGAAATAATGTTTTCATAGCAACTTCATCTTCTAGAAATATTACAAGATGATTTCTTTTTCTCATTCAGGACTCCTAATCCTTTCACCCCACCAATTGTGTGTGTGCCTCCAAACACATATTTATATTGCAATTTACACTGAATTAGACAGTACAATGGTTTTGTTTCATCTTAAAAGATACTGCGATCCACTATACTGACTCTGTGTAAAAGGGGTTAATGATCATGTGGTTGGAACCCTGCGCATGTAAACGAGCTTCCCAGTGTTCTGACAATGGCAGATTACACAAATGTTTTAAGTCCATACATGATATGATCAGTATAGCATTGCGACTATATTTATACTGCATAATATCAGGTTATAAAATGCATACCAACAATAAGATTAGAAAGATGATATAACAAAAAGTTATATGAGTTTTAAAAACAGATATTTAAAGGGTTTTTAAGCCGAAGGATTGACTTCATTGCACCAGATTTACCCCACATGGTCCGGTCCCTCTCCGCAGTAATGGCACGCCACCTGCCGAGAGTATTGCACAAACTTGTAGCCCCAGCAACAATCATAGGGGTGTCTGGAAAAAACTGCACTCGTGAACAGAACGATGTGGTCCGGATTCGAACCCACGACATTTGACTCGCAAGGCAAAGATAAGGTCAGAAAGATGATAGAAAAAAAGTTAGTGACATGGCTAAATAGAAAAATGGATGCAGTCTTTCTATAAAAGAAACTGTAAAATCTAAACTGCTGCCATATTCACTGTAACATGGTGCAAGATGCAGATTAAATCAAAGAATATTATTTCAAGCCAAGGAGAAAAATGGGCTGATGATTATGCTGTCAGTTGAGTCATGCAGAGAATTATCACCTGAAATTATAATTGAACAGATAAAACATCTGCTAACAAGGAGTATGCCAGCAGCAAAGTAAATATCATAGACATATAGTGTAAGAAAAGTTCAAATTCACTAATTTGAGACCATCAATGTTCAGATTTTTTGAAGCAGCAGACTGCTGGAAGTGTTGATGTCCATGCCTGGTAATTCTTGTGGTGACAGTTCTGAATATCTTCAATCCATCCAGTCAGACGACAATTGACTGTCGACAGGACAGTACATGGATACATTTAAAGCATACACTGTGAAATATTGAGATACACTACTGTCTGAGTTTGCAGCAGTGATTCCTGGTCCCAAGATAGGAGAAATATTGAGGGTCTAGCTCTATCTGAGATGATTTAAAATTCTATCTGACTTAATACCAAATTCACATTGAGTACATAAAAGAACATTGACAGCTGGAAATTGAAAAGAGCATGCTGTAAAGCAGCTACAAAATTAAAGATATAAAAAGTGTGATTTACTTTCTACCAAAACTACCATTATGAAACAACCAGGAGAGCAAAGCAGAATAAACACACAGGGAAATTGGATGCTCTTGTCTGAAAGGTGCAGATATAGTAGCTTTGCTGTAAGCATAGCACAACATACTTATGCTCTTCACTGTAAGGCCAAGGATTTGTTTCTGTTGTGGGCATAAATGAAAAATCATAACCAGAACGACTGCACTAGCCATTAAATTCCTCAAGCTCTCGTCCCACACCGCCCTAAAAATGCGGTAATAGAGGCGATAACACCATTTTACCCTAACAAATAATATTGACAACCTACAGAATAAAGTCAAAGATGATAGGAAAGTTTGTAATAGTAATACTATCAGTTCTTGTAACAATTCCATAATTTATCATTCGATGTGATGTGAAAAAAAAAATCATCAGTGGTCCTCAGACTGCGTTGCAATGCAAATACCAAGTGTCTATTTTGGCATTAGAAAAAAAAAAAAAAGAATTCAGGCAATAAATTTTTGTTGTTGAGGAAACAATGAAACACAAATAATTATTAGTATAGAGACGAAATGCACACTCTCCTATTACTCTAATCGGTAGTTAAGACTGGTAACAGTATATGGTACAGAATTTGGAAACATAACACATTATGACCTATGAAAACACTGACCAATGGCATATACGAAACTGTTAGAACTGAGGGTAAGATTCTCTTGTTGCCATAGCTTCTCCATCATCAGTATGTGGCAGCAGTCAGTAGAATGTAAAATCAGATAAAAGTAAAACACACTTCAAAAATAATATTGTGGTGGTTTACTGCTCACAAATACTAATTGATTATTAATCAATTTCAGTGACAGTAAGCATTTTCATAAGAGCTTTCTAAATGAATGTGCACATTGACAACAAGCATAACCAATACATTTTAACAGCTTCTGAGAAAACAATATGAGCAAAAAATATGCTTATATCAAAATATATTTTATTGACTAATTGTTCAGTTCTGTAATAAATAATACAGAAATGACAAGAGTATTTGAAGCACAAATTTAGCAGCATATAATGATACCATTAAAAAAAGATCTTAGATTCGGAAGTGCAAGTGAGGGGAAAATATGTATGAACTCAAATCTTGAATTCAACATTTAAACACTCAAAAACACCATTCAAACTTTGCAGAAGCAAAATGTTGTGCCTATAAAAATCAATGCAAAGAAAACACACATACAACAACAAATATTTGATCAAATAACTGCAAATAACAGCAAAAGTGAGATGGCAAAATATATGAAAATTAAGCATGAACACTTAGAAAAAGAACAGAACTTTATCAGCACAAAATAACTACAGCAAACTCTGGATATAATGAGACTTGAAATAGTGTCCATCTCTATCTAACAGCATAGAAATACATAATGGAAAATAACAAAACAAAGCTATTATTATACTCATTACACTTTGACATGACCAATGACAGACAGATTGAAGCATCAATGAAACATAGGAACAAGTTATGATTGAAATTTGGAATGTTCAATCATGCCATACTTTAGTTCATTTAGGATAGGTCAATTTGAAATGTCTCCTCTGTAAACAGGAAGAAGAGACACAGAAATAACAACAATGAACAAAACATCTAAATAAAAAAATGTTAAGATGTCCTATGTGTTTGACATAACAGGCAATCTAGCTACTATGGTTCAATAACCATTTCTCAAGTGATTTGTCATCTAGTGAATGGCTGCTATTTCTCAGCATAGTATATTTTCACAAAATAGTGATGGTACCTGTAAGTTCCGATTTAAGCATTTTCTAATTGCACAACTGTTATATATATATATATATATATATATATATATATATATATATATATATATATATATATATAGCATCGTTACACTATGCTTTCAATTTGTACTCATTTATTCTGCTCACAAGTAACACAGACCCTTGCATGTGTATATATATATATTTATATATATATATATGCAAGGGTCTGTGTTACTGTGTGGAGCAGAATGGGATAAAGCGTAGCACAAAATTGAAAGTTTACCGTGGTCATAGTGCTAACGATGCTGTTGTATGCCAGCGTGACATGGAAATCACTTCCGCACAAGTTATCCACGCAGACTACTCAAAATAAAATGGTAGGACAACATTTCTGATACTGAAGTTACAATAAGAGATAGGATTCCAAGCGTCAACACCCTGTTGCAGAAGGTCCAGGCGAGAAGGGCCGGTCACATTGCTCGAACGTCTGATAAACGCATCTCAAAACAGTCGATGCATAGGCAGCTTGAAGGGGCTGATGGACAGACAAAAACGCTTTGACAAGCAAAGAAAGTGAGCTGCGCAAAAAGACAGAACACGCAACAACACCCACATGTCCAACCATGATCATGTACGCCCCACCTGTGGCCGAGCAGTGTGTTTCAGGACTAAACTCTACGGTCACATCCACACACAAGAGAGGCGTTCAACAACACAAGTCTGAGGTTAGTATTATCTACAATTGCAAAGGACAATTATTATTATATATAACAACGGCTATATACTAATGATGTCCTTATATCCAGAGTTTACTGTAGTAATACAAGATGAGCACAAATGACACCTGTCAGGAATATAATTAAGTTAGGGCTGAAACTCTGCTACCTATGTATTTGCATGTATTAGCCACCTGTCTAGGCCTACATCCAAACATTCCTCAATACATAGCAATAATCCAACATTTAGATACAGAAGGGGCTCACCCAAATATGTTTATTGAACAAAGCTTCATAGGATGTTAACCACCAAACATTTGTAACATCTAAGAACAAATGCAATGAGTACACAATCTGTTATCTGAACATTTTATCCCAATGTAAGATTGCACATAAATCATGGTAATTCCCCCGAGATATGAAACAATGTACACATTAGAAAAAACAATCTGTGTTAAAGGTGCAACAAAGCAAGCACTCAAGTTGAAGACAGTGAATATTCAAACTGTAAGATGCAAGGAAAAAGTGAGCAATTTTTTGCTTAAAATTATAAAAATAAGTCCTGTATCTTATTGAGCTGTGTGTATACATTAGCTAAATGGGAAGATATTCCCAGACAAGCCTAGTATTATGTGTAGTATCTTTACCTGCGGAAGTACTCACTGTTCATTATTTATTTGATTGATTTTTTTACCCTAGCAAAAGAAATTGAACTAATACTTAAACAAAAAACAACACAGCGGATAATAAAAATAGAAAAACGATACTGGATAAATCTCGGGAGACATGGAAGTAAAAAAAACCCAACAACTGGTTAGCAACACTAGGGACCGGAAGTTGTGGAGGTCCATGCATATGAGAAACATACAGTAAACCAAAAATAATTTGGGAGAGGGGGCACCACACTGCGCAATAAATAAAAGGGACAAAGGAAAATGCAGTGGCAGGATCACTGTACCAGAGACAAAACACAGGTGAATTGGTAGAGTAACTTTGACCTATCGTAAAATCTAGTTTCGTTCTTGTGCTTAATGAAAATGCCCTCCCTGTGTGAGTAATGTTGGTTAAGTGTAAAATCTACAGTAGGCTGAAAATGTAAAGGATTGTCAGCTTGGACAAACCCAAACTTTTCAGACTCAATTGTCATACATGCGCAGCATGTCGTCCACAGCACGCTCCCTGGTCACAATAAACAGCCGAAAATTGATTGCATGACTGAACGCTAACTCTCTGCCTGTGCAGGTGGTCACCCAGTACACTCTCTGGCATAAATCACACAAAGGTCAAGTTGAATAGTTGTTCTGGATCAATTGTGGAAGTAGCTCTTTGGACTATAATCACATGTACATTGTCCACTAAGTGCTGTGTCTAGAGCACCTGCTGTGCAAGAAATTAGGGGGTTATTGTGGTAGTCACCAAAAGACTCTACCTGAGTAGGAGTTTCCACAACACAAAGCATAGAGCCTAGAGTTATTAGTCTTCTGGGTCTGCAAGAAAGCCAGATACTCTCCCCATGTCAAGTATAGATAGAAGGGTGAAAACCCATACCTTTTTGGGGCATAAGAAAAATATTTGGGTGGGGGGGAAGAGAGAGAGAAAGGCGCGACAGGAAACAAAGAAAAATAACTTGTACATAAGAAAAGAAAATATGCTGAATAACACTGTCTTCAACCAATAATCTGATTAAAAAAAACCTAATAAAACATACATTATTTTCTAAAAATGATAAACAGCTATGTGTTTGTCTTTATGATATATATATCATGCCTGATGGTGGTGATTAATTTTTTCCCCAAAAATGCCTGTTTTGTGAGCAGCATGTGCAAGTAGGTTATATGATTGCTTTTTGTCCAAGATTTTTCTTACACATTTTCACTGCTTATTTACCCTTCATTTTCCACACATAAAATTGGTCTAGGATTCCCTTCCAGCAAAAGCATTGACAGCTGTACATTTGGTTAACTTGAATTACTAATGCCTGTCATGTTATAAGCAAGAATACATAATTCCATTATCTGATATCAAATGGTGGGGCGCCGATGAAATTCAATGGCAAGGCATATCCACAGCATGAGATTAGGTGTATTTTCAATGCAAATTTTTTTTACACAAATTTCGCTGCAATATTTAGATTTACATATTCAAACAATGATCTCAGCTTTCAGATTTGACAACAACTGGACTTTGTAGATCTATAAGATCACTCAGATCAAGTGTACATTCCTCTATCAATACCCTAAATATCAAAATAATTGAAAATAAAATACAACTGAAATAATTTTTGTTTAAATCAAAGATGTCGACATACTATATAGTAAAGATTATTTTTAATTGAAAATACCAAATTGTCGCGAAATATTTGTTTAAAAATGATGTATTTTCTGATGAGTTTGCAGATTTGACTAATGGCACACAGTACCACTAAACTTTCTACATGAAAAACTTGCAGACATTTATCTAATCTGATATAAAACTTGAGAAAGATGCTAAAGTTTCATGTTTTGAGAGCAAGTTGTAAACTATAAAGAAATCTATTTCCCAGATCCTTACCATTGACATAAAAAAATCCAACAGAAAAAGTAAACATTCCAGTGTTTCCTGGTAGGCAAAGCATCTCTTTATATCATACAACCAAACAACAAGGAAACACAATCAATCTGAACAAGCTATATCTCAAGTAAAAAATGTATCTGATTAAAACACAATTAAAAATAGAAGTAGAACGTGACAGCCTAAAAATCTTAGTTAAGACTTTGAATGTTCCTTATTGTTTGAATTCACTGCATCCTTTCTAGGTGGCATTCTCTCATTCATCTTATCCAGACATTTAGCTTCCTCAAACCCGCTTATCTTGTGATTTGGTGAGAAACCGCTCAGAGCTGAGGAAAAAGTGTCAGATATATATATATATAATATTAGATAATCAGAGAGAGGTACAAGCAATAAACATCAGCTTCTCCAAATAAAGAATTATCAGTTAGCATGGGGTTGTCGATAGCAAAGTTGGGAACCTGCTGCACTAGTGTGCCCTGAAAATTCAAAGGTTCAAGTCCTGACAAAAAAAATGTGGGATTAACCTGAATGGTGAGGTGTAGCACTGAGCTGGTGTTAAGGAAATTAAAGCAATAGTCTTTGTTTTGGTTGATCTAGAATTTGTGATTATATTTGTCTGAATACATGTTAAATAAGTATGGGGGAGGATGCAACATTGCTATATTCCTTTAAACTACTTTTAATATTACAGTAAAGTGGTCTAAAAGTGAATGTAGAAAAATAGATGAGAATAACGGGGGTCAAAGGCTCATGAGGTCATGGTGGTAACATGAGCCAGGGTTAGCGAGGGCGCACGTTAACCAAGACCCTGCCCTAACCTCCACGCGGTGACCCTGGAAACAGACTCTGGTTCTGGTCTGGCTAAGAGGGAAGGGATCGGGAGAGAAACTACTGGTAGTGGTAGCAGTGCAATTACGGAAATACGATAAAGATACATACAAATAAAATGCACAATTCTCATGACCGATGTCCAACAAGATATTGCCCAAGTCCCTGAACGCAAAGAAACAGCAACGAACGACTCAGACATGGATGAGAGGTGCATCCAGTGACCAAACGTATGCCCACGTAGGGCGGCTCGAAGCCCTGAGGAGGGGCAACATTGCCAGCCCGTCGGCAAGAATAAATAAGACAGGACCGTAAGAATGAAAGTCTACCTCGTGTTGGTGCGAGAGAAGATTGCAGCTGACCCGCATTGGTAGCCTGGTGCAGATACATGTACTGGGCAAGGTTTGCCGAGCGCAAAGAACAAGTTGCGTTTAGTGCATAACGAAACTACCCGCCCTGGGAAAACCGTGCAAGGTACTGTGCGATTAAAATTAACATCCCCGGAAGAACTGAGGTTGGTGATGCCTAACGGAACTGCCAGCCTTGGGGCAACTGGGCAAGGTTCGATTGCAGTCGACTAACACCCCGGAATAACTGGGACGGGTGATGGCGGCAGCGCAAAATCCTCAGTTACGCTTATAGTGCCCACTGAAACGACCTTCTACATTGCTTGTACTCGGCCCATGCCAGTGCTTTCGAGGTAAATTGCAAATTGCCACGCACCGATACGAGTCTAGAAAAGGCTGAGAATGTTCCTTCCCCGGATCAAACTCAAAATGTACGGTAAAGCAAGGCCGACAATGTACGGATCAAACAGGAAGCCAGGGTCCTGAACATTGGCGAAGGCCGATACTTTACACGGTGTTTTATACGAGTAAGACGCCGTCCGAGGACAAGCTGACTAGCCCGAGAAATATTTCTCAGTCAGAACGGGTAAAGCAGCGTAACTCACTGTCTTGGCGTAGATCACAAAGCCCAAATATACGGCAAAGTTGATCGAAAAGGCGTAGATCCGAAAGGATCGTACCTAGGAAAAGCTCACCCTAGTAAATCAAAAGCTGGCTGAAACGGACGGGCGGGCCTAGTCACCATGGGCGCACAATCGTCCCGGCGTAGATCACTCCGTTCTTGCCAGTGGACCAATTATACATCACAATAAGAATGATCAAATTGGCCGTGAAGAATGTTAGCAGAAGAAGAAGAAGAAGATGAGAATAACATTTGCTTTTCTATTATTCTTCTATAATTATAATATTCTTATCAAGCAGTATATTTACTAGTATTAACTGATACATCATCTACAAATGGATTACAAAATATTTGTGGCCTATGCATACATCAGTTACTTGAAAGCAACTAACAAGCAAATTATTACAAAAGATTCCTCCACTGAATACTTCATATCAAATGCCTAGAAGTGATTAACTTTGGAAAAAGAACAAAACAGCTGGAGATTTACATAACCAGACACGCACAGAACCTGAAAGAGAAGAGAGGTGAGAACATAGAACACCCTGTGATGAACAGTAGCAGAAGATCACTGCTAAAGACAGCTTAGAATTAAAATCAATGAACAGTGACAATTATAGTGCTAAATGTAATTGGGACAACAGAAAGGTTTAGTAGCAGTAATCTGCTAAATAAAAACAAACTATATTTTCATATGCAGACAATCATCTGCAACCCAGTCATCTATTAACTACCACCTATCTAAAAGTGATTTTCGGGCATGTGACTAGTAGGGGAAGTTTAAAACACATTGTGACAACTGGTAAAATCGAGTGTAGAAGAGAACAGAGAGAAAATTTTGGATAGCCTGACTTCATGGCACGGTAGAGCATCAACATCTGAGTTGATAGCAAACACCAAAGACTTGTGGAGATCCATGATCACCTACGCCAACCGGCACGGCACCTGATGATGAAGATCTAAAAGTATGGTGATAGTGTAACTACTTACCACTGCTGAGGGTATCTTTACCACCAGAGAGTGCCCCAAGAGGTAGCAAGCCATTTGGTGTAAGACCTTTTAACTGCAGTACACTTTCACTCTCTTCTCTGTGGTCATAAATAGAATAGAAATGTTTGTCAGATAATGCTTGTGAAAAGCACCATATAGTACAGTATAGTAAACAAGAACAATCAATAATAGTATTTGTTTACAATTACAATAAACAGGTTAAAGTTGTTCTATAGTTCGTTCCAAAATTCGTGATCATCGTTACAGACCGATATAAAATCATCCACTTGACATAAATTCTTGATTTTTGCATTTTTATATAGGTAACAGTGACGACCTTCCAAAAGAATTTTTTGCCCACCCAAACCTTTAGTTCTGTAAGATTTTTATTATATGTTATTACTAAAATTGCAGCGATGTTGATATGGTATACTTGTCGAAATTTTACGGTACGATTGTCAAGTTTGTCTATAACTAAGCATTTCTGTGTTCCACATGCAATTCAGTGCAAGCCAAAATCGGAATCCGTGGAATTACTCAGTTCACAATGTTTCCTACCGACTGTCATTGGCGTATGTACGCAACATTTGTTCACTATGTCCCTTTCTTTTTATAATATGTAATAGGGATACGCCTTTGCAATCATTGCACAATTTTGTGTATTACTGTAAGTTCTAAACTTTGATGATCATTTTGTTGTGCTTATGCAAAATTATATAGCAAACGTTTTTTGCATCAACCAAGCTACCTACCAATTAGTTAAACATGTATTCTTAAGGTCGTGAGATATATAAGACTGCTTGTAAAAAATCACTGGTATGCATCAGGTAGATTTCATACGAATGAAACCTTAGTGTGATCACGAATTTTGGAACGAACTATAGAATAAGCCACATGTTGTAAACAAAACTTTTAAAACTAAATCTTGTTATCAGTGCATGTGTACATTAGGGGAGAAGGGAGAGAGGGGGAAAGAGGAGAGAGAAAACTGAAATGGTGTTACGCCCAGATATTTCTTTTTTTTTTTTTTCGTCCACTTTCAACTCAGACGAAGTTCCATCTCTGAAACTGATTTTTGCTGAAAATCTGTTTTCCAATTTCTTACAATGGCAGCAGCGTGCACATTGTAAATTACTTTACACTGGCAGCCGTGTGCTCAATGTACTCGTAATTAGTATTCCCTCGCCATACAGGCAGATTTTCTCCGACTTCAGAGGTACTCACTTTATCGTCCTGAGTAAGACCAGGGGACTCGAACAAATGCCGGACAGTAGGTTCGAACCCGAGCTATGAGGCGTCTCACAGCTAGCAGGCCGAGTTACTATCAACTACTCTAGGCAGTCCCCCAGATATTTCTTTAACCAGTGGCACCACATGATGGATGCTATGGTAAACACAACGTTGGTATTTTTTATTTTCCAGTGTTTACATATTTTTTTTTAAAAAAAAGAGGGTTTTATAGCCAAAGGGTTGACTTCATTGCACGGGTTTTACCAATATGGTCCGGTCCTCTCCACAGAAATGGCACAAAACCTGCCGAGAGTATTGCACAAAACATGAACTCCATAGCTCCAGCAACAATCCTAGGGGTCTCTGGAAATACTTTCCAGTGTTTCTTGGATTGGTTATTAAACTGATGTCATTGCACTCCGAGCTGATCCATAAGTGTTCAGTGTCTCCCAATAGATATAAAAGAGTATGCATACTGATAGTTCCCATGACCAGCTGATTAAACACACCCTCACTCTCCCTCAGGCATAAAGTTCTACTTGTACAATGGGTAACTCAAAACTGCTTAAATCGCTGGATTGGTTCAACATATATTTTAGTGTCCTCCTCCAACGTGACAGGCGCTAAGTGTTTCTTGGATGTAAAATTGAAGCTGGGTGGGTTAGAGAACTGTTTGCGATGGGAAGAAATTTAACTCCAAATGGGGATTTTTAACCTGGGACAACCAGTCTAGGAAGCAAGTGATCTAACCACTATGCAATCATGACTTTCTAATTTATAACACAGAATATAATTTACAAAATACTCAGATCATTCTGCAAATAAATCTCAATATAATTCGTTTTTGCATGTGAAAGATGAGGTAAAACATGAGTTTCAAAATCTAGCTAAAAATGTCAATTTTCGGTTATTCAATGTCATATAGTGTGATATCTACATATGTTTATAAGTTTTGTTCCATGTATTTGGTTCCAGGTAAAAATAGCATTTGCTGACATTATTCAATGTTGGATACTCAAAAGATATAGTGATCAATAGTTTCATCAGTTAGTATATAGTGTGTTGGGGTTTCACAGTATTCTGTTCAATGAAAAGTGTTTGTTACACGGTGTCGCCATTTATTGTATTATTGTAACATCTGTACTTTCCAACTTTGACACATCTGTTTTAGCAAGATGTATTTGGAATCTAGTCAGCATTCCCTATTTTATTCCTACTTGCTTAGCTATTCTGCAGTCTGTAACCAGGGTCATCATTTTGAGGTGAAACAAGGTCTTGGCTTTGGTTCGCTGACCATGACATCACTTATCTGAAATCCCCGACGGGATTATGCTAATCTGATTAATGTTTGCTTAGAGTAACAAAAATGGTGCAAAAGGCAGATGCTATGTTAGCTCTTTGAGAGAAAAGTAAAACAGTTAAAATGGTAAACTGAATCATTCAATGCACACATTTTAATTTGATAGTTGGAGCATGTATTAATTTTTTCTCAATATAGGGTCGTGTGATATCAGTAGTTATTTCCTGAAATTTAATTAGTAGACCAGTTCAGAGTACACAAATGTTTTAGTCTATGTGACAATGATCTATCTAACAATTAAAACTGTTATGATCTTCTGCCCTGAAGGTCTATAGCATTCTGTTAGTCTTGAGAAACAATGGATTTGTATTTTTCTCTCTCCTGGCATGTTTTATGCCAGCAAGCAGTCTGATTTTGCCAGTTCTCAGATCTGTTGACAGAGCTCGTCTCCAGCTTAGACTGTTTCCCGGTAAGTTCCTCCCAGTCTTGTGTACTCATGCATTCATAGCTCTATAAGTCTTCTTCTCCGCATTCGTTCTTTACGACCAATTTTAATCACTCTTTGTGATATGTTTGATATTTGCCAAGAGCGTGTATATGTTGCACATTGGTTTGGTAGGCCCCTAAACGCAGACCCCTATACGTTATGACACGTGCATCCGATCTCAGCCAAACCTCCTAAGTTGCCTCTTACGGCATGCATGGCAGGTAACAGTGGTTCTATTCTTTACACCCCACATTTGGGCCCGGGAAGTAATCACTGAGAGCAGGGTAGCGTAGTTGTTAGTGAACTCGCTTCTCAAGGCTGGTGGTCTGGGTTCAACTCCCGCAGTGCACATGGAATTTCCCTCGACCGCTCTCAGGTCGACCCAGCCTCAACTGGGTACCAGACATGATCTGGGAAAGTAAAGGCGGCCGGCATGACGCTGACCACATCACCCATCGTGTGCCGACAGTCAATGAAAAATACAGGCCTAACACTGTATTGCCCTATATACCATGAGGTATGAAAGGGTTCCTTTTTTTTTTAAAGTAATCACTGAACCACAGATGATATGCAGTCTCTGCACTAAAGGTTGACAGAAGTAATGGATCTGTAACAATACATAACCTTCTCACTTACAGATAAACTTTTCCTTCCATTATGGCTTTCAACAATGCCAGCTATCTTCATACGTCCAAAGTATTTGATCACACAAAATGCATGGCCCGATAAAGAACACTATATAACCACACTCTGAGTGCACCTAGTTGTTTTTCCATGGTAATATGCATGTTCAAAACTGTCACACAAATGATTACTGATACATATCAATGCATATCATTGATGAAATATCTCATTCAGAGCTGGCATAACATATTTGGTAAGCAGAATCAGTAAATTGTAACATACCTCAACACAGTAAAGACCCTAGCCATCTTTCCAATAGCCCTGATTTTGTTGCGAATAACTTCTTTCCGTGCAGCAACTTAAAACACAAAAAATTAATGATGCACTTTTAGGTACTAATATAAGGTATCAAGTCTTTCAGAACTGAAAGTACAACCAAATAGAATTAACTATCAATCAAACTAACAGTCAATCAAGCTCGGCTAATGAGTGTTAGATGTATGGGAGAATAAATATAAGCGAGGTAGAAGAAACACTGAGTAAAGATTAATAAAGGAGGTGTGTGGAATACCAGTCTTGGCGCATCATTAGAGAATGACATGGTATTGTTAACAGTTGAACCACTAAACCAAGCAATGAGAGTGAAAGCAATTATTCAGACAAAACACTGAGATACCATCTTTTCAACAAGCTAAAGATGGGAGCTTCTGATATAAGTGTGAAAATGACTTCTGAAAACCTTTAACAAAGATGTCCAGTATGAGATGCATAGAAGACTGGTATTTCATGATAACCTGAGGCTAATCAATGTTTTCTTTAAACATATTCAAACTGATGTCTAAGAGTGGACACAGAAGAAAATGGGAACAAGAACAATAAGTTCCAGGATACACAAATTTCATTGTGTTTGTAGTTTTTCAAAACTATATTAAGCCCATTCAATTCATTTGCATGTGACAAGATGAGACTGCTAATAAGAATAGACTTTGATGCGGAGAAAATGATAGGGTCATGAGATGATATATTTAACTGTCAATATTTTCATGCAAACAAATGCTTACAAATAGAACAAAATGACATGTCAATAAAAGTTAATATAATAATGATCAAATAATGAGGCATTATGGAATCCCACAGAAAATTATTAACCTAATAAAAGCAACATATACAGATATGAAATGTAGAGTTCTTCATGAAGGTAAACTAACAGATACTTTGGGAATAGAAACAGGAGTGCGTCAGGGATGTCTTCTATCACCTATGTTGTTCTTACTGACAATAGACTGGATTATGAAGACCACAGTAACTAACACCAGAAATGGAATCCAATGGACTCTGACAGAGCAACTAAATGATCTGGACTTCGCTGATGATATAGCCCTTCTGTCACATACATGAAATCAGATGCAGGATAAGCTAAACACATTGAATCAAAGGTCCAAGCAACTAGGGCTGAACATTCATAAGGGAAAGACAAAGATATTGAGAATTAACAAGCAACGACAACTCGATCTCCTGGGAAATCCCACTTCAAGAGGTAGAATCATACACATATTTGGGCAGCAACGTAGACAAAGAGGGTGGAACAGATAGAGATGTTAAAATAAGAATACAGAAGGCAAGAGGAGCTTTCATTGCACTGGGAAACATTTGGAAGTCCAAAGAAATCAAATCTAGAACAAAAATTCGGATATTTAACTCTAATGTAAAAGACTGTATGGGTCAGAAACATGGAGAACAACTAAAACAATAGCGCATAAAGAGGGAATAAGATGGTATGATAGGGTCACAAATCACAAGAGGAACTTATGGAGAGAACGAGACAGATTCCAGTGAACGAACAGGTTAAAAAGACGCTGGCGCTGGATAGGACACACTTTGCGAAAACCGGAGGGAATATAACAAGAAGGGTCCTTGCCTGGAACCCGCAGGGACAGCAAAAGAAGGGAGGCCGAGAAATACATGGAGACGAGATTTGGAGGCGGAGATCAATAATATAAAGAGCTGGAGGGAGCTGCAGGAGATAGCTAGAGATAGGAAGACTTGGCATGAGTTGATTGAGGGCCTATGTCCCAACCTGGGGTAAAAGGCAAAGAGAGAAGAGAGAATAATGATCAAAGTTCAAGTGTAAGTTAATCACCAGATCATCTATATCGCACAAGAAATAAGTCTATAAGTACTCCAATCTCATCTTCAGTATATCCGCCATCATGTGAAGACTGATGGCTCCAGTTCTATGTTGGTTAATTAATGAAACCTGTATAGTGTTCTAATCTAGCAACACTACTTATGATTCTCATTTTCACTCTGCCCTTTCATTTTCACTGACTTCTGTATGTCCGAGTCTTCTTCTTCTTCCTTCTTTTGTCATCACACTGCTACCGGGTTGTTGCCCAGTGTCTTGGTTTTCTGTTTTTGTCTTGTGCTGTTCTGATGGCTTGGGTGATTGTTATTTTTGCTCTTTCACAGGATTCTGTTATGCCATCTAACCATCTTTTTCGTGGTCTTCCTCTTGTCTTCTTTCCCGATGACTGTATACTGTGGAGTTTGGATGCATATTAAGTGGCCAAATTACTTCATTCTTTGTTTCTCAACGTAATTCAAGCAAGGTTCTGTGCCAACTTTCTTTCTTATGCTGATGTTGGTGACTATGTCTTTTCTGGTGTTGGTAACTTTTTGCAGGCAAAAAACTTACATAAGTCATGCTACTTGTGACATCAAAAGCTCAGTTCTCTTCCCTACCAACTCTTTCACTATGAGCTGTGAAAGTGGGTGTTATGTAAATGACAAATCATCCGTGTAGAGAATGTCACCTTCTGTGAAATTCTCGTTAACCAATGCCTGCACCTTCGATTTTACAATCACCGGATTGTTCTTTTTCCCTGTCAAGTGTGACGATGTGAAAGGTGGTTCATGGGTTTGAAAGTCGTGGCATATCCTTTACAGGACGTAGCTATCAACCACAATAAACGAGTCGCTGATTTTCTAGGCACCACTTATACGTTCAGTAGTTTGCCATTGTTTTCCGAATGGTGATGTCTATTTTTACCTTTCGTAAAGTCCACGGAAAGGAATTTGCTTCAAATTTGCCCACAGTTGAGCTTGAACCAGGTATGCTTGGGTTGTAATCAAGTTCACTACCGCTTGAGTTTACCAGTACCTATAACCACTCTTCAGCAGACTCTATATAATTGAGTATGTACACAAGCTGAATGAGATTTTCTATCTGATCCAATCGTGACTTTTAATCTGTTTTGGTCTACTTATTTCATCTAACAGTGTATGGAATGACATATTATTCTGCAATTTCCTTACCTTCCATGGAGTCAGCCTCACCCTCAGAAATCAGCTCATCATCAGAACAAATGTTGAGTATATTGACTAGCATTTCTGTCACTAGAGTATAAAAACATAAATAGCATTACAAAATGCATGTCAATTTTGATACAGTGTAGCAATACAACTCAAAACCAAACATGACTGTTTTTTTTCTTCCTTCCAACAATTCACTGGAGTCATTCTATGGCGCTAGGAAGGCTTGGGGTATCAGTGAATGGCAGTACATCTGATGGTAGAGCTGTTGTGTTCTTTTTAAGGCAGTTTGAGCAACTACTTTGACAGGTCAGATAAACCAGGCACGGTAGCTGATTGGCTAACTTTGGTGAGTTAGGGTTTGCTATCCATGCAGGATGGCGACTACCAGAAAAGCATAAAACACTGTGAGTGCAAGAGGCATTAGCGAGGCATGTAGTAAACCATGGTCATCCCCTGCACCTGAATTCAACCCGTCGTGTCGACTTGTCCTAACATTGGAACAGGATAAAACCAAGCAAGAGAGTGAGCGTGACAATTTGCACAACTCCTCATTACTTTTATCTGATTTCATTGCACAAAACATTGGTATGTTGGCAGCTGTAGGTCAATGATGCGGAGCAGCAGTGGAACCTGGCAGCCCTTTAGGACTGCACTGCTCACACACATATAGGAAGGAGCTAGAAAAAGCACACTAAACATTGCTTTCTTCATCATTACCAAACCAGTACATCATCTCTTTCACATGTCTGAAAAAGGTGATAAACGTTAAGTGGCTAAACAAGATCCTAGGTACCATCATATCTATAATCTACATACCTAGCATCAACTGTTTAAAAATAGATAAATAGATAACGGTTTTAAAGGGTATTAATGATTATTTGTAAGACAATCATTAAAATAAAACAGTATTGTTTGTTATCAGAGTTAATTTGAGATTTGTTTTGTACAGTAACAAATGTTATATACAGATATTTTAGCTATAAAATGTTTTTTCTTAGTCTAATATATTCACTTTCACTACATCATCTTTTGTCCTACTATGTATGACGCATTGCACACAGCGAACCAACACCGCTCTTTTAGTAATTTGCACTACTTTTTTCAGCGCAGTCCTGACGGACACAAGTCAGCCATTGTGTATTTTCGATCGAATCGATGAAACAGCGTAAACAATTGTTTCATATGAAATATGTGTCATTCATATAGTAAAACCGATTGTTCTACGTATAACTGTAACATATTCTACAGATCTGGAAAATTCTATGATTATATGTTAAGTCGAAGCTATTTTGAACAACATTTTTTTCGATGGTCACTACCATTATTTTGGAACCTTGAAAATTTCCTGGGTACTACCCATAAACATCGATTTACATGCAACGGAATTTAAACTTCACTTTACTCATAAATTTTCATTACTAGAAACATTTTCTCTCTTCTAAGGGCAACTTTACGCTGCACGGCTCAATAACCTACCAGACTTACCATTTCTCTGTGCTACTGGCGGTTTGCTTCGACGTCCATAGCAACCGCTGCACTTTGTGATCTCGCTATATACTTATGTCAAAATCCAGCAATGCTAAATAGAAATTTTTAATTTTCTTTTATATTTCAAACATTATTTATTCCTTTCAGTTGACTTTTGTATCGAGTATCAACGGTAATATTAAATATCCCACACTAGATCTAGCTGTCCAAAGTGAACCATTCGTCAGCGATAGACGGCAATAATGACTGGACCGATCTTTATCGCACACTATTCAGATTTACTTGAGAAGTCTCATATTATTGTACTGTGATTTCAGAATTAAAATAACTAGTGAATCATATCAGTATTCTGTTAATTGTCTTTCTTAATTATAGGCATTTCATGTTTAAAAGTTGTGCCATTTAAATTGCACTCATTGCTTAGCTGCAATCAGCTGCAATGAAGCTTTGTGACAAAATATAGTCTAGTAGGAATTTCAAATGTAACTATTGCAAGATCATCTACATTTTCTTGTTTATGTAAACTTCTGTGACTTTTAATTTGTTAGTGGTTAACCTAAATGTGATCATTTATATTTACTCAACATATATAAATGATTTACCAAATAAGTATCCAACATGTTTGTATTTGAGATGTGCATACATAAGTAAATATATAAAAATCACACTATCCAAACAGTCACTCAGAACAGCACAACATATTGCAGATAAATCAAGAAATATATGAATACAAAAATTAACCTCTGATGCTAGAGTGAATAATTTACCAATATGCTTTTATTATTTTTAAATTGTTTTGGTTGTGTGGAACATATAATGAGCACTAGATCAACAGTTTCAATAAATAATATTCATTATGATCTCCCATGCAACTGGCTTCAACCTTGCAATAACATTAAATATATTTATTACTTTTTTTTAAAATTGGAGATAAAGGTTGTGTGAATAATTTACTCAGAAAGTGTTAAAGCTTGACCATCATTGCAAGACTAAGGTCAATGCATGGGGAAATTAGAAAGGATATTATTCAATGAAATTGTTGATCTAGTAGTCAATACATTTTTTAAACAATCAAGAAAGTTTTGACAATAATGAAAACACACTGATAAATCATTTACCTATGCTTCAAATATATATAAATTAGGATTTATACAAAAATCTGATTTGCTATAGCATTGTGTTTACTGTACCATTGATTAATCAATTTTACTCAAAGCTCAGGTCATACACAAAGCTTTCATATACATAAAATGTGCTTGTTAAATGTATGTTCATGTAGAAGACATGATGCAGTATTTCATCACTAATTACCACATTTACTTCAACCGATAACAAGTTAAAAGTCACAGAAGAAGTTTACATAAAAAGAAAATGTAGATGATCTTGCAATAGTTACATTTAAAATTACTACTAGACTATATTTTGTCACAAAGCTTCATTGCAGCTAAGCAATGAGTGCAATTTAAATGGCACAACTTTTAAACATGAAATGCCTATAATTAAGAAAGACAATTAACAGAATACTGATATGATTCACTAGTTATTTTAATTCTGAAATCACAATACAATAATATGAGACTTCTCAAGTAAATCTGAATAGTGTACGATAAAGATCGGTCCAATCATTATTGCCTTCTTCTATCGCTGACGAATGGTTCACTTTGGACAGCTAGATCTAGTGTGGGATATTTAATATTACGGTTGATACTCAATACAAAAGTCAACTGAAAGGAATAAATAATGTTTGAAATATAAAAAGAAAATTAAAATTTCTATTTAGCAATGCTGGATATTGTTGACATAAGTAATATGCCAAAAAATTCACGAGAAGATCACAAAGTGCAACGGTTGCTATGGACGTCGAAAGCAAACCGCTTCGAGCACAGAGAAATGGTAAGTCTGGTAGATTATGACACCGTGCAGACGTAAAGTTGCCCTTAGAAGAGAGAAAAATGTTTCTAGTAATAAAAATTTACGAGTAAAGTGAAGTTTAAATTCCCGTTGCATGTAAATACGATGTTTATGGGTAGTACCCAAGCAAATTTTCAAGGTTCCAAAATAATGGTAGTGACCATCGAAAAAATTTTTGTTCAAAATAGCTTCTACTTAACATATAATCATAGAATTTTCCAGATCTGTAGAATATGTTACAGTTACACGTAGAACAATCGGTTTTACTATATGAATGACACATATTTCATATGAAGCAATTGTTTACACGCTGTTTCATCGATTCGATCAAAAAAACACAATGGCTGACTTGTGTTAAATTTTTTTACGCGGACTGCGCTGAAAAAGTAGTGCAAATTACTAAAAGAGCGGTATCTCAATGCAAATGACGCGTGTGCAGAGGATGCCATTTTTGGTCTCTAAGTGAGTGGAGATTGGGATGTTGTCATAATGAGTTTATACAGTGTATTTGTCTATCCATATTTTTTGGGTCTCTCTCTTGCCCTGTAACCTGATGTTCTCATGACATCAACAATGTTTAATGAGAACCACACAGAGTATCAACACACAAATGTAGTATTACCTTTCTCTCCAACAAATGGCAAAGACCAAGTAAATACATCCATGAAATTTGGCAGCCAGTACGGGTGTGGGGAGCAGTTGAATTGTCTAATATTCATCACATTGTTTTCATATTTCAGAATAGCAGCTGCAAAAAGAGATGACGACAATAATTAATGTACAATAAATAATTTTATACAAAAGTTTAACAAGGATCAAATGATAACAAGCATTAGTTATAACTGCATTTATTACAGTTCACGTTTGTTTTAATTTACAATGTAGGCTTTCATCAAAGACAATCACTTCTGATCTTCATGCTATTTTTGTTACTTAATTTCTTCTGTGCCTTGATATGAACATATATGTCTGGTATCCATTTTTTCTTCCACAAGAAAATGTTCTTGTACTATATAGAAATACAGCACACTTTTTTGCCTTCTTTTTGGAAAGGAAAAGATTCTTGGTTACTGAATCAACATAACTGGACTCCAGACAGACCCTGTATGCTCAGTCTCCCACTGAAGATCTCTGAAGGATATGCATGCTTGCTTGTCAATTAAATTTGTATAAATCTGCTCTACAGGCTAAGTCCCGCAACAAGTGATTCTGAACTCCTTAAAATGCTGAACATATAAATATGTATTGTAATATAAATCAATTTAAATAAATATAAATTGTGGTGTCATCATCCAAAAGTGAGCAAGCAAAGAACCACACCCTCCATTTTTCCTTCCACTTTCATTCTAATTATAACAATCTGTGGTTATGTAGTTTGAGCCAAACAGTTGCATGTACCGTGTGCAGCTAGTTTACATTGGTCTTTGCACTTTTACTAGCAGTATTCACATTGACTGTTGGACTCTAATCTGCGTTTGCACTAAAATAAACACTTATCAACCACGCCTTGTGACTTGTCTGAATCAAACAGTATGAGTATGCTCTGCTATGGTTATACATTGGGTAAGATCATTCTTTATTAGGAACATGCAATTCAGTTTTTGCATTTATCATCTGCAACGCACCAAGGAGTTAGAGCTACTGCTCTTGGTTTATTCTCCTGCGAGGACTATGGAAAAGATGGACAAGAAAAAGGTATGTTGGTCACTGACAGAATTTGCCACCACCAAGTACTTTTCATAATGTGGGTTGCTGCAACATTCACTACCTTCTACTCCAATAGATATCTTTCAAGCGCTACCGCCACTCACTGAGCTAGACAACAGTATTGAAATATGTTTTAAAGGCCACCATGGGAAGGCGGAGTAGGGTCTTTGTCAGTGCTGGATTACTGTGTGACCCAGTATCCACACCCCACAATGTGATCTTTTTCGAACGCTCCATATCCACCACTTGTTAACAATTCTGTGTGATTTGTATGTGATCTGAGCCTAAGAGCGATTGTACACTGTGCCAGATATGCGCACACAAGTAGATCAGCACATCCGATTTCTGCGATGCTTTTTGTTTACTAGGTAGCTTTCCTAAGTCCTACACATCAGTCGCCTCTTACGACATGCCTTCAAGGTTGCAGTGGTACTATTCTTTGCTCCTTCGAACTCTGGCACCACACGGCTATGTGATCAAGTATGCAATCCCCACAGAAAGAATCATTAGATTGAATAGGAAGACAAGTGATTGTGGTGAGAACATGCTTGCAATGTTGTATCATTTGCTCAATGCAACATTTGTGCAATAAGCTGCAATCAAAGATTACTGCTCATCAAAGGTGACTCTGGAGTTGCTCAAATGTGCAAGCCTCCACAGGACTGACCTGAGAGAAAGACTTTTGACACTAATGCAATATGGCATTTAATGTCTTTTAAATTTTTTGGATCATTTCTTGTCTATCCGATCTAGTTCTGCATATTAGGATGCGATCAACAAAAGCCAGCACCCAGCACGATTGTTTAGATTTTAGCTACCTTTGCTGTGCAGATGTTAAAGGTGATAGATATGAACCCTGCAGTATTTCCCAACATATGTGTGCTGTCTCTGGGGTCCATATTCCTAAGTGTAGTACTAAGCGATCCTCTCCGTCCAGGAAGCAGCTATACAGCTCCCAATAAAAGACACCACATTTTAATTACTATAATGTATAGACCAGTCTTCAGACTTAGAACGGGACACTGCAGTCTCAGAGCACACCTCCATAGAATGGGTCTCAGCTGCCTGCACATGTGGAGCACCAAAGCAATCCCCAGAGCACATCCCACAAGACTGCCCCAGCCTGAGCATGGAAATCTGGCCAACAGAAACAACACTACAAAACAAGTTACGGTGGACCGGTGAAGACCTCAAGCGCACCGCCCTGTTTATGACACATACCGGAGTAGTCGCATAGCAGAAGTTGATCGCAGATGAAGTTACTATGATTGAAATGTTCACTTTTATGTATTTGTATATATCCTCGTCTCAGGCCTAGGGTTAATGACTCTGTCTATTAACCCCGACGCTTCTGAGTTCGAATCACGCGTGGACAGTTTGCTTGCAAATTGTTTCCGTTGATTTTAACAAAAAAGGACGATGGCGCCACCCGCTCAGAAAGCAATGGCAAACTACTGAACGTATAAGTGGTGCCTAGAAAATCAACGACTTGTTTACTGTGGTTGATGGCTACGCCCTTTGGGATATGCCACGATTTTCATTTTTCATATATCCTCCAAGTTAACCTCTACAATGAGTCTCATGCTTGTATTGCAAGCAGACCAAAAAAGCTTTTAACGCAGGTTTTGGTACATTGATAAGTGTATCAATGTTAGTGGAGCTTATGTTGAGAAATACGAGGAAATAGTATTGTATAAATTAATATCAATGAATGGTTTTTCTAGTTCCCATCAAATGAATTTGTTCATAGCCATATTCGTACATATACTGACTTGTCCTCGTACTTTATTTCATCCCAACACATACACAGATTTGCAATCAGTATATCCAAATAAATAACTAGAGCAGATTACACATACATAATCATGAACACATACCTTTGTTGTTGTATACATCTAGATAATTTGGAGCTGAAAATATTGTTATCAATGATGGGAAACCAGTGGTCTGGCTTTTCCTGTACATCCTATACCTGAAATAGAGTTTTAAACCCATAGATACAACTTGCTTAAACTTTTGTATCTCTTACAAGCACAAAACAAAATTTCACAATTTTAATATTTAACGGAGAGAAAAAAAAAACAACAGAACTAATATCTGTGACAACCAAATGTACAATGATCTAATTGATACTCAAAATTCTGGTCACCATCTGGAAGTCAAATACTCTATAAATTAGTTTTCTTCCTGGTCACTCATTACTTCCGAAACCAGACAGGAATGAGTATTTGAGCAATGAATCATTACTAATTGTGCACCATTACTCAGGAAAAAGTTTTTTTTTACAATAAAGTGTAACTAAATCTTATAGTTGCTTTACCTAATGCAACTACACATGTACTTGTTTACCAAAATTTCTTCCAGTGATCACAAATAATGATTATCTGAATAACAAGTTACAAATTTTATTCATTCTGGGAGTAATAATAGTAAAGATGATCAATGAGCACAGACAATTATGTATTGCTGAAAGTTTTATATCAGATGATTCTGACACCAAGTAGTAACATAACTGATAAAGTGGGATGGTAGTCTCTCACCGTTAGTATTAGTAGTGTCAGTTAAGATCTGTTTGTGCGCTGTTCTTATGACCAATTTGATCATTCTTATTGTGATGTATAACTGATCTTTGCCAAGAATGACTATATGTTGCCCCCCCCGGTTCTTAGGCCCCTACATGTGTATGGTACTATACACATGTAGCACAAAGCAGTTAAAGTCTAAAAGAAGCTATGCCATGACCATAGACAAATTTACCAATAATGAGATCTTGGTCAGATTGCTTTGAAACTTAGCGCTACAGAAAATTTCCTAGAACACTATCGGCAGAGAAAGGGAGAAATATTGACATCCTACAAGACTTGAACTTCAAGGAACACTCATAAGCACCACCATACCTCGGAAACAAATGTTTTAGTCACATTAAATGTCAGTGGTTAAGATTTGAGTAATAATGTAAGGTAGACATATAAAGAGACATGAAGGGCTGGAGAAGACCATCATGAAAGGAGGCATCCCAGCAAGGAGAAGATGGATTCAGGATGTGACTGCTGGTTTGAGCATGACTGCTGCAGAGCAACTGGCCTATAAGAGAAACTCAGAAGGAGATTTGTTAAGGTGGCAAAGTTCTGCCCAGGACAAGCCATTTGATAATGAATAGTGGAGGGCATGGTTCCTGAATGACCAGGCAGGGTCAAGACATAACAAAGAAACATACATAATGATGTATTAGTTGGAAGAACTAACTAGAGACAGTGATTACAGCAATGTTCAGCAAAAGACATGCTACATGATAAGATCAGCACTTAAAGGGACTACGATACAAAATAAATGTTATATCTTTATTTTTGGTACTTTGTATTTGTGGTTTAGATATTATTTTGTAGAGATTTAAATATGAAACAAATATGACAATATGAACAGTATGGTAACACAAAATTGACATGTACAAATACAAACTGAATTCTCAATTAACTGGAGTCATGGCAGAGAGTTAGGTCATCATATAATCCAGAACCATGATTAAAACACAATGAAAATGTGGTACCAAAATATACCATTTGAACTTTCAAACTGAAACTACTGTGCCTACTCATGTTTAAGTCAAGAAATGTATCTAACAGGAAAAGGTTAAATCAAATAATTGGATATCTACTATATTCAAGTGGATGTATATTTGTACACTCAATATGTATTAAAAAAGCATACTTATCACCTGAATATTCTTCTCACTGTGAATTTTTAAAAATTATGTTATTACGTTTGTGGAGTTTTTTTTAATCACTCTACATCTCTCTTTTTCTTACATAGATGGTAAAACTCTCGATGTGGTGTATGGATATTTACTGTCAAATCACAGGCTGTTCGTTATCTCTGGGAAGTTGTTTCAGATTAGTGTATCTGCAGTCATCCAAGACAGCCACTGCTAGCATCAATGGACAGATATTTTTATGGGACTAAATCTGGCAGTCATCCCTATAAGATTTACATAGCGGCATGTGGTCACACAGAGCTGTTCTTGTTTTTAGGAATGTGCTCACTGCATATGGGTCGGGTCACCACGAGACATTGGGACATACATGTTGCTTATGTTGACCATTTTTATTACACAGCATTATTTTTTCTGACCTCATAAAAGAATCATAGACCTTAATTAAACTACCATCGCATGTGTTTTTTGACTACAATAAATACCTTTGTATGAAAAAATGGCATTTGCTTTAGACTTAGGTAAAGCTAAATTGCACATTAATACTAATGTGAACTTTATCAATCAAGTGCCATGCCTGCCGGTATAAGTCATCATGGCTCTTCACCTGGTGCAGTTTATCAGTTCTGAAGCCGATCTCTTGTCCAACTCAGCGCACTCAAGATCTCCTTTCTCTACCTTCCACGATATTTGATTCCCTTGTATTTTTACTCTTTGTCACCAAATCTCCTCTTTGCATATCTGTCCGACGAACATCAACTGTCTGATTTATAATTTTTATCAGGTTTCGCTGTGTGCAAGCATTTTGTAAAACATACCCCCAACTCCTCTCGCTGTTCACTGGATTCTAAGCATTCTTGTGCAAAACCACATACCTGGCTTCCATTGATCTTACTGTTCATGATTTACTGACATACATAAGTATTGGTTCAATATAGAACTAGAGTTTTCTTTTTTTCACAGCGTCATTGCTAGTGAATACATGCATAGTATGTTTTTCAATTTCTTTAGCTTGAGCTAACTCTACCCCGTAGCTCTGTGAGATTTTTAAAAAATTTCCAAAATTTATTAATAACAAGAACTGTTACTGTGACTCAAAGTCTTTTGAAGAAGAAATCTCTACAAGAAGTTACCCTGTTATATTATTTTAACAAAATGTGTCATGGGCAGATAGATGTATTATAGGATACAAAACTGTTTATTTAATTTATTGTAAGTCACTGAGTATATGGGATCTGCCTGTATGCTTTCTCTCTCTACTTGTATCAACAATTACACACCATACTTTGCCGTCCTCTGTTCCAGATGCAATTCATTTCTTTTAGTTCTTGTTTTACTGTTCTCATCGGGGGACTGCCTAGAGTAGTTGATAGTAGCTCGGCCTGCTAGCTGTGAGACGCCTCATAGCTCGGGTTCGAACCTACTGTCCGGCATTTGTTCGAGTCCCTGGTCTTACTCAGGACGATAACGTGAGCACCTCTGAAGTCGGAGAAAATCTGCCTGTATGGTGAGGGAATACTAATTACGAGTACATTGAGCACAGGGCTGCCAGTGTAAAGTAATTTACAATGTGCACGCTGCTGCCATTATAAGAAATTGAAAAAACGGATTTTCACGAAAAAATCAGTTTCAGAGATGAAACTTCGCCTGAGTTGAAAGCGGACGAAAGGAAAAAAAAATTAAAAGAATAATGTTCTCATCCAGGTCGCTTTGGGTCGTCAGTGTTTTTGTTTCCGCTGGTGTCCACGCGGTGCAATTTTGTGAGTTAGTCTGTGTGACACACTTACTTAAAAATGATTTTGGTGCAAAAATTTGAAGCCAGCTTATACATGAGTACATACAGTAATGTATATATAACATGAACATATTTAACTTGAAAACAATTTTTAAAACCAAACTAACAAATAACTCAACAATTAAAATAACTGTCAAATGTTTACGCACCCCAAAAATGATCGCAAGCTGAAGGAAAAAACGATTAAATTTTGCAGGATAGTTTTAAAATAGGTTTTCTTGTATTTGTGTGTGTGTGTAAAAAATGATTTCTAAAAGTATTGTTCATTTAACTATACAAGTTATTTCCCTATAGATGTAAATGAAAAATGAAGGCATTTTCAATATTGGAAGAAAAAAACAACTCACAATGGTAATATATGAAACAAAATGTTGAACATAGAAATTAAGGACAATTACAAGGAAACAACGATCAAGATCTGTATATATGGGAAATATAATAATTGATGATGAAAAAAGAAATGGAAGCTAAGAAGAGAATAGAAATGACCAAAAATATATTTAACAACCATTATCTGTAAATTGATCCAGCATATCATTGAGTTTGTTAATACTGTTCTTGGCGAATTCCAATGTAAAATATCTTGATGACCACTTCTTCTCCTTTAGAGTTGTTTTGGGTATTGAACCACACTAGATATCCACATTCCGGCCACATATCCACATAGGTTGGCATAGACAATAATGGGTATCCAGTAACAATTTGCATGAGTACTATCAGTTTCAATGTGAGCTTTGAATTTTCTTTGTGCTGTCAAGTTAGACCAGCAATCATTTTCTCACAATGTAATCATATCCAGTCTCCAAGTGATTCTGCTGATTGTCACATTGTGAACTAACTCATCTATTCTTACAACATACAGGAAAAATGATGATGCATCATTGGTATGGTGACCTCAAGTTTCTCATTGATCTCTTTCTGCATATCAACATTAGTCTTTTTTAAGCAGCACACAGCTTTCTCAAAATTATGTTGTCCCTCATCATATATGGGCCTCCACTAGTTTGGCTAAACTTATGTCACCAATCAATATCATACATTATCCAAGTGGAAAACGCAATGTTGTTGATGCTACTGTTGTTTACTTCAAAATCTAGAATCATTGCTTGTGACTGGAGGACAAGAGATTTGTGAATTTGCTCAGCACAAATACTACGTCAAGAGAGGCAACAGTATGATGTTGTGCCCCTGGTGGTAGATGGTAGTTGCAGTTTCCGTCAACTGTGGCATCCTATAATGTCTATGGGTGGCATGGATCCTTCCTTCCTTTCGTTCGCTTGAAATATTGTCTATACATTCAATGTTATCTCTTGTATGAACTTCACTGTCTTTTGTAGCTCACACAGGGGTCAGTGTAGTTTTATATTCAGTGTTGTTTCATTAGGCCAGTGAGTTTGCGTCAGTGTATCCTATTCGAGGCAGTCTTGAAGTATGTGCTTTGCAGTCTGGTGTGCCCATCTACATGTACACATTTCTGAATTGCCAATCTTGAATTTTGTATACATGTGGCCGTGAAGTCAACTGAGTCCTGTTCTAAGACGCATAATGACAACTTGTTCCATCTGCTCATATTATAGTAATCGTCCTGTGTTGGTAATTGTGACTTTCTTATTGATATAATTATCCTTTTCTTTTGGCGGTAGGTAACTGGCACATCTGGTTGTTCTCCTGTAGCACCTTCCTTGGCCAGTCGGTCTGCTGTTTCATTTTCTGGTATTCCACAGTGAGAGGGTATCCACTGCAAGACAACCCTGCACTGCTTGGACAGTTTAGACAGTGTGGGAGGGGGCAAATGGTATGGGGCTGAAAGGGTTAACTTATTTATTATCTTACCCTGCATCCTGTGCTTCATGTGCCCGGATTATAGACAACAAATTGTTCTGTTGTAAGAAATCACAACATGCTGCATAGCTGTAAACAAAAATTGAAAATTCGGTTATGACAAAAGTTTCACAATATATGTTGACTTTCTTATTTTTACCTATCCTGTTCAGATTTTAATAAAGGATACAAAATTAGAAAAGAACTTCAAATTAATATTTCCTTAACTTGATCATAGACTTTCAAAGATTTACTGTTGGTAGGTGCTGCATCTCTCTCGTTCTGCCTAGATAGAAGAACCAAATCTCTTAATAAATTCTACCGTTGTTTTTAGGAACTCTCTCCGTACAGCTTCTTGCAAAACTCAGTGTTATCGGGCCAGGTTTCGTTTCTTGGGCCTGCTAACAATTGGCAGTCTTGCAGTATGTGCTCTGCCGCCATGTCCGCCTTTTCACAGTGGCACAGGCTAGTTGTGCCAATTTTAAATTTGTTAAGCATGTGGGCCCGAAGCCTGTTATGGCCAGTACGGAGGTGGAGTATAGCAACTTGTTCGCTACGGGATAGACCATAGTACCCATCTTTGTTGTGCTGTGGGTGGTCTTTAGATCATTTTTCTTTATACTGTCAACCGATGGTTGTTTTGGTTTCCTCATAGCTGATCTCGTGATCGGTCCTGCGTAGCCGCCACCCTCTTTTGCTAGTCTGTTGGCTTCTTCATTTCCGCTTTATAGTGCAGTGTGATGGTATCCACTGGATAATAGTGCGCTTAAGTGAGTTTACTAGTACACTGAGGATCGTTTTTAGCTCACTGATCTCTGTTTTGCCTGCAATTTTTAGTGCTGTGATGACCGAGAGAGCATAGGTGAATATCACAACTTTGTTGTGTGAGGTACTTCTTCTCTCTAGGGCCATTTCAGCGGCTGTTCTTATTGCATCTGCCCTCTTCCATTCTCTTGGTACTATGTCTGTCCTCCACGATGTTTAGGATGGCCATTAGAGCTGTTTTTGCTCTAGTCCCAAGTTTTTAAGCATCTCATTTGTGATCCCATCCTTTCCCGGCAATTTTCTAAGCTTTAGCTCCCTTAATGCCTCTTCCAGCTTGTTTCTGGTAAATGTATCCGTTAGGTGACTATCGGCTTTTCTTGGCTCGCCCTGGATGGCTCTCGCTTTTCTTTTGTATATCACTTTGGCTTGCTTACTCTGCTGACTTCGGCATATTTTTCATTAGAATATTTGGCTTCCTCCCGAGCGCATCTTTTATTTTGCTCCAGAAATATTGGGGTCGGCTGGTGTTTTCATCACTCATCGCCAGCCTCCACAATTTATGTCTGTCCCTATCAAGGCTCAGGGATTCGGTCTTTTCTACCCAGCTCTGTTTTGCTGATCGTTTGACTTTGCGCTTGTGTTTTGCCGCTTTAAAAGCAGTATTGGACGTTACTGATTGGGCCTCTTTTACCTCTCTCCTTGCCAACTCAAGGTCGTCTTCAAACATTTGAACCTCTGCTGTCCAGTAGGGCTTGTAATCCTTCCGAGCGCCTCTGAGGATTGCTTCTGAGAGTTCCTTTGCCAAGGATCGCATGTTTTTATTTTCATGCGTGTTGAGCATTTCAACACTGGCATCTGTCAGTAACTCACATTGTTTCTAATTTGCTTTTTTGTAGTTCCACCGGGGCAACCACATTTTCGGCTCAGGTACAAAGTGGAGATCTACTTGCAGTTTAACGGGCCTATGGTCGCTATCTCCCAATTGCTTAGTGACCGCACTGTGGAGACTGTTTTGATTTTTTGTGGAGAGATCACTCGTGATGAAGGCCAGATCAGGGGTGCTAGTCGTATGTCACCTTATAGAGTAGAAGATTGGCAGATCGTCGGGGGGCATTGATAAGGAACAGGTTGTTCTCTATCTCCCAGTCTTCCACTTCAACGCCTCTATTGTTCGTTTCGAGGTAGCCCCACCTTTCTGAATGGCTGTTGAAATCACCGACCACCATGCTTGCTGTGTTATTTATAGTCATCGCCTCAAGTGATAGCGAGATAGCACTTGGGCAGTCTAGGTTGTACAGAAGAATCTGTATTTCGTCACATGTAATGAGAACGCCTATGATCTCTGCTGCGCCGGCGCCTCCTGTTGTCACTTCCGTTTGTTTTGCGGGAATGCCGTCTCGTACTAGGGCGAGGACTCCACCTTTGTTCCCCCCTCGATCTAGTATGAAGGTTTGATATCCTCTGATCAGAATCTGTGTTGGGCATTTAGGTGCGTCTCTTGTGTGCACTTGCTTTTTGTGATGGAGACCTGCATTCCATTGCACAATGTTTAATCGTCTCTGGCCAGTATTTGGCAGTATCGAACAAGTAGTGTTTTCCCGTGGGCTGCCAAACCGGGGACCATCGGTAGCAAAAGGTGGGTCTCTTCAAGGCATGGGGCCCGGCACTCGTCCTGCCAGACGGGTCTCTACAGGCGTAGCACCATATCAAGATTCTAATTTACTAAACATATTCATGAAAAGATTTGGACCATGCAGCCGTAGCATGGATATGCTACGCCACAACGCTCAATACCAATTGGAGCTCTAGTGCTTATCCTTTGGTGAAGTGTCCGATTTCAACCAGCGTTTACTGGGTTTGATCTCCGTTAGCCTTTTGCTGTCCTCAGTCAAACTCATAAGGCAGCAGGTTGCTATTTTCTTTCAGCGCAGTGACCCTTCGACGATCTGCCCTCCCGGGTTGATGAGCGTCATCTGCCCAGCTAACCAGTCTTTTTATGGACAACTTGGTTTGCCTTCCGTCCAGTTTTGTGTATGGTTTACTCCGCTAGCCTTTGATTGTCCCCAATCAAAACTACTAGGCAGTACTGGTTCCCTGCGAGGGGGAAGATTTTTTGTCCTGAGACGCTTTACTCGTGTCAGCACTTGGCAATTTGCAGTTGCTCTGCATTTTCCGTTGATCCGGGAAACACTAGGTGGGGGCCACACACATAATGTATGGGACGTTTCATTAGGCGCTAACAACGCAACTTAGATTTTGCACTTGCCAATCATCACCCACCCTGATTTTTCAGGGGATGTTAGTTGTGTGAACAACAGTACCCTGCCCGGCTGTCTCAGGGAGGGCAGTTTCAGTAGACGTTAAAACGCAACTTAAGGGTTTGCACTCGCCTCTTGTACGGAGTTTACCGCAATCTTCCCATGCGCGCCTTCACCTGTCGTCCCCATGTCCACAGGGCTCCGAGTTTCGCTCCGTGTGGGCCCTCTTCTCCATTCGGGATGCACATCTTATCTCTTCACGTCCAGGATTGTGTCATCTAAGGAACGTTGATTGATTTAATGAGCCATTTGCGGTTTCACCGTGAGACTGTGTGAACTTGAATATGCATGGCATAATCTTTGAGACAAGCATATTACTACTGGCAGGATCAACCAGATAGCTGTCATGGATGTGACTGGACCAAAAATGCTCTGTGTAGAGAGACAGCGCTCTGTGCAGAGCGGATCCCGAAGTCCCCGACGAAAATGCGAAATTGAAGCGAAATGATCAAGCTCTCTCTCCCCACGCTTTGCCGGCAAGACTGCACCTTGCCAGACAAAGAACGACACCATATTTCTACCTGCCGACAGATAAGCTCGTACAGAGCTGGGTCTTTAAATGAGACCACTGCCGAGCTTTTAAAATTTCAGACTGACTGCCTCACATCACGACCGTTTCGACTTAGGTATACGGACATACACGCAAGACAGCGAGTCTTAATAGCGGAAGGTACCTTGTTCCTTAATTGATGGAAGCCTGACCCGCTTCGCTGAGTGAAGAAGCACACTCAGCCGTTAGAAACTATGCACGCAATTGGTTATCAACACTGGGAAACCGTGCTCGCTTACTGGCTCGCTCATCCGTTTGTTTTCAAAAAGAGGAGGGGCAGCTTGCAGAAGCACAACCCATATGGTGCTGCATCTGATTTATTTGTAGTTGCTCTAAAGTTTACATTGTACCTCTTTGACAGTCACTATCATCTGCAAATGAGTTTTGGATCTAGGTAGAGCTACATACAACGGTCATGGAAAACCACATGTTTATTGAGATAATCGTCTACACCATAGGTTCCCAACCTTTTTTGAATGAGCGCCCACTTTTTCAGTGAATAATTCGATAGCGATTTTCACCACTTAGTTGTGTAGTGCCCTCTGGCGATGGTTGTTACTTCTCCCTAGCTGACCAGGTTGTCATCTTGACGTATCCCTGCTCTCTCTTTAGCCAGTCTGTCAGCATCTTCATCCCCATTGAGCTTGCAGTGTGAGTGTATCCACTGGATTACTACACTCTCAGAATCATAGGCCAACTGGGCTACGGTTGACCTGAGATAACTTAGTTCTGTGTTCCTTTCAGATTTCGCTGCTGAGATAGCAGACCAAAAGCACAATTTTTCCATATATTTGTTTCATAAGTTGTAGTGCCATTTTTGCAGCTGCATTGAGGGCATCCAGCTCTGTGAGCCTGTATGACCAGGGAGGAGAGGTGCTGGCTGGTTGTATGTGTCTTGGTTGAGCTAGTGCCAATATTGTCTACTGGGCAAACTCTTTGGAGTTTGCCATGAAATCCTTTTCAATCTGCCCCTACCGTAGCTGTTTATTTGGGAGTGCATTGGATGGTTCATCAGTCTTTTACATTTTTTCATCGCTGAAGTACCTTCATGTTCCGTCTGTCCTCCATTGACCGCAAGGGCCGTTTCCAGTACTTCTATGTGGGTAGACTTATGGTTTCAGTGATGATCCGAGAGGCCTGACTTAACACTCTGCTTAGCTTTATGAAGTGTGTCTTGGAGATTATGACCCAGACTGCTATGCCATACTCAAGTACTGGTCAAACTCTCCCAGTGTAAAGCCTTTTCAGAATGCTACAACCTGCACCCCTGTTGGCGCCTGCTAATTTGTTCACGATCCCCATTCTCTTCTTTGCTTTCCCCGCAGATTTGCCTATCTTGTGTTTTCCATGCCCGACATTCGTCCAATGATAGTATGTGGTCATTGAACTTGAGCATTTGTTTCTTCTCGGATAGACTGAAGACTGTGAAATTGATTTCCTTTTCATTTATAAAGGGCAGTCAAGACCTGGTATGTTTTTCTAGTTTTTTAATTACATCTTGCATCCTTGAGGTGAGTACTGCTATTGATTCTTCTCGTGTCCACAGTGCCAGATCATCAACGTAGATTGCCCCCTGCACTCTGTTGGGGATGTCTTCCATAATCATTTATAAAAACGAAGTAGTGTTAGAAACAGGAACCCCTCCTTGGGGAACAACTTGTTCGATGATTACCTTCCTGCTATGTTTTTCCTGGTCCTATACTTCAGCTCGCCTGTTGTGCCGGGGCTCGCAAGGGAGCAAAGAGAGCGGCACTGCGACCTACAAGGCATGTCGTAAGAGGTGACTAAGGTGGGGTTTGCGTAGGGCTGGCTACCCTATCCAGTAGAAAATTTTAGCCACAAAATCCAACCAACCATGAACAAGTCACATAAAAATAAAATAAAAACTGTGCCAACCAAGAGGAAAGGAAGCTCTTCTAGAAGAGGTATGAAGCGATGCAGAGAAAGCCGCAAGGAGTCTACACCGCAGATTATCTTCCTTTCACCTAGGAAAAGCTCCAGAATTGGCACCTGGAATGTTAGAAGTATGTATCAAATGGGAAAGACAGCACAGGTTGTAAATGAGATGAAATTTCACGGATTGGCATCTTGGGACTATGTGAAACTAGGTGGAATGGTGCAGGCAAACGTCTAAACACAGGAGAAACAATGCTGTTCTCAGGCCATATGGAAGAAAATGCCCCCATAGTGAAGGAGTGGCTTTAATGCTATCTAAAGAAGCGGAGAAGGCACTAATAAAATGGGAAGCAGTGAGTCCTAGGATAATCACAGCAACATTCAGAACCACCAAAAGAAAGTATTCTTGAATGTGACCCAGTGTTATGCACCTACCAATGATAAAGAGGAAAAAGTAAAAGAGGAATTTTACATAAAACTTCAAAATACTATAGGTAATCAGAGAAATGGGAACATCAACATTCTGATGGGCAACCTCAATGACAAAATAGGTTCGGACAACATAGGCTACGAGGAGATCATGGGGAAACACGGACTAGGAATAATGAACGAAATGGAGAACTATTCACTAATTTCTGTGCAGCGAATCAATACGTCATAGGTGGAAGTGTCTTTCCACATAAAAGAATACATAAAGCAACCTGGGTATCACCAGATCACAGAACAGAAAATCAAATTGACCACATATGCATAAACAAGAAATTCAGGTCATCTCTACAAGATGTAAGGGTTCTAAGGGGGCAGATGTAGATTCGGATCACCATTTGCTGATAAGTAAAATTAAACTGAAGCTTAAGCGATACATAACATCCCATGAACATAGACACCAATATAATGTAGGATACCTCAGAAGTCAAGAAACAAAGGAACAGTTCACGGTCACAGTCTCTAATAAGTATGAGGTTTTGCGGCAATTAGAAGATGAGGTGAGTGCGGAAGAATGCTGGCAGCAAGCCAAAAATATTTGGAATCAAACATGCACAGAGGTATTAGGAAAGAAGGAGCGAATCATAAGGCATGGATAACTCCAGAAACTCTCAAGGAAATAGAAGAAAGGAAAAAGAGGAAAGCAGATTTAAATAATAGCAAAACTAGAACTGCCAAAGTTCCCAGGAAAAGTACACAGAAGCTAGCAAGAAAGTGAAGAAACAAATAAAGTTAGATAAAAGACAATACGTAGAAGATCTAGCAAGAGAAGCAGAGGTAGCTGCAGGAAAAGGAAACCTTAGGGATCTTTACAACATCACTAGAAAGCTAGCAGGAAAATACAGACCATCAAATGGGTTGATCAAAAATAGTAGTGGGAAAACTATCACTAATGTTAGAGACCAAATGGAAAGATGGATGGAATACTTCAAGGAACTCCTGAACAGACCAGCACCTGCAAACCCCCAAGATATCCAACCGGCAGAGATTGACTTGGACATCAACTGTGAGAAACCATCCAAGGAGGAGATTAGTAAAGCCATTAAACTTTTAAAAGATGGGAAAGCGGCAGGTCCAGATGGTATTCCAGCGGAGGCGGTTAAAGCCAACATAAACACATCCACAGAAATACTGTATAAATTATTTAGCAGAATCTGGGAGACCCAAGAAATACCAGCAAACTGGAGAGAAGGATACCTGGTGAAGCTACCAAAGAAAGGGGACCTTCAGAAGTGTGAAAACTATAGGGGAATAATGCTGTTGTCAGTACCTGGGAAAATACTAAGCAGAGTCATCCTGGAGAAATTGAGAGAGGCCATCGATATAAAGCTAAGAGATGAACAGGCAGGCTTCCAAATAGATCCTGTGCTGACCAGATAGCCACATTACGTATAATAATAGAGCAAAGTATTGAATGGAAATCCTCACTTTATATCGGATTTGTTGATTATGAGAAGGCTTTTGACCGTATTGATAGGGAAACCCTTTGGAAATTAATGAGGCATTATGGAATCCCACAGAAAATTATTAACCTAATAAAAGCAACATATACAGATATGAAATGTAGAGTTCTTCATGAAGGTAAACTAACAGATACATTTGGAATAGAAACAGGAGTGCGTCAGGGATGTCTTCTATCACCTTTGTTGTTCTTACTGACAATAGACTGGATTAGAAGACCACAGTAACTAACACCAGAAATGGAATCCAATGGACTCTGACAGAGCAACTAGATGATCTGGACTTCGCTGATGATATAGCCCTTCTGTCACATACACGAAATCAGATGCAGGATAAGCTAAACACATTGAATCAAAGGTCCCAGCAACTAGGGCTGAACATTCATAAGGGAAAGACAAAGATATTGAGAATTAACCCAGCAAACGACAACTCGATCTCCCTGGGGAAATCCCACTTCAAGAGGTAGAATCATACACATATTTGGGCAGCAACGTAGACAAAGAGGGTGGAACAGATAGAGATGTTAAAATAAGAATACAGAAGGCAAGAGGAGCTTTCATTGCACTGGGAAACATTTGGAAGTCCAAAGAAATCAAATCTAGAAAAAATTCGGATATTTAACTCTAATGTAAAAGCAGTTCTACTGTATGGGTCAGAAACATGGAGAACAACTAAAACAATAGTGCATAAATTGCAAACATTCATCAACTGGTGTCTGCGCAGAATAGAGGGAATAAGATGGTATGATAGGGTCACAAATGAGGAACTTATGGAGAGAACAAGACAGATTCCAGTGAACGAACAGGTTAAAAAAGACGCTGGCGCTGGATAGGACACACTTTGCGAAAACCGGAGGGGAATATAACAAGAAGGGTCCTTGCCTGGAACCGCAGGGACAGCGAAAGAAGGGGGCCGAGAAATACATGGAGACGAGATTTGGAGGCGGAGATCAACAATATAAAGAAGAGCTGGAGGGAGCTGCAGGAGATAGCTAGAGATAGGAAGACTTGGCATGAGTTGGTTGAGGGCCTATGCCCCAACCCGGGTAAAAAGGCAAAGAGAGAGATACTTCAGCTGTTCTATTTACCAGATAGTGACATATCCAGATATACATGCGCCTTTTGATTCCGAATTTGAGCAGTTTTATTTTGAGTCACTCTCTCCAGACCCTGTCGAAAGCCTTCTCCATGTCAACCCATACCTCCATGTCAACCCATACTGTTAGTGTATGCTTCTTTTCTTGAAATCCATCTTCGATCTCCTGTGCAATGTAAGTTACTTGGTCTTCTGTTGATCCATGCTGACTGAATCCACTGTGCTGTAGCAGTATCAATTGTTTTTGCTCCAGTTGCCCCATGTCTTCAATTGAGAAGCCTATCCATCACTTTTCCAACACACCTAAAGAGGCTAATTGGTATACACTTGCTTGGATCGAATGTCTTTTCTTTGTTTTAGATTGGGCACCGTGATAGCTTCTTTCAATTCACTAGGTATTTCTGCGACTTTCCAGCTCGCATTCAAAACAGTTACCAGCTTTTTCTTGGCTTTCTTGCCTAGGTTGATGAGCATCTCATTTGTGATGCCATACTTTCCTGTTGACTTCTTAAGGTTAAGACCTGTGAGTGCTTCTTCAACTCACCTCTGTCCATGTTGAGATGTCTTGACTCTCCAGCTCTACCTTGCAGCTTTCTTAACTGCTCTCCTATATTTAGCCGAGGCTGCCTTAGTTCTATGTTGCTGTATATGCTCTGCTCAGTTTCAACTCTTTCTCTGGCCTGACTCACTTCATCTGCAACATTTTGGACCTCTTCTGACCAATAAGGTTTGTAGTCTCTTCTTGCACCTCTAGGAATTGATTTTCTTGCTGCCCTCAAAATGGATATGTTGAGTAGGTCTGTCATGTTTATTTTTTTTGTGTGTGTGTGTATTTATGGGGTCACAGTAGATGTTGCTGAGACTCACAAACTGTGCCTAGTCAGCTCTTTTGTAGTTCCACTGGGCCATTATTTTTTGGACTTGGGTGAAATATGTAATCTTCAAGGAGAACTTGACAGGTTTGTGGTCAGTCTCCTAGCTGTTCCATAAAGGTCCGATCCAAGTTGTGGGCTATGTTACCGGTGGCAAAGACGAGGTCTGGTGCATATATTTTTCTATCTTCTTGAGTAGAAAGTTGGCGGGTCATCAAGTCCCATTTCTGAGCTGCAGGTTGTTATCTATTTCCCACCGATTGGACAGAAAATCTGTGTGGGGGGGTTTGACGTGTGTTTCCTGAATACATGCATGGTCTATTTTTCACTGCTAGGGCCTGCTTTTTTGGGGTAAATGTCCTCTGTGTTCCATCGGATTATGTTGAATCTCCTGAGTCTGGTGGGGTTTGATCTGCAAGATTTTCCTGCCGCTCCTTTGTTTTAGCACCAGTGACAGCTTGATAACCAGCAGTTATTTTTGGCCACCCTCGTGATGGTTGGTCCAATATTCTTTCTCTGTGGCTAAGTCTCAGGAAAGAGCGCGACTATAGAATCCGTTTTCCCATTCCTCATTTTGAGGGGTCATTGCACCATGTTATGCGCCTTACGGCCTGGTGCATCTGGTTCTGCAAACATTTGTTTCGGGTTAGCATTCCCTAGTCGTTGATTGCTACGCAACTGTCCTGCAAGGGAGCAGATTCTATCCATCTGCATCGCGTCCCAATGGGAAAACATATTAATCCTGTATTAACTATAGTCACTTATGGTTTTAAATAATTGGCCAGTGAAGCCAAGGGTGAGGCATGAATAAACTCAAGTCAATGACATCAAATCACTATGAGAATTCTGGGAGTTACATCAAAGAATTAACAGAATTACAAGACAGTCCTATCTTAAGTTACATGACCTGTAAGATGCCTTATTGACATCAACATTTCGTTGCTCAGGACAATGTTGATCCCAATGAGTGAGGGTTGGGGCGATTGTGATATCATCAACAGTGGATGTTTTACAGATTTAATCCTTAGAACCTGGGATATAGCTCTGGAAAGTAAACATCTCCTATCCCAACATTTCGACTGAACAAGACCCAGCTATTATTTTTGGCGACCAGCTAAATTGTTACACATGTGACGCCAAACACAAATGCATTACGAGTTGGTCTAGCATGATGGCGAACATGTTAGTGATAATTTGTTGTTTTGTAAAAGCAATTTTTAAAAGATTTTTTTTTAAATGAAAAGGCATGCTGAAAATTGACACTAAAAAGGATACCAACAGAGTAAGCTGTTGAGCCTGTTTTAAATGATTCTGAAGATGAATTAGACGTAGACTGATTATTCTGATAAGGATATCAAATGAGTTATATGACAAAGAACTGCCTGAATCGATTGATGTTCAAGCCATATATGTTCAATCTGGAGAACAAACTATAGTATCTGGGAGTGTCCAGGGGCATGGTGAACGTAATGTATCAAGTAAATTTAATGCAGTATGGTCTCCTGCAAATATATAATAAGCAGGAATATCAGAGATGATGGGATAAGTTAATAACAGATTATAGAGCACTTAGGTGTGCCAAATTATATTGCTTTTAATAACAATCTGATATATGCTGTTTTTGCACAGGAAAATGAGTTTTTACGGTACAATGTGCCAGTGTTCAAACAGTTATTAACAAAGGCTGATGTAGTAAATGTCAAAATCAACAACAACAATGTGTCCTGACTGTGTTCAGTATTATCGCATTGCATAACTCGATGATAGCATTGATTAGCAATACCTGATGTCAAATTCAAATTCATAGCTATATAAGACAGAACCATAGACTTGCAAAATGTATATCACAAATTGCTGGAGAAAATATAGGTCAGACAGGTAATTTTACATGACCACATCATTCAGGATAATGTTGGCCCATTTGTCTATGACGTTAAGGAGGGTTTCTAATCTAATCAGATCACCAATGAATTGGATAGAAGTTTTATCCAGTTTGATAAGCCCACGGTTATAATAAACATCTGCCATACTATAAATTCAGAAAACATGGACTTCTAAGGAGAAAAAAATCGCAGTTATTTGGCAAAAAAACGTTTAGACAATGTAAATCAAAATTGGGATGGATTCACTGCCCAAACCAGCCAAGAATGCAATTGTAAATGTCAGGGTCTTCAATGATATTCACAGACATAAAAAATAATTGAAGAATGTGTTTCTAACACAAAAGGGTCTTGGAGATAAGGTAGACCAGTCACATAATTTGGTGACTCATGGCCTGCAAAAGAGCACATGATATGCAAGCGACCAATGTTCCAAATGATGCGTTTATCACAGAAAACCTTCCCATAAAAAAAAGGCTTGACCTGACTGTCGTTATAAGTAATGGTCACAATTAATTTATGATTTAAATATATACCAGCAAAATACACAATTTTGAGGTCTTTGTGGTGTTACAGTACAGAATAAGGTACAGAGGTGCATGTCTCCTGTGGAAAATTTTCAGTGATCTCTAATCTCAATGTAGGCAAGATCAAGTTCCTAGTCCGAGTCCTACAGGAGACGGATGATATAACATAGGTTCAGTGTTCAAGTTGAGCATGTATAGGAACCCTTTGCAGTTGAAATTCAGTTTCCAAGAAAAAATCCCCATATCCATTTCACTGGCTAATCGAATTAGACACCAATAAAATATAGAATTCTCTCAAATGTATATTCACCTATAGAAATATGAGCAACCTCTGACAGTGTTGTGCGTAAAGTGTTCTGATGATTTTTCATTTCCAAAGTCCTCTAATGGATCAGACCATAACAAGTCACACATGGGACCAAATGCTGGAGGTTCCTTGAATCTGTCCAGCTGCACATAGGTAAAAAAAGAACATGTGGGTTTTTTGTATCACTAGTGGTTCTGACTATATATAAAACTGATTAAATGTACTTGTCAGATCTGCAAGAATAACATGTTCATATCAAATGCACAAAATAAATCATGAATAGTAAATTCAAACCTAATCTTTCTACAAAAGATACATGGGTGCTAGTATAGTTTGTAAATATTAGCCTAAAAAAATACATACTTAACAAATTCCCGACTAATTACTGCAGACTGCGTGCGCCAAGCAAAATTGCATTTACAATTACAGTAAACCCTCGTTAACACGAACTCGAAGGGACCGAAAAATCACTAGTTCGTGTTAAAAAAATTTGTGTAATCGGGGGACTCAAATTTTGGCATTGCAATGCAGCACAGTATTAACCATATACAATACAGATGCCATCATATAAACACTACTACAGTAATTAACTTTTAAAGAAGTACTCACGTATTATTTTCTGCAGAAAAATTCCTGTATATTGCGCTGTCGCAGACGGGGCGAAAGTGCATAGTAACTTCACGGCCAACTGTGTGTATAGCTTCCGTAAACCTAGCGGTCATTTCAGCTGTTGTAGCAAACCGTCTAAAGTGTCCAAGGCGTTAACACTTCCTGGCGGGTGGGCGTATACTATTGTCTTCATCACTTTCTTCTGATGATATTTCTTGCACCTCACACACAACTGATTGTACATGTACATCAGATTCCTCTGGAGAACACACGGCAACATCGTTATCTGCACTAATGAATTCCTCAAAACTAACTCCAGGGTTTGCAACGTCTTGAAGAATATCCCATTCGTCATGAGAGGTGGTGTCGATGTCACCATCTAACTCTTCGATAGGATTAGTGTTGCTATGTCTCCAGGCTCTGCTAAAGCAGTTCTGCAAGTGTTTTGATGGCACAGATTCCCAGGAGACAGCGATAGCTTTTATTGCATCGAGCACACTCCAACTTGGGGTTATCGTGTTGTTTTCAACAGCGCGAATTGCAGCTCTCACAAGTCGCTTGCAATAAGCTCTCTTCATAAGAGCAATAATGCCTTGATCTAAAGGCTGAAGACGACTTGTTGCATTTGGGGGAAAAATTGAACCTTTACGTTTGTTAAGTTCAGATCATGTATTTTATGGGCCGTACACCTGTCCATTGTCAGAAGAACATGCCTATTCTGAGCCACCATTCGACTGTTGAAATGAAGAAGCCACTTACGAAATGATGTGCTGTCGATCCAAGCTTTCTTATGGTGAGAGTAGATGCAAGGTAGAGTATCCATGTTCATGTTTTTAAAACAACGTGGTTTCTTGGACTTGCCTATCACCCATGGGAGGTGTTTATCACTGCCGTCTGCATTACATACAAGGACAACAGTTAGACGTTGTTTACTGCGCGCTCCACCATGGCACTTGTCACCTTTTATTCCGAGGGTATGACTTGGAAAAGATTGTAAAAAAGTCCAGTTTCGTCCATATTGTACACGTCACACGAGGCATACTTTTCTCTCACGCCGTAAAATCCATGCAACCAGTTGTTTGCCCCTTCTTCATCAACTTTATTTGCTTCACCACAAATCACTACTGATGAAATTGAGTGTCTCTTTGGAACCGTACAGCCAACCAGCGGAACAGCTGAAATCTTGAATATCCAAATTTTGGCAATCTCATTTGCTTTCGACTGAATTATAGGTCCACTTAAAGGTACATTGGAAGTGCGCATATGGTTGAACCATTCTAGAAGTAGCGTTTAGATATCTTCATACTTAGCACTACGAAGTCGCTTAGATTTGTTATCGAACCTAATGCAACAGCATTAAGAATTTTTCCGGTCTTTAAGTACTGTGGATAAGGTAGACTTGGCAATTCCATACTGTTCAGCAATTGTCTTTTCCTTCAATGCACCACGATCTACTTCGTTTAGAATTCTTAGTTTTGTTTCCAGATCTATACCTGTCTGCTTCCTCTTAGACATGACTCTTCAACTGACTCTATCTAACTTTTCGTCCTATCTGAACATTTTCTCACCAGATTTTTATCAACTGGAATTTCACTTTCATTTTCACTTTCTGCTCCTCCCTTCTCTCCTTCCACCCCCCCCCTTCCTGCCCAAAACCATACTTTACTTCTAATTGGGTGTTCTGGCTATAAAATTCTCGTACCTGTAACAAAAATACAGTACCCAGAGCTTCTACGATGTAACCGAATCCTGGAAACGACGAATTTACTTCCCACAGATCTGCTATCGCACCTTCCGGGGACGCATTAATCTTTTCCCAGCTGTCCGAAAATGCTTTGTGTACATATTAATGGTCTCCACCTATCTCGCGCCTCTATCTCAAACTCAAGGGCATCCCACGGGTAAATGAAACTGTTAGTGTTACCTTTCCGATCACTAACAATGAAAGGCTTTTAAGGTGACAACAAACATTGTGAAGCTTTGGAAGTTCGGGTTAAATGAGATAAAATTGGCGGAGGGACTAAAATACAGTTTGTGATTCGTGGTACACAGAAATTCGTGTTGTTTACTGATAAGAAATAGACATTTATGACGGGACCACATTTTTGTTCTTGTTAACCGGTGTTCATGTTAAGCTAGTTCGTGTTAACGAGGGTTTACTGTAGTACTAAATTTACATTAAAGCATTCCGATACAATGCCCGATTTTTAATCTACGTAATTTTGTCAGCACTCATTTATTTATTCTCAAATTTATCCACATCCATCATTAAAATATTTTACAAAATAAGAAAACTGTAGTATAATTTGCACATACACTTGCTGGGCAAAAAGTAGTTTAAAAAAAAAAAAAAAGTCATTCGACCACAGCATGTTTATTTTTATTTTTTTAATTTGGTGGCAGGTGTTTTAAATAAATTTTATAAATACAAAAGAAATAAAAAGATTTACCACTGTATTATACAATTTCTGCAAAATAATAATAAAAACATTTAATTGTCAGGCCAGAATAGTGCATTTGCAGATCTCTTCAGTGCATAATATATGCATGTAAACAGACATGGCCGTTTCAAGTTTAAACAACAAAACTTATAAAAATGCTGATCTTTTTTCAAACCCAGACAAATCAATCTCGCAATAGAAATCTCAGTAATGAAGAGAGTATTGCAATAACTAACATAGGAAAAGAGTATTGGTACTACACAATAGTGAGCTCGATAACAACCCAAGAGCACCTGGATCAAACTCTGTGGCGGGCATTTTGGAATCAAATTTGCCCCAGTTGATTTTTACGAACAGTAAAATATACATCACCTGCAGAAAGCAATGGTGAATTATTGAAAGTATAAGTTGTGCCTAGAAAATCAATAGCCCATTTACTGTGGTTGATGGCGATGTCCTGCAAAGGATATGCTGTGATTTCCACTACACAGTATGTAAACAAATCTAAACAATAAATGAAAGAAATATGATTTCTAAACATCATCAGAGGAAACCATTTATCCTTAGAGAAATTTTGGGATTTGATCATGCTCAGCATACTTTTGCAACACCTAACATCAAAGTAATTAGTGATCTTTGAATTATACCCTTAACGTCAGTTCTGTACAAGCTTGCTTTATATTTTTGGTATCAAAAGATACAGCACTGAATTCTTCACAATCTAACAATAAATATATGCATGCTAGTAAATTGTTGTTTGGTCAATTGCTGTTGTATTTTATGTTATTTAGAAATATCAAATAACAATGTAAGGACAAATTCTACTCACCACCTTAAAATTCCATAAATCCGCATGGTTCAGTGAGTCTGATATAATTAATCCAGGAATTTGCCTATTTACACTGTAGCTTTGTAGATGATCCTCAGAATTTACAACTAAATACACAATATTGCTCTTAAATGCACTTTAGACATCACCACTCCAAAGCACATAAATCTGTATAATTTACACACATGACCAGAAGTATCTAAGATAAATTCTCCTTTCTAATTAAAACACACTTCCAACATGCCTCTTGCATAGGAAATAAAGTAATTTAAGTTATTTGTCCATCAAATTTGGTAAACTAAACTGAATAAGGACTGCTTTTAGGCAAAGCAGTGCAACAAAATGTCCTTGAACCAAAAAGGTTCTTAACATAGTACTAAGACTAATATTAATATGTATACTCCAAATGATTCACGGATTTAAAGTTAAATGCTACTTAACACATACATTTCACAACCACAGAAACAAAGTCCTTGAAAACATTAAGTGGCAGGACAAAATTACAAAACTGAAGACTCAGACAAGGTGTGGGATGGTATGACAAAAATCATGAAAGAATCAACCACATCAACTTGATTGAATGAAAGACTGATAAGCATGTATGAAATATAAAAAAAAATCAAGCAGTACGGTTGTGATTATCAAATTTAGTGGCACAAACATAATCTATATTGTTATCATAAAGAAGCCACAAATTACAAGTGCATTGACTGTACCTAAACTAAATCTCACCTTTCTGATATCCTCTAAAGTGTGAATTTCAGGTGAAAGTCCTCCATGAACACAAAGGAACTGTTGATTCATCAACGCCGATAGTGGCAAACAGTCAAAGGCATCCATGCACGCATCATAAACTCTCTCTGTGTATTTGATTTTACCTTGAGGATTAAAATATAGAACACTTCAAATATAGACACAATCATACATAAGTAACATATTTCTGTGAGCAAACATTTTTCAAGCATGAAGCTAGTTGATGTTTTTGTGTGTGTTGAGTACAATGGCCATATCTCTTGACATACATATGCTTCTCAGCCAATCATAAAATGATCAAAATGTACATTGGTCATGAATCTCCACAAAATATGCCTCCAGTGAAATGAAAATCATGGCATATCCTTTACAGGACGTAGCCACCAACAACAGCAAATGAGTCATCCATTTTCTGGGCATCACTTATATGTTCAGTAGTCTGTCATTGCTTTCTGAACGGAGAAGTCCACTTTTACCATTTGTAAACATCCAAGGGAACTAATATGCTTCCAAACTTGCCTGACATGGAGTCTGAACTAGGTACGCTTGGGTTGCGATCTGTGATTCACTATCCCTTAAGCTACAGGAGCTCACTACTGCTTAAGCTACAGACGCTCACCTGCCAATCAATTCACAAGTTGGCACTATTCTGTCATGAAGTTCAAACAACCATTATATTTTCTATCATTACATGAGTTGTCTCCACAACAAAATGTTGCCATGTCACAATAAAATGATGATAGCTTTTGTCTGAAAGTATTTGATGAATGTTCATATTATAATACTTTAACATAACAATTAGACTTACATTCTTGTTTAAATGTGAAATACTCTGTAAGATGCCTACATTCATGATTGCCACGCAACAGGAAGAATGTTGTTGAATACAATATTTTTAAAGCCCACAAGTAAAGAACACACTGCAATAGAATATTATTATAGTACATTAATCACAATAATTAAAAGACTAAAAATGCAAATCAACATTATCATTTAATGAGACGATCAAGTGGTGCCAGGGTCTGCAAGGGAAGCAAAGAATAGTAATACTGCAGCCTAAAATGCATGTAAGAGGAGACTGATGTAGGCCTTAGGGGTGCTACCCTAGTAAATAAAAAGCAGAGCAGAAATCGGATGTGCTGTACTACTTGTAGGCGCATAACTGGCACAACGTACAATAGCTCTTAGACTCAGATCACATACAAAGCACACAGAGTGTTTCACAAGTGATTGATATCGAGCGTTTGGAGAAGAGTTAATGAGATATGCATATATTGCATAGCTTGATTGGTATGAAGTATCTCTTGTGCACCCAAGGATCAATCTCATAGCCATACTCTGCAGATTGTCAGTTCATAGTCATTCACAGTGTTCCACTCTCTGATACAGTATGAATAAGTCTTTGTTCAAATTCAGCTGTTGCCAGCAATCGAAGTGCCCCCAAGTCATTTCCTGACTTAATGATTAGGTTATATCAGAAATTGCATTCTAATAATGCTATATATAAATGTGTTACTTGAACAGCTAACTAGATAGATAAATATCAATCTTGTATTCTCAATAAAACAATTGTCTTTGAACACTGGTTTGCTAAATTTCTCTTCCCCCAAATTTTCAAATACTAACAAAGAGATCATGGCCTATGTTTGATTATTAACAAACTTTACCACAAGATGGTATAACCATTGTTTCAACAACTATTCTTAGCATATGTACTAACTAGCCGTTGAGCCCAAAGTCTTAGTAATTATAAATTGTCAACTATGGTGAAGCCATGTCCTAGTTAAGGCACCATAGTAACCTCAAACTCAATAGTTCACAAACATTAAGCTGGGCGTTATCATTCTTTTGATCTTATACGTTCAGTCTATTTTGCAGGCAGGTACAGAATGCCACAAAGTATTTTGACTTTTTGCCAGATACAGTAAACATTTGACATAACCCCAAACTGACCAGGTAGGTCATAGTCTATTATTAGACTCGAGGTAGAGAATGAAAAACTGAAACACACCCTTAATGAAAATAAGTAAGTGTGTAGACTAAATCACAGTGTAGACTTGGAAGATTTCGTATTCTGGGCAAGGTAGGTTGATTATGTGTGTCCTTGACCAGTAAACACATAGAAGTATAAGATGATCAATAAACTGACCTGGTGAGCGTTTTAATGTATCAATATCCTCTTCATCTCATAGTTGATACATAAGGCTTCCAATTGCTGCCAGTCTGATGCGTTTCTACTCGTTTTTTGTTCAACAGTCCTCCAGGTTTCCTTTGATCTGCTCCTCCTGTCTGTAGACCATAGGAGAGCTGTCTTTGCCAAAGAACCAGGTGACATTCTAAAAAAATGTCCTCGCCATCTCCATTTCTTCTGACCATGATTATAATAGTTTTCTACTGCAGCTTCTCGCATGTAATCTCATCGGTTTACCTAGGACATTTATCTTTAACGGTCTCCAACTCATATATCAAGACTGTGTGTATTGTCTAGCACTCACTATTGCAGGTACAGAAGATCCAGAAAAGGAAGAATAGATTTCTAAATAAACTTCGGATAAAATTAACAGGTGTTTTGATATGATCACTGAAAAGCGTGCATTCATAAAGTGTGGCTGCAAAGATTTCCATTACAACAATTCACATCAACTACTAGATCTGGGATTGAGAATTGGAGTGGCCAGAAAAGAACAGCACAACAGGTAATGAGTAGGCTCATCAATCAAATTCAAACTGGTATGTCAGTCGATGGACGCTGTTGGAGATATTGCGAAGGAGATTGGAGCACCTATGGACATGTCCAGAGAGCAATGAAGATATTTCAAAGTGAAACTGACCATAAATAAAATTATATAAAAATGTGTATATACAACATTTACTACGACACAAACTCACCTCTATGCTAAAATAACCTCTGTCTACATAATCCCCAAGGAAGAGGTATCGTGTGGAAGCAGGAGGCCCACCAACCTCAAACAACTTCATCAGATCAAAAAACTGACCGTGGATATCACCACAAACTGGGGATAAAGAACTAATGTCACTATACAATGTTTAATGTGCCACCATAGAGTGCAACATATTAACTATATTCTTTTATCTTCCTACTTTAATGTGGATTTTGTGGGGGGCACTGATGATGATCTTTGTTTGAGCTTCTGCCATGCATGTCTGTTGCTAATTTTCCCTTGGATGTCATCTAAACTGAGGTATTGTCCACTGATATGCTGTCAATTGATTTTTCTTCCTTTATTTTTCTGCCTGCATCATTTTCTTTTCAACTTCAAGGTTTCTTGAACAATAAGTCTTAAACAATAGCAAGGTTGAAAAATCTTGTCACGTATTCATATATATTGTTGTAGTTTATTCTTTAGTATGACAATCGTTTCTTATGTAGTCCATCCAGATCTTTCAACAATATGCTTATGGACCTCTCAGTTTCTAACTTGACCCAAAATGTACAAATTATCCCAAATGCTATGGAATTGTCTTATTTTCTACTGAATCTCTGTGACTGCTTTCAGTGGTAAAAGTCTCACAAGCATACAGTAATGCATATTATTAATACTCTAAGCAGTCTTGTTTTGGTACTGCTTGATGTGTTTTATTTCTCAATAATAGGAACCAGAGATGCTGTTGCTTCTTATTTATATCCATCCCCTACTGATGATCATTCAAAGGTATTTAAATGTGTTCACTGAATATAGTTGTTTATTTTTTATGCAAATTGGTATATTAGAACCTTCAAGGTTATCATTATTTTGTCAACACCGATCTACATTTCACATGTAGTGTAGTTTCCGTCCAGTCATTTCAATTTGTTTGAGGGTCTCAATGGTGGGGTAATGTGTTCATCTCTTGCACCATAGCAAATGAAAATCAAGTTAAGTGTATCCTGCGAAGCCCTGCCCAGACAAAATTCATAAAAAGATGGAAAAATATCACCACCTAAATTACACCAGGTACTCTCACAGGTACTATGGGGTTTGTGTAGTTAGTGATCATATTCACATAGTATAAGAACTAAAATGCAATGGCTAATTCCACTGGATATATATTAAATGAGCCCATCAGAAATGTAATCCTCAAAACAATAATTAGGAGTTGGATCTCAAAGCATTCCTCACATGAGTTTGAAATTAACAAGGCTAATTGCATTTATAGTAAACTGATACAAAATGTTCTCAATGCACAGTAGTCAACCTCCCATTTCTGACAGCTGTATAAAGAGTTAGGGTATGCCATTACAATGTAATTATTGGGGATAAAATCACCCTGTTAACCATGAGGACAAATCACACATACCTGTGACAGGTGCTTCAATATCAATCATGGTCTTTTCTTGTCGCAGGAGTGCTGCGCCATCGTTGATAATACGCAATGCTACATCTTCAGTGACCCTTCCCTCCAGAATAAAATGTTGCTTCAAAACGTCTGGTCTTGGCTTTCCTTTTGCATCAAAAGCTTCATTCATACTAACTCTGTGGCTTGGTGGAAAAGGAACACCTGCAGAAAAACAAACAAGGATATATAATTTCATATGACAAAATTATAATGAATAGAACGTAAATCCCTTTACAAGTCAAACACTAAGCAAATTCAATATAAACAGAAAACTTGTATTTCTTAAAGATACGGTGCAATATTTTATGAAAACAGCTCATCAGATATGTAATCCTCAATAGAAAAATTAGGAGTTGGATCTCAAGTATTCATCACATGAGCTTCGCTAAACTAGACATAATGTGTAGGAAAAATTGATCCCAATATATCTAGACATAAAAAAACTGCATGTTAGGATTGAGATGGTTTACTGCAAGAGTCAACACCATTTTGCCAAGTTAAACTCTTCTCTACAATAAGCTGACTCTAATACAATAAACCACAACATTTGTGTTAGAATGACACAGACAAATTAAAAACAAGGCACAACACTTTTATGTATGGTTATACAAGGTGTATGTTCTACTCCTAGAAAGCATGTGATCACTATAAGAAATAATAATAATTCCTCTCGTACCGTTATACGTTTCAAAGGGCCTGCAAGTAATTTCTCCATACCGCTCTATCCTGGGCAACTCGCTCAATCTCCTCCATGGAACTGAGACCGATATTTCTTGCCTCTCTCAGCAAAGTTCGTTTCAGGGTCTCCTTAGGTCGACCTCTCTTTCTTGAACCCTTTGCATCCCACTTCAATGCCTGCTTTGATATTCGTTGATTATTTCTCCTCAAGGTCTGTCCAACATATCTCCATCTTCTCTTTCTTATAACAGTTGTCACTAGTGGTTGACCAGACATGTCTCTGATTTCATCACTTCTAAATTCGTTCCATTTTATATTCATTATTTTTCGAGACATCTATTTTCAAATGCATTCAACTTGCTTTCTATATCTTTATTCATTTTCCAACTCTCGCTAGCATATGTTAGGATTGATACATTTGAATTGAAAATTTGTAATTTAGTTTTAATACTATATAACTTGCAGTTCCATATTTTATTTAGACTTTTAAAAGCTGATGTTGCTTTGCCAACTCGTATCATAATTTCTTTTTAACATTTCCTGTGCAATCAAAATTGCTACCTAAACAGGTGAACTGCTCTGTTATTTTTATCATTTTAGATTCCAGTGTGATATCTGCATTACTTGCCATGGGTGTCTTCATTATATTTGTTTTTTCATAGCTTATCTGCAGTCCAACTTTTGATGCTATAGATGACAAGTTGTCTGTTTTTCTTTGCATATCTTGGTTGTTTCTACTTAACAATCATCTGCAAAATTCAAATCTTCTAGTGACTTTTCTACCCAATCGATGCCAGTTTCGAACCTGCAACATTTTCGCATCACCCAGTCAATGGCCACTCCAAACAATAGCGGAGATAGAATACAGCCTTGCTTTACTCCGGTTTCAACCATAAACCAGTCGCTGTGTCCACAATCAGTGCGAACTGCACACTGTGAACTATCATAGAGGCTCTTAATAATGTTTATAATTTTGTCTGGTATTCCATTATAAGGAATAGAGCTAGCTATAAATTGGCAGATCCTCAGATGTCCACCTTTTATGACGACTGAACCAAGACCTAGCAAACACTATTGTTAGTATAAAAAAGCCATGACATATAGATACAACAAATATTACAATGCATGTAATTACAGAGTTGTTAGTTGGAAGATACCTGTGGTAGTGTTTGACCTATAGGATGGTTTTTCACATAGGTGGAATATATTCATTCTAAATACTGCAGTTGGGAGTACCCTATATTTGCCAATTAATACTGATATCTTTTTTTTTAAACACACAAAAAAAACACAACTATCAAATAATGCCAACCAGCATGAACATATCGCAACATCCAGCCTAGCTCAGACAATATTCATCCACAAACCAAAGATCGAATGAGGTGGATGAATCTATATGATCAATGGATAACAAAGCAAAACAGCAAATTGAAATGTTAAGCAAAGTAAGCAAAATGTGCAGAGACAAAAGGAAAAGTGGTTAAAAACAAAATGCAAGTAAATAGATGTCACAAAATCACAAGACAAGGGAGAATAGGGGCAGAATATGTTTCAGTACCAGTTGATGACCAAAACGGACAATACAACCCAGAATACAAAATAACAAAGTCAAAAGTAAGGAGAGATATTGAAATAATGAAATACTGAAAAGCAGCAGAACTAGACAATATAACAGTGAACATAGTAAAAACCATAGAGGACTAGAATAAACTAACACAGATGTGTGCAATGACATATACCTAAAGACTTGGAGACATCAATATTAATATGAAAAAAAGCCCATGGCACTGGACTGCACAGAACAATCAGCCTGATGAGCAACAAACCTAAGATACTAAAGATCAATTTTATACACCAAAGAACTCAGGACATGATAGACAATGAAGTAAAAAAACAGCATGGTTCTAAAAAGAACAAAGGAACAACAAAATATACATGGAGAACTACTGTAGCTAGTAAATAATCTTATATCTAGAACACATGATTACAGATACGAAAAAGAGATCTGAAGGAGAATAGTAATGGAAAACTGAGTTAATGCCTGTGAGAAGTGGCTATACAGAAGAATAGGTTTTATTTGTGTAAAAAGCGCCTGAGTGGTTACTGGGGCCCAAATTTGGGGTGTAAAGAATAGAACCACTGTTACCTGCCATGCATGTCGTAAGAGGCGACTAAGGAGGTTTGGCTGAAATCGGATGCACATGTCCTAAACATGTACAAGTCTATTCGTTCTTGGCAAAGATTAGACATATCACAAAGAAGAAGATTTGTGTAAAGAAAAAGATTTCAGGAATTTGTTTCTGGTGTCTGTTCCGCCTGTTGACACTGACAAAGAGCTGTTTGATATTCCTAGTTTAAGTGCTAGTTGAGTCTGCAATGTCCAGTATGTAGAAGAAATATAATGGTCTGGTCCACCAAGGTCTTTGAGGAAGTTTTTTTAATAATCATATCCAGTGTTTATCATCCAGTCTATTGCTGATGTTATCTTTTTTTAAAGACTTCTTCTTAGCACTGTTTTGCTTAGCCAAGACACATGCCTCCTTGTCACAGTGGGATAGAATCCACTGCATGTGAATTTGTCTTTTTTGACAGCTGAGAAAGTTCTCTTTTTAGGTTCAGTACCATACTGTCAGTGGATTTGGCCTCCAGTGCCTGTATAGCCTACATCAAGTCTGTGAGAAAAACCATGTTGCCTGGGAGTGTTATCTGGGCACTTGATGTAAACTCCTGTTCCTCTATTCACCATTGATTATATTGCCGTTACAAATTCTTGTCCAGCTGTCTTCTGGGAACACATGCAAGTGTTCCATTGTGACTATTCTCACATTTGTTTGACAACTTAGAGATGGGAGATTGAAAACTCTAGTATCGCTGGTACTGATTCCCAGTGTTTTTCTGGTATGTGGGTCTGGTTTAACAGTTTTAAGTATGACTTTCCTAGTGGCATGTGCATTGCTAGTTTTGGCCTGGTTTATTTCAAGGACACATTTACTAGCCCTCATGACTATTCAGACTTGCCTAGAGTTTGAAGATGGCAGGACCTAGGAACTCATATTTACCACACAGCTAGATTATCTGTGTGGAGAGTGGGATACATGTCTGGGAAGAGCTTGTAATAGATCATTGATATGGACCAAGAAAAACAATGATCTTATGCTGCATTGTGAGACTCCTGCTTTTGGTGGGTGAGGAAATATTTTATCCAGTGATACATTCTGTCCTGTATACTCCATAGCATAAGGGCTTGAATAGCAGCCCACATTTCTATACTTTATCGAAAGCCTTAGACATGTCCCAGAAGACTGAGGGTTTTCTTTTTATCTGAAAGACATTTTCTATATCCCATGCGAGGTATGCCACTTGGTCATCAGTGCTATGATGCCTATAACCCATTTGGGTTGATCCAGTTTGTTGGATTCTAAAAACCACTGCTGTCAGTGGCAATCAGTTTTGAAGTGCAACTTAGCCTATCTGTAAGACCCTATCTTTGTCACTTTTAAAAATGGGATGGATTGTGGCACTTTCCCAGTTGTATGGTACTTTCTGTTGTTGGACTATGTGTTTGAGCAATTCATTTGAGACCCCATCTGGACAGTCATTTTTGTTTTGATTTTTTTCATGTGCTCTCTGCAACTTGGTCAGTGTTATAAATTCAAACTACTGTACAAACTACTAACAATTTCTTTATCAGCAATATGACTGTCTCTTTTTCTAATAACTTTAGTGTTTTACTGGTTGAACGTTTAATACTCATAGTTTGGTTATGTTGTAATGAAAAAAATGAGACAATAAATTATCTTTTTTTTTTGCAATTCTAAACTAAACATAAAATGAAAAGCTTTAATCATCCATCACAAGTGAAATCAACGTCACATGTCTTGACCAGTCTTTTTATGCGCAAAGTCAATACTTGCATAAAGATGCCTTTTATTTGGACCAATTACTATTATCAAGTGGGGGTTTAGAGAAAAAATATCACAAATGAGCAGGGGAAGAAATCTAATTGGACATCCCTAGCAACAATGACCACAGAAGAAGATGGTGTTGACTTGGACATAAGTATAGATTAACCAGACACATTAGCAAAAATATATCTCTGACGAAGAACAGATGGAAGAACGGGGTCAAAGGCCCATGAGGTCATGGTGGTAACATGAGCCAGGGTTAGCGAGGGCGCGCGCTAACCAAGACCCTGCCCCCAACCTCCACGCGGTGACCCTGGAAACAGACCCTGGTTCCGGTCTGGCTAAGAGGGGCAGGGATCGGGAGAGAAAACTACTGGTAGTGGTAGCAGTGCAATTACGGAAATACAATAAAGATACATACAGGCAAAACGCACAAATCTCCTGACCGATGTCCAACAAGATATTGCCAAAGTCCCTGAACGCAAAGAAACAGCACGGAGCGTCTCAGACATGGATGAGAGGTGCATCCAGTGACCAAGCGTATGCCCACGTAGGGCGAAGCTCGAAGCCCTGAGGAGGGGCAAACATTGCCAGCCCGTCGGCAAGAATAAATAAGACAGGACCAGAAGCGAATAAAAGTCTACCCTCGTGTTGGTGCGAGAGAAGATTGTAGCTGACCCCGCATCGGTAGCCTGGTGCAGATACATGTACTGGGCAAGGTTTGCCGAGCGCAAAAGAACAAGTTGCGTTTAGTGCATAACGAAACTACCCGCCCTAGGAAAACCGTGCAAGGTACTGTGCGACTAAAAATTAACATCCCCGGAAGAACTGAGGTTGGTGATGCCAAACGGAACTGCCAGCCTTGGGGCAACCGGGCAAGGTTTGATTGCAGTCGTAACTAACATCCCCGGAATAACTGGGGCGGGTGATGGCGCGAGCGCAAAATCCTCAGTTACGCTGATAGTGCCGACTGAAACGACCCTCTACATTGTTTGTACTCGGCCCCATGCCAATGCTTTCGAGGTTAATTGCAAATTGCCACGTACCAATGCGCGTCTAGAAAAGGCTGAGAATGTTCCTTCTCGGATCAAACTCAAAAATGTACGGTAAAGCAAGGACGACAATGTACGGATCAGACAGGAAGTTCGGGTCTGAACATTGGCGAAGGCCGATACTTTACACGGTGTTGTATACGAGTAAGACGCCGTACGAGGATAAGCTTACAAGCCCCAAAAAATATTTCTCAGTCAGAACGGGCATAAATAGCGTAACTCACTGTCCCGACGTAGATCACAAAGCCCAAAAATACGGCAAAGCTGATCGAACCCTAGGAAAGCTCACCTAGTAAATCAAAAGCTGGCTGAAAGCAGACACCCCACCGAAGGATAAGCAACTGAGCTCAAATATGTGCTGAAGGCTGGTGCACGCACATCACGTTCTGATGTGTGGCTGTTTATATATCACAATGAGAATGATTAAAACAGACCTAGAACGATCGAAGAAGAAGATGGAAGAACAAACAGACCATAGGAAAAAATGGAGAACAATGGAAAGGTAAATGAAAGAGTGTGGACTGACAATGGGATACCATGAGCAGAAAGGCAGCAATGGGGTTCACTTGTGAATGCCTTCCTTATATGTCACCTATGAAATTAAGAGAATATAAATTGAGATGTATTAACTATGTATGTCAGTTGTTATATTAGGACAAAACAGGAAAGGCCACAGAACCACATCAGTTGCAGCATACACTAACCAAAACAATAAGGTTCCAAGAGCAATGATATTGCATAAGATGTGCAAGACAAAACTGAAATGAACTATTCTTGTTCATGTCAACCACTCACTGATTAGCAATCATATTACGGCTCACATGTTAGAGTGGCTTTCTAGGAGTACCATATATTTGACTTGCCCCCTGATGGGGTGAGAAGTTACATCATTTTTCTCTGAAATGTAATCTACAAATGTTAAGATTTTTTACCATGCAATATTTCAGAGTTTTCTCTGGTTAAAATGTTTATTTACACATGCTTCAAGTTACTTCAGTGTGCTGTTAATTCATTCATATTTAATGAAGTATTGAACAGCTGAGATGTGTAAACAAATCTATTCTGGTATAAATAATAGCTTCAAGTTCTAACATTTGTTAGCAAAGAATAGCATCTGCACAATTCATGCAGCTTATTACATTTGTAAGCGTAAAATATCATATGCACCAGCCATACAGCTTAAATGGATTAATAATAATTAATGGATTGATGATAATATGAATTATTTAGAACTGGTGATAGTTCAGATTAGTTATGTTAGGGATTCTAAGCATTCCTCATAATCTTTATATTCATATCTCACGGCAGTACACACAGTATTGATTCATTTTTTCAAGTTATTTTCCCCTCGTGTAGTTTCCAAACTCGTTCAATCGGCGGGTCTAAACATGTCTCTTCAACATTTTTATATTACTGCAAAATTTTGTTGCTAATGGTATGCGCTTACATGTAGACTATATAGCCACAAAATAAGACAGCAAACATAGACATATATATAAGTGTGAAGTTATGACTGCATGAGCTAGGCGTGTTTATGATGTTGACAGCAGAGGCCACAATCCGCAATTATTTCTTAAGGTATGATTGTTTTAAAATTGTGAAAACATTACCACACAGTGGAAATGTACTAAATGTGACACATATAAAGTAGACATGATACTAACATTAAATCAAGTTGTTAGAATCTCATAGCTAACTGGAAATGAGACCAAACAAATAAATTTGAGTTCATGAATATAGAATTGAGAAATGAAAGAAATGGGGGAGTATTGTGATGCTGGTTGAATGAAAATATGGGGTAATATACAATTGTATATGAAGTTATTATTCTCTCTCGCGATCATTCTTTTTGGACATTTTGATCATTTTTACTGTGATATATAAACAGCCTTTGCCAAAAACGTTTTTTACGTCACAATCTTCAGTGCCATTTGGAGCTCTGATGCTTGTCCTTCGGCGATGTGTGGCCAGTTTCAGCAAGCTCTTCGTGGGTTTGCTCTCCGTCAGCCTTTGGCTGTCCCAGCCGACCTGCAAGGCAGCAGGTTGCTATTTTCTTTTAGGGTAGCAACCCTTAGACAACCTACCCTCCCGGGTTGTTGAGCGTCATCTGCCCAGGCTACCTGTCATTTTTGACTACTTAGTTTGTCTACCATCCAGTATTGTGTACGGTTTGCTCCGCTAGCCTTTGATTGTTCCTAATCTAACTACAAAGCAGTAGTAGTTCCTGCGGCGGAAACATGCACTGGATTCAAGCCTCTGCTGGGCTTTCCAGTTTTCTGCACATTTGGGTGATCAGTTCACTCATCGCTTGCCACGTCCCTTCATCTGCCCATCGTGCACACATTCACCATGCCCCCAGACACGGAACTTAACTCGGGTCCTCACCCCAGGGCTCTGAGTTTCGCCCAATGCAGGCACACGTATCTTATCTGGGTGCGCCCCTTGGAACTCAGTTTGGGCCCCACCTCAGGGCTCTGGGTTTCGTCCTATGTGGGCCCACTTGCAACTCATCTCTGGGCCTGAGTTTCGTCCCACGTCTTTCCTCTGGATGCACCCCCCGGAGCTCAATTCGGCCCCTGCGTTTCGCCCTTTGTGGTCCCATGAGCAACTTAACTCTCATAACCCGGGTTCCCGATATTTCCGGATTGAATGTAAGCGTTGCATATCCCAAGCTCCCGATTTATGTCTGAGAATAATTTTTCATTATTTTCCAGTCTTTGAAAATAAATTGTGTGCAAATGCGACGTAAAACACAACCCACATGTTCTACATGGTTTTGCAAGATGGGGGACGCAGTTGTGGGATTTTTTTTTTGCACTGATAAGGTAATTAGTTAAATATTTTCATGTTGAAAAGACATTCCAGATATTTTGGAAATGGTAATTCAAAAGCATAACAATAGAGCAAGCTGTTGAACTTGTTTTGAATGAATCTGAAGAATTAGGTTTAGAATGTGATTATTCTGATAAGGATATAGAAAGTGAGTTAGATGATCATTGATCATTTAGACGATAAAGAATGACCATTTCCAAATCAGTTTTAATTGATTGGTATTCAAGATATATATATATATATAACATATATATAACGAATTCAGAAGAAGTGATGAAATCAGAGACATGTCTGGTCAACCACTAGTGGCAACTGTTATAAGAAAGAGAAGATGGAGATATGTTGAGGAGAAATGATCAATGAATATCAAAGCAGTCACTGAAGTGGGATGCAAAGGGTTCAAGAAAGAGAGGACGACCTAAAGATACCCTGAAACGAACTTTGCTGAGAGAGGCAGGAAATATCGTTCCATCAGTCTCAGTTCCATGGAGGAGATTGAGCGAGTTGCCCAGGATAGAGCAGTATGGAGAAATTACTTGCAGGCCCTATGTAACGTATAACGAGAGGAATTATTATTATTATTCAAGATATGTGTTCAATCTGGAGAAAAATTTACATATATATCGGAGTATTCGCGGCTGTACCCACATATAAAAAAAAAAATTAAGTTACATTCTGTAAATAGATAATAAGCAGGAACAACGGAGATGATATCAAATCAGAGCACATAATGCGCTAAATTATTGTGTTTTAATATAGCTCTGATATGGGCTGTTTTTTTGCTCAGGAGCGCCGGGAAGGAGTTTTAAGGTACAGGTGGCCAGGGTTCAACGGGTTAACTCAGGCCCTTACCTCTGGGCCAGAGGCTCGTCCCACGTCTCTTCTCTGGATGCACCCCTCATCCTTTTATGCTGACATTTACCCGGGGTGGGGTGTATGTGTGGCATATGTTCACAGACGACCATACGCTATTATTCTTCATTGTTCAGCAACCATTTACGAGACTTTTATCGGATTTCAGTCAGGAAATGTGTGCATTTTGTTTGAGATTTTTGACCTGCATTGCTGTTCCGTGCTTGCACTACTACCACTACCTGTAGCTCTCCCTCAATCCCTACCCGCTTCACCAGACAGGAACTGTTGTCTGTTACCAGGGTCACCACGTGCAGGTGGGGTAGGATCTTGATTAGAGCCAGCTCACTAATCCTGGCGAACGGCATTGTCCATATGCGCCTTTGACCCCATGTTTTTATTCAATAATACAGTTAAATTGTTACAACTTTATTGACTCTTTTTTTGTCATCCACAAAACAAAGTATTCTTGTTGTTTTATCTATAGTACCCTCTTCCTGTATGGAGTTTTCCAGAGCTATGTTCAAAAGGATGCAGAATGCTGGTAGTAACAAGAGATGGGTTTCAAAATGAAGACATCAGGAAAAAAGAGGGTACAACATCAGTAATAAGCTTCATCAAGAAACAACAAATTAAATGGTTTGGCCATATAAGCAGATTACCAACAGACAATTGCAAGAGCCCCAAAAGAGCAATGTTACTCCAGCACAGTGGATACAAAGCAAAAGGCAGTCCATGCAAAAGGTGGACCTATGAGATAACAGGTGACAAAAACACTTTATAAAGCGCATACAAAAGCCAGTTGCATAAATTTCGTATCCTGACGCTGTGAGGCAAAACAGGATTAGAGAAAAGAAAGACAAAGATCAATGTTGTTCAACATCTAGACAGAAAATATAGTATATCAGCACACATGGCTGAACATTTTTTTTTGCAGATGACATCTAACTATATAGGACTGAATCAGATAAAACAAAAAAACTATCCAACATTAAAGGGACAATGTATACCCATCTTGTGTTGGTGAAAAGAGTCACTCTCTCAGGTCAATCCTGAGGTGTATAGATTGTGATGCTTTTTGAATAATTTCAGGGGTCAAAGGTGCAGTTATAGGGACAACGTTGCTCCAGGTTTAGTGAGCTGGCACTATTCAAGATACTACCACCTCCACGTGGTGACCCTGCAAACAGACAGAGGATCCTGTCTGGCTAAGCAGGTAGGGATTGAGGAAGAGCTACAGGTAGTGGTAGTAGTGCAAGCACAGAAATGTTATACAGGTTCAAAATCCTGAATAAAATGCATGCATCTCCTGGCCGATGTCTGATCAAATGCACAGATAACATATGAAACAGTAGTGTACGAGTCCTCTGTGAACAAATACCAACTCCTCCAGAGTATTGCAATGGCCACACTATATATGCCAGCTGTGGGACAAAAAATCCATGAGAACGATGTGTACGAGTCACGGTCGCACCCCAACTGCCAGCGCAAGTGTCTCTGAGAACACTAATGTATTGCGACGACACAAGGGAAGACTGCAGTAAGGCCAAGTGCGGATACATCTACTGGGTAAGGTAGGCAGAGCGCAAAACCTAATGTTGTGCTCTTGTGCCTAACGAAACAACCCTTCCTGGGACAACCGGGAAAGGTACTGTCGCACGAGTGCAAAATGTACAGTTGCATTTTAGTGCCTGGAAAAAACTAACATCATAGGAAGAACTGGGGTGGGTGATGTTGGTGAGCGCAAAATTCTCAGTTGCGATGAAAAGACCCTCTAAAATATCTGTGCGCAGCCCCAGTCCAGTGGACAGAGAAAATGCAGAGCAGAAACTGCAGATTGCCAAGTGCTGATACATGTCTCGAAATGTCTGATAATGTTCCTACTCGAGTAAACTCACAGTGACTAGAAAAGCATGGCAGACAGTGTAAAGGTTTGACAGGTTGTCCAAATCCAACACTTTTCAGTGACCTACATGAGTAGGTCACTTTTCAGTGACCTACATGTCATCCCAGGTTCCGATCAAACAGCCAAAAACCAATTGAACGCATGACAAGCTTATGTGTCCCTAATGGCTGAAAATGTTCCTAATCTGGAACGACTTCACATAGTCAGAAAGGGCACATAATGTAGACATACTTTTAGGCGAAGATAATAAAGCCCAAATATACAGAGAGAAATGATCGGCAAAGAGCGATGAAAACACGAAGGAAAATGACCTAGAGAGCTACCCTAGTAAATAAAAAGCAAACTGAAATAGGATGTTATGGCATAGGCACATAACTTGCACAACATACAATCGCTCTTAGGCTCAGATCACATACAAACCACAAGAGTGGTTTAATAAGTGGTCGATATAGGGCGTTCGCAGAAGAATTTCAGTCAAGGCTGACCTACCTGGGTCAACTTTGATGGGCAGGTTTTATCGAGCACCGGGAGAGACTGCTACGTTTGGATAACTTTTAACTGCAATCATCTTTCAAACATCACGGTAAACAGCCATTCTGCACTGTAAGTGTGGTTTAACAGCTCTCAAGGCTATGATAGCTGCACACCTCGAGCAGCGACTATTTATCCTTCTGTTCCATCAACTGGCTATGACCATGGTAGATTTGCCATTCTCAAGATATGAAGATCACAATGTGAGCAACAGGAACCAAAATGAAACATACATACAGCCCTTGGCTGAACTACAGATACCACAATTGTAAATATTAGATACATGCTTGGCATCCTGTCACCACATTTCAGCGAGGCCGGGTTACCTACCTAGCGTGCAGGCAAGAGTTACTGCAGAGCGGAATGGAGCATACAATAATAACTATTTCTTGGGCGTGTGGTCCAGGTTCAATTTTACAGCATGAGTTAAATTGTTCCCAATAGTAACATCTTTCCGAGCGACCTAACCTCAAATGGGTACCAGAAAAGCACTTGGAAATAAAGGCGGACGACATAATGCCCACCACCACATATTTTCTAATATGCTTTTATCATACGAAAAATGGCTCATGCACTTTTAAAAAACACAAAACAATGTCAATCATTTCTTGGAGATCTTTTTCACATTTTACTGTTAAACTATCAGTAGATCTGAAGTTGTTTATGTTGTGCCCTCCCACTGCTATTACATACATTTATTTGAATCATAAAATGTGTTCACTGTACAGATCAGGTGATGTAACATCAATGCTTAACTTCTTGTTTGATCTGAATGATATCTCCTACAGGACTGCTAATATGTACTTGGAGGCCTCTGTGGTTACGCCGCTGCTTTGCATTAGAAAGGCTGTGGTTTTGAATCCAGCCCGGGGTCAAAGGCGCAAGAAAACAACGGCGCGCCAGGAATAGAGAGCTGGCGCTAATCCCCTGCCCTCACCTCCACGTGGTGACCCTGGTAACAGACGGTAGTTCCGGTCTGGCTAAGAGGGCAGGTGCCGTGGGAGAACTACTCTGGGGCAAGTAGAAATGCGAAGGTAGTAACGCTAGATGGGATCCGCTCGCAACACAGAGAGCGAACTCCCAGAGTGACTATTAATGCTCGTCTCTCCGTCTGATGGGAAAAGCTGGAAGGATAAACGTGGAACCACGTGGGGCGAAACTCAGAGCCCGCGCATGCTCTTTCTTGAGCCGATGAGTATGCTGGGAGTCGAGTTGAGCTGCACGAGGGTCCACATAGGGCGGAACTCGGGCCCCTATCACAGGGATGGGGACACGATTATAAGCCTCAGAACCGTAAAACCCCGCAAGCGTGAGCACGGCGAAAACTGATGGTGACGATAAGGCAGGCACCATCGCAAAGCAAGCACATATGCTGGCGATGCAAGCATGGTAGGCGCGGAAAATGTGAGCACTCCGAAAACTGATGGTGACCAGGCACCAGGGCAGAGCTAGCAAGCACACTGCCAATGCCATAGTGGGCCCCAAGGAGGGCAGGTTAAACGCTGGTTGAAACCGAACACACCACCGAAGGATAAGCACTTGAGCTCCAATTGGTACTGAAGGATGTGCACGTACATTCCGTTCTTGATGTTTGGCTGTTTATATATCACAATAGAATGATAAAACGGCTTAAGACGATCGCGCGAGAGAGAATCAGAGCGTGGTGTTATGTTTGCGAGTGCATTTTTCCATAGACCCCTAGAATTGTTGTCAAAACTATGGAGTGCATACTTTCTGCAATACTCTCGGCAGGTGGATTGTCATTTCTGTGTAGAAGGACCAAGCCATATGGGGTAAAACCCGGTGCAATAAAGTCAATCCTTCATTTTTAGATCCGTTTTAGAACCCACATGGAAGAGATGAAAGAGGAGATAAAACCTGTTTGCAAAAATATTAGAAGAAGGTCAGAGTGGTGAAGCCTTATAATATGTAAATCTTGTTTGCTGTAAATACATATTTTAAAATTATTCTGAGATCTTTGTTGTATATACTCAAGTTTTCCTACTTGATGATAACCTTCTTGTGTTTTGCATTGTATAAAAGTCAATGTACAGAGATATATTTACTTCTGTGGATTCCTGATTGTTCACACTACATATACAGTTAAATAGATACATATGATATATATATATATAGATGGCATCGATGCCCTTGGCTTTAACAAACCCACACTGTACAACACCACTACTCTGGTTCTTTGTTTGCTTCACATTATTCTAAAAATAATTCGGAGCAGCAGCAATTTTGTCACATTACAAAACAAGACTAATTGTGCACTGGTCTTCCATTAGAAAATCAATGACTGAAAAGCTATGAATATAGATTTAGTTGATATGTATTCACCACACTAAATATCATTCAAATGATTTATTATTACTTATACTTTAAAATCTGCAAGAGCTTGAAATTTATGTTTACGGCGCATAATGCATTTCCTTTTATTCATATGCTGTATAGTCTCCTATACTAACACTGAGCAACACTTTCTTGTGCTCCTGCACCAAGGCCTTGTTCTATCATGTGTATAATATGCATGTGCTGTCCTCACGATTAGTCCTACGTAAATAGTGAGACTATAAAGAACTCAGAATGAGACTACGTGTCTCATTCTGGAATGCATCAAAGATACACCAGGTGTGGCAATAAGATTCCTTCTTGACCTCCCCACTATTGCCCACAGAATTAAAACTTGGGAGGGTTCAATCATATCTAAAAATCTTCGAACGCTCCATAACGATGACCTGTTTAACTACTCTCTGTGTTTTATATGTGATCTGAGCCTAAGAGCAATTGTACATTGCACCAGTTAAGCACTTACAAGTAGACCAGTACATCCGATTTCTAAGACACTTTTTATTTACTAGGGTAGCTTCCCTAGTCCACTACATTACTCACCTTTTATGACATGCCTTGTAGGTCGCAGTGTTACTATTCTTTGCCCCCTTGAGAGCCCCAGCAACACAGTGATCTAATAGTCAACACAAGCTAGGAGCATCCCTGCATGAAGAACTCATTAAGGAGAAAAAGTATAGACTCAAGAAAGGCAGATCATGGCGGAAGGTACTCTTGGTAAAATATGTGAGCCTTCCAGAAATGAACCAGGAGAGGAATGGATTGCAGTGCCACCTCAATTTCAGTTATTATATGCATTAAGAAAAACTGCACACAAAATAATCCATCACTAATTAATGCTGAGGTTTAGGCCCTCTTGAATGATGTCAATTAAACATGTGTAGTTATTTACACCGATGGTTCAGTCATTTGCCAACAACAATGTGCGTGGGCTTTTTTCAGCATGCTTGAGAGGCCAAGGAGCATACGCAACAACCAATAACAATGGAGGTGCAGGCGTTACATGGTTTTACATCTCATAACTTCTCTTGTGTTTTCACACTCAGTGACACTATGAGTATGATTCGTAAAGTCGAAACAGGAATGGTGTGACGAAACTGGATGGAGGTAATGGTACAGACAGGGATCAGAGAAATCATAAATTTTGTCCCTGGACACACAGGAGACGGGGTAACAAATGAGCTGATAGATTGGCTGGAATGACTTTCTGCTTCTACTGAAGAAATCACCAAAATGTATTGTTGAAGAATTAATATAAAATAGTCAATAAAAAGCAAAAGATCTTTAGTTCCATCCATACTAAAACAAAGTGTTGTACTTCTGCAACAGTTGCAGTGCTAGAGGATACTTTAGGATATATAAGAAAAAAAATCAATCCATATTGTTGGAGTATGTTAACAGATATCAGAGGAAGCTGTAATGGACCTAAATGACATTCATTGAGTCTTTCCGAACAGAGAAGTTCCAGGGTTGTGAATCACAGTGGCTGACCAGTGAGAGAGATGGGTGTAGTTGGGAGAGTTGGTACAGCTCGAAAAGAACATGCCAATTATGCAAAAAAAGTGACCAACATTGGACTGGACCTGTTGAGGCAGAGATCAGAGCACCTATGGACATGTCCGAGTGCTATGATGATAGTCCTCATATAACTGATGATGTCCTCAAAATCTGCAGCAAGTACTGATGGTTCCTTATTGTCTTGAATATATGTCAATTATGTCATCATCATCATCGAGCATAATGATGTATTCAATTCTGTCCATAAGTCTTATTAATTTTCCATTCAACATTATGATCACAAGCATCCAGTATTTACTGTTACATGTTATTTTTTTATCAATTCATTTGTTGTACCACAAAAGGCTAAATACCACAATATTAAGTAGGATAGTTTTAATTTACATAGCACAAAAATAAACTAACGCCTTGGGTACATCATTTTACTGTAGTCTTCCAGATTACTGACCTATCATAAAGCATGATAACTGCAATTATCATTTACATTACTATTGAAAAAATCACTGAAATTATCAAAATGAAAGTATCAAAATGTATTGTTGATGAAGACACCTATGGCAAGTAATGCAGATATCACCCTGGAATCTAAAATGATAAAAATAACAGAGCAGTTCATCTATTTAGGTGGCAATTTTGATTGCACAGAAAACGTTAAAAAAGAAATTATGATACGGATTGGCAAAGCAACATCAGCTTTTAAAAGTCTAAATAAAATATGGAACTGCCAGTTATATAGTATTTAAACTAAATTATGAATTTTCCATTCAAATGTTGTATCAATCCTAATAGTGAAACGTTTCACTATTTACCAAGTTTTACTGCAGTCTTCCCCCTATTTCGATATCAATCCTAACATATGCCAGTGAGAGTTGGAAAATGACTAAAGATATGAAAAGCAAGTTGAATGCATTTGAAAATAGATGTCTGCGAAAAAAATGAATATAAAATGGAACGAGTTCAGGAGAAGTGATGAAATCAGAGAAATGTCTGTTCAACCACTAGTGACAACTGTTGTAGGAGAAATGATCAATGAATATCAAAGCAGGCATTGAAGTGAGGTGCAAAGGGTTCAAGAAAGAGAGAACGACCCTGAAACAAACTTTGCTGAGAGAGGCAAGAAATATCGGTCTCAGTTCCATGGAGAATGAGTGAGTTGCCCAGGATAGAGCGGTATGGAGAAATTGCGTCCGGGCCCTATGTAATGTATAACTGCCCAGAGGAATTATTATTGTTGATGAACTAAAATAAAAGGGGTCAACAAAAAGCAAAAGATCTTTAGTTCCATCCATGCTAAAACAAACAGCGTGTTGCACCTCCGCTAGAGGATACTTTGGGACATATAAGAAAAAAATCAATCCATATTGTTAAGAGTAGGTTAAGGCGTTATTCGAGTGACATTTGGGTTGATATAGCTTCCAGATATCGATTTTGCAAATTCATAATATTATGTTAGTATTGCATCTCTACAATCGAATTACGCAACAGGTTTTTATTTGAGATAACGAAATATGCTTCAAAAGTATCTTTGAAACAACCCCACCCTCTCCGAAATTAATCAATTCTTTATAGAGAATGTCTTCAAATGCGTTTGTTTGGACCTTAACAACCATGTGTGAATTAAAGAAAAACCCCATGAAGTTATGTACTGTTGTAAAGCTTGCTCTGAGTACAGATATTTTAGATTCGATTTGGTTAAAGAACTACTACATGCTCTAACGAGTGATTTCCCAGCGATACTGAAATTCAAATTTGCAATATGTCATTGGTTTACAGCCAGCATGTGATGAAATATTCATGTTATCCTAACAACACACATGCGCAGGCAGATTGAATTTTGAGAGCTCTTCAGAAATTCAGATGTGCGATGCGCAGTAAGACAAACTGTCATAAACATCCGTCTCTCATCCATTATCATCAATGACTGATAATTAAATTAACCACACATTGACCACGTGAATTACAAAAATGTCTCGTAAAGGTTTTCGTTTTGGAAAAGAACGCCACCCAAATAATAGAGTCGCCATGTTAAATCTATTTACCAAGTTTTACTGCAGTCTTCCCCCTATTTCGATATCAATCCTAACATATGCCAGTGAGAGTTGGAAAATGACTAAAGATATAGAAAGCAAGTTGAATACATTTGAAAATAGATGTCTGCGAAAAAAATGAACATAAAATGGAACGAGTTCAGGAGAAGTGATGAAATCAGAGAAATGTCTGTTCAACCACTAGTGACAACTGTTGTAGGAGAAATGATCAATGAATATCAAAGCAGGCATTGAAGTGAGGTGCAAAGGGTTCAAGAAAGAGAGAACGACCCTGAAACAAACTTTGCTGAGAGAGGCAAGAAATATCGGTCTCAGTTCCATGGAGAATGAGTGAGTTGCCCAGGATAGAGCGGTATGGAGAAATTGCGTCCGGGCCCTATGTAATGTATAACTGCCCAGAGGAATTATTATTGTTGATGAACTAAAATAAAAGGGGTCAACAAAAAGCAAAAGATCTTTAGTTCCATCCATGCTAAAACAAACAGCGTGTTGCACCTCCGCTAGAGGATACTTTGGGACATATAAGAAAAAAATCAATCCATATTGTTAAGAGTAGGTTAAGGCGTTATTCGAGTGACATTTGGGTTGATATAGCTTCCAGATATCGATTTTGCAAATTCATAATATTATGTTAGTATTGCATCTCTACAATCGAATTACGCAACAGGTTTTTATTTGAGATAACGAAATATGCTTCAAAAGTATCTTTGAAACAACCCCACCCTCTCCGAAATTAATCAATTCTTTATAGAGAATGTCTTCAAATGCGTTTGTTTGGACCTTAACAACCATGTGTGAATTAAAGAAAACCCTATGAAGTTATGTACTGTTGTAAAGCTTGCTCTGAGTACAGATATTTTAGATTCGATTTGGTTAAAGAACTACTACATGCTCTAACGAGTGATTTCCCAGCGATACTGAAATTCAAATTTGCAATATGTCATTGGTTTACAGCCAGCATGTGATGAAATATTCATGTTATCCTAACAACACACATGCGCAGGCAATTGAATTTTGAGAGCTCTTCAGAAATTCAGATGTGCATGCGCAGTAAGACAAACTGTCATAAACATCCGTCTCTCATCCATTATCATCAATGACTGATAATTAAATTAACCACACATTGACCACGTGAATTACAAAAATGTCTCGTAAAGGTTTTCGTTTTGGAAAAAGAACGCCACCCAAATAATAGAGTGCCATGTTAAATCTATTTACCAAGTTTTACTGCAGTCTTCCCCCTATTTCGATATCAATCCTAACATATGCCAGTGAGAGTTGGAAAATGACTAAAGATATAGAAAGCAAGTTGAATACATTTGAAAATAGATGTCTCGAAAAATAATGAATATAAAAGGGAAAGCGAGTTCAGGAGAAGTGATGAAATCAGAGAAATGTCTGTTCAACCACTAGTGACAACTGTTGTAGGAGAAATGATCAATGAATATCAAAGCAGGCATTGAAGTGAGGTGCAAAGGGTTCAAGAAAGAGAGACGACCTGAAACAAACTTTGCTGAGAGAGGCAAGAAATATCGGTCTCAGTTCCATGGAGAATGAGTGAGTTGCCCAGGATAGAGCGGTATGGAGAAATTGCGTCCGGGCCCTATGTAATGTATAACTGCCCAGAGGAATTATTATTGTTGATGAACTAAAATAAAAGGGTCAACAAAAGCAAAAGATCTTTAGTTCCATCCATGCTAAAACAAACAGCGTGTTGCACCTCCGCTAGAGGATACTTTGGGACATATAAGAAAAAAATCAATCCATATTGTTAAGAGTAGGTTAAGGCGTTATTCGAGTGACATTTGGGTTGATATAGCTTCCAGATATCGATTTTGCAAATTCATAATATTATGTTAGTATTGCATCTCTACAATCGAATTACGCAACAGGTTTTTATTTGAGATAACGAAATATGCTTCAAAAGTATCTTTGAAACAACCCCACCCTCTCCGAAATTAATCAATTCTTTATAGAGAATGTCTTCAAATGCGTTTGTTTGGACCTTAACAACCATGTGTGAATTAAAGAAAACCCTATGAAGTTATGTACTGTTGTAAAGCTTGCTCTGAGTACAGATATTTTAGATTCGATTTGGTTAAAGAACTACTACATGCTCTAACGAGTGATTTCCCAGCGATACTGAAATTCAAATTTGCAATATGTCATTGGTTTACAGCCAGCATGTGATGAAATATTCATGTTATCCTAACAACACACATGCGCAGCAATTGAATTTTGAGAGCTCTTCAGAAATTCAGATGTGCATGCGCAGTAAGACAAACTGTCATAAACATCCGTCTCTCATCCATTATCATCAATGACTGATAATTAAATTAACCACACATTGACCACGTGAATTACAAAAATGTCTCGTAAAGGTTTTCGTTTTGGAAAAAGAACGCCACCCAAATAATAGAGGTCGCCATGTTAAATCTGACTCAGATTCTGAGCTTGTCGAAAGGTAAATATCAGTCACTTGTTGCATTTGTTTTCTTATTTCAAGTCGTATGTCTCAGAGAATAGACCAAACTCGTGTGTAACTGTAATGAGTAATGACTTGGTAATGAATAAGTAACAACGTTATTTGTACTTTTATATATTATTTACTATGTTCTGAATGGTCATAATCCTTAACAATATATTTACATAATGTATGTCCGACACTGCAATGTATGACTATCATAATGGCGTTTATATATTATTTACTACGTTCTGAATGGTCATAATCACTAACAAAATATTAATATAATGTATTGCCAGACACTGCACTGTATCATAATGGCTACGATTCCAATAACTTAAATAGTGAATAGTGATGAATTTGATAGTGATATGATTTTGATCCAGCTGATTTTAGTTATTTCTAGTCTACATTTCTTACACTTGCAATGTTAGATTCATTCTTGAGAAATGGGATAACTTGTAATAAAGACAGCTAGATGTAGTTTTATTTTTGTAAGTCAGTTCTCCCTCTATGTTATTTATATAATATTTGTATAGCCTTCCATTCATATTTTTTAATCAGCTCCGCTGGCACAGTTATCATTGGGCAAGATCAGACTCAAGAAATTGATGCGAGCCAGTTTCCCACTATGCATGTAAACATGACACAAGCTGAGAAAAAGTCTCAAATCTATGCTGATCTGCATACAGATGACAGTGTAGACAGCGGTTATTCACTTATCCACTCAGGATTTGTCTTCACTTGTGTAATTATTCTGTTGTAAATCTTGCCAGTGAAAATCTCCAGCTAAGAAAAACATGTAACAAGGGCTTGGCAGCACAGTATACAATTTATTGTCCAGCATGTGGCAATAATATTTGGTCCAGGTGGACCTCTCCTCTCACAAACCACCATTTTGACATTAATACTAGAGCAGCTCTTGCTTGCAAAGATAGCGGTGTTGGATACGGTCAGTTCACATCATTGTTATCAACTATGAGCGTTTCAGAACAGATGCATGTGAAAACATTTCAAAACATATCGACAGAGATTCACTACGCATCGATTCAATCTGCAGAGGAGGCCATGAATACTGCAGCCAGTTTTGTTCGAGAAAGAGCCACGTCAGAAAACAACAGGATACAGATATTATCAGTAATTCTGTCACTATAAGTTCTGTCCAGATGGTGAGAAGTCCTGGTGCCATAAGTTCTGTCCAGATAGTGAGAAGTCCTGGTCCATTATAAGCGATCTATTTCCACAAATACACCCTTTGAGAAACATCGGCCAAAATTTACACTGGAAATTGGCACCATGATATATCCCATATTTGTAAGGCTAACAGACCCTGAGTTGCTTCAGCACTGTTCGAAGATGGGCACAGAGAATGCAAATGAAAGTTTTAATTCTCTAATATGGCAGAGATGCCCCAAAACGTTTTCTTCAAGAATGTCGGTAGAGACTGCAACATCTCTTGCTATTTTGGTCTTCAATTGTGGACCTGCAGGCCTGAAAATGGTCATCAAGAAATTAGGACTCTTGTGGACAGGTGTTAATAAAAGCCTCACTGATAAAAACACACACAAAGTTGACAGCCTCAAGGCGACAAAAATGGGCATTTCAAAGTGGCAGCGTAAAAACCTGAAAAAAAACGCTGCATCCATGAGGAGCATGAGAGAGCTAAGGAGGAGAGTGACACTTATATCGCAGGTGGATTTAACATCTAAATACAGCTGGATGTCCCTTTGATCTGGTATGCAATTTATATACTCATCCCTTTGACAATTTAGACTGAATTCATATTACATTTTTAAAATGCAGTTTTCTCCCATTTGTAAATTTCATAAATGTGGGTAATGTACGTTTTCCCCCGTGAAAGTAATCTTCAAGATATCAATATGAGATTAGGCGCAGACATGCATCTATTAATATTGAAGGGACTAGACAACAGAAAATGCACCTTTCTCAAGTGAATAAATTTATATGAATTTTTTAATGAACCAGAAGGTCCTATTTTTGGCAGTGAATTGGGCAGGTCTTATTCGTTGCACCCCCAGAGATCAGTTGCATGTCACAGAACAATTTAAAGTTGTCAGGTACCTAGAATATTGGTATGTTTAGGCTGTGCAGTTAAAAAAAATTGCAATTATTTATTTCACTGTTTGGAGACCGTACGACGTTGTTTACAATCCAACATAGCTGCCGTTTTCCCTGGCAACCCGATAATTTATTATTGCGAAAGATATATAAATTTTCATTTTAGACCAACCTAGTAGTAACTGCTATGTATCGCCTAATTATATTGAGATAAGAAAGTTGAGAAATCCTCTACCATAACCCCTTAAGAGAAACTGAAATTTTAAAATAAACTAGTGTAACTGTGACAGTTGCAACCAGCATTAACAATTCTGGCACACTAACAAAAAGGACATGACATTTGGGATAGGGTCAGTTTTCAGATAATTAACTACGTTAGACAATGTGAAAGAGAAGACCACGGAGAAGATGGATTCAGGATGTAACTGATGGTTTGAGCATGGCTGCAAAGGCAGGACATGTGACCTATGAGAGAGAAATTCCGGAGGACTGTGTTTGGGTGGCAAAGTTCTGCTCAGGACAAGCTATTTGATGATGAAGAGACAATGTTAATTTAATACTAGTGCTGTGGTCCACAGCACTAGTATTAAATTAACATTGTCTCATCATAGTGGAGTCGGACTCGTTTGAGTTCAATCAGCTGTAGTGTAGACAACAAAAACACTGTCACACATCAATTAGCATTGCATTAAAATGGGTAAACAACAGTTAGGGACAGTTCTATGGAGACATGAACGCCTCCTCAGGACACTTATGACAATTTACTAAAATATATAGTATTTTTGTTTCTATTGGTATTGTAGCCGATACGACTATCGCGCAGCCATGATGGAATATCAATAATAATGGTTGACGCTGTGGAAACGCGAACTTCCGACTCAATAATAAGCCACTCTCTACTACCATCAGTTTAAAACTGAGAGATTAAATAATGCAAATTCAATTTGATTGCACACGGTAAATTTAAATTGCAAGATTTGTGCACATATCAGTGACAACGGTTTCTATTAGTTTTGGCTGAACGACATATTATAATTATTGTCGACATATTCTTTTCTAAAATGGCGGTATAGAGACGGCTTGACAAGAGACAAATAACCGAACTTACTTTTGATGATCCGCTCTGTCGTAGACATCTTACTGTCTGTTGTGGCCATCTTAAGGCTCACGGTGCATCAATTTTGGGAAGCAGTGCCTTAGATGGCACAAAAATAGTCCGATTTTGCCCGATAGTCCGTCAGTGATAAGACTTCAAGATGGCGTTCACAACACAACATTTGCATACATTCAAAGCCTCCTGCGCATTGTTTTGCGCAACCGGGCCATCGCCCTGGGATTCAGCGCAGGAAAAAGACACCGATAACTCGGTATGCTCGCCTGACCTGGACGCGGTAGTCGTAAGCTAGGCAGGAGGGTTAGACGTCAAGTTCTTACCGCACGCGTGACGAGAGAAGATGAGTAATACATTTGATCGTGCGAAGAATTTCACATGTGTAGTTTTGTCGTCTTCTTCCTAAAGTTTGCATCTAGTCCTGCTATTAGCTTTTCTACCGAAGTAGACTCAAGAGGTATCGTTTTCGGAAACAATTATGATCGAAAGCGCAGCCAAGAAGAAAATAACGAAAAATCTTTTGAAAAATGGCGAGCAGACTTATTAATAGTTGTCGGGGAAAATAATTTGCTTGCAAATGGATTTTAAGATGGCTGTAGTTTTAAATCACAACTATGATATAACGTCCCAGAAGGCGGACAAGGGGAATGTGTATACAACCAGAACGAGAGATGTAGAAAATGTAATGCTATTTTCAATTACTAATCTCAGGATTTATACTATAAGTCAGCTGGTCAACTATATTTTGACAAGCATTATGATATCAAGGAAGAAAACAAATGATGAGGTTTTAAAACAGGCATGCACACAACGAACACTTATCAATGGAATAAGAATCAGGCAATCGTGGTTCTTCGGGCATATAACGCGAAGACGGACACCAAGAACACTTGGTGACAACAAGTAACATTCATGGAAGAGATCATGAAAGACAGTAGGAGAAGATATTGGATGGTCTGACATCGTGTTTCGACAACAGATCGACGTTAGAACTGATTATCTGCACCAAGGAGAGAGAGAGTTGTAGAGAGACATGATCGTCTACGCCGGCATACATGACACTTGATTGATATGCTGTCAAGCATGGTCGCCCACGACAGCTAATGAACGGAAAATCATAATAGAGATGCAATGCCTTAAAAAGAACTGCAAGAGTAACAATGGGAGATCAGTTATATGAGGACTATCATCATAGTACTCAGGACATGTCCATAGGTGCTCCGCCTCAGCAAATCCAGCAGCGTCTAGCGGCTCAACACGCCAGTTCGATGTTGATTAATCAATCTCTTTGCATATTTAGTATGTCGTTCTTTTCGGGCTGCACCAATATTGACACCCATCTCTCTCAATCTGGTCAGCGAGTGGGATTCACAGCCCTGAAACTCCTCTGTTCGGAAAGACTCTCTAAATGCGTGAAGAATGTCATTTCAATCCATGGCAGCTCCCTCTAATATTGTAGACAAGCCAGCCAATTTATCAGCTCGTTCAGTAACTATAACTCCTGCGTGCCAGGGACAAAAATGAAGGTGATTTCTCTGATCATTGTCTGTACCAGTACCTCCGCCCAGTTGCGTCTCGCCATTCCTGATTCCACTTTACGATGGGAGATACAATTCATCAAGTAGCTTGCCCTTCCGGAACTTGGTTTCCACGACAGCAGTCCTGAAAACTCTCTATTCTGAGCAAGTTGACCGGTGTCAGCAGCAGTCATTCTCAGATCGTCAATGACATCTTGCCTCATCGTTCAGGAATCATTCCCTTCAAAATTTATCATCTCTGCGTACTCGTGTCGTTTGATGTGTCCGTAATATTTAAATTTCCTTGATTTTATGTTATTTAATAGTCAACTCTCTTTAATATCAAGCTGTTGCAGAACAGAAGCATTTGTTCTTTACTTTGTCCATGATATTCTAAGTACTTTTCTGTCGCATTTACATTCAAAGGCATTACTTATATTCTCCGCCATTTTGTCAATGTTCCATATCTCATAACCATATGTCGGCAAGATAAACATGTCAATGTTCCATATCTCATAACCATATGTCGGCAAGATAAACATGTCAATGTTCCATATCTCATAACCATATGTCGGCAAGATAAACATGTCAATGTTCCATATCTCATAACCATATGTCGGCAAGATAAACAAAAACGCAGACTCTTAAACATTTTTAAACATTGTTGTTCTTATGTCGGTTGCCTTCCATACAATTAGGAGCACAGAAATAAGAAGATTGCGACGAAAACAGTAATACAATTCATAAGTTATTAAATGGTTTGGTCACTTGATAAGAATGCACTGGTATCGTCTAACACAGTGAACCACTATGAAAAAAACAATGTAAGTACAGAACAAAACGAAGACCAAGCAAAAGATGGAGTGACAGCATGAAAAACACAATTTAGATAATTTGTTCGAACGCTCAATATCGACCACTTGTTAACCACTGTGTGATTTATATCTGATCTGAGCCTAAGAGCGGTTGTGCCAGTTATGCGCCTACAAGTAGGCCAGCATATCCAGTTTCTGAACTGCTTTTTATTTACGAGGGTAGCTTCCCTATGTCCTACATTAATCACCTCTTACGACATGTTTTCTAGATCGCAGTAGTACTATTCAGTGCTTCCCTTGTGGCCCTGGTATGACACGCGTGAAATAAATATCAACTTAGAGACGACACTAAACAATGTACACAGTAGATTCTTACATTTCCTGAACACCTTCCTGAGGTATAATGGAGGAAGAGAAGAAAAAGATCAATACCAGAGCTGACTTAACTGAGGGTGTGGAATTGCATAGGATCTAGGTAGCAATTCATGTTCAGGAATTGAGTCTATAATATATACGCTCTTCTGGATCAAGTAAGCGATAAAGGTAAGTGCTATTTTCCAGAGGTGATGCGCGCTGTGCATAAAGTATCATATAGCTGATGATTTTGAACTCCAGGTGAAACTAAAGAAGAAACGCTTCTGTAAATAGGTCGAGAATAGTTTTGATGCAGACTTTATTCTGTACGAGTATGAATGACGAACATACCCAGTAAGAATAACACACGGTTATATAGATTACAAGAATAACCATCGATGGTGTTATTACAATTGTTATTGGTTACGGAACTAACATCATAACACTCTTACATACATACAACACTCTTACAGATTCGTAGGTGCTCAGTGTCTCACAACAAATATCGATGTATATTGTGGTGTATGTTGATGGTTCGCCGGTTTAACACACATCTCATTATGTTTATCGGCTGCCCAGTCATACACAAACAAAGTTTAACTACAAATGCTTTTAAACGCTGTAAGAAATTTGTTTTGTCCCCATCCAACATGCAGTCGCTGAGCAACATAGCATTTTGAATAAAGTTCACAGCTCATAATGTCGCTCCAAGCACTAAACTCAGTAGCTCGTCGACGAAACAGGAAGAAAAATACGCTAGCAACCGCACCTAGAAGCAAAACAACACATCGTCTTTAACGTCTTCACCGCCATGTTGACCAGGTAGTTTCATGTCCTTATTTTTCTTGTCTAGTACACGTCTTTTCTCTGCTGTACACTGCTTATAGAACGTGATTTGAATGATAGTTTGAATAGAACAGAATGACATAAGTCAAAGCATGTATTTCAACTTCATGATACAGTATATCATACGCAACCGTACGCATGCCTTCATTCTGAACATCTCCGGGCGGAAAAAATGTGATCGAAATATCGTGAGGGTGACGTTCCTTAATCGACCACGAGCAAAACTAAAATAGGAAACAGAAATACGAACAGTTCCTGCCTAATATGTGCGGCTATCATAACTTCAAGTAATGTGCCACATAGAACTAACGAGAACGAGCAGAAACAGTAAACAAATGAGAAAGGCGCAGATATCACAGTTGTGTTGTAAACGTAGCACAAACGTTCTTACTCTCAAGCCTGATTCAATCACACTAAATCATCACAAGAAGGGGTTTATAAGTGGTTATGCTAGAGATATCGAAGACAATATTTATTCAGATGTATCGATAGCTCACCACCAAAAGTCCACTTGGGCCTTCTATGCAATGTCATACGACAGAAAGATCAAGGCAACTAGTGGTGCATTTAATATAACAACAAGTAGCATGAGAATAGAAGTACTGACGGTGACTAAGACACTACTCTGGCTTGAGTTACAAAAATACACTTATGCGTGCATTCTGAGTGATTCATTGAATATGGTCCTTAAGGTGGAGGCTGGTTCGGTGCGCAGGAAGTGGACTCAATCACTACAAGCGTCAACACGATCCAAAAGGTGGAGGCCGGTTCGGTGCGCATGCAATGGACTGAATCACTGCAGGCGTCAACAATTTTCAGAATTACACTTGTCTTTGTTCCGGGGCACATGGGTGTCGTTGGCAATGAGAGAGCAGACAGACTGGCTGGCTCTGCCGCTATATCAGAGGGCCAGCCAATGGACAGAGCTGACATCGTGAACGCCCTCATAGAGCGTGGCCGCAGAGAAGACCTTCATCTAAACCAATCCACGTCAACTACTAGATTGCGAGAACTGGGTTTGAAGATTGGTGGGGCAAGAAAAGAACGGTACAACAGGTATACGAGTCGGCTCATCAATCAAAATAGAACTGGTACGGTCAGTCGCTGGACGCTGTTGGAGATAGTTCATAGTTCATAAGTACGGTTCCAATTTCACTGCAACGGGTCACCCCATAATTGCTCCGTTCCTGTGCCAATGAAAATCACACGAAATGCTAACAGCTGTGAAATGTTTCCTGTGTGAACTAATTCCAGAATGAAACAGTCGCGTGCCGCCACAAAAAAGAAACCGGCACCGCATAAAATGCATATGGCCGTCGCTAATGCAGCAACACAAAACTGTTCATCACTTGAATTGCAATTCTTGTCGAAGGGAACATCAATCATGACAAAATCCAGCTTTCTGCACACGCAATATAACTGCATACGGCAGATTGAGCTTGTTCGTCATAACCGCTGTCCGCCATTTTCTGAATACACACAACAAACGCACGCTTGACACAGCAAAAAGCATTCCATGTAACAATCATAGCTCACAGCGTTGCTCAAGCACTAACTCAGTAGCTCGGCAAACGAAACCGAAAAATACCCGACCAAACATGGCGAAAATGCGATAGCAAAGTCGTGTTCAGAATCAAACAGTTCTGACTCTGAATGGCCATCCCGCATTCCGCTATTACTGGCCAGATTTTTCCTAAGATATTGCGAAGGAGATCGGAGCACCTATGGACATGTCCGGAGTGCAATGAAGATATTCCAAATTGAAACTGAAACTGAAGCGTCAACAATTCGCAGACTTACATTCATCTTCGTTCTGCGACACAGCGACACATGGGTGTCAATGGTAATGAGAGAGCAACAGACTGCTGGCTCTGCAAACATATCGGGCAGCCAGCCAATGGATATATCTGATATTCTTAACGCCCTCATACAGTGTGGTCACAGAGGACTTTCATCTAAATCAGTTCACGTCAACTACTAGGTTACAAGAGCTAAGATTGAATATTGAAGGGAGCAGAAAAGAAAAACATAGCAGGCATATGAATTATCAATCAACATCGAACTGGTACGGTTATTCGCAGGACGTTGTTAGAGATATTGCAAAGGATATAGGAGCACCTATGGACATGTCCGGAGTGCAACAAAGATATTCCAAACTGAAACTGAACGTAACAAAAATGAGGTATACATATTTCCACCGTGAAAAGGGCGTGTATGGACTCTTTAGTTGTCTCTGTGAATAAGTGACCAAACCGTTTGCCTTATGATCTGAAGGTAGTAGGTTCGAATCCGGACCACGTCATTCGATTGATTTGTGAATTGTTTCCCCCAGAAACCCTATTATAATTCTTGATGAAACGACTGAGTTCGCGCTTTGAGCTATACTCCCAACAGGTGGCGTACAATTTTTGCGGAATTGGGCTAAGACATGTGAAGAAACACGGCTCAAATATGTCAGCCCTTCAGATTACAAACTTCCAAAAGAAAAATATAATTAAGACCTAAATATGTGCAAGTCTGTATGCGAGATATCATGGCAAAATAAATCTACTATTCAAACACACTACTGAGATCAGTGACGCGATAATGAACAGAAAAACAGCACAACTGGTACAGGCTAAATTGATGACTAACGAGCTTCGAATTTGCCCAGTTCGTGAAAACGGGTCCAGATTAAAGAGAAAGTTGCAATCACAATGTCTTCATTACCCTCGGGACGAAGCCAAGAGATTGGAGCAATGTAATGGCAGATCTTGAAATAAATCGTCTAATAGATAACGTCTAGGAATATGATGTTGATGAACAAATTGCTCTGCTTTGTGTCGAGAAACAAAGATGGGATTTTTGACCTCGCTTAGCAGACAGTTTCCATATAGCGAACAGATCTACAAAAATGTTCATTATGAGAATACAGGTTAGTACTACACGCTCTCAATGATAATAAACTTACAAACAGAAGTCTTAGAGAATCAGGATCAACTGTGATTCACTTCTTTTTCACCTTTCAACCCCCAAAGGTGCGCAGGTCTTCAACAAAATTTCCCTATCTCTTCCGCTCTCTTGCCATCCCTTCCAACTCATTCCATGATTTACCTATCCTTTTCCTATCAGTCTCCAGCTCTCTTCTCCTGGTATGTCTAGACCTTTCCCGATTCCTCTTTATCTGTGGGTTCCAAAACAGTGCCTGTTTTGCAATGCTTATGGTCGGTCTTCTCAATGTGTGTCCTATCCATCGCCAGTGTCTCTTCCTTAGCCCTTTCTCCACTGGTATCTGCTTAGTTCTTTCTCCACTGGTATCTGCTTAGTTCTTTCTCTACTGGTATCTGCTTAGTTCTTTCTCCACTGGTATCTGCTTAGTTCTTTCTCCACTGGTATCTGCTTAGTTCTTTCTATACTGGTATCTGCTTAGTTCTTTCTCCACTGGTATCTGCTTAGTTCTTTCTCCACTGGTATCTGCTTAGTTCTTTCTCCACTGGTATCTGCTTAGTTCTTTCTCTACTGGTATCTGCTTAGTTCTTTCTCCACTGGTATCTGCTTAGTTCTTTCTCCACTGGTATCTGCTAGCTCTTTCTCCACTGGTATCTGCTTAGTTCTTTCTCTACTGGTATCTGCTTAGTTCTTTCTCCACTGGTATCTGCTTAGTTCTTTCTCCACTGGTATCTGCTTAGTTCTTTCTCCACTGGTACCTGCTTAGTTCTTTCTCCACTGGTATCTGCTTAGTTCTTTCTCCACTGGTACCTGCTTAGTTCTTTCTCCACTGGTACCTGCTTAGTTCTTTCTCCACTGGTACCTGCTTAGTTCTTTCTCCACTGGTATCTGCTTAGTTCTTTCTCCACTGGTATCTGCTTAGTTCTTTCTCCACTGGTACCTGCTTAGTTCTTTCTCCACTGGTATCTGCTTAGTTCTTTCTCCACTGGTATCTGCTTAGTTCTTTCTCCACTGGTACCTGCTTAGTTCTTTCTCCACTGGTACCTGCTTAGTTCTTTCTCCACTGGTATCTGCTTAGTTCTTTCTCCACTGGTATCTGCATAGTTCTTTCTCCACTGGTATCTGCTTAGTTCTTTCTCCACTGGTATCTGCTTAGTTCTTTCTCCGCTGGTATCTGCTTAGTTCTTTCTCCACTGGTATCTGCTAGTTCTTTCTCCACTGGTATCTGCTTAGTTCTTTCTCCACTGGTATCTGCTTAGTTCTTTCTCCACTGGTATCTGCTTAGTTCTTTCTCCACTGGTATCTGCTTAGTTCTTTCTCCACTGGTATCTGCTTAGTTCTTTCTCCACTGGTATCTGCTTAGTTCTTTCTCTACTGGTATCTGCTTAGTTCTTTCTCCACTGGTATCTGCTTAGTTCTTTCTCCACTGGTATCTGCTTAGTTCTTTCTCCACTGGTATCTGCTTAGCCCTTTCTCCACTGGTATCTGCTTAGTTCTTTCTCCACTGGTATCTCCTTAGTTCTTTCTCCACTGGTATCTGCTTAGTTCTTTCTCCACTGGTATCTGCTTAGTTCTTTCTCTACTGGTATCTGCTTAGCCCTTTCTCCACTGGTATCTGCTTAGTTCTTTCTCCACTGGTATCTGCTTAGTTCTTTCTCCACTGGTATCTGCTTAGTTCTTTCTCTACTGGTATCTGCTTAGTTCTTTCTCTACTGGTATCTGCTTAGTTCTTTCTCCACTGGTATCTGCTTAGTTCTTTCTCCACTGGTATCTGCTTAGTTCTTTCTCCACTGGTATCTGCTTAGTTCTTTCTCCACTGGTATCTCCTTAGTTCTTTCTCCACTGGTATCTGCTTAGTTCTTTCTCCACTGGTATCTGCTTAGTTCTTTCTCCACTGGTATCTGCTTAGTTCTTTCTCTACTGGTATCTGCTTAGTTCTTTCTCCACTGGTATCTGCTTAGTTCTTTCTCCACTGGTATCTGCTTAGTTCTTTCTCTACTGGTATCTGCTTAGTTCTTTCTCCACTGGTATCTGCTTAGTTCTTTCTCTACTGGTATCTGCTTAGTTCTTTCTCCACTGGTATCTGCTTAGTTCTTTCTCCACTGGTATCTGCTTAGTTCTTTCTCCACTGGTATCTGCTTAGTTCTTTCTCTACTGGTATCTGCTTAGTTCTTTCTCCACTGGTATCTGCTTAGTTCTTTCTCTACTGGTATCTGCTTAGTTCTTTCTCCACTGGTATCTGCTTAGTTCTTTCTCCACTGGTATCTGCTTAGTTCTTTCTCTACTGGTATCTGCTTAGTTCTTTCTCCACTGGTATCTGCTTAGTTCTTTCTCCACTGGTATCTGCTTAGTTCTTTCTCTACTGGTATCTGCTTAGTTCTTTCTCCACTGGTATCTGCTTAGTTCTTTCTCTACTGGTATCTGCTTAGTTCTTTCTCCACTGGTATCTGCTTAGTTCTTTCTCCACTGGTATCTGCTTAGTTCTTTCTCCACTGGTATCTGCTTAGCCCTTTCTCCACTGGTATCTGCTTAGTTCTTTCTCCACTGGTATCTGCTTAGTTCTTTCTCCACTGGTATCTGCTTAGTTCTTTCTCTACTGGTATCTGCTTAGTTCTTTCTCCACTGGTATCTGCTTAGTTCTTTCTCCACTGGTATCTGCTTAGTTCTTTCTCTACTGGTATCTGCTTAGTTCTTTCTCCACTGTATCTGCTTAGTTCTTTCTCTACTGGTATCTGCTTAGTTCTTTCTCCACTGGTATCTGCTTAGTTCTTTCTCCACTGGTATCTGCTTAGTTCTTTCTCTGAGTTCCTCGTTCGTAATCTTATCATACCATCTCAGTCCCTCTATTTTACGTAAACATCAATTTATGAAGGGCTGTAGTGTTCTGGTGGTTTCTTTTATTGTCTTCCATGTTTCCGAACCATAGAACAACACTGACTTCACATTTGATTGAAAGATTCTCACCTTTGTGTTTGTTTTGATCTCTTTTGATTTCCGTATCGTACTCAATGCAATAAAGTTTACCCTTGTTTTTTGTATTCTTGACATCTTTGTTTGTTCCTCTTTCTGTGTCTATGTTGCAAACAAGATATCTGTGTGATTCTACATCATGTAGAGGTGTTTCCACATCCTGTGATTCACTAACTTCTGTCATATGGTTTAGTACCCTGTTTTCCCAGTGGATAGTTCATTTTGAGGAGAAAAAAGAAACAAAATCCCGTTTATATATTCAGTGTGCTCCATAGGTACATTGTCCCGTTTAGCTACATGAAAGTCTCACTATCAAAGTATTAACATGACAGCGCCAGCGCCAATTTTTAAATTGTCACCAATTCATAAAGTTCGTGTAGTATTCTTCAATCAAGATGGCTAGAGATTTGACTGCAATTGAAACTGCTCCCACCCGCAAGCTAGCTGTCACTGATTCTTCACCGTTCACACTCTAGCTGTCACTGACTTCACCACTCACACTCTAGCTGTCACTGACTTCACCGTTCACACTCTAGCTGCCGTTGAGTCTTCCCCGTCTACACTCTAGCTGTCCCTGATTCCTCGTCGTCTTCATCTAGTTGTCCCTTACTATTCCCCGTCTACACTCTAGCTGTCCCTGATTCTCCCCGTCTACACTATAGCTGTCTCTGATTCTTCTCCGTCCATAATCTAGCAGTCCCTGATTCTTCACCGTTAACACTCTAGCTGTCACTGACTTCACCACTCACACTCTAGCTGTCACTGAAACTTCATCGTTTACCCTATAGCTGTCCCTGATTTTCCATCGTCCACATGCTAATAACTTCTATCTTTCCACAGATGACAATCTAGCTTCCACTAACTCACCACCATCCATCTATATACTAGCTTCCACTAACTCACCACCATCTATCTATATACTAGCTTCCACTAACTCACCACCATCTATCTACATAATAGCTTCCACTAACTTACCACCATCTATCTATATACTAGCTTCCACTAACTCACCACCATCTATCTACATAATAGCTTCCACTAACTTACCACCATCTATCTATATACTAGCTTCCACTAACTCACCACCATCTATCTACATAATAGCTTCCACTAACTTACCACCATCTATCTATATACTAGCTTCCACTAACTTACCACCACCATCTATCTATATACTAGCTTCCACTAACTTACCACCACCATCTATCTATATACTAGCTTCCACTAACTTACCACCACCATCTATCTATATACTAGCTTCCACTAACTTACCACCACCATCTATCTATATACTAGCTTCCACTAACTTACCACCATCTATCTATATACTAGCTTCCACTAACTCACCACCATCTATCTATATACTAGCTTCCACTAACTCACCACCATCTATCTATATACTAGCTTCCACTAACTTACCACCACCATCTATCTATATACTAGCTTCCACTAACTCACCACCATCTATCTACATACTAGCTTCCACTAACTCACCACCACCATCTATCTATATACTAGCTTCCACTAACTTACCACCATATATCTACATACTAGCTTCCACTAATTCACCACCACCATCTATCTATATACTAGCTTCCACTAACTTACCACCATATATCTACATGCTAGCTTCCACTAACTTCATCGTCAGCAAGTAAGCTGCCACCGACTCTCACGATCTGTTATAACATAATCTACTTTGATCGATAATCAACAGCGGCCTATCTTATGACTACAATTGTTAAACTGTGCGTCACAACCAGCAACTACAACAACGAGTAACACACATTCGTCACACCACTATTGCATCCTAGTTTTTAAAAAATCGACTACACTAGCTAGAAATTCGATTAACAAGCATATCAGCACAGTTTCTGACAGCAAATTTGTTTTAAACATCTTCGAGTAAGTAACTAACTGCCTGAAGCTTGATAGTACTGTCGCACCAATATAATAACAGTGTAACAGTCTTGAGTTAGCTGCGATCAATCACTTCTTGAGTCGATGCCTGCAGAACATGCACAAGATGGGATAATGATCTTCAGACAAAGAAATTATAACAGGCGATATTTTTTTTATTGTTAAAGAATGTGGATGTGATATTATACATGCGACATTTCAACAGATATATGGATTGCCCAATAACTAGATTCAGCACGTATTTTGAACACCAGTAGATGTATGTTAAAAATAAAATGTAAAAAATAAAACTGAATTTTTTTTTTAATTAGAAAAAATTTGATAATATATTGTTAGGATAGAAATGTATTTCAGGTTTTGGTTAGTTTCGGAACGTTGAGGTATTTATATATATATACGGTTGACTGATTAACTTCACGTTGTGTCTATGAACTAACAAATTCTCAATAACATAGAAAATTAATAGCATATCCTTTACAGGACTTTGCGAATCAACCCCAACTTGTTAACACTGTTTGTATCTTTTCTTGGCATTATTACGTTCAGTAGTTTGCAATTGCTTTCTGAACGGGTGGTGTCATCGTCCTTTTGTAAAAATCCACTCGAAACAATTTGCAACCATAAGCTGTCCACAGCGTGATTCGAACTCGAACATCGGTTAATGAGCAATACTATCACTAAGCCGACAACGCCAACCTACTAACACTAAACGTTCTGAAACTACTACTAACATAACTAACAGCAAACGTTCAGGTTAATCTACTAACACTATACAAACTGAGCTAACGTGAACTGAAGCATAACTTACATGAGCAACACTAACATGAACTAACACTAACATGAACTAACACTTACATGAACTAATACTGACATGAACAAACACTGACAGAACTAACAAACATGAACTAATACTATGTGAACTAAGCGCTAATGATCTTACACTAACATGAACTAACACTAACATGAACTAACACTAACATGAACTAACACTAACATGAACAACACTAACATGAACTAACACTAACATGAACTAACACTGACATGAACTAACACTAACATGAACTAATACTAACAATGAATTACAATAACATGAACTAATATGAACTAACACTACATGAACTAACACTAACATGAACTAACACTGACATGAACTAACACTAACTAACACTAACATGAACTAACACTAACATGAACTAACACTAACATGAACTAACAGAACTAAACTAGCATGAACTAACATGAACTAACACTAACATGAACTAACACTAACATGAACTAATACTAACATGAACTAACACTAACAGGAACTAATACTAGCATGAACTAACATGAACTAACACTAACATGAACTAACACTAACATGAACTAACACTAACATGAACTAACATGAACTAACACTAACATGAACTAACATGAACTAACACAATGAACTAACTACATAACATGAACTAACACTAAATAAGCAACTAACATGAACTAACACTAACATGAACTAACACTAACATGAACTAACACTAACTACATGAACTAACACTAACATGAACTAACACTAACATGAACTAACACTAACATGAACTAACACTAACATGAACTAACACTAACATGAACTAACACTAACATGAACTAACACTAACATGAACTAACACTAACATGAACTAACACTAACATGAACTAACACTAACATGAACTACCCTAACAAACTAACACTAACTAACAACTAACATGAACTAACACTAACATGAACTAACACTAACATGAACTAGCACTAACATGAACTAACAATAACATGAACTAACACTAACATGAACTAACACTAACATAAACTAACACTAACATGAACTAACACTAACATGAACTAACACTAACATGAACTAACACTAACATGAACTAACATGAACTAACATGAACTAACACTAACATGAACTAACACTAACATGAACTAACACTAACATGAACTAACATGAACTAATACTAGCATGAACTAACATGAACTAACACTAACATGAACTAACACTAACATGAACTAATACTAACATGAACTAACACTAACATGAACTAACACTAACATGAACTAACATGAACTAATACTAGCATGAACTAACATGAACTAACACTAACATGAACTAACACTAACATGAACTAACACTAACATGAACTAACATGAACTAACACTAACATGAACTAACAGGAACTAATACTAGCATGAACTAACATGAACTAACACTAACATGAACTAACACTAACATGAACTAATACTAACATGAACTAACACTAACAGGAACTAATACTAGCATGAACTAACATGAACTAACACTAACATGAACTAACACTAACATGAACTAACACTAACATGAACTAACATGAACTAACACTAACATGAACTAACACTAACGGGAACTAATATTAGCATGAACTAACATGAACTAACACTAACATGAACTAACACTAACATGAACTAACACTAACATGAACTAACACTAACATGAACTAACACTAACATGAACTAACACTAACATGAACTAACACGAACATGAACTAACACTAACATGAACTAACAGGAACTAATACTAGCATGAACTAACATGAACTAACACTAACATGAACTAACACTAACATGAACTAACACTAACATGAACTAACACTAACATGAACTAACACTAACATAAACTAACACTAACATGAACTAACACTAACATGAACTAACACTAACATGAACTAACACTAACATGAACTAACACTAACATAAACTAACACTAACATAAACTAACACTAACATGAACTAACACTAACATGAACTAACACTAACATGAACTAACACTAACATGAACTAACACTAACATGAACTAACACTAACATAAACTAACACTAACATGAACTAACACTAACATGAACTAACACTAACATGAACTAACACTAACATGAACTAACACTAACATGAACTAACACTAACATGAACTAACACTAACATGAACTAACACTAACATGAACTAACACTAACATGAACTAACACTAACATGAACTAACACTAACATGAACTAACACTAACATAAACTAACATACTGACTAACATACTTTCCTGACATCTACAGAAGTGACAGAGGAATAAAATATTCAATTTTCATAACCCCCACATTCCACCGACCATGACCCTTAATCTCCCTCCCCAACAGCCCCTGTAGTCTACAACCATATTAAGCTTGCATTTATCCGAGAGAGGAGCCAAATTCACTTGGGTCTACCGCTGTCGAGACGTGTCGTTTGAAATCGGAATATCCTGGTAGCAATCGTTGATATAATAACTATTGATTCGTACTAGCAGAGTTTTGTTTATTCAGTTACACACGACTTAGCTCTAGGTACACGATTTCAAATCTGCTGCTTACAAGTTGCTTCCCATTTATCTTCAAAGACATTATGGAAATGTTACACTACTGTTGGTCCGGATTCGAAGAGCCTGAACTGAACTGTTCCTCAAGGGCTGGGTATATATGGATTCAGTCGTCATTAGTAGCTTAAACCGATGGCATATCATTCCGGGCAGACCCCTAGGTGCTCAGTCTCCCCTAACACATATAGAAGAGTATGCACACTGAAGGTTCATTTGGCTTGTTGGTTAAACACACTCCTCACTCTGCCCATTAGGCATCCAGTTCTACTAGCGCAAAGTGTAATTCCAAACTTCATTTATCGCTGGATAGATTCAATTTGAATTATATTTATTAAGTTTAATTGTTACTCCTTATCCATCCTCATCTCTCCGACAATCAATGATGTTGATGCAATCATGTCCGCTCTCTAATTCCCTCATAGACGACATAAAATATCGTTAAAGACGACATCCACTCATATTGCAAGCTTCTATTTTTTACCATACGAAACATCCACTGAGAGTCAGAGGCTACAGTAAAATCACAATTAGACAGAACCTTACAATTCACCATTGGGCAGAAACCTACAATTCACCATTGGGCAGAATCCTACAATTCACCTGTGGGCAGAATCCTACAAATCACCATGGACAGAATCTTACAAATCACCATTGGACAGAACCCTAAAAATCACCATTAGACAGCACCCTACAATTCACCATTGGACAGAATCCTACAATTCACTGTTAGACAGAATCCTACAAATCACCATCTTCAGGTTCTGCACAGAAGACTATTGACGACAAGCCCATCTCTACAAAATGAAACCTGGTCTAACTAACCAGCATCCGTTTCAAAATGGTACACATATTGCAGAACATATTCTGAAACATGTCCCATCTTCAATGACTTGAGATCCCATACTTGATCCAGTGAAACTAATTTGAAAGGAAAGTTGTTGGCATTTGGGGATCCCATACTTGATCCAGTGAAACTAATTTGAAAGGAAAGTTGTTGGCATTTGGGCCGCCGATGTGTTGTCAGTGCTCGCAAGGGAAGCAAAGAATAGTAACACTGCGACACACAAGATATACCGTAAGAGGTAGGGCCTAGGGAAGCTATCCTAGTAAATAGGATGCGTCGCAGAAATCAAAAGTGCTGGCCTACTTGTAGTCACATAACTGGCACAACGTCAAATTACTTATAGGCTCGGATCACACATAAATCACAAAGATTTATTTAACAAATGGTTGGTATGGAACGTTTGAAGAAGTTGGCATCTGAGAAAATCTTCTGCTGTTCATGAACGTAACTCAATTCATTGTTTAGAATTCTGCTGAGCATAAGGAACTGATTACGTAAGGAAAGCATGCATGATGTCTTCTGCGGACTTCTGGATTCATGGACGCAACTACTCTCGCTGTTTTGACTTTTGAGCATAGGAAACTAATTCCAAAAAGGAAGCATCCCACCCTAGAGGACACCCTGATAACCACTGGATTCAAGTAGCAAAATTTGTCTCGCTGTTTAGACTATGCATTAGGGAATTCTAACCCGAAACAAATGCTTGCAGAAAACCGATGCACCAGGCCGTAAGGTGCATAACATGGTGCAACGACTCCTCACAATGAGGAAGGGGATAACAGATTCTACGGTCGCCAATCTGCCTAGGAGATTCAGCCACGCAGTAAGAATGTCAGACCTACCATCACAAGGGTGGCCAAAACTTACTGCGGAAAGAGGTCGGCCCAAACGGGGAAGCAGAAATCATAGGAATTATATCCTGCAGAAATGCCCTCAGTATGCAGATTTGAGAAGAAAGAGGTGGCCCACTTACACCAGCGGTCAAGACAAACTGTATGGCGTAGCTGATAATCTGAGGCAGACGGCTGCCTTTATTAAAGAATCCGAAATCCCAATCTAGTGAGAACTCAGAAGAAGAAAAAGAAGACTATGCATAGGAAAATGATCAATTCAGAAGAATATTCAGCAAAATAAAAACAATTCTTATTATTATTATTGTTCTTCATTCCCATTCAGGTTATTGACTAGACGTATTCCTCTTCGTTCCTCGTGGAGCATAATGACTCAACAGTTGTTCTCCCTTTTCCCCGGTCTTTGACTATTTTCTTGATGGTCTCCCAAGATAGTCGAGCACCCCTTATTTCCTCAAGAACGTCTCCAGGTCTGGTCTGGGCGTCTGTTGGAGATCTTTCTATTGGTTTATTTCTTTCTCTTTGACTTATGTCAGTCTTATGGAGATTTATGTCTGTTTGTTGGAGATTTAAGTCTGTCTGTTGGAGATTTGAGTCTGTCTGTTGGAGATTTAAATCTGTCTCTTGGAGATTTAAGTCTGTCTGTTGGAAATTTATGTCTGTTGGAGATTTAAGTCTGTCTGTTGGAGATTTAAGTCTGTCTGTTGGAGATTTAAGTCTGTCTGTTGGAGATTTATGTCTGTCTGTAGGAGAATTATGGCTGCATATTTGAGAGTTATGACTGTCTGTTGTAGATATATGTCTGTCTGTTGGAGATTTATGACTATTTTTTGGAGACACCTCTATTTGTTGGAGATTATAAATGTTTGTTGAAGATTTATGTCTGTTGGAGATTTGTGTCTGTCTGTTGGAGACATGTCTGTCTGTTGGAGATCTATGGCTGTATATTGGAGATTTATGACGGTCTGTTGGAGATCTATGACTGTCTGTTGGAGATCTATGACTGTCTGTTGGAGATCTATGACTGTCTGTTGGAGATCTATGACTGTCTGTTGGAGATCTATGTCTGTTGGAGATTTATATCTGTTGGAGATTTATGTCTGTTGGAGATTTATGTCTGTTGGAGATCTATGACTGTCTGTCAGAGATGTATATCTGTCTGCCAGAGACATAGGTATGTTTTATTTTGAGTTTTAGTTTGGAATATTGTAACTGCAGTTTTGTCATGTCCATAGATGTTTGTTGATTGTGCCTACTCATATACCTGATGTGATTTTCTTTTATGGTCACTCCATTCTTCAATTCAAGTTCTTGCAATCTAGCAGTTGACATGGATTTATTTAGATCATGGGTTCACAAAGTGGGCAGTAACGCCGTCCAGTGGGCGCTGAAGCCTTCCAGGGGGCGATAGTGGGTTCAGAAACATTTGGGGAGTTTTTTCCGTGATTTTACTATTGAATAATCATTAAAAATGTGAATTCTGCATTTTAATTCACATTATCCACATCTTTCACGATCCATTTTCTTTCATCAATTTTCTTTTTCTTGTATATAATCATTTGAAAGTTGACCATGTATTACAGAAATATATAAGAATTTTTTTCTTATATCTAAGTGAAAATAGAGCATGTATGTGGGGGTGGGGGGCATTGTCAAACTGTTGTAATGGGAGGTCGTGCGTGTAGGCAGGGATCTTTCGTGGTTTACCAACAGCGCTTCTAAGACTTATTCCTGTCTGATGACAACTGAAGGTAGTGTCATTTGAATTATCTGTTGATTAACGAAAAGACTTGAAGAAGTTGACTTTGCGGACAATATAGCACTGGTAGAACTACACTACGAGAAAACAGAACTAGTGGATTGGCTACAGTCAGTAAGTTCACAAACTAAAACTAACAAAACATGGTAATGAGCATACATGTCCAAAATACAGAGGAGATTAATGTTAGAAGGAGAAAAGATACAGAAGTTGGAAGAGTTCAAATATTTAGGCAGTTAAGTGCATCCGAGGTCCCTACTAATGTAGCGCATCCGAGGTCCCTACTAATGTAGCGCATCCGAGGTCCCTACTAATGTAGCGCATCCGAGGCCCCTACTTATGTAGCGCATCCGAGGCCCCTACTAATGTAGCGCATCCGAGGCCCCTACTAATGTAGCGCATCCCAAACCGAAGTTGTTAGACTAAGAAATGTCCGAATCTGTCCTGCTGACAGTCAGACACGTTCATTTCCATCGCGTGTACGTCTTTAATGATCTGTTTAACGTCGTACATTTGTCTTTAATGATCTGTTTAACGTCGTACATTTGTCTTTAATGAACTGTTGAACGTCGTACGTCTTTAATGATCTGTTTAACGTCGTACGTCTTTAATGATCCGTTTAACGTCGTACATTTGTCTTTAATGATCTGTTTAACGTCGTACGTCTTTAATGATCTGTTTAACGTCGTACATTTGTCTTTAATGATCTGTTTAACGTCGTACATTTGTCTTTAATGATCTGTTTAACGTCGTACATTTGTCTTTAATGATCTGTTTAACGTCGTACGTCTTTAATGATCTGTTTAACGTCGTACATTTGTCTTTAATGATCTGTTTAACGTCGTACGTCTTTAATGATCTGTTTAACGTCGTACGTCTTTAATGATCTGTTTAACGTCGTACGTCTTTAATGATCTGTTTAACGTCGTACATTTGTCTTTAATGATCTGTTTAACGTCGTACATTTGTCTTTAATAATCTGTTTAACGTCGTACGTCTTTAATGATCTGTTTAACGTCGTACATTTGTCTCTAATGATCTGTTTAACGTCGTACGTCTTTAATGATCTGTTTAACGTCGTACGTCTTTAATGATCTGTTTAACGTCGTACGTCTTTAATGATCTGTTTAACGTCGTACATTTGTCTTTAATGATCTGTTTAACGTCGTACGTCTTTAATGATCTGTTTAACGTCGTACATTTGTCTTTAATGATCTGTTTAACGTCGTACGTCTTTAATGATCTGTTTAACGTCGTACATTTGTCTTTAATGATCTGTTTAACGTCGTACATTTGTCTTTAATGATCTGTTTAACGTCGTACATTTGTCTTTAATGATCTGTTTAACGTCGTACATTTGTCTTTAATGATCTGTTTAACGTCGTACATTTGTCTTTAATGATCTGTTTAACGTCGTACATTTGTCTTTAATGATCTGTTTAACGTCGTACATTTGTCTTTAATGATCTGTTTAACGTCGTACATTTGTCTTTAATGATCTGTTTAACTTCGTACGTCTTTAATGATCTGTTTAACGTCGTACATTTGTCTTTAATGATCTGTTTAACGTCGTACGTCTTTAATGATCTGTTTAACGTTGTACGTCTTTAATGATCTGTTTAACGTCGTACATTTGTCTTTAATGATCTGTTTAACGTCGTACGTCTTTAATGATCTGTTTAACATCGTACGTCTTTAATGATGTGTTTAACGTCGTACATTTGTCTTTAATGATATGTTTAACGTCGTACGTCTTTAATGATCTGTTTAACGTCGTACGTCTTTAATGATCTGTTTAACGTCGTACGTCTTTAATGATCTGTTTAACGTCGTACGTCTTTAATGATCTGTTTAACGTCGTACGTCTTTAATGATCCGTTTAACGTCGTACATTTGTCTTTAATGATCTGTTTAACGTCGTACATTTGTCTTTAATGATCTGTTTAACGTCGTACGTCTTTAATGATCTGTTTAACGTCGTACATTTGTCTTTAATGATTTAATGATCTGTTTAACGTCGTACATTTGTCTTTAATGATCTGTTTAACGTCGTACATTTGTCTTTAATGATCTGTTTAACGTCGTACATTTGTCTTTAATGATCTGTTTAACGTCGTACATTTGTCTTTAATGATCTGTTTAACGTCGTACGTCTTTAATGATCTGTTTAACGTCGTACGTCTTTAATGATCTGTTTAACGTCGTACGTCTTTAATGATCTGTTTAACGTCGTACGTCTTTAATGATCTGTTTAACGTCGTACGTCTTTAATTATCTGTTTAACGTCGTACGTCTTTAATGATCTGTTTAACGTCGTACATTTGTCTTTAATGATCTGTTTAACGTCGTACGTCTTTAATGATCTGTTTAACGTCGTACATTTGTCTTTAATGATCTGTTTAACGTCGTACATTTGTCTTTAATGATCTGTTTAACGTCGTACATTTGTCTGTAATGATCTGTTTAACGTCGTACATTTGTCTTTAATGATCTGTTTAACGTCGTACATTTGTCTTTAATGATCTGTTTAACGTCGTACATTTGTCTTTAATGATCTGTTTAACGTCGTACATTTGTCTTTAATGATCTGTTTAACGTCGTACATTTGTCTGTAATGATCTGTTTAACGTCGTACATTTGTCTTTAATGATCTGTTTAACGTCGTACATTTGTCTTTAATGATCTGTTTAACGTCGTACATTTGTCTTTAATGATCTGTTTAACGTCGTACATTTGTCTTTAATGATCTGTTTAACGTCGTACGTCTTTAATGATCTGTTTAACGTCGTACATTTGTCTTTAATGATCTGTTTAACGTCGTACGTCTTTAATGATCTGTTTAACGTCGTACATTTGTCTTTAATGATCTGTTTAACGTCGTACATTTGTCTTTAATGATCTGTTTAACGTCGTACGTCTTTAATGATCTGTTTAACGTCGTACGTCTTTAATGATCTGTTTAACGTCGTACATTTGTCTTTAATGATCTGTTTAACGTCGTACGTCTTTAATGATCTGTTTAACGTCGTACATTTGTCTTTAATGATCTGTTTAACGTCGTACGTCTTTAATGATCTGTTTAACGTCGTACATTTGTCTTTAATGATCTGTTTAACGTCGTACATTTGTCTGTAATGATCTGTTTAACGTCGTACGTCTGTAATGATCTGTTTAACGTCGTACATTTGTCTTTAATGATCTGTTTAACGTCGTATATTTGGGCTTGCATCTACGCCAACGAGCCTTTTGTACTTTCCATGCTTTCTGACTGAGTGCGGCGTTCCTTTTGCACCGTATGATAAACACTCTTTAGTGATATTTCTAATGCTATATATTTTGGTTTGGATCTACGCCAAAGAGCATTTACTACTTTGCAAATTTTTCTGACTGGGCAAGGTCGTTCTGGTTTAGAAACATTTACAAGCCTTCTAGGACTGGTCATTGGAACGGTCACTTGTCGGCTGCTTCGTGCGTTGATTGCTCTTTAACGATTATTTTTCGCCGTGGTTTTGGATTAAATTACAAAGGTTCAATCACTGCTGGATCATTGATTAAAAAAAACGCTGTAGGTGGACATAGTAAACCGTTAAGAAATGTATATCATGCATCACTTGACGTGGTACATCACACGAGTCTTGTTCTACATCGATACATATTGCTTACTGTTGGCAACTATAGCGTAGGTGTTATCACGTTTGTGACATGAGTATAAATGTTATAATTGGATTACTATTTCTGATTTAATTATCTTTGTGCTATGTATAAACGTTACATGCATATTTCTGTTTTTACAACTCCTGACTTCTAAACGCGCTAGGAATTCAAAATCAGTAAAATATTAGCATTGGTTATTGGTTACTAAAATGACGTCATTGCACTCCGGGCAGACCCATAGGTGCTCAGTCTCCCCAACAGATATCGAAGAGTATGCATACTGATGGTTCCTGTTGCTCGCTGATTAAACACACCTCTCAATTTGCCTCTCAGGCATCCAGTTCGACTTGAACAACAGGTAACTCCAAACTGCCTAAATCGCTTGATCGATTCAACATCGATTTTAGTGTTCTCATCCAACAAACAGTCGCGAAGAGATCGAAGAACATCCCCCTTATCCATCTTCAACTCCCCAACAATCGATGCTGTTGATGCAAGCCTGTCCGCTCTCTGATTACCGTAAACACCCGCATGCCCAGGACAGTATATCCACGTAAGCCGCTGGAGGTTATAAACTTCTATAGACGACATCCACTGATACCGAAACCTGCCCTTCTGGATCATGTGAAGCATCGACTGAGAGTCAGATACAACAACTGTCCCAGTAAATGAAGTCCCAGAAATCCAATGGAGGGCAGCAGTGACGGCCTCAACCTCCATCCTCATACTAGAAGTAGTTGTCCTGTATGCCCTACTTCGCTCTGCAACAACCCTACCATGCGCATTAGCCAAAGAAACCCCAGCCGCACTTCTCACCACGTTGAACCGACCCATCGGTATATACAACAACATCATCATCCCTTGCATTATCAAAATTATAGCATATCATGATCAGATTGGTTATTAGTTACTAAACTGGCGCCATTGCACTCCGGGCAGACCTATAGCTGCTCAGTCTCCCCCAAAAGATATCGAAGAGTTTGCACACCGATGGTTCCCGTGGCTCGCAAGTTAAACAAACTCCTCACTCTGCCTCTCAGGCACCAAGTTCTACTTGTACAACGGATAAATCCAAACTGCTTAAATCGCTGGATCGATTCAACATCTATTTTGACATCGTTATCTAACAGACAATCACGTAAAGGACGAAGAACATCTCCCTTATCCATCTTCAACCCCCAACAATCGGGTCTGTTGATACAAGCCTATCTGCTCTCACATTGCCGCAAACACCAGCATGCCCATGTGCAGAAACACTGTAGAATTACATTACTGTTGAAACAGAATATTCAAACAGTTTCCAGCGTAATTTGACTGAGAAACAAGCGAATAATAGTTGGAATCTAACACTGTCCAAATTGAAATCTAACTTGCAATTTGCATATTTTCTACCTCATTATACAAGCGTTAAGCATGTCCCTAGAGATCTATCTATCTATATCCTCTTCATGTCTTCTTTGATACAGACGGATTTTACAAGAGATTTACATTGCTGCCGTTCTGACACCCTTTTACTAAATGCTTGCCGTGTCAGAAGACAATTCTTTAACTCTCTTTCAACAGTTCTTCTCAAAGTTTTCTTTGGACGTTCAGGATTTCTTTTCCCATCTGCTATTTATTAGAGGGCCGCCCAAATCAATGCCCATACTGGCATACTACATATATGCACAATCCACAACCGTCTTCGTCTTTAATTGGTTTCGAATGATGCCCCGTTTGTTCGTTTCAAAAGCTCTTCATTTGGTGCCGTATCTGTTCAAAAAATGTCAAGTTTCGTGCCTAGGGATGAACGCAATTAAACAGATTACTTATGAATGCAGTTCGTTCTTCTCTTGGTTTTTTTTTAAACATTTATTCCTATAACTAATTAGATTTATTTTTGGCTATCAATAAATCAAATGCAATAATATTAGACGGTACTACATACAATAATGAAAACAACTAGGAGAAGTAAGCAAGTTATCACGTTGGACCATCAAATGATAAAAATAGCAGAACAGTTCACCTATTTGAGTAGCAATTTTGACAGCATGGAAAATATCAACAACAACAAAAATTTAAAAAAACCCAACAACCTGACATTATAATTATGCTACAAATTATGAAAGCAATATCAAGTACAATTTATTTTTCGATCCAGAAGCACTTGAGCTTTCAGCTCTTCGGCTCAGTGCTATGGCCATAGTAATCCTTCGGTTCGGTGCCACGAACACCATAAATATGGAGAACCTGTGGCTTTTCTGCCAGCACGCGGAATTGAACCGCACTCACAGAGGGTTTGTCACCCGTCGTCCAACGCGATACGAACACTCTGGGCAGGCGGGCAAAAAGTACAAATAAGGATATAGAGCTCTAAGTTATATAGTTTAAAAACTAAATAGCGAATTTTCAATTTCAATGTTTATCAATCCTAACACAAGCCATCGATAGATGGAAAGTGAATAAAGATATAGATAGTAAGTTGAGTACGTTTGATAATAGATGTCTGAGAAAATTAATAAACTTAAAATGGGACAAATTCATGAGAAGGGATGAAATCAGAAAAATGTCCGACCAGCCACTAGTAACAACTGTTATAAAAAGAGATATAAATTGGTGTACTTTGAGAAGAAATGACCAAGGAATCACAAAGCATGCACTGTAGTGGGAGGCAAAGGGTTAAAAGAAAAATAACTCCTTAGGAAAACTCTGAAGCTAATTGAGAAAGGTAAGAACTATCTAACTCCCTTCCATAGACAAGATGGAAATAGTTACCCAGGATAGAGCAGTATGGAGAAATTACTTGCAGGCATAATGTAACGTATAACGGTACGAATGGAATAAAGTAATAATAATACAATGAGAAGAAATGATCAAAGACTCACAAAGCGGGCAGTGAAGTAGGAGGCAAAAAGGGTCAAGAAAGAAAGAAAGAACATAGGTAAACCCTGAAAAGAACTCTACTGAGAAAGGCGAAAAAATCGCACTGAATTCCAAAGAAGAGTTTGTGCGAGTTGCCAGGATAGAGTGGTATGGAGAAGCTGCTTGCAGGTCTTATGTAACATATAACGAACGGTGCGAGAGGAGTACAACTACCTACCCTCCGTGCCCTAAAGTATTGATGAGTTTAAGAAATGACTGTGCGGCTTCATCATGATGAAAGAAAACTTGTTACGTGTCCCTCTCCACTCTCATCTCGCCCTAAGGCGTTGAGAGTGAGGTAAACGCAGTTTTGAGGACAGAGTATACATAGCGATCGGTATATGGACATCGCTGCTGTCGTTGAGAGAGCGACATTCACTTGGCCAGTCAACAAGAAATGATAGTTCATAGTCTTCGTCATGTGGATGTCAAGTACAAGAGAAACTACTTGGCCAGTCAACAAGAAATGATAGTTCATAGTCTTTGTCATGTGGATGTCAAGTACAAGAGAAACTACTTGGCCAGTCAACAAGAAATTATAGTTCATAGTCTTTGTCATGTGGATGTCAAGTACAAGAGAAACTACTTGGCCAGTCAACATGAAATGATAGTTCATAGTCTTCGTCATGTGGATGTCAAGTACAAGAGAAACTACTTGGCCAGTCAACAAGAAATGACAGTTCATAGTCTTCGTCATGTGGATGTCAAGTACAAGAGAAACTACTTGGCCAGTCAACAAGAAATGATAGTTCATAGTCTTTGTCATGTGGATGTCAAGTACAAGGGAAACTACTTGGCCAGTCAACAAGAAATGACAGTTCATAGTCTTCGTCATGTGGATGTCAAGTACAAGAGAAACTACTTGGCCAGTCAACAAGAAATGATAGTTCATAGTCTTCGTCATGTGGATGTCAAGTACAAGAGAAACTACTTGGCCAGTCAACAAGAAATGATAGTTCATAGTCTTTGTCATGTGGATGTCAAGTACAAGGGAAACTACTTGGCCAGTCAACAAGAAATGATAGTTCATAGTCTTCGTCATGTGGATGTCAAGTACAAGGGAAACTACTTGGCCAGTCAACAAGAAATGATAGTTCATAGTCTTCGTCATGTGGATGTCAAGTACAAGGGAAACTACTTGGCCAGTCAACAAGGAATGACAATTCATAGTCTTCGTCATGTGGATGTCAAGTACAAGGGAAACTACTTGGCCAGTCAACAAGAAATGATAGTTCATAGTCTTTGTCATGTGGATGTCAAGTACAAGAGAAACTACTTGGCCAGTCAACAAGAAATGATAGTTCATAGTCTTTGTCATGTGGATGTCAAGTACAAGAGAAACTACTTGGCCAGTCAACAAGAAATGATAGTTCATAGTCTTCGTCATGTGGATGTCAAGTACAAGAGAAACTACTTGGCCAGTCAACAAGAAATGATAGTTCATAGTCTTCGTCATGTGGATGTCAAGTACAAGAGAAACTACTTGGCCAGTCAACAAGAAATGATAGTTCATAGTCTTCGTCATGTGGATGTCAAGTACAAGGGAAACTACTTGGCCAGTCAACAAGAAATGACAGTTCATAGTCTTCGTCATGTGGATGTCAAGTACAAGAGAAACTACTTGGCCAGTCAACAAGAAATGACAGTTCATAGTCTTCGTCATGTGGATGTCAAGTACAAGAGAAACTACTTGGCCAGTCAACAAGAAATGATAGTTCATAGTCTTCGTCATGTGGATGTCAAGTACAAGGGAAACTACTTGGCCAGTCAACAAGAAATGACAGTTCATAGTCTTCGTCATGTGGATGTCAAGTACAAGAGAAACTACTTGGCCAGTCAACAAGAAATGATAGTTCATAGTCTTCGTCATGTGGATGTCAAGTACAAGAGAAACTACTTGGCCAGTCAACATGAAATGATAGTTCATAGTCTTTGTCATGTGGATGTCAAGTACAAGAGAAACTACTTGGCCAGTCAACAAGAAATGATAGTTCATAGTCTTCGTCATGTGGATGTCAAGTACAAGAGAAACTACTTGGCCAGTCAACAAGAAATGATAGTTCATAGTCTTTGTCATGTGGATGTCAAGTACAAGGGAAACTACTTGGCCAGTCAACAAGAAATGATAGTTCATAGTCTTTGTCATGTGGATGTCAAGTACAAGAAACTACCACATTTGACTTATCTCCCATGAAAATTGTTTTCATCAAAACAATAAGAATTGCACAAAAGACGTTGTAGTTATTTGTTATAGGAACTGTCTCTGCCGGTAGGAAGGATCATGTGCTACAGGTGACATCCAATATTCATCTGTTTACTGATGGCAGCATCAAGATTAAAAACAATACTAACATATAGACAAGAAATGTAAGAGCAATGGCTCAGGCAGGAAAATTGGAAACCATCAAACAACAGATGAAAATAATGAATTTCAACATTTTAGGCGTATATGAGATGAGATGACTCGATGGCGGAGAGAGGCTTTGAGATAATTATAAGATCATTTACTCAGGAGGAAATACACATAACAGAGTGGTAGAAAAAATAGATTCAGAAAGATCAAAAGGGTTGAAAGAATTCTTGACAATTTCAGACTGAGTTACGTTAGGGAAATTAAATAGACGATTCATAGATAGTAATGCTGCTCATATTTATCCAGCAGCAACAGGCAGCTCAGAGGAAAGCACATATAAATTTTACAATGAGAATGAGATGGCCATGGAACAGTGCTAACGACATGAGATGACAGTATTCAACGGAGAGATTAATGCTAAGGATGAAAGTAGGCAAGTGAAAATACTTACTGGTGGATGTGAACTGGGCAGCAGAGATGATAGAGCGGTTAGCCTGACTGATTGGACAAGAGCACAGGGTATGATCGTAAGAAACACATTTTGTTAAACAACATCCCATATGCATGCAGACTTGGAAGATTAGACAATGCTTATAATCAAACTTACTATATTGAAATCCCTGTAAGAAACACCTTTTGTTAAACAACATCCCATATGCATGCAGACTTGGAACAATACTTATAATCAAACTTACTATATTGAAATCCCTATAAGATTTAAGGACGGTTTGCTAACTGCTAAAGCAAGACATGGGACAGACTGCAACAGTGACTAGGAAGCAGTAATTGCGAAATTTAGAATATAAGTCAATCAAAGTAAAGACGGCTTCACAAAACATCACACTAGATTTAGCATTACTGAGATCAAACAAAGAAATGAAGGAGATATACATACTGTATGGTAGTTCGGAATTGATACCAAGTTTAACAAAAATGGAAAGTATTGATGAACAGTGGGAATTGCTAAATAAATCGGTGCACTAAACATCATCTGAATCATGTATGACATATAGCACACTATAAAGAACAAAAGGATAAGAAAAGAAAGTTTACAGTTAACAAATATAAGAAGAAATAAGAACTGCAGAATATGACAGACTAAAATAAAAAATAAAAGATAAATGAAGGACAGAGGAATAGGATTGGCTCAATCTGAGATGTAGTGAGCTTAACAACATAAAAAGGACACATATTTTTGTAAAGACATAAATTAAATCACGGAGAAGAATACACACGGACTTAGATGTCTGAAATCTAAAGAAGGTGCGATATTAATGGATAAAGAAAACATAATAGAAAGATGGACGGAATACATCGGGTAGTTTTAAGATGATAACATGTCAGACGTAAATGAGAAGAATGATAAGCAGAATAAAACCAGAAATTGATGACTATTAGTTTTGGTTTGCTGAAGGCAAGATGCTATATGCAATATGTATGATATAAGAACATCATCATCATCAAGGTGCGTATCCTTTATAGGACGTTGCTCTCTTTGCAGCACATCTGAAATTCACTCTGTCTCTTGCCAGTTCACCCACTTCGTCGATGGTCATGTTAATGGTTTCTTTAATATCTTGTAGCCATCTTCTTCTTAGTCTGCCTCTGCCTCCTGGGACCCTACTTACTTACTTAATCCCGTCATGCCTAGTGACACATGGGGCTTCAGAAAGGACTTTCCATGCTCTCCTGTCCCGTGCAACCTTCAGCGCAGAGCCCCACGTCAGAGATGCGGTGTCCAGTTCCTCTTCCATCATGCGCCTCCATGTTGTCCGTGGTCTGCCTTTATTTCTCTTTCCTTCTGGTGTCAAAGTGAGGGCTACCCTTGCAGGCATTTCTTGTCTCATTCTCATAACACATAACATGTCCTGGGACCCTGCCCTCTAGTATTGTTCTTTCCAGGCCATCGTGACGCTTGATATAAGGACACGATTCGAAAATACACTAGAAGTAAAAACAGATCTATACTTGTGTTTTATAGACTACATCAAGGCGTTCAATGAAGTAAAAACAGATCTATACTTGTGTTTTATAGACTACACCAAGGCGTTCAATGAAGTAAAAACAGATCTATACTTGTGTTTTATAGACTACACCAAGGCGTTCAATGAAGTAAAAACAGATCTATACTTGTGTTTTATAGACTACATCAAGGCGTTCAATGAAGTAAAAACAGATCTATACTTGTGTTTTATAGACTACATCAAGGCGTTCAATGAAGTAAAAACAGATCTATACTTGTATTTTATAGACTACATCAAGGCGTTCAATGAAGTAAAAACAGATCTATACTTGTGTTTTATAGACTACATCAAGGCGTTCAATGAAGTAAAAACAGATCTATACTTGTGTTTTATAGACTACATCAAGGCGTTCAATGAAGTAAAAACAGATCTATACTTGTGTTTTATAGACTACATCAAGGCGTTCAATGAAGTAAAATCATCAATATCTTTCCAAAATGTTCAAGAGCTTAAGTATCGACAGCAAAGATCTAAGAGTCATTCAGAACATATATTGATAACAAACAACAGTCATTAGAGTAGATAAATAGATATGAGCTCTGAATCAGATCAAAAAGATAGTTGTGCAAGGATGGGTATTATCTGATTATCGTATTATCTGTATGAAATGAACACATTTTGAGATATCAATAAATGAGATGGCTGGAATAGTAGTCAAATATGATATGATATAAAACATAATCAAAATACTTGAGATATCGTTACGACACTGTCATAATGGTATAAATTGAGAGTTGTAGAAACAAATGAACATAGTGGTGAAAGAAAGCAACAACCAAAGGTTTGAGTTTGTGAAATAAGGAGACGGTAGTGATGTCTATTGTCTATCCCCAGGTGAATGATGGAATTGCTTGTCCACTCTTGCCGTGTAGTAGTGGGAGCTTTAATTTGCGTTCTATGGCCAGATGAGTTGCCCTTGTTGTTTTACATCCGTGTTTATTTAGTGTGGTCTTGATATTGTCTATCCCCAGGTGAATGATGGAATTGCTTGTCCACTCTTGCCGTGTAGTAGTGGGAGCTTTAATTTGCCGTTCTATGGCCAGATGAGTTGCCCTTGTTGTTTAACATCCGTGTTTATTTAGTGTGGTCTTGATATTGTCTATCCCCAGGTGAATGATGGAATTGCTTGTCCACTCTTGCCGTGTAGTAGTTGGGAGCTTTAATTTGCCGTTCTATGGTCAGATGAGTTGCCTTTGTTGTTTTACATCCGTGTTTATTTAGTGTGGTCTTGATATTGTCTATCTATCTTGTTTTCTTGGTCTTCCCTTGGCTCTTTTCTCATCTCTTTTATTGCATGTTTTTATTGCTGGTTGGTTGTATTTCATTCTCATTAAATGTCCACAACCACTACATTTGTTGTCTTTCAATGTATACGGTGCATGAAATTATGCACATTCTGCTTCTGATTTCCTCGTTTCGTAGTTTATCTTTCCTGGTGACCTCCACCACCTTCCTCAAGCATTTCATTTCACAAGTGGGGATCTTTCTATGATGTGTTACAGTCAGAGACCCCACCACCACCTTCCTCAAGCATTTCATTTCACACGTGGGGATCTTTCTATGATGTGTTACAGTCAGAGACCCCGCCATCACCTTCCTCAAGCATTTCAAACGTGGGGATCTTTCTATGATGTGTTACAGTCAGAGACCCCGCCATCACCTTCCTCAAGCATTTCAAACGTGGGGATCTTTCTATGATGTGTTACAGTCAGAGACCCCGCCATCACCTTCCTCAAGCATTTCATTTCAAACGTGGGGATCTTTCTATGATGTGTTACAGTCAGAGACCCCGCCACCACCTTCCTCAAGCATTTCATTTCACACGTGGGGATCTTTCTATGATGTGTTACAGTCAGAGACCCCGCCATCACCTTCCTCAAGCATTTCAAACGTGGGGATCTTTCTATGATGTGTTACAGTCAGAGACCCCGCCATCACCTTCCTCAAGCATTTCATTTCATACGTGGGGATCTTTCTATGATGTGTTACAGTCAGAGACCCCGCCATCACCTTCCTCAAGCATTTCATTTCATACGTGGGGATCTTTCTATGATGTGTTACAGTCAGAGACCCCACCATCACCTTCCTCAAGCATTTCATTTCAAACGTGGGGATCTTTCTATGATGTGTTACAGTCAGAGACCCCGCCATCACCTTCCTCAAGCATTTCATTTCAAACGTGGGGATCTTTCTATGATGTGTTACAGTCAGAGACCCCGCCATCACCTTCCTCAAGCATTTCATTTCATACGTGGGGATCTTTCTATGATGTGTTACAGTCAGAGACCCCGCCATCACCTTCCTCAAGCATTTCATTTCACAAGTGGGGATCTTTCTATGATGTGTTACAGTCAGAGACCCCGCCATCACCTTCCTCAAGCATTTCATTTCATACGTGGGGATCTTTCTATGATGTGTTACAGTCAGAGACCCCGCCACCACCTTCCTCAAGCATTTCATTTCACATGTGGGGATCTTTCTATGATGTGTTACAGTCAGAGACCCCGCCATCACCTTCCTCAAGCATTTCATTTCATACGTGGGGATCTTTCTATGATGTGTTACAGTCAGAGACCCCGCCATCACCTTCCTCAAGCATTTCATTTCATACGTGGGGATCTTTCTATGATGTGTTACAGTCAGAGACCCCGCCATCACCTTTCTCAAGCATTTCATTTCACAAGTGGGGATCTTTCTATGATGTGTTCCAGTCAGAGACCCCGCCACCACCTTCCTCAAGCATTTCATTTCACACGTGGGGATCTTTCTATGATGTGTTACAGTCAGAGACCCCGCCATCACCTTCCTCAAGCATTTCATTTCACATGTGGGGATCTTTCTATGATGTGTTCCAGTCAGAGACCAAGTGTGGCGCTGGTAACAAAAGTGTTGGTAGAAAAATACTTGATATCATCTGTCTTTTCACTTCCATCTTGATCTTTGAGTCATCTTAGTAACGCAGTTATGGTCATCTCAATAACGCAGACTTAATCAAAATGCACCACTAAATTAAATGGAACAAAGATAAGACACATTCATAAATTTACTTTGTTGATGATTTTGCAGACAGAAAGACAGAAAACGATGTACAGAATAGCAAGAAAAACACGATGTATAAAGAAACAAAACACCATATGTAATTTTTTTTAAAAAAGTGGGCAAAAACATAAAGTTGTCAATAGACAAAAGCGGGAAGCTCATTATCCCCAGAACTCGAACAAGAAGCAAGATGGGTTGAACACTTCAGAGAAACACTCAATAAAGAAACACAAAGAAAACAGACGATTACCTCACAGGTTGAAAACGACAGTGACATACATTCAAACATTCCACGCAAGTAAGAAATCACAGTGATCAAACATTCCACGCAAGTAAGAAATCACAGTGATCAAACATTCCACGCAAGTAAGAAATCACAGTGATCAAAGAATTAAAATGAACAGAAAGGCTCGAGGTCATGACAGATGAAATGCAGAACTATCGAAAAAAGGAAGTAAGCCCTTTGGCAGAAGAAATATGAAAGCGGCTATTATTGCAAATCTAGCAAACAGAGACGACATCACAAGGATATTATTGGCAAATTACTCCTCAAAAATGAGATATCATTGACTGCGTTAACTGAAAAGAAATTACGCTCCACTCAATACACATGAAAATATTATGTCGAATAATTACCAGTTACATATAATAGTTAATAATAGTTCTTTCAAAACTGTGAAAAGAACAAACAAAATTCTGAAGGAATAGGCGTTAACAAGACTGTATCTTTGCTCTCAGTATATAAAAGAACAATGCTTCGAATAGTGGAGACACTTTTATATAACTTTGTTGTATTTCAGACAAAAGGTATTTAACAGCATACAAAGATATCGTTTGTAGAGATTGATTATTGGATATTGGCTATTGGTTATTGAACCAACATCATATCACTCCAGACAGATCAATAGTTTCCTTACTAACAAAAGATTAGAAGCAACAAGAGCTCCAAACGGACTTTGTTGCAAACATTTTCTCAAATTATTACCGCAGCACAAGTCTCTTTTCGTGATTGCAAACTTTCAAATACATCCTGGCCGAGGACATCAGTATTGCTTCACTAGATCTCCTTGCATGGATTATGCAGAACATGATTGACAATCTATTGAGAGAAAACAATTATTGCAAGGATAATGTAGTACTGTCTTGATCAGTTACATATTTCCCCATCAACACTTGAAGGGCTAAGGGAAATAAAAGTACAAGTATTGCACGACAGTCAACATAACTAGTTCAACTTTAATCATACACAACAGAAGAGTTTCTCATAAGGACGTTGATGGTTCCTGTGAAATTTCTTGTGTTCAAGACAAACTTGGCCAACAATTTTCGGTGCTCACAAAGTACGCTGTTGGACTACAAGAAATCCGGATATTTTACTTTGTTTCTTAATTACGAGCTCCTCTGAAGTAGGAATAAGGGTCGCATGAAAGGCGATGAACACTGGTAGAAAGGAAAGCAAGCAGTCACGGAAAAACTCACACAGAGGCTCAATATTAGAGACTGCGAATAAACACAATAGAAAATACAGTTGTTGCATGCACGACAGTCAACATAACTAGCTAAATTATACAGTTGTTGCATGCACGACAGTCAACATAACTAGCTAAATTATACAGTTGTTGCATGCACGACAATCAACATAACTAGCTAAATTATACAGTTGTTGCATGCACGACAGTCAACATAACTAGCTAAATTATACAGTTGTTGCATGCACGACAGTCAACATAACTAGCTAAATTGCATTGAGAAAATAACAAAGTGTAGGTATTGCACAGTAAATATCATCATGATCATCAACAGGTGGCGTGCCGGCTGGCGTAGACGATCATGTATCTACACAACTCTCTGTCTCTGGTGCTTGCTATCGTCTCAGATGTTGACGCTCTACCTTACCATGAAGTCAGGCTACCACAATTTGCTCTCTCTGTCTTACTCTGTCTCGTAAGTAACTATACAGAACATTATTTAAAAAAGAAAAAGTAAATTCAAGTATAGAGCAAACAATAGATAAAACATGCACATATACAAACACAACAGAAAACATACAAGTGTAGCACATACAGCATGGGGTGTAAGGCTATGCAAATAATAGTGTGTAGTACAGACAGTCAATATATCTAACTAATGCAGACGTTGGTCGGCGAGAATTCCACAAAGGGTGGTACTGTTATTTACACAGATGGATCAGTTGTTCGTCATTTGCATGGACTTTCCCAGCTCATTGTAGCAGGAGAGCTGTTCGGGAGGAAAACGGTGCTTTTACAGTCAACACAAATAGCATGTCTATGGAAGTTATGTCCGTTATAACGGAAATGGCCGGACTGGAGACACAGTGCGCTACCTAGACCTGTATTCTAAACAACCCCAGAGAAGATTGGCTGAGCCGATGGGCTATAGGAACGACTGGTCAGGACATGTATGCAGAGATGTATAGAACAAACCCTAAGGACAATATAAATCTGCTATAACGAAAAGATCAAAGCACTATCTTCCAGTTAAGAACAGGACATGTTGGACTGAATTACCATCTACACAGAATAAACCCCACTCACCTACCACACTGTAGAAAGTGCAGTCATTCATATGAGATAGTACATCATATCTTGCTTGAATGCCGTGGACTACATAAAGATAGACAAGAACTCCTCCCACCACACCCATCTGTTCATAATACCCTTTACACTAGTCTTCCACAAATACAGAACACATGCAAATTCTACAATTTGGCGTTGGCTGTCCAAGAGTGAAAACTCGTAGCCCTCGATAGAAGAAAAAACTGGCAGCCCTCGATAGAAGAAAAAACTCGCAACCCTCGATAGAAGAAAAAACTGGCAGCCCTCGATAGAAGAAAAAACTCGCAACCCTCGATAGAAGAAAAAACTCGCAGCCCTCGATAGAAGAAAAAACTCGCAACCCTCGATAGAAGAAAAAACTGGCAGCTCTCGATAGAAGAAGAAGACCTTTATTCTTAGTGGCTCAATGAACATGCCAAGAAGGACACGGACGAGTTGTGTGTGTATACAGCTATTAGTAGAGTCTGGGTTGAGTTCGGGACTGCAAAGAGTAACTTTCATGTTCGTGCCCTGAGATGTGTGATTCGGGATATCAACGAACAGACAGACTTACGGGAAAGGTTACAGTGGAAAGTGGTTGAGCAATGAATAGTACTGATATCATAAGCACTATTAAGGAAATTGTTGGGGCAGAGGATTCAGGTGACCATTTGGATATTACATTCATATAGCAACTGCATGAACTTGGAGTCAAACGTCGTGCTGATAGATATGAACACTATACGGGGAGTAGGCGATGTTTCACATGACTAGAACAGTAAGTCGTTGCATGCTGACGGATATAATGATCGGGAATTGTTCATTGTGTAGTGTGGATAAATTGATGGCTGACAAATTAATTAACTAACCGACCGACCCTGACCGACCGATTGACCGCCAACCGACCGATCGGCCTACCTACCGATTGATTGACTGACTAACTACCTAACAAACTAACTATAAGTAGCTAGCTATCTCTGACTAACTAACTGACTTAGTGACTGACTAACTAACTGATCAATTAACCTACAAACCAATTAACCAACCAACCCACCCACCAAAAAAAAACAACCAACTAACCAGTAAATAAACTAGCTAGCATACGCATTTACTAACTAACTAACTACCTAACTAACTAACTACCTAACTAACCAACCAACCAACCAACCAACCGATCAACCGACCGACCGACCGACTGACTGACTGACTAACTAACTGATGACTGACTAACTAACTAACTAACTAAATAACTAACTAACTAACTAATAAACACAACTCCAACACATCAATATACATCACAGACAGCAAGCACAAGTACAGTACAAACATTGGATAAAACTAGCATAGTTATAGTAAAACACAAACGAAATTTTAAGTCGAACATTGACAAGCAAACGATACAAGTTGAAAGCAACCGATATTTTAACAAAAGCATGTCAACACAGAATTTGCTCGAATGAAACAAAGCGACAACAGGATCTATCAAGACAGAATTGTTAAAAATAGAATGTGAGAGAAAAAGAAAACACGCTTGCAAAAATGAAAAAAAATTCTTGTTACTTTTAATATTAAAAAAACAACATAATTTTCTAGAGAATGTTACCGGAAGTCACGATGCAATTTTTAGTTATTTCAGTCATATAGAATATTTTAGAATCCATGTTTTCGATCCGCCTATCGTGCAGTAATAATGAGTCTCAGACTGATTACTGTTAATTACACTAGACAAGAAAATAAAGAAGGAAACTGACATAGATGGACCGATTCATACTAAATCTATTGATGCCAGGTGTACGTCATCTGTTAGCTGTCGTCACGATTAATTGTTTCATTATTACAAGTCACAATAAGACTATTAGTTAGTCGTTTAAGAAAAGTAAATAGCATTTTAAAATATTTATTATGGATTTTAAAAGAAGCGAAATGGAAGGACTGTATATATATATAATACAAAAATGTCAGGCTGTTGTCTGGCTAGGAAACATGGAAGACAACAAAGGAAACAATCAGAAAACTACAGACCTTCATAAATGGATGCTTACGTAGAATAGAGGAATTGAGATAGTATGATAAGATTACAAACAAGGAACTCAGAGAAAGAACAAAGCAGATACCAGTGGAGAAAGAGCTCAGGAAGAGACGCTGGCGATGGATAGGACATACATTGAGAAGACCGACCGGAAGCATTGAAAGACAGGCACTGTTTTGGAACCCGCAGGGAAAGAGAAGTAGGGAAGGCCTAGACAGACCTGGAGAAGTGAGCTGAAGGCGGATATTAAAAGGATAGGTAAAACATGGAAAGAATTGGAAGGGATGGCAAGAGAGAGGAAGAGTTGGATGAAATTTGTTGAAGTCCTGTGCTCCGCTGGTAGCTGAAAGGTGAATAATAATAATAATAATAATTCCTATCGTACCGTTATACGTTACATAGGACCTGCAAGCAATTTCTTCATACCGCTCTATCCTGGGCAACTCGCTCAATCTCCTCCATGGAACTGAGACCGACATTTCTTGCCTCTCTCAGCAAAGTTCGTTTCAGGGTCTCTTTAGATCGTCGTCTCTTTCTTGAACACTTTGCATCCCACTTCAATGCCTGCTTTGATATTCGTTGATCATTTCTTCTCAATGTGTGTCCAACATATCTCCATCTTCTCTTTCTTATAACAGTTGTCACTAGGGTTGACCAGACATTTCTCTGATTTCATCACTTCTCTTTATGAATATATATGGCCGTTTTCGTCTTTACAGACGGTCAATTGGCAAATGTTTTACTATAACAACTTCTGAATTTGCGCTTGTATATCGTGCAAGATCATTCCTAAGTCTCTTTTCAAGAGATTCTGTACCTTTGCGTAATGTTGTTTTTCAAATAACTCAGTCATCGGGTAGTTTTTTCCATTTGCTGGGTCCGATAGAAAAGGTCTTCTTTGAGGTCTTGCAGACATCCTTATATCTGAGTACTAGCCTGCATTGGAGCATTGTTCCATTCCGAAAGTTCATAGAACGACACATGTTGCGGTATGCAACTATTTTACCTTCTTCTCACATGCCCTGACATCTTAGTCTGCTACTGCTGAACATTTTCATGATTGAAAGTAAGTTTGCACGTTGCAGTACTTCAGAGTTCGTTATCTTGTCGTACCACCTGATGTTCATAATCTTGCGGAGACACTGACGGGGAAAGATGTGAAGTTTCCTCTCGTGCCTTGAGTAGGTTGTCCATGTTTGTGAGCCATACAGTAAAGAGCTAATTACACAGGTTCGATAGATTTGATTCTTCGTCGGCAATGTGTTGTCCCACGCTCTCTTTGATAGTTTGCTGAATGTAGTAGGCGTACTACATATTCGAGTGTTGATTTCTTCGTCAATAGAAATGATGGCAGTGATTATGGATCCAAGATAGCCAATATTTTAAAACTGGTGTTAGATGGTTAACATTTAAAGTGATATTTGTTGATGTGTTATTTTCCTGACATAAAACCACTATTTTGGTGACACTTATAGTCAGAGAAAATAGGACGCATGCCCTGGCCAAATTATTGATTAGCGAGAGCAGTGTAACCTCACTATGTGAAACTAGGGCAGCATCGTCAGCGAAAAGGAGTTCCTTGAGAAGAATTTCTGTTGTTTTTGTTTTGTCTCTTAAGCGAGCCAAGTTGAAGAGTGAGCCATCAGATCTAGCATACTTATCATCCCAGAAGACATGGTATAAAAGGACTGTGAAAAATGCCAAAAGAGTGGGGGTGGGGTGAGGGCAAGAACACATCCCTATTTGACTCCACTCTCAAAGCTATCAAATGTACTCTTAGCAAACTGTATGACCACATGTAAGGATGAGATGATCAGGTGAATCAATCTTGGTGGCCAGCCAATATGTTTCAATATTTGATCAAGTCTTGGTCTGCTACCGTGTCATATGCCATTGGCAGATTAACAAAAGCAATGAATAATGACATTCTCTGCATTTCTCTTGCAGTTGTCTAAGAGTGAATATCATGTCAATTGTTTACAGTCTAGCTCTGATTTCACATTGTGACTCTAGGACACCATAGATACATTGATGATTGTATTGGCATTACCGATATGTCTGAAGCCGATTTGTCACACTTCATTAATTTCATTAATGGCTTCAATCCTGCCATTCGGTTTACATCTCACATCTCTACCTCTTGTGTCAACTTTCTTGACATCACTATCACCATCAGCCTATCCACCATCACTACATCAGTTTACTACAAGCTTACTGATGCTCATAGTTTTCTCCTCTATACCTCTTCCCATTCCCAGGCTTGTCGTGACTCTTTACCATTCTCTCAACTCTTGCGCCTTCGTCGCCTTTGTAGCGAGGACGTTGATTTTCTTGATAGAGCTCACGAGATGCTTGATTTCTTCCACAAGCGCCTATACCCGGAGAATGTGCTTGCATCTGCTATGCAGCGCGTTCAGCAAATTTCTCGCCAGGAGACCCTCTCTAACCAGCATAGAACTTCCAATTCTGACAGGGTGAAACTGATCTTAACTTTCCACCCTCATAGTTCCCTTGTGAAGAAAGTCTTATTCCGTCATCTCACCATTCTTCAGTCTGATCCTGAGACACGTTCAGTCTTCCAACACTATCCTTTGGTGGCGTACAGACGGGACAGAAGTCTTAAGGATATTTTGGTTCTGATCGCCTCAAGCCTAATATCCAGAGTCATTTTGGCACCATCCAGTGTGAGTGTCGGCGCTGCAACACGTGTGCTTATATAATACAGACACGCACAGTGTATTTTCCAAAAGCCACGTTTGTTATTGAAGACGGTTTCACGTGCAAGTCCCGAAATATTATCTATGCCATCACCTGCAAGCGGTGCAACCAGGCCTATATTGGGGAAACCGGCAAGAGGCTCAGTGACCGATTCGCCCAACACTTGCGCGATATACGCTAAGGCTCTGTGACCCACGTAGCTACCCATTTCAATGATACTGGCCATTCAGGAGCTTGCGATGTCCAGGTCACAGCCATCTGATTATGTTCCTCTGATGATCGTAGTCGATTTGCTCTGGAGAACCGTTATATTTCGTTATATGGTACCTTGCGGCCTCTTGATCTCAACGCATTACATTCCTATGCTTCTTAGTACTTTCTCATCTCATGCCTTGTAATCTATATGTGTATTTGCTTCATATATAAGTTATATTTTCACTTGATTGTTTATTGTTTCTCTTCTTTTCCACTTCTAGTTTTGTGTTGCACTCATTTCGTTATTCGTTTTTATTCCCAGATTTTCATTAGATACTTTTGAATGTTTCTGTAACCGTCCATTTGTAAGTGTTCTTTTAATTCGTCACTCCTGTTGTATCGTTTGCTTGATAAAGGCCTTTTGGTCGAAACGTTGCTGTTTCTCGTCACTGTTTCTGTATTTTGTAAAACTATAGTACTTTGTTTGTACGTGTTTCGCGACTCTAGGACATAGATTCCCAAACTTTTTCGACCCACCGCCCACTTTGCACAATATAAACTTTGTAACGCCTCCCTCCACATTATAACAGTTTGCCAACGCCGCCCTCCCACATATATACATGCTCTGTTTTCTCTCTGACATAGAAAATTGATATATATTTCTGTTATACATAGTAAATTTTCAAATGATTATATGCATGAAATAGAAAATAGATGGAAAAATGGATCATGCAAGATGGGCATAAGATGAATTTAAATGCATAATTCAAATTTTTAATGATTATTCAATTGCAAAATCGTGAAAAAACTCCCACCAAATGCTTCTGAACCCACTATCGTCCCCCTGGAAGGCTTCAGCGCCCACTGGGGGGCGGTACCTTCGACTTTGTGAAACGCTGCTCTAGGAGAACACGCTTTGCCAGTTTCTACAATTGTTTTGAAAGGACCAGTGCGAAGGCCTTGACTGTGACACTTAACAGAGAGATGCCTCTGTAGTTGTTGGTCACCCATGTTTCCTTTATTTATGTTATAGTGTCACTATCTTTGCATCCCCCTTTGTTATAGTGTCACTATCTTTGCATCCCCCGTGTTCAGCGGAATTATGCTCTCTCTCTTCAGCACTGAACATGAAGCTTGTAGAGGTTTGGGCAGGAGGACATCCTTGTTATAGTTGAGACATTCTATAGGAATGTTGTCTAGTCCTGATGTCTTGCCATTTGAAAGTTTGTTGATTGCTTCGGAGAGTTCCAACTCTGTGGGTGTGTCATCCAACTTGGTTAGTTCATGATGTTTCGGTATTATCTGTTCTAGGACAGGGTTTGCCCTATATATATATAATCCTCTTCATCATCGTCACCATCATTGTCATCATCATCATCATCACCCTTAACATCATCCGCATCAGCATCTAGCATGACTTTTGCAGAACATCGTTCTTATGACATTACGTCTGAAAACGCTCGGCCTTGAGCAAGTTCTCTATTCTCCTCCAATATCATGTTCAATGTTTTCTTAATGTTCTGAAGAAACCGTCGTCTTGGTAGTTCCTTTCTTCGTCATACAGAAGCCTAGTTCACTTACTCTTGTAGTTCAGTCAAAATGACTGTGACATTTAATTGACATAAATTATGAATAGTGATCACCTGTTGTAGATGTCATTTGTGATATCTATGATATACAAAACATCACATCACAATACAATGCTAATGCTTGCATAACACACATTTGCTATATCATTTGTAGTGTTTTGATGCAGATTTCATACAAATTGGAGGTTTGCTGTTTTATCTAATTCTGCTTAAATAGTGGCAACTTTACCTCCGAAGTCGGAGAATGCACACATGTATGGTGGGGGAACACTAAAGAAAGCAGGACTTCATGCAAAAGTCAGGCGTCCTGACTACGCATAATTCATAGCGGGCGGATGCAAGAAGAATTGACAATTTAGAAACATAGACAACATACAAGACCTACACATAGAGAGACATTTGGTCATAAATAATAGCATGTCTTACAAAATGAATGTTAGACAAATAAGAACGAAATATATGAATGTTTTTGTATGTAGTTTCTCTGCATACTCATACAACAAGGAGTATGTCCTGTCATATGTGCAGAACTACCAGATGTGTAAATACTTCCGTATGTCTCTTCCCGTTACACACACATTCAATGATTATGTCCTGTTATGTACAGAACTACACGTACAAACAAAGTACTATAGTTTTACAAAATACCGAAACAGTGACGAGAAACAGCAACGTTTCGACCAAAAGGCCTTTATCAAGCAAACGACACAACAGGAGTGACGAATTATAGAGAACACTTACAAATGGACGATAACGGAAACATGCAAATGTATCTAATGAACTGGGAATAAAAACGAATAACGAAATGAGTGCAACACAAAACTAGAAGTGGAAAAGAAGAGAAACAATATACAATCAAGTGAAAATATAACTTATATATATGAAGCAAATACACATATAGATTACAAGGCATGAGATGAGAAAGTACTAAGAAGCATAGGAATGTAATGCGTTGAGTCCAAGAGGCCGCAAGGTACAATATAACGAAATAAAACGGTTCTCCAGAGCAAATCGACTACGATTATCAGAAGAACATGATCGGATGGCTGTGACCTGGACATCGCAAGCTCTTGAATGGCCAGTATCATTGAAATGGGTAGCTACAGGGGTCACAGAGCATAGGCGTATATCACGCAAGTGTTGGGCGAATCGGTCACATACTTTAGTATTTACATAATATAGTAAATACTTTATTATGTTTTTGTATGTAGTTTCTCTGCATACTCATACAGCAGGGAGTATGTCCTGTCATATGTGCAGAACTACAAGATGTGTAAATACTTCCTTGTGTCTCTACCCGTTACACACATCCAAGGATTATGTCCTGTTATGTGCAGAACTATCATATGTGTAAATACTTCCGTATGTCTCTTCTCGTTACACACACATTCAATGATTATGTCCTGTTATGTGTAGAACTACCATATGCGTAAATACTTCCGTATGTCTCTTCTCGTTACACACACATTCAATGATTATGTCCTGTTATGTGTAGAACTACCAGATGTGTAAATACTTCCGTATGTCTCTTCCCGTTACACACACATTCAATGATTATGTCCTGTTATGTGTAGAACTACCAGATGTGTAAATACTTCCTTGTGTCTCTACCCGTTACAAATTCACCTAGGGAATATGTCCCGTTATGTACAGAACTACCAAAAGTATGAATGATTTAGTATGTAGTTTCCCATCCTACACTTATCTTATCCTGACGTGTAAACACATAGGCAGTATTTCACAACTTGGCTATACGCTGCAACGGTCTAGAAGCGTGAGCTCACGAAATATTGACAAAAGTCCGTTGGTGAAAGCCTTTTTGGCTGCGACAACAACATAGTATCATCACTCGTGGGAGAGTGCTCTCTTAATTATTCATTGATTAGATCAGCTGTACAAGAGCTACGTGTGTTTGAAGTCATCGATCAAAGCGGCTGACAGGGTAACCATTAATTCAGCAAAGAAACACAAATCTTTCTGTCGATAAATGTATGTGTGTTTGAAGTCATCGATCAAAATGTGTGATTGATTGATTGGTTGATTGATTAGGTGCCATCTCCACATTATGGTTGAATGCAATGGATATCCAACACTTCTTGCTTCTTGTCATGATAGTACATTCTCTTCTTCTTCTTCGAACGCTCTATATCGACCACTTGCTAACTACTCTACGTGATTTGCATGTGATCTGAGCCTAAGACCAATTGTACGTTGTGCCAGTTATACGCCTACAAGTTGGCCAGCACATCCGATTTCTGCGACGCTTTTTATTTACTAGGGTAGTTTCCCTAGGTCCCTACCTCAGTCGTCTCTTACGACATGCCTTATAGGTCGCAGTGGTACTATTCTTTGCTTCCCATTCGGGCCCCAACATCCCACCGGCGAGTACATTCTGTTAAATTGTTCCTTATTTATCTTTTAATGTCTATTTCCTAACTGTCTTCCTCTTGTCCGTTTTCATCAACTGTTTCTTTAAGTGTGATCTTCAGTAGAGGACCATGTTTCCAAAAATAATGCATTTCTTGACTTATGATATTTATCAATTATTTTAAGTTATTTTCTCACTTTTTCAGGAACTCTTCAATTGTATTTCTATGTGCTAATGAAACATGTCAAATTCTTCGATACATCTCATTATCTAATAGCTTGTTCTGAGCACAACTTTGTCATCCCAACAGTCCTTTGATATTTTTCTCTCTCTCTCTCTCTCTCTCTCATAGGCCAGATGTCATGTCTCTGCAGCCGTCATGCTCAAATCATCAGTTACATCCTGATTCCATATTCTCCGTGATCTTCCTCCTCTCTTCTATGCAAGGGGAATGTGCCTAATTTCATAATGGTCTTTCCCAACCCTTCGTGTCCTTTCTCTCTCTCTCTCATAGGCCAGATGTCATGTCTCTGCAGCCGTCATGCTCAAATCATCAGTTACATCCTGATTCCATATTCTCCGTGATCTTCCTCCTCTCTTCTATGCAAGGGGAATGTGCCTAATTTCATAATAGTCTTTCCCAACCCTTCGTGTCCCTTTTTATGTCTAAAATACTTCATTTTTGTCATTCCTATTTGTTACATCAGCCAGATTTCTTTGATTGTTAGTTTTTTCTGGAAAGTTCTATCTGTGTGTTATCTTCTCTGTCCAAGATACACAGATAGATCTGTGTACTATCTGCTTAGTGTGTGAAAAAAACCTGGCCAGCAATGGCGGAATGAGGGAGGGCCATTCAGAGTCAGAACTGTTTGATTCTGAACACGACTTTGCTAGCACATTTCCAACATGTTTGGTCGGGTATTTTCCGGTTTTGTTTGCCGAGCTACTGAGTTAGTGCTTGAGCAACGCTGTGAGCTATGAATGTTACATGGAATGCTTTTTGCTGTGTCAAGCATGAGTTTGTTGTGTGTTAGTGTGTATTCAGAAAATGGCGGACAGCGGTTATGACGAACAAGCTCAATCTGCCGTATGCAGTTATATTGCGTGTGCAGAAAGCTGGATTTTGTCGTGATTGATGTTCCATTCGACAAGAATTGCAATTCAAGTGATGAACAGTTTTGTGTTGCTACATTAGCGACGGCCATATGCATTTTATGCGGAGCAGGTTTCTTTTTGTGGCGGTACGCGGCTGTTTCATTCTGGAATTAGTTCACACGGGAAACATTTCACAGTTGTTAGCATTTCGTGTGATTTTCATTGGCACAGGAACTTAGCAATTATGGGGTGACCCGTTGCAGTGAAGTTGGAACCGTACTTATGAACTATGAACTATGAACTATCTGTGTGTTCTCTTCTCTGTCCATGATACACAGATATATCTATCTGTGTGTTCTCTTCTCTGTCCATGATACACAGAGGATTCATGATAAATCTGAAATGAAAATCCTGGTATATCCTTGACATGACGTCACCATCAACAACAGTAAACGAGTCGTCGATTTTCTAGGCACTATTTATACGTTCAATAGTTTGCCATTGTTTTCTGAAAAGACATTGTGTCTTCTAGCTACTTAGTTGCTTAGTGTTCATTTTTTCAGACATAAAGAAATGAGAGAAATAGAAAACATCAGGAGACTGTCATTTCTTTTTTCTATGGAATGTTCACTTATATATTGTATTTGAATGTCAAATCTGACATGTGTTTTCTGATCACGAACTATCTTTCACCAAGAACTGCTTACACAATGTTAGCAAGAGAATATGAACACTATCATCCAAAAAAGACATTGGAGATGGATCGGACATGCGATACGCATGGAGACTAGCTATGATAGGAAAGAAACGTTGGAGATGGATCGGACATGTGATACGCATGGAGACTAGCTATGATACGAAAGAGACGTTGGAGATGAACCGGACATGTGATACGCATGGAGACTAGCTATGATAGGAAAACTGCACTGAGATGGACACCATAGAGTAAACGAAAATGTAGAAGACCCAAAACCACATTGATGACAACAGTAAGACAGGAACTGAATTTGTTTGTTTTCAAGTTTGCAAGGGATTAAAGCGTATTTAAACCGAGGCACGCCTCTTTTAACTTAAGAGTGAGCCTTTTATTGGTTATATCAGAGCGTGTAGGCCAACACACATGAACATTAAGATTAACTCCTTTCAGAGAATCGAGGAACTGAAAGAAATGAATGACAGCTGGAACACAATAGAGGGGACGGACAAGTACAGAGAAGAATGAAGTGTATGTGTTTCTTCCCTCAGCGACAAGGGCTTTACACGCTAGAAAGAGAGAGACAGAGAGAGAGAGAGAGGGAGAGAGAGAAAGAAAGAGAGAGAGAATGTTAGTATCAACCTCATATGTAATGCAATGTTTGATCCTTGCTATTGCTTTTTTCTGATCTCGGTTACACCATTTAGATTTTCTGTTGTTATATTAAAAGTAATCGATCATTAATACGGTTTCAGTTCATACATTTATTCGTTTGTTGGATTTTTATTTCTGACTTGTTTTGCTCGTTCTCATTGTTTTTGTTTGATCAATATTCATGTCCAATCCACATCAACTATTTTTACTCTTTAATCAACTGTGTTAACGTCTGCCTTCACTTTTTGGAGTTCCAGCTCTCTTTCATCAATTACAACTATGTCATTGACATTTTGTATCAATTACTTTCTGCTGGATTCACAGTGTAAGGTCTTGATCTTTAGTACAGTAGTCAGCCGTATTTTTCTTTGCGCCATGAACACGTCTCCGGTGTCCCCACACGTTGCTACGAGTGTTTCGCTTCATGAGATCCTGTGTCACCCCACGTTGCTACGAGTGTTTCGCTTCATGAGATCCTGTGTCACACACACGTTGCTACGAGTGTTTCGTTTCATGTGCTCCTGTGTCACACACACGTTGCTACGAGTGTTTCGCTTCATGAGATCCTGTGTCACACACACGTTGCTACGAGTGTTTCGCTTCATGAGCTCCTGTGTCACACACACGTTGCTACGAGTGTTTCGCTTCATGAGCAGTTTATATTTCAATATTCTTTCCCCTATTCAGTCCAATATTCTGTTGTCTTATTTGCAGTCTTATAGTAATTTATTTACTAGAGATGAACATTCACTGCTGATAATGTAAACATTGATTCGAAATACAAGCACAAAGTAACCCATTGTATAGACGTGTAATAATTTATAAGTGTTTAATGCTATCGATCAAATCAGGTGTCAAGAATTAAATTTAATTAATTCAGAAAAAAATCAAACAATCTGATCGATTGTTCATAAAGTATGTTTGTTTAATGTGATCAAAGTAAGCTGGTGTCAGGTAAAAACATTAATTCAATCAAGAAACTTAAGAATCCATCGCGTAGACGTAAAAAGTCATATCCATCTAGGCATCGAATTGTCAGCAGAGACAAATGAAGAATAATCATGGAAAAAGGACAAAAGTAAGGGGACAGTTTAATGATATGAACATCTCAAAGACTGTTAACGTGACACTAACAAACCTGAACATACTGGTATTTTTAAAATATAGAGGAGAAAATGGAGGTATTTTGGACCTATAAAAAAGACACGAAGGGCTGGAAAGACCATCATGGAGGGAGGCATCCCAGCTAAGAGGAGAAGAGGAAGACCACGGAGAAGATGGATTCAGGTTGTAACTGATGGTTTGAACATGACGGCTGCAGAGGCCGGACATCTGGAATACGAGAGAGATACATTCCGAAGGACTGTTGGGGTGGCAAAGTTCTGCTCAAGACAAGCTATTTGATGATAATGATAATGACGATGAGATGAAAAACAACACGGCAGTGGGGGGAAACATTGATTGACTTTGAAATATAAGAGTTCAAGAAGAGTCCTTTGTATATCATGGACAGAGAAGAAAACTAATATAAATATACCCAGAAAGAATTTCAAATTAGAGAAGTCTGGCTGATGCTACAAATAAGAATGAGAAAATTGAAGTATTTTGGACATATAAAGAAACATGGACATTGAGCAAAGCGCAGTAACAAAAAATAAGTACATGTGAAATGCGTTGCCTGCGAAAAGTTACCAACAACACAAGAAAATACAGAATCACCAGCATTAGCATAAGAAAGAAAGTTGGCACAAAACCGTGCTTGAATTACATAGAGAAACCAAAAATGTAGTGGTTTGGCCACTTAATAAGAATGCATCCAAACTCCACAATATACAGAGTCTTCTACAACAGAACATCGGGAAAGAAGGCAAGAGGAAGACCACGGAAAAAATGGTTAGATGGCGTAACAGAATCCTGTGAAAGAGCAAAGATAACAATCACACAAGCCACCAGAACAGTGCAAGACAAAAGCAGTAAACCAAGACACTGGGCAACAATCCGGTAGCAGTGTGACGACACTAGAACAGCGCAAGACATAAAACAGTAAACCACGACACTGGGCAACAACCCGGTAGCAGTGTGACGACACTGGGCAGCAACCCGGTAGCAGTGTGACGACACTGGGCAACAATCCGGTAGCAGTGTAACGACACTGGGCAACAACCCGGTAGCAGTGTGACGACACTGGGCAGCAACCCGGTAGCAGTGTGACGACACTGGGCAGCAACCCGGTAGCAGTGTAACGACACTGGGCAACAACCCGGTAGCAGTGTGACGACAAAAGAAGAAGAAGAAAGAGACATGAAAGGTTGGACAATACAATTATGGAAGGAAACTTCATTGCAAAGAGAAGAAGAGGAAGACCACGAAGAAGATGAATTGAAGATGCAAACGATGATTTGAGCATAACGGTTGAAGAGGCGGAATATCTGGCATATGAAGAAGAGAAATTCCAACAGACTGTTAGGGTGGAAAAGTTCTGCTCAGGACAAGCTATTTGAAAATGAGAGGATAAACTGCAGTGAGAAATCGAGTGTTGAAGTGCTATATAGAACCTATGATGCATGTCAAACATTTACAATAAGCAAACAACATGAGTAACATCTAATGACAGTGGAGATGTGATTTCTGAAGAAAATGAAAAGAATTCCATGGACGGACAAAAAAACAACCGAATAAGTTCTTCAAGAAACAAATAAACGCAGCAAATTTATTAGAAAATTAGATACAGACAGTCAAGATATTTTGGGCATTTATATGCGGAGAAACGTAGTTGACAATATTTGGTAATTACTGACACACTTGGGGAGAAAAGAGTAAGGGAAAGGCAAAGAAATACATACATAGATGACTTGGTCCCATGATAGTGCCAATACAAGTACACATACCTGATCAGGGACTCTGCTGATCATATGAGATTCATCGTGCGCGGTAGGTCTACATGAGACCCTGATCCTTTACTCGGGGATTTGAGTTACAATACATCTGAAGTCGGAGTAAGACTCTCCTCAACGACGAGGGACACTGGAGATAAGGAAAGCATGTCTGCAGGCAAAAATTAGCCAGGATGCCCTATTAGGCACCATGACTACGTCTCAGTTCATATCGGATGAATGAAACAAAATACGTTCTATACTTCTCTATAGTGCATAGAGAAAAATACGTTCTATACTTCTCTATAGTGCATAGAGAAAAATACGTTCTATACTTCTCTATAGTGCATAGAGAAAAATACGTTCTATACTTCTCTATAGTGCATAGAGAAAAATACGTTCTATACTTCTCTATAGTGCATAGAGAAAAATACGTTCTATACTTCTCTATAGTGCATAGAGAAAAATGTTTGGAGGGAATGGTGCCTGGAAGAAGGATTAGAGGAAGACCTAGAGGACGATCGGTGCAAGATGTCATTGACGATCTGAGAATGACTGCTGTTGACGTCGACCAACTTGCACAGAACAGAGAGTTTTCAGGACTGCTGTCATGGGAACCAAGTTCTGGAAGGGACAAGATACTTGATGATGATAATGTAGACTTCTCTATATCTCCCATCTCAAACACCAAACAAGTCCTACATCTGCTTTACACCAAGCTTAAAATTAGAACACTGAGTTCTATTAAACAATACTGTTAATGGAACATTTTCTGCTCCAATACGCCACATCACCACTGGTTCGTAAATAAACAAGTTTCACAGACTTGGTCGATACATACCTACAACTACATCAATCGTGTATAGATACTTGTATTATATAATACTGAGCTGTGGTTAGTGGATGTTTGCTCATTGTGTGTGTGTGTGTGTGTGTTTGTTTAATGCTGTTTTGCTAAGTAATGTTATGTAAAGTTACAGACGAACAACTTTGTTCAAAGCTTGAACATTTTCATATTGTTTTCAAGTGTATTGCTGCATGTGCTATGTATTGTTTATGTTGGCAATAATAATGAAAGAAATATTGAAGAGAAAATAATATTAGTTGCAGTACACGTAGTAGTGAAAATGCAATGATGGTGGTAGTAGTAGTAGTAGTAGTAGTAGTAGTAGTAGTAGTAACAGTAGTAGTAGTAGTAGAAGTTTTAGGGCAGTAGCAGGGATAGAAATATTAGAAATATTAATAGTGAAATAGTAGCGACAATAGTAGTTGTTGTAGTAGTAGTAGTAGTGGTATTGTAGGTATGTATGGCGAGCTTGAAGGGGCAGACGTTTAGCTGGTGGACAGAAAAACGCTTTAAAGACACTCTTAAAGTGTCTCTCAAATGCTTCGATATAGACAATACGTGCTGGGAATCCCTTGCTCAAGATCGCCAAATGTGGCGCTGTAACAACAAAAAAGGAACCCGAATAGCTGAGAATCATCGTATTGTTGAGTCACAGATAAAACGAGCAGCGCGAAAAGACAGAGCACACAACACGCACATGTCTAACCTTGATCATGTATGCCCCACCTGTGGTCGGGAATTCTGTTCTCTACAGTCACCTCCGCACACACCAGAGAGGTGCAACAGCACCCGTCTGAGATTGTTGTCATCATCGCTTGCGATGGACGGCTATATATAGTAGTGGTATTAGTAGTAGTGGTAGGTATTGTAGCAGTTCTGATTTCCGTACTGGAGACATGACAATACAGTAGACATGACATATACAGTCAGATAATACATCCCTAAACGGCCCTAAAGTTAAAATATGGACTAAAAACGAAAGAAATGTGAAAACAATGTTTATATATATTTGATTTCTGTCGTATTGGAAGTCTGAATTTCTTGACTTCTTTGTATTATTTGCTTGATTAAAGGACTTTTGGTAGAAACGTCGTTGTATAGTGTTTTTGTACTTTGTAATACTGCAGTACTTTATTTTTACATGTTTCACCTTTGCTACATAGTTTTTACATGTTTCACCTTTGCTACATAGTTTTTACATGTTTCACCTTTGCTACCATAGTTTTTACATGTTTCACCTTTACTACATAGTTTTTACATGTTTCACCTTTGCTACATAGTTTTTACATGTTTCACCTTTGCTACATAGTTTTTACATGTTTCACCTTTGCTACATAGTTTTTACATGTTTCACCTTTGCTACATAGTTTTTACATGTTTCACCTTTGCTACATAGTTTTTACATGTTTCACCTTTGCTACATAGTGTTTACATGTTTCACCTTTGCTACATAGTTTTTACATGTTTCACTTTTGCTACATAGTTTTGACTACAGTCTTCCCTTATATCGATAATACTACAGTCAATATAAACAAAGAGATAGAAACAAGAAAGATAGATATAATGTATTATCTAACGGTTCTATCATCAGACAAGAAAGAAACGCACCGAATTTGTGACTTGAGAAATCAAACAGAAGGGTACTTGATATTGTACGTTGCTCTCTCTTAACCTTCGTCTTGTGGACACTTGAGACAATAGTACTGGTCTGTGTCTGAATAAAGTGGGTGTCCTTCTTTCCTGTTCTTTAACAAAAAATATTTTTCTGTTGATAAACCTCAGAGAGATTCAGAAAATTGTGAGGAACAGTGAAGGAACGAGAGAAAAATTGAAGTGTAGGAATAAAGTCGAATTTTCACAAATAAAAACACACACTCACACACATAAGCTAACACGCACAAACACATAAGCATACATACATACAAACACAAGTAAGCAGGCATACATACAAACACAAGTAAGTAGGCATACATACAAACACAAGTAAGCAGGCATACATACAAACGCACGTAAGCAGGCATACATACAAAAACAAGTAAGCAGTCATACATACAAACACACGTAAGCAGGCATACATACAAACACAAGTAAGCAGGCATACATACAAACACAAGTAAGCAGGCATACATACAAACACAAGTAAGCAGGCATACATACAAACACATGTAAGCATGCATACATACAAACACAAGTAAGCAGGCATACATACAAACACATGTAAGCATGCATACATACAAACACAAATATTAATAGATATTATGGAGAAATAAGTCGATAAAATAAAGAGATTGTAGATTAGTCAAGAGATTGTAGATTAGTCAAGAGATTGTAGATTAGTCAAGAGATTGTAGATTAGTCAAGAGATTGTAGATTAGTCAAGAGATTGTAGATTAGTCAAGAGATTGTAGATTAGTCAAGAGATTGTAGATTAGTCAAGAGATGTATTGTATACTAGCGTTACTACCCAAGTCTGCTTGGAATTCCTCCCTCTCCCCGACCAACGGTTCTCAGATTGACCTAAATTCACTTATGTACAAGAAAATACTGTCGGTTCTCAGATTGACGTAAATTTACTTATGTACAAGACAAATACAGTACGTCCTCAGATTGACCTAAATTTACTTATGTACAAGACAAATACTGTACATCCTCAGATTGACCTAAATTTACTTATGTACAAGACAAATACTGTCGGTTCTCAGATTGACCTAAATTTACTTATGTACAAGACAAATACTGTCGGTTCTCAGATTGACCTACATTCACTTATGTACAAGACAAATACTGTACGTCCTCAGATTGACCTAAATTTACTTATGTACAAGACAAATACTGTCCGTCCTCAGATTGACCTAAATTTACTTATATACAAGACAAATACTGTCCGTCCTCAGATTGACCTAAATTTACTTATGTACAAGACAAATACTGTCCGTCCTCAGATGGACCTAAATTTACTTATGTACAAGACAAATACTGTACGTCCTCAGATTGACCTAAATTTACTTATGTACAAGACAAATACTGTCCGTCCTCAGATTGACCTAAATTTACTTATGTACAAGACAAATACTGTCGGTTCTCAGATTGACCTAAATTTACTGATGTACAAGACAAATACTGTCCGTTCTCAGATTGACCTAAATTTACTTATGTACAAGACAAATACTGTCCGTTCTCAGATTGACCTAAATTTACTTATGTACAAGACAAATACTGTCCGTTCTCAGATTGACCTAAATTTACTTATGTAAAGACAAATCACTGTCGGTCCTCAGATTGACCTAAATTTACTTATGTACAAGACAAATACTGTCGGTCCTCAGATTGACCTAAATTTACTTATGTACAAGACAAATACTGTACATCCTCAGATTGACCTAAATTTACTTATGTACAAGACAAATACTGTCGGTCCTCAGATTGACCTAAATTTACTTATGTACAAGACAAATACTGTCGGTCCTCAGATTGACCTAAATTTACTTATGTACAAGACAAATACTGTCGGTCCTCAGATTGACCTAAATTTACTTATGTACAAGACAAATACTGTCGGTTCTCAGATTGACCTAAATTTACTTATGTACAAGACAAATACTGTCCGTCCTCAGATTGACCTAAATTTACTTATATACAAGACAAATACTGTCCGTCCTCAGATTGACCTAAATTTACTTATGTACAAGACAAATACTGTCCGTCCTCAGATGGACCTAAATTTACTTATGTACAAGACAAATACTGTACGTCCTCAGATTGACCTAAATTTACTTATGTACAAGACAAATACTGTCCGTCCTCAGATTGACCTAAATTTACTTATGTACAAGACAAATACTGTCGGTTCTCAGATTGACCTAAATTTACTGATGTACAAGACAAATACTGTCCGTTCTCAGATTGACCTAAATTTACTTATGTACAAGACAAATACTGTCCGTTCTCAGATTGACCTAAATTTACTTATGTACAAGACAAATACTGTCCGTTCTCAGATTGACCTAAATTTACTTATGTACAAGACAAATACTGTCGGTCCTCAGATTGACCTAAATTTACTTATGTACAAGACAAATACTGTCGGTCCTCAGATTGACCTAAATTTACTTATGTACAAGACAAATACTGTACATCCTCAGATTGACCTAAATTTACTTATGTACAAGACAAATACTGTCGGTCCTCAGATTGACCTAAATTTACTTATGTACAAGACAAATACTGTCGGTCCTCAGATTGACCTAAATTTACTTATGTACAAGACAAATACTGTCGGTCCTCAGATTGACCTAAATTTACTTATGTACAAGACAAATACTGTCGGTTCTCAGATTGACCTAAATTTACTTATGTACAAGACAAATACTGTCGGTTCTCAGATTGACCTAAATTTACTTATGTACAAGACAAATACTGTCGGTTCTCAGATTGACCTAAATTTACTTATGTACAAGACAAATACTGTCGGTCCTCAGATTGACCTAAATTTACTTATGTACAAGACAAATACTGTCCGTCCTCAGATTGACCTAAATTTACTTATGTACAAGACAAATACTGTCCGTCCTCAGATTGACCTAAATTTACTTATGTACAAGACAAATACTGTCGGTCCTCAGATTGACCTAAATTTACTTATGTACAAGACAAATACTGTCCGTCCTAAGATTGACCTAAATTTACTTATGTACAAGACAAATACTGTCGGTTCTCAGATTGACCTAAATTTACTTATGTACAAGACAAATACTGTACGTCCTCAGATTGACCTAAATTTACTTATGTACAAGACAAATACTGTCGGTTCTCAGATTGACCTAAATTTACTTATGTACAAGACAAATACTGTACGTCCTCAGATTGACCTAAATTTACTTATGTACAAGACAAATACTGTCGGTTCTCAGATTGACCTAAATTTACTTATGTACAAGACAAATACTGTCGGTTCTCAGATTGACCTAAATTTACTTATGTACAAGACAAATACTGTCGGTTCTCAGATTGACCTAAATTTACTTATGTACAAGACAAATACTGTCCGTCCTCAGATTGACCTAAATTTACTTATGTACAAGACAAATACTGTCCGTCCTCAGATTGACCTAAATTTACTTATGTACAAGACAAATACTGTCGGTCCTCAGATTGACCTAAATTTACTTATGTACAAGACAAATACTGTCCGTTCTCAGATTGACCTAAATTTACTTATGTACAAGACAAATACTGTCCGTCCTCAGATTGACCTAAATTTACTTATGTACAAGACAATACTGTCGGTTCTCAGATTGACCTAAATTTACTTATGTACAAGACAAATACTGTCGGTTCTCAGATTGACCTAAATTTACTTATGTACAAGACAAATACTGTCGGTTCTCAGATTGACCTAAATTTACTTATGTACAAGACAAATACTGTACGTCCTCAGATTGACCTAAATTTACTTATGTACAAGACAAATACTGTCGGTTCTCAGATTGACCTAAATTTACTTATGTACAAGACAAATACTGTCGGTTCTCAGATTGACCTAAATTTACTTATGTACAAGACAAATACTGTCGGTTCTCAGATTGACCTAAATTTACTTATGTACAAGACAAATACTGTCCGTCCTCAGATTGACCTAAATTTACTTATGTACAAGACAAATACTGTCGGTTCTCAGATTGACCTAAATTTACTTATGTACAAGACAAATACTGTCGGTTCTCAGATTGACCTAAATTTACTTATGTACAAGACAAATACTGTCGGTTCTCAGATTGACCTAAATTTACTTATGTACAAGACAAATACTGTCCGTCCTCAGATTGACCTAAATTTCTATGTACAAGATAAATACTTTGTCCTCAGATTGACCTAAATTTACTTATGTACAAGACAAATACTGTTCGGTCTCAGATTGACCTAAATTTACTTATGACAAGACAAATACTGTGTCTCAGATTGACCTAAATTTCTTATGTACAAGACAAATACTGGTTTCTCAGATTGACCTAAATTACTTATGTACAAGACAAATACTGTTCTGGTCCTCGATTGACCTAAATTTACTTATGTACAAGACAAATACTGTCGGTTCTCAGATTGACCTAAATTTACTTATGTACAAGACAAATACTGTCGGTTCTCAGATTGACCTAAATTTACTTATGTACAAGACAAATACTGTCGGTTCTCAGATTGACCTAAATTTACTTATGTACAAGACAAATACTGTCGGTTCTCAGATTGACCTAAATTTACTTATGTACAAGACAAATACTGTCCGTCCTCAGATTGACCTAAATTTACTTATGTACAAGACAAATACTGTCGGTCCTCAGATTGACCTAAATTTACTTATGTACAAGACAAATACTGTCGGTTCTCAGATTGACCTAAATTTACTTATGTACAAGACAAATACTGTCGGTTCTCAGATTGACCTAAATTTACTTATGTACAAGACAAATACTGTCGGTTCTCAGATTGACCTAAATTTACTTATGTACAAGACAAATACTGTCGGTCCTCAGATTGACCTAAATTTACTTATGTACAAGACAAATACTGTCGGTTCTCAGATTGACCTAAATTTACTTATGTACAAGACAAATACTGTCGGTTCTCAGATTGACCTAAATTTACTTATGTACAAGACAAATACTGTCGGTTCTCAGATTGACCTAAATTTACTTATGTACAAGAAAATACTGTGGTCCTCAGATTGACCTAAATTTACTTATGTACAAGACAAATACTGTCGGTCCTCAGATTGACCTAAATTTACTTATGTACAAGACAAATACTGTCCGTTCTCAGATTGACCTAAATTTACTTATGTACAAGACAAATACTGTCCGTTCTCAGATTGACCTAAATTTACTTATGTACAAGACAAATACTGTCGGTTCTCAGATTGACCTAAATTTACTTATGTACAAGACAAATACTGTCGGTTCTCAGATTGACCTAAATTTACTTATGTACAAGACAAATACTGTCGGTTCTCAGATTGACCTAAATTTACTTATGTACAAGACAAATACTGTCGGTTCTCAGATTGACCTAAATTTACTTATGTACAAGACAAATACTGTCGGTTCTCAGATTGACCTAAATTTACTTATGTACAAGACCAAATACTGTACATCCTCAGATTGACCTAAATTTACTTATGTACAAGACAAATACTGGTTAGTATTCCTCTTCTTCTTCTTCGAACGCCCCATATCGATCACTTGTTAAATCACCCTTTGTGATTTGCATGTGATCTGAGCCTAAGAGCGATTGCCAATCTGGAATTCTTTTTATTTACTAGGATAGTTTTCCTAACCCCCTACATCACTCGCCTCTTACGACATGCCTTATATGTGGCAGTGTTACTATTCTGTGCTCCCATTGCTAGCCTCGGTAACACACGACCGAACTGAGTAATAAAGATGACCCGATCACGAACCATTTCCCGTAGGTCAAATATAAATATGGACTTAACACAGTATTGACCAAAATACCGCATGGCATGAAAACGGGATCGTTTACTTTTATTTATTTATAAATTTTATATTCCATTATATTTTGCAGAAAATAAATCTATCCGATAGAAAAAAACCCCCATAAAACTAAGTGATGAGTGATATGATAATAGTCCTCTGATAACTGACGTTTGCCTTCCCTCTGTATTCTCTCTCTCTCTCTCTCTCTCTCTCTCTCTCTCGATCGTTCTTTTCGGTCATTTTAATAATTCTTATTGTGATATATAAACAGCCTTTGCCAAGAACGTATTTTACGTCACATCGTTCATCGCCTTTGGAGCTCTAGTGCTTATCCTTCGGGGATGTGTCCGGTTTCAGCCAGCGTTTACTGAGTTCGCTCTCCGTTAGCCCTTGATTGTCCCCAGTCGGCCTGCAAAGGCATCAGGTTAACCCGTATTCTATACTTCACGTCGACACCACACGAGTACATGGTAAACAAAATGAGATGAGATAAGATACCAACATACATGGAGAGAATACATATTAAATACATACATCAAGAAAAGAAAAAAGCGAAACAAACGTCTAATGGAAGCAGGAGACAGCATAATAACAAGCAACACTGTAGTGTTATGTCGAGTGAGGTTGATGATAATAGAAACTACATAACTTTCTTTTCTGGGATAGAAAAAACAAATTCTTATTTTTTTATTCTTGACCAGCGGGAGAAACGGTGAAAATAAGCACAATTAACTTGTTTATTTCCTAATCAATTTTTAATATCATCATCAGCATCCTCGTCATCATCATCATCAACCATCAATCATCATCATCATCATCAACCATCATCATCAATCATCAACCATCATCATCAATCATCAATCATCATCATCAACCATCATCATCAACCATCATCATCATCAACCATCATCATCAACCATCATCATCATCAACCATCATCATCAACCATCATCATCATCAACCATCATCATCATCAACCATCATCATCATCATCATCAACCATCATCATCATCATCATCATCAATCATCATCATCATCAACCATCATCATCAATCATCATCATCATCCATCATCATCATCATCCATCATTATCATCATCATCAACCATCATCATCATCATCATCAACCATCATCATCATCAACCATCGTCATCATCATCATCATCATCAACCATCATCATCAACCATCATCATCATCATCATCATCAACCATCATCATCATCATCATCATCATCATCATCATCAACCATCATCATCAACCATCATCATCATCAACCATCATCATCATCAATCATCATCATCATCAACCATCATCATCATCACCATCATCAATCATCATCATCATCAACCATCATCATTTTCATCATCCATCATCATCGTCAATCATCATCATCAACCATCACCATCAATCATCAACCATCATCATCAATCATCAACCATCATCATCATCAATCATCATCATCATCAATCATCATCATCATCATCATCATCAACCATCATCATCATCATCATCAACCATCATTATCATCAACCATCATCATCAATCATCATCATCATCCATCATCATCATCAACCATCATTATCATCATCATCAACCATCATCATCATCAACCATCATCATCATCAACCACAATCATCATCATCATCAACCATCATCATCAACCATCATTATCAACCATCATCAACCATCATCATCATCATCATCAATCATCATCATCCATCATCATCATCAACTATCAACATCATCAACCATCATCATCAACCATCATCATCATCATTATCATCATCATCAACCATCATTATCATCATCATCATCAACCATCATCATCAACCATCATCATCATCATCATCATCAACCATCAATCATCATCATCATCATCATCATCATCAACCATCATCGGCATCATCATAAACCATCATCATCATCATCATCATCATCAACCATCAATCATCATCATACATGAGAAGTATGATGTAACACATGTATATATATATACATATAAGTATGAGTATCATGTAACGTATATATATTTTTTTTCCTATCCAGAAGCACTTGAGTTTTTAGCTCTTCGGCTCGGTGCCATGGGCATCGTAACCCTTCGGTTCGGTGCCATGAACACCGTGAATCTGGGGAGCCTGTGGCTTTTCTGCCAGTCCGCGGAATTGAACCCGCACACACAGAGGACTAGTCATCCGCAGTCCAACGCGCTACGAATACGCTGGGCAGGTGGGCAACATATATATAAGTACTAGCAGTTTACCCCTTCTTTGCACGGGGAATTTAGTTTCAATCTATTTGTAAAGTCACTTCAAGAAACATGCCACAATGCTTCAAAATCGGCTTCTTCCCCAATAAACACAATGTTTTCTCTCCAATCATCGGCCAGTAAAACCTGATACAACAGAATTCCCGTGAAAGTTAACAAATAACAATTTAAAATGTTCATCATTTCGATTGCCAGTAAAACCTGATACAACTTGTAACAGAATTTCCGTTCCCGTAAAAGTTTAATTTAGTTTAAATCTAGTTGTAATATTTCACGACTTGTAAAGCTACATTTGTAAAGTTATCCTTTTACGCTGATCATTCGAGTGTCCCTCATTTCGATTGCAAGTAAAATCTGATACAATTGAATTTCCGTGGAAGTTGAAAAAAAAACAATTGGCAAATTAAACTTATTCAGATTATTAACTTATCGACGTGTCTAAAAAAATAATAAATTGGTCCGAACGTGAATCGAGCGCATGTAGCGCATGTCTACTGCAATGCAGGCAAGCACGGTATCAAATACTCTACAGAAACTTATAAATATATTTGTTAAAAGTACGTTATAATAACAGTGACGTTATCATAGCATTTAAGGACTTGAGCAGAAAGTAATAATCTTTGTCAAAATCTGTATGTGGTGTGCTGTGACATTCGTCACTTTGTTGTATTGTTTGCTTGATAAAGGCCTTGTTGGTCGAAACGTTGCTGTGTGTTGTCATTGTTTTTGTATTTTGTAAAACTACCTTACTTTGTGATTAAACGTTTCGCCAGCAGAAATTAACAACATGATCACGTGACCGGAAACGTCGTGGAAACATGGAAAGACAATTTAGGCGATTTCTATGCAGAATGACCACGTGCGTTAAGTTGGTAATATGGTTATAGAAACGTATAAAAAGTATAGTTTTATAATTTTTCCCTCTTTGTATCCATGAAAGTCATCTTCTTGCCAAATGTCAAGTCCGTAGGATGACCAGATATCTCCAAAAAATTTGGACAGACATCCAGTTCCATTGATCTTTGTCTTATATAGATTAGTATATAATAGATATATAAATGATATATAGATATATTAGATTAGTATGGTATAATGTATGTTTAAGATTTAGTATGATGTAACGTATATATATAAGTATTAGTATGATATAACGTATATATATAAGTATGATGTAGCATGTATAAGATTACTATTATGTAATATATATATACGATAGCATTTAATTAAGTAATATTTAATTAATATTATTAAGTAATATTTAACTAATAATTAATTAATATTAACATTTATATAAGTAACATATATATAATATAATGTATATATAAGAATTAGTATGATGTAATGTATATAAATAAGAATTAGCATGATGTAACATGCATATATATATGTTACACAAGCTAGTATGTAAATGCTCTGCCGCTAACACCTTCAGCTAATTTCCAACAAGATAAAAGTTACTGATCTCCTATTGGTAATTCCTATTTCCTATTTCCTATTTGTTTACAAGTGGCCCACAGTCCACCTAGAGAACAGGCACACCTAGGCAGTAGACCTCCACAGGCCGCCAGCCAGACAACAGACATCCCAGCACTCGACATGAGAATGCCAGTTAGCCAAGAACACACATACCCAATGTCCTTATTAGGACAAAAACATACACAGAACAAGACCAAATGTCCTTATTAGGACAAAACAGACATACACTGAACAAGACACAATGTCCTTATTAGGACAAAACAGATATACACTGAACAAGACACAATGTCCTTATTAGGACAAACACAGAACAAGACCCAATGTCCTTATTAGGACAAACACAGAACAAGACAAAATGTCCCTATTAGGACAAACACATAACAAGACAAAATGTCCTTATTAGGACAAACACATAACAAGACAAAATGTCCCTATTAGGACAAACACATAACAAGACAAAATGTCCTTATTAGGACACACACATAACAAGACAAAATGTCCCTATTAGGACAAACACAGAACAAGACAAAATGTCCTTATTAGGACAAACACATAACAAGACAACATGTCCCTATTAGGACAAACACATAACAAGACAAAATGTCCTTATTAGGACAAAAACAGAACAAGACAAAATGTCCCTATTAGGACAAACACATAACAAGACAAAATGTCCTTATTAGGACAAACACATAACAAGACAAAATGTCCTTATTAGGACAAACACATAACAAGACAAAATGTCCTTATTAGGACAAAAACAGATCAAGACACAATAACACACAGTCCACACCAGGACAAGTTCCAGGCCACATGGCCACACCAAAAAAAGGCCAATACGCCCTGATATAACCAAAAAGACATATGTCTTAGGTTGAAAGGGTCGTGCCTCGGCCACATAGAGGCTTAACCCACCACCTAACAAACAACAATTGGTAATTCCTCAGTACGTTCAAGTCGATTATGTTCAATAATCTTGTTGTTTTCTTTTCTTTCTGAAATTGAGAAAACATAACAAGGAAATGTGCTAATGAGAACGATAATGATACCACAGATGATAGTGTTGGTGATTACTTTAATCTCATCATTAGATTCTCTACAATATCGACACACTCATTACTAACGTAAGCTAAACTCCCCCACCACCCCCACCTCCCTGCTTTTATTTGGGTTTCTTCTATGTACTATTTTGTTTCTTCTTTTGTAATATTTTGTTCTGTGTCGATATCAGTCACTCCATACGCTATTGTGACGCTATAGTTGAAGACAATGTGATGTCAATCCTGGGTTGGTGGGGGCGGCATCTTTATAAGCCTTGAGGATGGTGCCGGTAGCTAATTTGGTTGGATATAAGTAACCGATAATAACAGAAGGTGTTATTTCTGAAAAAATCATGTTATTGATTGTTTGTGACCTTTGAGGCACGAGCAGGTCTATGCCAGGTCTCTGGAAACTGGAGAGCTCCGTAATTGATGTGTGGCTCATCATGACCTTTTCTTCCTATTTTCTACTTCTTTTTGTCGTTTCCCGATCAAATGAGGTCAGAGAGTGCATTTGTTTGTGTACATGGGTGTTTAGCTAGAGAACAACGAATCCCAGATGTGTACATGCGTGTGTACAGGAGTGTTAAGCTATAGAACAACGAACTTCATATGTGTACATGTGTGTGTACATGACTGTTAAGCTATAGAACTTCAGACGTCTACATGCGCTTGTACATGAGTGTTTAGCTACAGAGCAACGAACTTGAGGTGTGTACATGCGTGTGCATGTGAATGTTAATCTATTCAAAACGAACTTCAGATGTGTACATGCGTGTGTACATGTTTGCCGAGCTACAGAATAGCGGACAGACCGCATATGTGTTCATTTTTGTTTAAGCACAGAACAAAGAACTCCAGAGGTGTAAACGCGTGTGTACATGTTTGTTGAACTACAGAACAAAGAACTCCAGAGGTGTAAACGCGTGTGTACATTTTTGTTGAACTACAGAACAAAGAACTCCAGAGGTGTAAACGCGTGTGTACATGTTTTTAAATATACAGAACAAAGAACTTGAGATGTGTACCTGAGTGTGTACATGTTTGTTAATCTACAAAGCAAAGAATTTCGGAGGTGCACATGATTGTTAATCTACAGAATAAAGACCTTCAGATGTGCACATGTTTGTTAAACTACAGAACAAGAGACTACAGGTGTGTACAAATGTAACAGAGAGACAAACCAAAGTGTGTTTGAAATAATGACGCTGTTTGTTAGACGAATCTAGTAAACAAGGTCACCTGACCCCTATTTTGAATAGTATATTTGAAGAAAAAAAATGACATAAATTTTATTTTCGCAAAACAACTTGTTTTTGTAAACACTACGTGGACATCGCAGATTAGTCGGTGGAAGTTTCCGCTCAACAATTAACAATTTGAGATGTTCGAAAATCTTCTAGAAGCCGAAAGTACGTGTAAACATGCCATCTTAACATCTAGTTAGACCAATAAAATTCGTTAGGCGTTGTATTTTGAGAAAAACAACCCCGATCTAGAACTTTCGGGAGGATGATAGATTGCATAATACCAGCCTGGTATAAATACGGTGGGACGGAATTCGAGGATAGGCAGAGGCTAGGACAGCTGCTCAAGCAGAGCAGACTTGGTACATCTCTGTGGAGGGAGCTCAAGCAGAGCAGACCTGAGGTTATTTGTAGAAATAACCAGTAGACACGGAAGCGGATCTGACGGTTTTGGTAGGCATATCTAGATATTCAATAGTCATTTATTTGGAGGATGAGAATCTCGATCTAGAGAAAATATAGTCGGAGTAGCGGAGACCATGGAATTGTGAGGTCGGAGTAGCGGAGACCATGGAATTGTGAGGTCGGAGTAGTGGAGACCATGGAATTGTGAAGTCGGAGTAGCGGAGACCATGGAATTGTGAGGTCGGAGTAGCGGAGACCATGGAATTGTGAGGTCGGAGTAGGGGAGACCATGGAATTGTGAGGTCGGTGTAGGGGAGACCATGGAATTGTGAGGTCGGAGTAGCGGAGACCATGGAATTGTGAGGTCGGAGTAGCGGAGACCATGGAATTGTGAGGTCGGAGTAGCGGAGACCATGGAATTGTGAGGTCGGAGTAGCGGAGACCATGGAATTGTGAGGTCGGAGTAGCGGAGACCATGGAATTGTGAGGTCGGAGTAGGGGAGACCATGGAACTGTGAGGTAGTAGTAGCGGAGACCATGGAATTGTGAGGTCGGAGTAGCGGAGACCATGGAATTGTGAGGTCGGAGTAGCGGAGACCATGGAATTGTGAGGTCGGAGTAGCGGAGACCATGGAATTGTGAGGTCGGAGTAGCGGAGACCATGGAATTGTGAGGTCGGAGTAGCGGAGACCATGGAATTGTGAGGTCGGAGTAGGGGAGACCATGGAACTGTGAGGTCGGAGTAGCGGAGACCATGGAATTGTGAGGTCGGAGTAGCGGAGACCATGGAACTGTGAGGTCGGAGTAGCGGAGACCATGGAATTGTGAGGTCGGAGTAGTGGAGACCATGGAATTGTGATGTCGGAGTAGCGGAGACCATGGAATTGTGAGGTCGGAGTAGTGGAGACCATGGAATTGTGAGGTCGGAGTAGCGGAGACCATGGAATTGTGAGGTCGGAGTAGCGGAGACCATGGAATTGTGAGGTCGGAGTAGCGGAGACCATGGAATTGTGAGGTCAGAGTAGCGGAGATCATGGAATTGTGAGCTGGATTGAGTTTGATTTTGTCTTCATAGGACAGTCTTTTTTTCTGTCAAGCTCTGAGATCTCTCGAGAACTATTGATTTATGTGTGATTATTGTATCAATTGATGTTAATGATTAAGTTCTCAGTAAGAATAGCTGAGAGAGGAATTAAAGTTTGAGTGAAATTTATCAGGTATTTGGTGAATTTATGATTGGTTTGGAGAGATTCTCTTGTTCTAAAGAAGCAGAAATAAATACAAAATCTTCAAGACACCCGCAGAGAATCTTATTCTGGTATAGATACCAGTGGTTATCAGTTATCAGTTATCAGTTATCAGTTATATGAAGACTATCATCATAGCACTCCGGACATGTCCATAGGTGCTCCGATCTCCGCCTCAGCAAATCCAGCAGCGTCCAGCGACCCAACACACCTGTTCGATGTTGATTAATCAATCTCTTTGCATATTTAGTATGTCGTTCTTTTCGGGCTGCACCAATATTGACACCCATCTCTTTCAATCTGGTCAGCGAGTGGGATTCACAGCCCTGAAACTCCTCCGTTCGGAAAGACTCTCTCAATGCGTGAAGAATGTCATTTCGATCCATGGCAGCTCCCTCTGATATTGTAGCCAAGCCAGCCAATCCACCAGCTCGTTCAATACCCCTAACTCCTGCGTGCCAAGGGACAAAAATGAAGGTGATTTCTCTGATCATTGTCTGTACCAGTACCTCCACCCAGTTGCGTCTCACAATTCCTGATTCGACTTGACGAATCATGCTCATGGAGTCACTGAGTATGAAAACACGAGAGTAGTTAGTTGTGAGATGCCAACCAGATACTAGTGGTGCTGTGGCAACATAAGGACAAAATTCAAGGACATAGACCAGTATGCATACATACACGCTTCAGGCACATTCAAGACGGTTACATAGACCAGTATGTCATACATACTTCACGCTTACAGGCACATTCAAGACGGTTACATAGACCAGTATGTCATACATACTTCACGCTTACAGGCACATTCAAGACGGTTACATAGACCAGTATGTCATACATACTTCACGCTTACAGGCACATTCAAGACGGTTACATAGACCAGTATGTCATACATACTTCACGCTTACAGGCACATTCAAGACGGTTACATAGACCAGTATGTCATACATACTTCACGCTTACAGGCACATTCAAGACGGTTACATAGACCAGTATGTCATACATACTTCACGCTTACAGGCACATTCAAGACGGTTACATAGACCAGTATGTCATACATACTTCACGCTTACAGGCACATTCAAGACGGTTACATAGACCAGTATGTCATACATACTTCACGCTTACAGGCACATTCAAGACGGTTACATAGACCAGTATGTCATACATACTTCACGCTTACAGGCACATTCAAGACGGTTACATAGACCAGTATGTCATACATACTTCACGCTTACAGGCACATTCAAGACGGTTACATAGACCAGTATGTCATACATACTTCACGCTTACAGGCACATTCAAGACGGTTACATAGACCAGTATGTCATACATACTTCACGCTTACAGGCACATTCAAGACGGTTACATAGACCAGTATGTCATACATACTTCACGCTTACAGGCACATTCAAGACGGTTACATAGACCAGTATGTCATACATACTTCACGCTTACAGGCACATTCAAGACGGTTACATAGACCAGTATGTCATACATACTTCACGCTTACAGGCACATTCAAGACGGTTACATAGACCAGTATGTCATACATACTTCACGCTTACAGGCACATTCAAGACGGTTACATAGACCAGTATGTCATACATACTTCACGCTTACAGGCACATTCAAGACGGTTACATAGACCAGTATGTCATACATACTTCACGCTTACAGGCACATTCAAGACGGTTACATAGACCAGTATGTCATACATACTTCACGCTTACAGGCACATTCAAGACGGTTACATAGACCAGTATGTCATACATACTTCACGCTTACAGGCACATTCAAGACGGTTACATAGACCAGTATGTCATACATACTTCACGCTTACAGGCACATTCAAGACGGTTACATAGACCAGTATGTCATACATACTTCACGCTTACAGGCACATTCAAGACGGTTACATAGACCAGTATGTCATACATACTTCACGCTTACAGGCACATTCAAGACGGTTACATAGACCAGTATGTCATACATACTTCACGCTTACAGGACACATTCAAGACATCTTGGTTACATAGACCAGTATGTCATACATACTTCACGCTTACAGGCACATTCAAGACGGTTACATAGACCAGTATGTCATACATACTTCACGCTTACAGGCACATTCAAGACGGTTACATAGACCAGTATGTCATACATACTTCACGCTTACAGGCACATTCAAGACGGTTACATAGACCAGTATGTCATACATACTTCACGCTTACAGGCACATTCAAGACGGTTACATAGACCAGTATGTCATACATACTTCACGCTTACAGGCACATTCAAGACGGTTACATAGACCAGTATGTCATACATACTTCACGCTTACAGGCACATTCAAGACGGTTACATAGACCAGTATGTCATACATACTTCACGCTTACAGGCACATTCAAGACGGTTACATAGACCAGTATGTCATACATACTTCACGCTTACAGGCACATTCAAGACGGTTACATAGACCAGTATGTCATACATACTTCACGCTTACAGGCACATTCAAGACGGTTACATAGACCAGTATGTCATACATACTTCACGCTTACAGGCACATTCAAGACGGTTACATAGACCAGTATGTCATACATACTTCACGCTTACAGGCACATTCAAGACGGTTACATAGACCAGTATGTCATACATACTTCACGCTTACAGGCACATTCAAGACGGTTACATAGACCAGTATGTCATACATACTTCACGCTTACAGGCACATTCAAGACGGTTACATAGACCAGTATGTCATACATACTTCACGCTTACAGGCACATTCAAGACGGTTACATAGACCAGTATGTCATACATACTTCACGCTTACAGGCACATTCAAGACGGTTACATAGACCAGTATGTCATACATACTTCACGCTTACAGGCACATTCAAGACGGTTACATAGACCAGTATGTCATACATACTTCACGCTTACAGGCACATTCAAGACGGTTACATAGACCAGTATGTCATACATACTTCACGCTTACAGGCACATTCAAGACGGTTACATAGACCAGTATGTCATACATACTTCACGCTTACAGGCACATTCAAGACGGTTACATAGACCAGTATGTCATACATACTTCACGCTTACAGGCACATTCAAGACGGTTACATAGACCAGTATGTCATACATACTTCACGCTTACAGGCACATTCAAGACGGTTACATAGACCAGTATGTCATACATACTTCACGCTTACAGGCACATTCAAGACGGTTACATAGACCAGTATGTCATACATACTTCACGCTTACAGGCACATTCAAGACGGTTACATAGACCAGTATGTCATACATACTTCACGCTTACAGGCACATTCAAGACGGTTACATAGACCAGTATGTCATACATACTTCACGCTTACAGGCACATTCAAGACGGTTACATAGACCAGTATGTCATACATACTTCACGCTTACAGGCACATTCAAGACGGTTACATAGACCAGTATGTCATACATACTTCACGCTTACAGGCACATTCAAGACGGTTACATAGACCAGTATGTCATACATACTTCACGCTTACAGGCACATTCAGCTGTTACATAGACAGTATGTATACATGATTCACGCTTACAGGACACAAGTAGTTACATAGACCAGTTGTCAGCATATTCACGCTACAGCACATTCTAAATGTGGTTACAGATAGACCATAAATGTCATACAACTGACTTGATGTTTCAGGTGTGTTTTCAACTACAGATGATACTGTGATGATAGACATGTTAAGTAATCAGCACAGTAACAAGACTGAGTTATGTGTTATACTACATGATGTGTGTACATGTTTATTCAACTGACAGACAAAGATTGATATGTGTGATACATGAGTTTATTGTTAAGTTACAGAACAAGAGGTGTATGTGTGTACATGTAGTCAAACAGAACAAATGTATGTAGTGTTACATGTTAGCTCAACTACAGAACATGACAGACTTGTATTGTGTGTACATGTTAGTTCAACTACAGAACACAGAATTGTATGTGTGTTACATGTTAGTTCAACTGACAGAACAAATGGTATGTGTTACATGTAGTTCAACTACAGAACTACAACTTGTATGTGTTACATATTAGTTCAACTACAGAACTACAACTTGTATGTGTTTACATGTTAGTTCAACTACAGAACTACAACTTGTATGTGTGTACATGTTAGTTCAACTACAGAACTACAACTTGTATGTGTTTACATGTTAGTTCAACTACAGAACTACAACTTGTATGTGTGTACATGTTAGTTCAACTACAGAACTACAACTTGTATGTGTGTACATGTTAGTTCAACTACAGAACTACAACTTGTATGTGTTTACATATTAGTTCAACTACAGAACTACAACTTGTATGTGTGTACATGTTAGTTCAACTACAGAACTACAACTTGTATGTGTTTACATATTAGTTCAACTACAGAACTACAACTTGTATGTGTGTACATGTTAGTTCAACTACAGAACTACAACTTGTATGTGTGTACATATTAGTTCAACTACAGAACTACAACTTGTATGTGTGTGCATGCTAGTTCAACTACAGAACTACAACTTGTATGTGTGTACATGTTAGTTCAACTACAGAACTACAACTTGTATGTGTTTACATATTAGTTCAACTACAGAACTACAACTTGTATGTGTGTACATGTTAGTTCAACTACAGAACTACAACTTGTATGTGTGTAATGCCTGTGTACATCTTTATTAAAAAAAACTGTATATGCGAATAATCTTCGTTCATATATCTTTCTTGTAGGGCTTCGTTCATCTGTACTATGTCTTTTCCAAATGACATATTGACCTACCGACAGAGCAGAGACAGTCATGAGATAGCTGAGACCCTTTAACAAGAACTTGATCGATTGCGTGATATGATAGATCAGTAACGATATTCAATCCAACCAAGGCATCTGTGACATAATTCTCGTTAAATAACCGAATCGTCCAGCATGTGTAGACATGATATTGAAAGGATATCAGGTTTTAGAAAATATCTGCTGTCAATTTAGTTAAGGATCCGTCATTCAGATGCCATGCTAATGGTATCATTTTCATAACATGTAAGCTAATGTTAGAGAATCGATTGATGAAACTGCTGATCTTGAATAATTACTGTTGTTCTTACTGTATCAATGATTAGTGCTCTAGGTTATTGACTAAGGACTGAGCTGCCTGACAATCAGCAAAACCCAACTAAAGAGGCTGGATAGGTTGCAGAATGAGACTATGAGATTGATTCTCAGATGTACATAAGAAATCTCTTTCCAAGCTATGGGATACATGCTTGCCTTACCATATATATCTAGAAGACACGAGACAGCCCAAAGGAAAGACACAGTAAAAGTCTTCTAATAGACGGTATTCACTATACGGCTCTCTAACAGAGGAAAAATGTGGACGATTAAATCGTGAATGGTCTTGGAGCGGAAAACACAGCACCAACCCAATCCGAATCAAATATTAAAAGGAAACGAAAGTAGAAATATTTAGGTCATGTTCTTATATCAGACGAAAAGAGACTACATCGACAAGTCCTTATGTGGTCATCAGTTGGAAAAAGAAAACGTGGAAGACATAAGACCACTCTTTGAAGAACAATCCTACAAGAAAGTATACTATTGGGATGTAAAACCATACGAGATCTCCAACTGCTAGCAGCGAGACGCATCACAAGGAGATCTAAAACCTCTGCTCTATGTGCCGCCTTTGGCACGAAAGGAACAAACTAACTAACGTCCAGGTGACGGCCATCCGACCATGTTCCTCTGATGATCGAGTAGATTTCCTCTGGAGAATCGTTTTATTTCGTTATATAGTACCTTGTGACCTCATGGACTCAATGCTCTACGTTCCTATGTTTCTTAGTACTTTCTCTACTCATGCTCCATATTCTATAAGTGTATATGTTAAATGTATATAAGTTATATATTTGCTTGATGTTCTATTGTTTCTCTTCTTTTTCTACTTCTAGTTTTTCTGCATTTATTTCGTTATTCGTTTTTAGTCACAGATTTTAATTTTCTGCCCGTTGGAATATCTGTAGGAGTCTAAATCTCTCTCGCGATCCCGTAGAAGTCTAAATGTAGTGTGCTGTGAAATTCGTCACTCTTGTTGTATCGTTTGTTTGATAAAGGCCATTTGGTCGAAACGTTGCTGTGTATTGTCATCGCTTTTGTATTTTGTAAAACTACAGTGCTTTGTTATTACGTGATTCAGATAGTGAGATCTGGATGGGTTAATACTGCAGAAGCGACCGTATGCATTGTATTGCTAGGAATTCAAGATGACGTGAATTCAATTCAACCACCAGATCAAGCAGTACAGTGAAGATAAGGGATGTCTCTGGGATGTTTCATAACTGGCAGATCAAACATCGAGATCTTCTCCAACTAATGACACAAGACTCGTGTGTGTAGATCTTTCACAACTAAAGTACAATATATTTGTGTAGATCTTTCTTCAACTAAAGTACAATAATTCTGTGTGTAGATCTTTCTAACTAAAGTACAATATATTCTGTGTGTAGATCTTTCACAACTAAAGTAAATATATTCTGTGTAGATCGTTCTACAACTAAAGTACAATATATTCTGTGTATAGATCTTTCTTCAACTAAAGTACAATATATTCTGTGTGTAGATCTTTCTACAACTAAAGTACAATATATTCTGTGTGTAGATCTTTCTACAACTAAAGTACAATATATTCTGTGTATAGATCTTTCTTCAACTAAAGTACAATATATTCTGTGTATAGATCTTTCTTCAACTAAAGTACAATATATTCTGTGTATAGATCTTTCTTCAACTAAAGTACAATATATTCTGTGTATAGATCTTTCTTCAACTAAAGTACAATATATTCTGTGTATAGATCTTTCTTCAACTAAAGTACAATATATTCTGTGTATAGATCTTTCTTCAACTAAAGTACAATATATTCTGTGTATAGATCTTTCTTCAACTAAAGTACAATATATTCTGGTATAGACTGTTCACAACTAAAGTACAATATATTCTGATAGACTGTTCTACAACTAAAGTACAATATATTCTGTGTGTAGATCGTTCTACAACTAAAGTACAATATATTCTGTGTATAGATCGTTCTACAACTAAAGTACAATATATTCTGTGTATAGATCGGTCTACAACTAAAGTACAATATATTCTGTGTGTAGATCGTTCTACAACAAAGTAAATATATTCTGTGTATAGATCGTTCTACAACCAAAGTACAATATATTCTGTGTATAGATCGTTCTACAACTAAAGTACAATATATTCTGTATAGATGTTCTACAACTAAAGTACAATATATTCTGTGTATAGATCGTTCTACAACTAAAGTACAATATATTCTGTGTGTAGATCGTTCTACAACTAAAGTACAATATATTCTGTGTATAGATCTTTCTTCAACTAAAGTACAATATATTCTGTGTGTAGATCGTTCTACAACTAAAGTACAATATATTCTGTGTATAGATCGTTCTACAACTAAAGTACAATATATTCTGTGTGTAGATCGTTCTACAACTAAAGTACAATATATTCTGTGTATAGATCTTTCTACAAACAAAGTACAATATATTCTGTGTATAGATCGTTCTACAACTAAAGTACAATATATTCTGTGTATAGATCTTTCTACAACTAAAGTACAATATATTCTGTGTATAGATCTGTCTACAACCAAAGTACAATATATTCTGTATAGATCGTTCTACAACTAAAGTCAATAATATATTCTGTAGATCGTTATACAACTAAAGTACAATATATTCTGTGTGTAGATCGTTCTACAACTAAAGTACAATATATTCTGTGTATAGATCTTTCTACAACTAAAGTACAATATATTCTGTGTATAGATCTTCACAACTAAAGTCAAATATATTCGTGTGTAGATCGTCTCTACAACTAAAGTACAATATATTCTGTGTGTAGATCGTTCTACAACTAAAGTACAATATATTCTGTGTATAGATCTTTCTACAACTAAAGTACAATATATTCTGTGTATAGATCTTTCTACAACTAAAGTACAATATATTCTGTGTATGGATCGTTCTACAACTAAAGTACAATATATTCTGTGTGTAGATCGCTGTTTTGTCTACAACTAAAGACAATATATTCTGTGTGATAGATCTTCTTCAACTAAAGTCACAATATATTCTGTGTATAGATCTTCTTACAACTAAAGTACAATATATTCTGTGTATAGATCGTTCTACAACTAAAGTACAATATATTCTGTGTATAGATCTTTCTAACCTAAAGCACAATATATTCTGTGTATAGATCGTTCTACAACTAAAGTACAATATATTCTGTGTATAGATCGTTCTACAACTAAAGTACAATATATTCTGTAGATCGTCTCCTACAACTAAAGTACAATATATTCTGTGTTAGATCGTTCTACAACTAAAGTACAATATATTCTGTGTTAGATCTTCTCAACTAAAGTACAATATATTCTGTGTAGATCGTTCACAACTAAAGTACAATATATTCTGTGTATAGATCGTTCTACAACTAAAGTACATATATTCTGTGGTAGATCGTTCTACAACTAAAGTATAATATATTCTGTGTATAGATCTTCTACAACTAAAGTACAATATATTCTGTATAGATCTTCTACAACTAAAGTCAATTATTCTGTGTATAGATCTTTCTACAACTAAAGTACAATATATTCTGTGTATAGATCGTTCTACAACTAAAGTACAATATATTCTGTGTATAGATCTTTCTACAACTAAAGTACAATATATTCTGTGTATAGATCGTTCTACAACTAAAGTACAATATATTCTGTGTGTAGATCGTTCTACAACTAAAGTACAATATATTCTGTGTATAGATCTTTCTACAACTAAAGTACAATATATTCTGTGATAGATTCTTCTAACTAAAGTACAATAATTCTGTGTGAGATCGTTCTACAACTAAAGTCAATATATTCTGTGTAGATCGTTCTACAACTAAAGTACAATATATTCTGTGTATAGATCTTTCTACAACTAAAGAATAATATATTCTTGATAGATCGTTCTACAACTAAAGTACAATATATTCTGTGTGTAGATCGTTCTCAACTAAAGTACAATATATTCTGTGTATAGATCGTTCTACAACTAAAGACAATATATTCTGTGTATAGATCTGTTCTACAACTAAAGCACAATATATTCTGTGTGTAGATGTTCTACAACTAAAGTACAATATATTCTGTGTATAGATCTTTCTACAACTAAAGTACAATATATTCTGTGTATAGATCGTTCTACAACTAAAGTACAATATATTCTGTTTATAGATCGTTCTACAACTAAAGTACAATATATTCTGTGTATAGATCGTTCTACAACTAAAGTACAATATATTCTGTGTATAGATCGTTCTACAACTAAAGTACAATATATTCTGTGTATAGACTGTTCTACAACTAAAGTACAATATATTCTGTATGTAGATCTGTCTTACAACTAAAGCACAATATATTCTGTGTATAGATCTTTCTTCAACTAAAGTACAATATATTCTGTGTGTAGATCGTTCTACAACTAAAGTACAATATATTCTGTGTATAGATCTTTCTACAACTAAAGTATATATATTCTGTGTAGACTTTCATAAAGTACAATATATTCTGTGTAGATCTGTTCTACAACTAAAGTACAATATATTCTGTGTATAGATCGTTCTACAACTAAAGTACAAATATTCTGTGTATAGATCTTCTACAACTAAAGTACAATATATTCTGTGTTAGATCGTCTACAACTAAAGTCAATATATTCTGTTAGATGTTCTACAACTAAAGTACAATATATTCTGTGTATAGATCGTTCTACAACTAAAGTACAATATATTCTGTGTATAGATCTGTTCTACAACCTAAAGTATAATATATTTGTATAGATCTTTCTACAACTAAAGTACAATATATTCTGTGTATAGATCTTTCTACAACTAAAGTACAATATATTCTGTGTATAGATCGTTCTACAACTAAAGTACAATATATTCTGTGTTTAGATCGTTCTACAACTAAAGTACAATATATTCTGTGTATAGATCTTTCTACAACTAAAGTACAATATATTCTGTGTATAGATCTTTCTACAACTAAAGTACAATATATTCTGTGTATAGATCTGTTCTACAACAAAGTACAATATATTCTGGTATAGATCTTTCTTCAACTAAGTACAATATATTCTTATAGATCTGTCTACAACTAAAGTACAATATATTCTGTGTGTAGATCGTTCTACAACTAAAGTACAATATATTCTGTGTATAGATCTTTCACAACTAAAGTAGCAATATATTCTGTGTATAGATCTTCTACAACTAAAGATACAATATATTCTGTGATAGATCTTCACAACAAAGTACAAATATATTCTGTGTATAGATCTTTCTACAACCAAAGTACAATATATTCTGTGTTAGATCGTTCTACAACTAAAGTACAATATATTCTGTGTATAGATCGTTCTACAACTAAAGTACAATATATTCTGTGTATAGATCTTTCTACAACTAAAGTACAATATATTCTGTAGTAGATCTTCTACAACTAAAGTACAATATATTCTGTGTAGATCGTTCTCAACTAAAGTACAATATATTCTGTGTATAGATCTTTCTACAACTAAAGTACAATATATTCTGTGTATAGATCTTTCTACAACTAAAGTACAATATATTCTGTGTGTAGATCGTTCTACAACTAAAGTACAATATATTCTGTGTATAGATCTGTTCACAACTAAAGTACAATATATTCTGTGTATAGATCTTCTCACAACTAAAGTTACAATATATTCTGTGTGTATAGATCTTCTACAACTAAAGTACAATATATTCTGTGTAGATCTGTTCTACAACCAAAGTACAATATATTCTGTGTATAGATCGTTCTACAACTAAAGACAATATATTCTGTGTATAGATCGTCTCACAACTAAAGTACAATATATTCTGTATAGATCGTTCTACAACTAAAGTAATAATATTCGTGTATAGATCTTCTACAACTAAAGTACAATATATTCTGTGTATAGATCGTTCTACAACTAAAGTACAATATATTCTGTGGATAGATCGTTCTCACAACTAAAGCACAATATATTCTGTGTATAGATCTTCTACAACTAAAGTACAATATATTCTGTGTATAGATCGTTCTACAACTAAAGTACAATATATTCTGTGTATAGATCGTTCTACAACAAAGTACAATATTCTGTGTTAGATCGTTCTACAACTAAAGTACAATATATTCTGTGTATAGATCTGTTCACAACTAAAGACAATATATTCTGTGTATAGATCGTTCTACAACAAAGTACAATATATTCTGTATAGATCGTTCTACAACTAAAAGTACAATATATTCTTGTATAGATCTTCTACAACTAAAGTACAATATATTCTGTGTATAGATCGTTCTACAACTAAAGTACAATATATTCTGTGTGTAGATCGTTCTTCAACTAAAGTACAATATATTCTGTGTATAGATCGTTCTACAACTAAAGTACAATATATTCTGGTAGATCTTCACAACTAAAGTACAATATATTCTGTGTATAGATCTTTCTACAAACAAAGTACAATATATTCTGTGTGTAGATCGTTCTTCAACTAAAGTACAATATATTCTGTGTATAGATCTTTCTACAACTAAAGTACAATATATTCTGTGTGTAGATCTTTCTACAACTAAAGTACAATATATTCTGTGTATAGATCTTTCTACAACTAAAGTACAATATATTCTGTGTGTAGATCTTTCTAAACTAAAGACAATATATTCTGTGTATAGATCGTTCTACAACAAAGTACAATATATTCTGTGTATAGATCTTTCACAACTAAAGTACAATATATTCTGTGTATAGATCTTTCTACAACTAAAGTACAATATATTCTGTGTGAGATCTTTCACAACTAAAGTACAATATATTCTTGTATAGATCGTTCTACAATAAAGTACAATATATTCTGTGTAATTGTTCTACAACTAAGGTACAATATATTCTGTGATAGATCGTTCTACAACTAAAGTACAATATATTCTGTGTATAGATCTTTCTACAACTAAAGTACAATATATTCTGTGTATAGATCGTTCTACAACTAAAGTACAATATATTCTGTGTATAGATCGTTCTACAACTAAAGTACAATATATTCTGTGTATAGATCGTTCACAAACTAAAGTAAATATATTCTGTGATAGATCGTTCTACAACTAAAGTACAATATATTCTGTGTATAGATCGTTCTACAACTAAAGTACAATATATTCTGTGTATAGATCTTTCTACAACTAAAGTACAATATATTCTGTGTATAGATCTTTCTACAACTAAAGTACAATATATTCTTGTATAGATGTTCTCAACCAAAGTACAATATATTCTGTGTATAGATCTTTCTACAACCAAAGCACAAATATTCTGTGTATAGATCTTTCACAACTAAAGTACAATATATTCTGTGTATAGATCTTTCAACTAAAGACAATATATTCTGTGTTAGATCTTCTTCAAACTAAAGTACAATATATTCTGTGTATAGATCGTTCTACAACTAAAGTACAATATATTCTGTGTATAGATCGTCTCACAACTAAAAGACAATATATTCTTGTATAGATCGTTCTACAACTAAAGTACATATATTCTGTGTATAGATCTTCTACAACTAAAGTACAATATATTCTGTGTATAGATCTGTTCACAACTAAAGTACAATATATTCTGTGTATAGATCTTTCACAACTAAAGTACAATATATTCTGTGTATAGATCGTTCTACAACTAAAGTACAATATATTCTGTGTTTAGATCTTTCTACAACTAAAGTACAATATATTCTGTGTATAGATCGTTCTACAACTAAAGTACAATATATTCTGTGTATAGATCTTTCTACAACTAAAGTACAATATATTCTGTGTATAGATCTTTCTACAACTAAAGTACAATATATTCTGTGTATAGACTTTCTTCAACAAAGTACAATATATTCTGTGTATAGATCTTCTCAACTAAAGTACAATATATTCTGTGTTAGATCTTCACAACTAAAGTACAATATATTCTGTGTATAGATCGTTCTACAACTAAAGTACAATATATTCTGTGTATAGATCTTTCTACAACTAAAGTACAATATATTCTGTGTATAGATCTTTCTACAACTAAAGTACAATATATTCTTGTATAGATCTTCTACAACTAAAGTACAATATATTCTGTGTATAGATCGTTCTACAACTACAGTACAATATATTCTGTGTATAGATCGTTCTACAACTAAAGTACAATATATTCTGTGTATAGATCGTTCTACAACTAAAGTACAATATATTCTGTGTATAGATCGTTCTACAACTATAGTACAATATATTCTGTGTATAGATCTTCTACAACCAAAGACAATATATTCTGTGATAGATCTCTTCTACAACTAGTACAATATATTCTGTGTAGATCTTCTTCAACAAAGTAATATATATTCTGTGATAGATCTTCTACAACTAAAGTACAATATATTCTGTGTTAGATCTTTCTCAACTAAAGTACAATATATTCTGTGTATAGATCTTCTACAACTAAAGTACAATATATTCTGTATAGATCTTTCTACAACTAAAGCACAATATATTCTGTGTAGATCGTTCTACAACTAAAGCACAATATATTCTGTGTATAGATCGTTCACAACATAAAGACAATATATTCTGTGTATAGACTGTTCTACAACTAAAGTAAATATATTCTGTGTATAGATCGTTCTACAACTAAAGTACAATATATTCTGTGTATAGATCGTTCTACAACTAAAGTACAATATATTCTGTGTATAGATCGTTCTACAACCAAAGACAATATATTCTGTATGTATAGATCGTCTCTACAACTAAAGCACAATATATTCTGTGTATAGATCGTCTCACAACAAAGTAATATATATTCTGTGTATAGATCTTCTACAACTAAAGTACAATATATTCTGTGTATAGATCTTTCACAACTAAAGTCAATATATTCTGTGTATAGATCTTCTCAACAAAGTACAATATATTCTGTGTATAGATCTTTCTTCAACTAAAGTACAATATATTCTGTGTATAGATCTTTCTACAAACTAAAGACAATATATTCGTGTATAGATGTCTCACAACTCAGCACAATATATTCTGTGTTAGATCGTTCTACAACTAAAGTACAATATATTCTGTATAGATCGTTCTACAACTAAAGACAATATATTCTGTGTATAGATGTTCTACAACAAAGTACAATATATTCTGTGTGTAGATCGTTCTACAACTAAAGTACAATATATTCTGTGTATAGATCGTTTTACAACTAAAGTACAATATATTCTGTGTATAGATCGTACTACAACTAAAGTACAATATATTCTTGTATAGATCGTCTCAACAAAGCACAATATATTCTGTGTATAGATCTTCTACAACTAAAGCACAATATATTCTGTGTATAGATCTTTCTACAACCAAAGTGCAAATATTCTGTGTTAGATCTTCTACAACTAAAGCATCAATATATTCTTGTATAGATCTTTCTCAACTAAAGTACAATATATTCTGTGTATAGATCTTTCACAACTAAAGACAATATATTCTGTGTATAGATCGTTCTACAACTAAAGTACAATATATTCTGTGTATAGATCGTTCTACAACTAAAGTACAATATATTCTGTGTATAGATCTTTCTACAACTAAAGCAATATATTCATGTGTATAGATCTTTCTACAACTAAAGCACAATATATTCTGTGTATAGACTGTTCTACAACTAAAGTACAATATATTCTGTGTATAGATCTGTTCTTACAACTAAAGTACAATATATTCTGTGTATAGACTGTCTACAACAAAGTACAATATATTCTGTATAGATCTGTCTACAACTAAAGACAATATATTCTGTGATAGATCGTTCACAACTAAAGACAATATATTCTGTTATAGATCGTTCTACAACAAAGTACAATATATTCTGTGTATAGATCTTTCACAACTAAAGTACAAATATTCTGTGTATAGATCTTTACAACTAAAGTACAATATATTCTGTGTATAGATCTTTCTACAACTAAAGTACAATATATTCTGTGTATAGATCTTCTCAACTAAAGTACAATATATTCTGTGTATAGATCTTCTACAACTAAAGTCAATATATTCTGTGTAGATCAGTTCTACAACTAAAGTACAATATATTCTGTGTATAGATCTGTCTCACAACTAAAGTACAATATATTCTGTGTATAGATCGTTCTACAACTAAAGTACAATATATTCTGTGTATAGATCGTTCTACAACTAAAGTACAATATATTCTGTGTATAGATCGTTCTACAACTAAAGTACAATATATTCTGTGTATAGATCGTTCTACAACTAAAGTACAATATATTCTGTGTATAGATCTTTTCTACACTAAAGTACAATATATCTGTGTATAGATCTTTCTACAACAAAGTACAATATATTCTGTGTGTAGATCGTTCTACAACTAAAGTACAATATATTCTGTGTATAGATCTTTCTACAACTAAAGTACAATATATTCTGTGTATAGATCGTTCACAACTAAAGTACAATATATTCTGTGTATAGATCTTCTTCAACTAAAGTACAATATATTCTGTGTATAGATCTTTCTACAACTAAAGTACAATATATTCTGTGTATAGATCGTTCCTCAACTAAAGTACAATATATTCTGTGTGTAGATCTGTTCACAACTAAAAGACAATATATTCTGTGTATAGATCTTCTACAACAAAGTACAATATATTCTGTGTATAGATCGTTCTACAACTAAAGTACAATATATTCTGTGTGTAGATCGTTCTACAACCAAAGTACAATATTTGTGTATAGATCTTTACAAACAAAGTACAATATATTCTGTGTATAGATCGTCTACAACTAAAGTACAATATATTCTGTGTATAGATCTTTCTACAACCAAAGTATAATATATTCTGTGTATAGATCTGTTCTACAACTAAAGTACAATATATTCTGTGTATAGATCGTTCTACAACTAAAGTACAATATATTCTGTGTATAGATCTTCTCAACTAAAGTACAATATATTCTGTATAGACTCGTTCTACAACTAAAGAAATATATTCTGTGTAGATCGTTCTACAACTAAAGTACAATATATTCTGTGTATAGATCTTTCTACAACTAAAGTACAATATATTCTGTGTTTAGATCGTTCTACAACTAAAGTACAATATATTCTGTGTATAGATCGTTCTACAACTAAAGTACAATATATTCTGTGTATAGATCTTTCTACAACTAAAGTACAATATATTCTGTGTATAGATCGTTCTACAACTAAAGTACAATATATTCTGTGTATAGATCGTTCTACAACTAAAGTACAATATATTCTGTGATAGACTGTCTCTACAACCAAAGTACAATATATTCTGTGTATAGATCGTCTCTACAACTAAAGTACAATATATTCTGTGTAGATCTTCTCAACTAAAGTACAATATATTCTGTGTATAGATCTTCTACAACTAAAGACAATATATTCTGTGTATAGATCGTTCTACAAGTACAATATATTCTGTGTATAGATCTTTCTACAACTAAAGTACAATATATTCTGTGTATAGATCTTTCTACAACTAAAGTACAATATATTCTGTGTATAGATCGTTCTACAACTAAAGTACAATATATTCTGTGTATAGATCTTTCTACAACTAAAGTACAATATATTCTGTGTGATAGATCTTCACAACCAAAGACAATATATTCTGTGTATGATCATCCACAACAAAGACAATATATTCTGTGTATAGATCGTTCTACAAACTAAAGTACAATATATTCTGTGTATAGATCGTTCTACAACTAAAGTACAATATATTCTGTGTATAGATCGTTCTACAACTAAAGTACAATATATTCTGTGTATAGATCTTTCTACAACTAAAGTACAATATATTCTGTGTATAGATCGTTCTACAACTAAAGTACAATATATTCTGTGTATAGATCGTTCTACAACAAAGTACAATATATTCTGTGTTAGATCTTCTACAACTAAAGTACAATATATTCTGTGTATAGATCTTCACAACTAAAGTACAATATATTCTGTGTGAGATCGTTCTACAACTAAAGTACAATATATTCTGTGTATAGATCGTTCTACAACTAAAGTACAATATATTCTGTGTATAGATCTTTCTACAACTAAAGTACAATATATTCTGTTTATAGATCTTTCTACAACTAAAGTACAATATATTCTGTGTAGTAGATCTTCTACAACTAAAGACAATATATTCTGTATAGATCGTTCTACAACTAAAGTACAATATATTCTGTGTATAGATCGTTCTACAACTAAAGTACAATATATTCTGTGTATAGATCGTTCTACAACTAAAGTACAATATATTCTGTATGTAGATCGTTCTACAACTAAAGTACAATATATCTGTGTATAGATCTTCTCTCAACACTAAAGTCAATATATTCTGTGTATAGATCTTTCACAACAAAGTACAATATATTCTGTGTATAGATCGTTCCACAACTAAAGTACAATATATTCTGTGTATAGATCTGTTCTACAACTAAAGTACAATATATTCTGGTATAGATCGTTCTACAACTAAAGTACAATATATTCTGTGTATAGATCTTTCTACAACTAAAGTACAATATATTCTGTGTATAGATCTTTCCAACTAAAGCAATATATCTTTTAGACGTTCTACAACTAAATATATATTCTTGTAGATCTTTCTACAACTAAAGTACAATATATTCTGTGTATAGATCTTTCTACAACTAAAGTACAATATATTCTGTGTATAGACTGTTCTACAACTAAAGTACAATATATTCTGTGTAGATCTTCCAACTAAAGTACAATATATTCTGTATAGATGTTCTACAAACAAAGTACAATATATTCTGTATAGATCTCTACAACTAAAGACATAATTCTGTGTATAGATCTTTCTACAACTAAAGTACAATATATTCTTGTTAGATCGTTCTACAACCAAAGTACAATATATCTGTGTATAGATCGTTCTACAAATAAAGTACAATATATTCTGTGTATAGATCTTCTCAACTAAAGTACAATATATTCTGATAGATCGTTCTACAACTAAAGCAATATATTCTGTGTATAGATCGTTCTACAACCTAAAGCACAATATATCTGTGATAGATCTTTCTACAACTAAAGACAATATATTCTGTGTATAGATCTTTCTACAACTAAAGTACAATATATTCTGTGTATAGATCGTTCTACAACAAAGTACAATATATTCTGTGTATAGATCTTCTACAACTAGTACAATATTCTTGTATAGACTGTTCACAACAAAGTACAATATATTCTGTGTATAGATCGTTCTACAACTAAAGTACAATATATTCATGTGATAGATCGTTCTACAACTAAAGTACAATATATTCTGTATGTAGATCGTTCTACAACTAAAGTACAATATATTCAGTGTATAGATCTTCTACAACTAAAGTCACAATATATTCTGTGTATAGATCTTTCACAACTAAAGTACAATATATTCTGTGTATAGATCTTCTACAACTAAAGTACAATATATTCTGTAGTATAGATCTTTCTACAACTAAAGTACAATATATTCTGTGTATAGATCTTTCTACAACTAAAGTACAATATATTCTGTGTATAGATCTTTCTACAACTAAAGTACAATATATTCTGTGTATAGATCTTTCTACAACTAAAGTACAATATATTCTGTGTATAGATCGTTCTACAACTAAAGTACAATATATTCTGTGTATAGATCGTTCTACAACTAAAGTAAAATATATTCTGTGTATAGATCGTTCTACAACTAAAGTACAAATATTCTGTGATAGATCGTTCTACAACTAAAGTACAATATATTCTGTGTATAGATCGTTCTTCAACTAAAGTACAATATATTCTGTGTGTAGATCTTTCTACAACTAAAGTACAATATATTCTGTGTATAGATCTTTCTACAACTAAAGTACAATATATTCTGTGTATAGATCTTTCTACAACTAAAGTACAATATATTCTGTGTGTAGATCTTCTATTCAACTAAAGTACAATATATTCTGTGATAGATCTTCTACAACTAAAGTACAATATATTCTGTGTTAGATCGTTCTAAAACTAAAGTACAATATATTCTGTGTATAGATCGTTCTACAACAAAGTACAATATATTCTGTGTATAGATCTTTCTACAACTAAAGTACAATATATTCTGTGTATAGATCGTTCTACAACTAAAGTACAATATATTCTGTGTGAGATCTTCACAACTAAAGTACAATATATTCTGTGTATAGATCGTCTACAACCAAAGTACAATATATTCTGTGTATAGATCGTTCCCTACAACTAAAGTACAATATATTCTGTGTATAGATCACTACAACTAAAGTACAATATATTCTTGTATAGATCTTCTCTACAACTAAAGTACAATATATTCTGTGTATAGATCGTTCTACAACTAAAGTACAATATATTCTTGTATAGATCGTTCTACAACTAAAGTACAATATATTCTGTGTATAGATCGTTCTACAACAAAGTGACAATATATTCTGTGTAAGATCGTTCCCACAACAAAGTACAATATATTCTGTGTATAGATCGTTCTCAAACTAAAGTACAATATATTCTGTGTATAGATCTTTCTACAACTAAAGTACAATATATTCTGTGTATAGATCTTTCTACAACTAAAGTACAATATATTCTGTGTATAGATCGTTCTACAACTAAAGTACAATATATTCTGTGTATAGATCGTTCTACAACTAAAGTACAATATATTCTGTGTTAGATCTTCTACAACAAAGTACAATATATTCTGTGTATAGATATTTCTCAACTAAAGTACAATATATTCTGTGTGTAGATCTTTTCACAACTAAAGTACAATATATTCTGTGTATAGATCGTTCACAACTAAAGTACAATATTTCTGTATAGATCTTCTACAACTAAAGTACAATATATTCTGTGTATAGATCGTTCTACAAATAAAGTACAATATATTCTGTGTATAGATCTTTCTACAACTAAAGTACAATATATTCTGTGTATAGATCTTTCTACAACTAAAGTACAATATATTCTGTGTATAGACTCTTCTACAACTAAAGTACAATATATTCTGTGTATAGATCGTCTCACAACTAAAGTACAATATATTTCTGTGTATAGATCTTCTACAACTAAAGTACAATATATTCTGTGTATAGATGTTCTACAACCAGACAATATATTCTGTGTATAGATCTTCACAACTAAAGTACAATATATTCTGTGTATAGATCTTTCTACAACTAAAGTACAATATATTCTGTGTATAGATCGTTCTACAACTAAAGTACAATATATTCTGTGTATAGATCTTTCTACAACTAAAGTACAATATATTCTGTGTGTAGATCTTTCTACAACTAAAGTACAATATATTCTGTGTATAGATCGTTCTACAACTAAAGTACAATATATTCTGTGTATAGATCTTTCTACAACTAAAGTACAATATATTCTGTGTATAGATCTTTCACACAAAGAAATATTCTAGATAGATCTTTAACTAAAGTAAATATATTCTGTGTATAGATCGTTCTACAACTAAAGTACAATATATTCTGTGTATAGATCGTTCTACAACTAAAGTACAATATATTCTGTATAGATCTCTTCAACTAAAGACAATATATTCGTATAGATGTTCTACAACTAAAGTACAATATATTCTGTGTATAGATGTTCTACAACTAAAGTACAATATATTCTGTATAGATCGTTCTACAACTAAAGTACAATATATTCTGTGTATAGATCTTTCTACAACTAAAGTACAATATATTCTGTGATAGATCTTCTACAACTAAAGTACAATATATTCTGTGTATAGATCTTTCTTCAACTAAAGTACAATATATTCTGTGTATAGATCTTCTCAACAGACAATATTTCATAGTAGATCTTCACAACTAAAATATTATCTGTGTTAGATCGTTCTACAACTAAAGTACAATATATTCTGTGTATAGATCGTTCTACAACTAAAGTACAATATATTCTGTGTATAGATCGTTCTACAACTAAAGTACAATATATTCTGTGTATAGATCGTTCTACAACTAAAGTACAATATATTCTGTGTAGATCGTTCTACAACTAAAGTACAATATATTCTGTGTATAGATCGTTTCTACAACTCAAAGTACAATATATTCTTGTCATAGATCGTTCTACAACAAAGCAATATATTCTATTAGATCTTTCTACAACAAAGTACAATATATTCTGTGTACTAAATAAAGTCTATTCTGTATAATCTTTCAACTAAAGTACAATATATTCTTGTGTAGATCTTTCTATCAACTAAAGTAATAATATATTCTGTGTATAGATCTTTCTACAACTAAGCACAATATATTCTGTGTATAGATCGTTCTACAACTAAAGTACAATATATTCTGTGTTTAGATCGTTCTACAACTAAAGCATAATATATTCTGTGTATAGATCTTTCACAACTAAAGTACAATATATTCTGGTATAGATCGTTCTACAAAAAGTACAAATATTCTGTGTATAGATCTTCTACAACTAAAGTACAATATATTCTGTGTATAGATCTTTCTACAACTAAAGTACAATATATTCTGTGTATAGATCGTTCTACAACTAAAGTACAATATATTCTGTGTATAGATCGTTCACAACTAAAGTACAATATATTCTGTGTATAGATCTTTCTTCAACTAAAGTACAATATATTCTGTGTATAGATCTTTCTACAACTAAAGTACAATATATTCTGTGTTTAGATCGTTCTACAACTAAAGTACAATATATTCTGTGTATAGATCTTTCTACAACTAAAGTACAATATATTCTGTGATAGACTGTTTATAAAGTATATATTCTGTGATAGATCGTCTACAACTAAAGTACAATATATTCTGTGTATAGATCGTTCTACAACTAAAGTAAAATATATTCTGTGTATAGATCTTTCTCAACTAAAGTACAATATATTCTGTGTATAGATCTTCTACAACAAGTACAATATATTCTGTATAGATCATTCTCACAACTAAAGTCAATATATTCTGTGTATAGATCTTCTCAACTAAAGTCAATATATTCTTGTATAGATCTTTCTACAACTACAGTCAATATATTCTGTGTTAGATCGTTCACAACTAAAGTACAATATATTCTGTGTATAGATCTTCACAACTAAAGTACAATATATTCTGTGTATAGATCGTTCTACAACTAAAGTACAATATATTCTGTGTATAGATCGTTCACAACAAAGTACAATATTCTGTGTATAGATCTTCTACAACAAAGTACAATATATTCTGTGTATAGATCGTTCTACAACTAAAGTACAATATATTCTGTGTAGATCTTCTACAACCAAAGTACAATATATTCTGTGTATAGATCGTTCTACAACTAAAGTACAATATATTCTGTGTATAGATCTTTCTACAACTAAAGTACAATATATTCTGTGTGTAGATCGTTCTACAACTAAAGTACAATATATTCTGTGTATAGATCGTTCTACAACTAAAGTACAATATATTCTGTGTATAGACTGTTCTACAACTAAAGTACAATATATTCTGTGTATAGATCGTTCTACAAATAAAGTACAATATATTCTGTGTATAGATCTTTCTTCAACTAAAGTACAATATATTCTGTGTATAGATCGTTCTACAACTAAAGTACAATATATTCTGTGTTAGATGTCACACTAAAGACAATATATTCTGTATAGATCTTCTACAACCAAAGTACAATATATTATGTGTAAGATGTCTACAACTAAAGTACAATATATTCTGTGATAGATCGTTCTACAACTAAAGTACAATATATTCTGTGTATAGATCTTCCACAAACTAAAGACAATATATTCTGTGTATAGATCGTTCTACAACTAAAGTACAATATATTCTGTGTATAGATCGTTCTACAACTAAAGTACAATATATTCTTGTATAGACTGTTCTACAACTAAAGTACAATATATTCTGTGTATAGATCTGTTCTAAACTAAAGTACAATATATTCTGTGTGTAGATCGTTCTACAACTAAAGTACAATATATTCTGTGTATAGATCGTTCTACAACTAAAGTACAATATATTCTGTGTATAGATCTTTCTACAACTAAAGTACAATATATTCTGTGTATAGATCGTTCTACAACTAAAGTACAATATATTCTGTGTATAGATCTTTCTACAACTAAAGTACAATATATTCTGTGTATAGATCTTCTCAACTAAAGCAATATATTCTGTGTATAGATCTTTCTACAACTAAAGTACAATATATTCTGTGTATAGATCGTTCTACAACTCAAAGTAAAATATATTCTGTGTATAGATCTTTCTACAACTAAAGTACAATATATTCTGTGTATAGATCGTTCTACAACTAAAGTAAAATATTCTTGTATAGATCGTCTACAACTAAAGTACAATATATTCTTGTATAGATCTTTCTACAACTAAAGCAATATATTCTGTGTATAGATCGTTCTACAACTAAAGTACAATATATTCTGTGTATAGATCGTTCTACAACAAAGCTACAATATATTCTGTGTATAGATCGTTCTACAACTAAAGTACAATATATTCTTGTATAGATCGTTCTACAACTAAAGTACAATATATTCTGTATGTAGATCGTTCTACAACTAAAGTACAATATATTCAGTGTATAGATCTTTCACAACTAAAGTACAATATATTCTGTAGATCGTTCTACAACTAAAGTACAATATATTCTGTGTATAGATCGTTCTACAACTAAAGTACAATATATTCTGTGTATAGATCTTTCTTCAACTAAAGTACAATATATTCTGTGTATAGATCTTTCTACAACTAAAGTACAATATATTCTGTGTATAGATCGTTCCACAACAAAGACAATATATTCTGTATAGATCTTTCACAAACTAAAGTACAATATATTCGTGATAGATCTGTTCAACCAAAGTACAATATATTCTGTGTAAGATCGTTCTACAACTAAAGTACAATATATTCTGGTATAGATCTTTCTACAACTAAAGTACAATATATTCTGTGTATAGATCGTTCTACAACGAAAGTACAATATATTCTGTGTATAGATCGTTCTACAACTAAAGTACAATATATTCTGTGTATAGATCGTTCTACAACTAAAGTACAATATATTCTGTGTTAGATCTTTCACACTAAAGCACATATATTTGTATGATCTTCTACAACCAAAGTACAATATATTCTGTGTAGACTGTTCTACAACCTAAAGACAATATATTCTGTGTATAGATCAGTTCTACAACCAAAGTACAATATATTCTGTGATAGATCGTTCTCACAAACTAAAGCACTAATATATATCTGTGTATAGATCGTTCTACAACCAAAGTAATATATTCTGTGATAGATCTGTTCACAACCAAAGTACAATATATTCTGTGTATAGACGTTCTACAACTAAAGTACAATATATTCTGTGTATAGATGTTCTACAACCAAAGTACAATATATTCTGTGTATAGATCGTTCTACAACAAAGCATATATTCTTGTATAGATCGTTCTACAACCAAAGTACAATATATTCTGTGTGTAGACTGTTCACAACTAAAGTCAATATATATCTGTGTATAGATCGTTTCACAACCTAAATGTACACAATATATTCTGTGATAGACTTGCTCACAACCTAAAAGTCACAATATATTCTGATAGATCAGTTCACAACTAAAAGTACAATATATCTGTGTATAGATCTTCACAACTCAAAGACAGTATATTCTAGTCATAGATCTGAGTTCAAACTAAAGACAATATATTCTGTGTATAGACGTTCTACAATAGATATACAATATATTCTGTATAGATCAGTTCTACAACTAAGCTACAATATATTCTGTGGTAGTAGATCTGTTCTTCTACACTTAAAGTACAATACAATATGTCTGTGTAGCAGATCGTCTCAACACCAAAGACAATATTCTGTTTAGATCTTCACAACTAAATACAATATATTCTGTTATAGATCTGTTCTACAACTAAAGTACAAATATTCTGTGTAAGATCGTTCACAACAAAGTACAATATATTGTATAGATCTTCTCAACTAAAGCACAATATATTCTGTGTATAACTCTTACAAACTAAAGTACAATATATTCTGTGTATAGATCTGTTCTACAACTAAAGTACAAATATATTCGGATAGATCTTTCTACAACAAAATACAATATATTCTGGTATAGATCTTCTACAACAAAGAACAACAATCTGTGTAGATCTTCACAACAAAGCAATATATTCTGTGATAGATCGTTCTCACAACTAAAGCAAATATTCTGTGCATAGATCTTCTTACAACAAAGTACAATATATTCTGTGTATAGACTGTCTACAACTAAAGTATAAATATTCTGTGTATAGATGTTCACAACAAAGTACAATATATTCTTTTATAGATGTTCACAACTAAAGACAATATATTCTGTGATAGATCGTCTTAAAAACCAAAGCACAATAATTCTTAAGATCTTCCTACAACAAAGACAATATATTCTGTGTAAAAGATTGTCTTTCAACCAAAGACAATATATTCTGTGTAAGATGCCTACAACAAAGACAATATATTTGTGTATAGACTGTTCACAACTAAAGAAATATTCTGTATAGATCTTTTTTCAAACTAAAGTACAATATATTCTTAAGACTTCTCAAAAACTAAAATATATTCTGTGTATAGATCTTCTACAACTAAAGAAATATATTCTGTGATAGACTTTCTCAACTAAAGTGACAAAATATTTCTGTGTATAGATCTTTTTCAACTAAAGTACAATATATTCTGTGTATAGATCGTTCTACAACTAAAGTACAATATATTCTGTGTATAGATCTTTCACAACTAAAGACAATATTCTGTGTATAGATCGTTCTACAACTAAAGTACAATATATTCTTGTATAGATCTTCACAACTAAAGTACAATATATTTTGTGTATAGATCTTCACAACCCAAAAAATTTAAAATATTCTGTGTATGATCGTTTTAACCCAAAGACAATATATTCTTTATGATCGTTCTACAACTAAATACAAAATATTCTGTTAGATCTCTCAAAAGTACAATATATTCGTGATAGATCTTTCCAACCAAAGACAATATATTCTGTATAGACTGTTCTACAACTAAAGTAAATATATTGTGAGATCTTTCTACAACTAAAGACAATATATTCTGTGTATAGATGTCTCTACAACTAAAGACAATATATTCTGTGTATAGACTGTTCACAACCAAAGTAAAATATATTCTTGGGATAGATCGTTCTACATAAAGTAAATATATTCTGTGATAGATCTTTCACAACTAAAGCAATATATTCTGTGTATAGACTGTTCTCAACTAAAGCACAATATATTCTTTTATAGATCTTCTACAACTAAAGACAATATATTCTTGGTAAGATGTTCACAACTAAAGTAAAATATATTCTGTGTATAGATCGTTCACAACTCAAAGTACAATATATTCTGTATAGATCTTTACAACTAAAGTACAATATATTCTGTGATAGATCGTTCTACAACTAAAGTACAATATATTCTTTTATAGATCTTTTTCCACCAAAGTACAATATATTTGTATAGATCTTTTTAAAGAGTGTTAAGATTTCGTTTTTCAAAGTTTAAAAATTGAACCCATATTCAGTTCATAGATGGGCCCTTCAGTTCATATTTGATCGCGCCATTCAGTTCATATTTGATCGCGCCATTCAGTTCATATTTGATCGCGCCATTCAGTTCATATTTGATCGCGCCATTCAGTTCATATTTGATCGTTCCATTCAGTTCATATTTGATCGCGCCATTCAGTTCATATTTGATCGCGCCATTCAGTTCATATTTGATCGCGCCATTCAGTTCATATTTGATCGCGCCATTCAGTTCATATTTGCATTTTTTTCAGAGATCCCTTAGATTGTTGTTGGAGCTACGTAGTTCGTGCTTTGTGCAACGCTCTTGGCAGTGGGTGTAGCATTTCTGCCAATATAACCGGGTCGATATAGGGAAGTCCGCTGTAATAAAGTCAATCCTTCACCTTTATATACTTTTTAAAAAAACCAGTTCAACAGACAACATAAATAATCAAATAATGATAGACTTGGGAATAATGCAAATGTACTCTTTATACTCAAGGAAACTTGGACAGTAAGAATCGATAAGATCAGGCGGGAAATCCAATGTCAAGACAAAATTAACTAAAAACATGGAAAAAGAAGAAGAAAAGAGCAAAGTGAATGAAAACACAATTTAAACGACAAAAGAATAAATAGATATAGAAAACAATATCATCATCATAAGGTGCCGTGTTGACTGGCGTAGGCTATCATGTATCTCCACAAATATCTGTCTCTGGTAGTAGCAGTAGTAGAGTAGTAGTAGCAGTAGCATGTGCAGTAGTAGTAGTCAGTAGCAGTCAGTAGAGTAGCAGAGTGGTAGTAGCAGTAGCAGTGAGCAGCATGCAGATGAGCAGTAGCGTAGCAGTAGTGCGAGTAGCAGTAGCAGTAGCAGCAGCAGAGCAGTAGCAGTAGAGCAGTAGCAGTAGGTGTAGCAGTAGTGCTAGTGAGGTAGCAGTAGTAGTGCAGCAGTAGGTCAGTAGTAGTAGCAGTAGTAAGTAGTAGCAGTAGTAGTAGCTGTAGTAGTAGTAGTAGTAGTAGTAGTAGTAGCAGTAGCAGTAGCAGTACTAGTAGCAGTAGTAGTAGTAGTAGTAGTAGTAGTAGTAGTAGAAGCACTAGCAGTAGCAGTAATAGAAGTAAAACTAGAGAATGAAGATGAGAGCAAACAAGAGACGAGAAAGAAGATGAAATGTTAAACAAGAAGAAGAAGAAGAACAAGAAGAGCAAATAAATAATAAAATAAAATAGATAAGGATAGTCGCCCGTGTTTCCTCAAGGGAGTAAAGAATAGTAACACTGTGACCTACAACGCATGTCGTAAGAGGCGACTGAGGTATTGGCCTAGGGAAGCTGCCCTAGTAAATAAAAGAGCCGCAGAAATCGGATGTGCTGGCCTACTTGGAGGGGCATTACTGGCACAACGTACGATTGCTCTTAGGCTCGGATCACATACAGATGACAAAGAGTGGTTAACAAGTGGTCGATATGGAACGTTTGAAGAAGAAGAAAAAGAATAAGAAATAAATAAGAGAAAAGAGTAGATAAGTAAAGTTCAAATGAACATCTATCAGCTCACATTTCACAAGAGTAGATAAGCAAAGTTCAAATGAACATCTATCAGCTCACATTTCACAAGAGTAGATAAGCAAAGTTCAAATGAACATTTATCAGCTCACATTTCACAAGAGTAGATAAGCAAAGTTCAAATGAACATCTATCAGCTCACATTTCACAAGAGTAGATAAGCAAAGTTCAAATGAACATCTATCAGCTCACATTTCACAAGAGTAGATAAGCAAAGTTCAAATGAACATCTATCAGCTCACATTTCACAAGAGTAGATAAGTAAAGTTCAAATGAACATCTATAAGCTCACATTTCACAAGAGTAGATAAGTAAAGTTCAAATGAACATCTATCAGCTCACATTTCACAAGAGTAGATAAGCAAAGTTCAAATGAACATCTATCAGCTCACATTTCACAATTCGGAATGACAATTTTCTGTTCATTGTGAAAATGTCACTTCCTAAAATGTGTCCTATACAGCAGCAAGACATTGTCTCATTCTATGAAAACGTGATGGAAGAACATAGGAAGAAAAAACGGAGAGAGGGTATGGAGTCTGCAGGAGATAATACTTTACATTTGACATTATTAAGAGAAAGTGTGGGTATCTGAGTGTAGGTGGCGTGGGTGGGGAATGAGGAAATACACCACCTTCTGTAATGGATTTTGGAATGATTGATGGTGCATGAACAGAGAAGGCGGTGTGCACAGAATGAAAGTCTATTACGTTATTTCATCTCTTCTCACAGAATGGATACATAATTTAAACATATATAATATGCGTTTAATACAAGACTAAATTAGATTAATAATCAGACATGATTGATACGATCACAAGTGACAGTAACAAAACTGGAAACAAAATATCATTAAAATAGTAATGTTTAAGAACGGCACTTTTCTTTCTTTCTTCTTTTGTTTTTTTCTTTTGCCGTTGCTCAGTGTCGTGGTTTTCTGTTGTTGTCTTTTTGCGCTGCTCTAGTGGCTTGTGTAAAAAGTAATTATGTAAAGGAACGTTTGTTCATACCTCGAGGTATTTTGGATGTATGGTTTACGGCTCGTATTTTTCATTGACTGTCGGCAGACAATGGGGTGTGTGGTCAACATCACGACAGCTGTCTTTATTTCCCAGAAGATTTCCTGGTACCCAATTAAGGATTGGTAGACCAGAGAGCAGTTACGGTGGGATAAAAATTCCACGTCCATTGTGTAATTGAACCCGGACCACGCGCATAAGAAGCAAGTTCACTAACAACTACGCTACTGTGACTATATAGTGGCTTTGGTGATACTGTAGTTACTTTTGCTTTGTTTACAGGATTCTGCTGAACCAGCTATCCATCGTTTTTTGGTGGTTTATTTCTTACCTTATTTCCGTATTCTCTGTTGTAGAAGAATCTGTATACAGGGGAGTTTGGTTGCATTCTTTGTTGTAGAAGAGTCTGTATACAGGGGAGTTTGGTTGCAGTCTTTTTGCGTGGCCGAATCCCTTCATTCTTTGTTTCTCAATGTAATTCAAGCAAGATTCTGTCTCAACTTTCATCCTTATGCTGATGTTGGTGGCTCTGTCGTTTCTGGTTTTGTTGGTAACTTTTCGTAGACATTGCATTTCACATTCAGTTATTTTGTTTTTCTGTATCTTTGTTTACCAATTTAGGGATGGAGGTTGACAGCATGGTTATGCGCAATCATCATCATCAGGTGCAGTCTCCAAATCGAAGGTTGGCTGCAATGAATCTCCAGCATCCTTTGTCTTTCGCCTTGGTGTTGCACACTGCCAGACTGTAACCTGTCCATTTCTTAAAGTTTCCTCCCACTTATCTCTCGGTCTTCCTCTTGCTCTTCCCCTCAACTTTCCCCTCTAGTAAATGCTTTATCATGGTGTCTTGTCTTTTTATGTGCCCAAAATACTTTACTTGTCTCAATTTTATTTCTCTTAAAAATTGTTTCTTCATGCCTAGTTTTCCTAAAACTTGTTTATTTGTCTGTTTTTCTGTCCATGAAACTCTGCCTATTCTTATATATATCCACATCTCAAATGCATCAATTCTGTCTTCCAACTGCTTGTTCATTGTCCATGTTTCAGAGCCATACATTAATATAGGATATACATAGCATTTGATCATTCATGATCATTCATTCATGATTATGCGCAATAGAGAACAATTATATATTTACATGGGACGGATTAGCGCAATGCATAGAGCGATCACTTTCTGACAGAAAATTGTTGTGGGTTCATTTTCAGAATTTAACTTTCAATATGTGAGAAGAGGAATTGACACTCCGACCATCTACATACTTCCTCCAACAAGTATGCAGAGTCATGAAATTCACATTGTGTTGAATGCATTGTTAACATATCTGCATTCATATCCTGATCTAGATTTCATAACTTCATTTACATGCAATGTAAAATTAAAATAATATTTCTTTTTTTTCCATTTCTATATTTATTCTTTGGATTAATTCTGGGTTAGAATATGTTTTCTTTTCTCATTATTATTCCATGTTAATCACTTGTAATGTTTACTTCTTTAATCAGTTATTGTATTACTTAACAGTCTCAGTGTTAACGTGTGGTTAATGTAATCATTATTGACGACTTGTTATCATATGTCAGGCAGGTTATGTAGCACAGAAAAAAAAACACGTACAAACAAGGTAAGGTAGTTTTAAAAAGTATACAAATAGTTAAAACAACGTTTTGTCTAAAAGGCCTTTATCAAGCAAAGAATACAAAACAAAAGTAATAATGAACCTATACATTAATAATCACAGACAGAGTGAGACGATACATTCCCAACTGCTCTAAAATGGTTACGAATATATTGTCTGTGATGTCTGGTTTATAAGAAAATAATGTCTACTCGTGGTCGACTTTAGCTAAGAATATATTGTCTGTGATGTCTGGTTTATAAGAAAATAATGTCTATTCGTGGTCGACTTTAGCTAAGAATATATTGTCTGTGATGTCTGGTTTATAGGAAAATAATATCTATTCGTGGTCGACTTTAGCTAAGCGGTAGTGAACTCGATCACAATTAAAACGTACCTGGTTCAAACTCCGCAGCGGGCAAGTTTGAAAGCAAATTAGTTTCCTTGGATTTTTACGAACTCTAAAAATAGACCTCCCCGTTCAGAAAGCAATGACAAACTACTAGTGGTGCTTAGAAATTCGACGATTCGTTTACTGTTGTTGATGGTTACGTCCTGTTAAAAGTATATACCATGATTTTATTTTTTTTTCCCCAGTCCATTCAGTGTGTTGTGTATCATTTTCTTGATAAAGGACTTTTTGGTTGAGACGTCGCAATATCCTGTTTTTACACTTTGCAAAACTATTTTTGTGTGTTTTTACATGCGTCCCATTCGGTACATAGTTTTACTACAGTCTTCCTTTGTATTGGTACCTACTTTTACTGCAGTCTTCCCTTGTATTGGTATACAGTTTTACTACAGTCTTCCCTTGTATTGGTATATAGTTTTACTGCAGTCTTCCTTTGTATTGGTATATAGTTTTACTACAGTCTTCCCTTGTATTGGTACATAGTTTTACTACAGTCTTCCTTGTATTAGTACCTACTTTTACTGCAGTCTTCCTTGTATTGGTATATAGTTTTACTGCAGTCTTCCCTTGTATTGGTATATAGTTTTACTGCAGTCTTTCCTTGTATTGGTATATAGTTTTACTACAGTCTTCCCTTGTATTGGTACATAGTTTTACTACAGTCTTCCCTTGTATTAGTACCTACTTTTACTGCAGTCTTCCCTTGTATTGGTATATAGTTTTACTACAGTCTTCCTTTGTATTGGTATATAGTTTTACTACAGTCTTCCTTTGTATTGGTATATAGTTTTACTACAGTCTTCCCTTGTATTGGTATATAGTTTTACTACAGTCTTCCCTTGTATTGGTATATAGTTTTACTACAGTTTTCCCCTTGTATTGGTACATAGTTTTACTACAGTCTTCCTTTGTATTGGTATATAGTTTTACTACAGTCTTTCCTTTGTATTGGTATATAGTTTTACTACAGTCTTCCCTTGTATTGGTATATAGTTTTACTGCAGTCTTCCTTGTATTGGTACATAGTTTTACTGCAGTCTTCCTTGTATTGGTATATAGTTTTACTACAGTCTTTCTTTGTATTGGTACATAGTTTTACTACAGTCTTTCCTTGTATTGGTATATAGTTTTACTACAGTCTTCCCTTGTATTGGTATATAGTTTTACTACAGTCTTCCTTTGTATTGGTATATAGTTTTACTGCAGTCTTTCCTTGTATTGGTATATAGTTTTACTACAGTCTTCCTTTGTATTGGTACATAGTTTTACTACAGTCTTTCCTTGTATTGGTATATAGTTTTACTGCAGTCTTCCTTTGTATTGGTATATAGTTTTACTACAGTCTTCCCTTGTATTGGTACATAGTTTTACTACAGTCTTTCCTTGTATTGGTATATAGTTTTACTGCAGTCTTCCTTTGTATTGGTATATAGTTTTACTACAGTCTTCCCTTGTATTGGTACATAGTTTTACTACAGTCTTTCCTTGTATTGGTATATAGTTTTACTGCAGTCTTCCTTTGTATTGGTATATAGTTTTACTGCAGTCTTTCCTTGTATTGGTACATAGTTTTACTACAGTCGTCCCGTGTATTTCTGTAGCACAGAAACTACCTCGTCGACACACGCGACAGACGACTTATGGCATGCAATATCTTTTAATGTTGTATAACGGTTAATTCATCATCAAATAGCTTATCCTGGTTAGAACTTTGCCACCTTAATAGTTCTTCAGAATTTCTCTCTCTCATAGACCAGATGTCCTGCCTCAGCAGTGGTCATGCTCAAACCATCAGTTACATCTTGATTTCACCTTATCCGTGGTCTTCTCCTCTTCGCCAGGATCCCTTCGTCCATGATAGTCTTCTCCTCTTCGCCAGGATCCCTTCGTCCATGATAGTCTTCTCCTCTTCGCCAGGATCCCTTCGTCCATGATGGTCTTCTCCAGCCCGTCGTGTCTCTTTATATATCCAAATTACTTTAATTTTCTTATTATTATTTGTAGCATCAGCCAGTTTCCTTTGATTTTTAGTTCTTTCTGGATAGATCTATTTGTTCTCTTTTCTGTCCATGATATACGGTTGACTTCTGTAACACTTATATTCTTCTTCTTCTTCTTTGCGTTCGTTCTTTACGACCGATTTTAATCACTCTTTGTGATATGTTTGATCTTTGCCAAGAACGTGTGACTTTGCACATTGGTTTGGTAGGCCCCTAAACGCATAAGACCTCTACACGTTTAGGACACATGCCTCAAAATGTTTTGTTAGGATTTCATCCAAACCTCCTTAGTCGCCTCTTACGACATGCATGGCAGGTAACAGTGGTTTTATTATTTACACCCCAAATTTGGGCCCCGGTAACCACTCGGGCGACACTTATATTCAAAAGCTCATATATATATATATATATATCGGTTACCATACCTGATCTATTATATAATTTATTTTTGTGCTACATTTACCATACGATTTTATAAACGTTTCAACGTATATATATATTAATGGATAAATTTTGGATAAAACTCGATTTATCTTTAGTGAGATTACCTAGAAACGTGGCGGAACCTTTGAAGAGTCTCAACGCATTGAGTTTGATAATCACGAAGCTACGGGTTATCCAGGGACTTTTCGTTGAATATCGTGTACAGGTTGGACAACCCTATAATTGATAATTCTTTGAGTTTAACGATGCTTGCACTAACTATTAATCATAAATGCATGAAAGAGTTCATGAAATGATAATTACACGACTGGTTCGATATTTTGCCAAAGTTAAAAACTGTGACTAGCTAAACCAAAAATAAATTAAAAATCCGCCCCCCAATACACACAACTAAATTAAGAAGAAAAAATTGGAAATAAAAAAGAATCAACGTTTCAGTAGGACTAGCGTCATGTCAGATGTTTTGTAAGAATCAACGTTTCAGTAGGACTAGCGTCATGTCAGATGTTTTGTAAGAATCAACGTTTCAGTACGACTAGCGTCATGTCAGATGTTTTGTAAGAATCAACGTTTCAGTAGGACTAGCGTCAATGTCAGATGTTTTGTACGTTATATCCTACTTAAAGTTTCTGTGTCAGATCACTTGCACAGTTGCTACAGAAACATTTTCGAAATGCTAACATTCCCTGATAAAACAATCGGGTAACTATTTGTTATAGAAAAAAAGGTATTCTAGTTCTCCTTCTTCTTCTGCGTTCTCACTAGATTGCGATTTGGGATTCTACAATAAAGGCCGCTAGTTGTTTAGATTGTGAGCCACGCCATATTGCTTGTCTTGGACACTGGTATGGTTGGTTCGACATTCTTCCTGCGTGACTAAATCTTCGAGGCAGTGCGCTACTGTAGAATCCGTTGTCCCATTCCTCATTGTGAAGGGGTCGTTGCACAATGTTATGCGCCTTAAGGCCTGCTGGATCCGGTTTCGGCAAGCATTTCTTTCGGGTTAGCATTTTCTAGGAAAAACGTATTATTGAGAAACGTTAAGCAAGATTTACTTCCAGACTGTTTAGTTACTGATAACATTTTTTAGCATTGTTTTCTATTTCATATTGTGGCATGAGAATGGACAAATAGAGAAGTATTGTTTTCTATTTCATATTGTGGTATGAGAATGGACAAATAGAGAAGTATTGTTTTCTATTTCATGTTGTGGTATGAGAATGGACAAATAGAACAGTATTGTTTTCTATTTCATGTTGTGGTATGAGAATGGACAAATAGAGAAGTATTGTTTTCTATTTCATGTTGTGGCATGAGAATGGAAAAATAAAGAAGTATTGTTTTCTATTTCATGTTGTGGTATGAGAATCTGGGACAAATGCAGAGAAGTATTGTTTTCTATTGCATGTTGTGCATGAGAATGGAAAATAAAGAAGTATTGTTTTCTATTTCATGTTGTGCATGAGAATGGACAAATAGAGAAGTGTTGGTCTACTAACACATTAAATGCTGAAGTGAATAAAAACGTCTTGACGAAATAATTTCTCTTAATATTTAAAACTTGCACTTATATGTATAATTTTGCTGCAATTATCTTAATATTTAAACCTTGCACTTATATGTATAATTTTGCTGCAATTATCTTAATATTTAAAACTTGCACTTATATGTATAATTTTGCTGCAATTATCTTAATATTTAAAACTTGCACTTATGTGTATAATTTTGCTGCAATTATCTTAATATTTAAAACTTGCACTTATATGTATAATTTTGCTGCAATTATCTTAATATTTAAAACTTGCACTTATATGTATAATTTTGCTGCAATTATCTTCATTTTTAACACATTTGAATGAATAATATATTATTTTGTAGAAAAGTGGATATCAACAAAAGGACATAAAGTGTAGAAAAGTGGATATCAACAAAGCATAAGTGTAGAAAGTGGATATCAACAAAAGCACATAGAGGCGAAGAACTGACTTTATTGCACTGGGTTTCTCCATATAGCCCCGTCCCTGACTGCATAAATGGCATACCATCTGCTGCGAGTGTTGCACAAAGCACGATCTCCGTAGCTCCAGCAACAATTTTAGGGATCTCGTGAAAAAGGTGCACATGTGACTCGGTCCGGATTCGACCCCACAACCTTCAGTACGATAGGCAAACGTCTTAACCACTTCACTTAACCACTTCACTTAACCACTTCACTTAACCACTTCACTTAACCACTTCACTTAACCACTTCACTTAACCACTTCACTTAACCACTTCACTTAACCACTTCACTCTAACCACTCTTCCACTTCCTAACCACTTCACTTAACCACTTCACTTAACCACTTCACTTAACCACTTCACTTAACCACTTCACTTAACCACTTCACTTAACCACTTCACTTAACACTTCACTTCTAACCACTTCGCTATAAGACCCTTATTAAAAATGTTATGGTGCAACAACTCTGCACGACCTCTTGTCTTAACCACTTCGCTATAAGACCCTTATTAAAAATTGTTATGGTGCAACCACTCTGCACGACCTCTTGTCTTAACCACTTCGCTATAAGACCCTTATTAAAAATTGTTATGGTGCAACCACTCTGCACGACCTCTTGTCTTAACCACTTCGCTATAAGACCCTTATTAAAAATTGTTATGGTGCAACCACTCTGCACGACCTCTTGTCTTAACCACTTCGCTATAAGACCCTTATTAAAAATGTTATAGTGCAACAACTCTGCACGACCTCTTGTCTTAACCACTTCGCTATAAGACCCTTATTAAAAATTGTTATGTTGCAACAACTCTGCACGACCTCTTGTCTTAACCACTTCGCTATAAGACCCTTATTAAAAATTGTTATGGTGCAACCACTCTGCACGACCTCTTGTCTTAACCACTTCGCTATAAGACCCTTATTAAAAATTGTTATGGTGCAACCACTCTGCACGACCTCTTGTCTTAACCACTTCGCTATAAGACCCTTATTAAAAATTGTTATGGTGCAACCACTCTGCACGACCTCTTGTCTTAACCACTTCGCTATAAGACCCTTATTAAAAAATGTTATGGTGCAACAACTCTGCACGACCTCTTGTCTTAACCACTTCGCTATAAGACCCTTATTAAAAATTGTTATGGTGCAACCACTCTGCACGACCTCTTGTCTTAACCACTTCGCTATAAGACCCTTATTAAAAATTGTTATGTTGCAACAACTCTGCACGACCTCTTGTCTTAACCACTTCGCTATAAGACCCTTATTAAAAATTGTTATGGTGCAACCACTCTGCACGACCTCTTGTCTTAACCACTTCGCTATAAGACCCTTATTAAAAATTGTTATGGTGCAACCACTCTGCACGACCTCTTGTCTTAACCACTTCGCTATAAGACCCTTATTAAAAATTGTTATGGTGCAACCACTCTGCACGACCTCTTGTCTTAACCACTTCGCTATAAGACCCTTATTAAAAATTGTTATGGTGCAACAACTCTGCAGACCTCTTGTAGTTAATGGGTTAAATAAAATACTAACAGATTAGAATAAAAAAACAGAGATTAGGGAAAAAACAGCTTTTAATGTCTAAGAGTTTACTATTTCAAAAGTTGTTTCATTAGATTATTTCGAACTTTTATCGGGTTTATAGTATTTATAGAGTATATACCCTTATAGAGTTTACCTAGTTAGAAAATTTGCTAGAGGGAACATTAAAACTGAGGAATAACGATAGCTTGTTATTGTTTGTAACAGGCTGCAGCTTGCAACTGTTTACATCTCTACTTTTCCTGAAATGAAATAAAACACCGATACTAGCGGGAGTTGGATCTCAAGACCTTCTTAATGAGAAAGTGATTTCTTTAGAGTACATGAAATACCATACATATTAAACAAGACATTCTTATCAAGTTTATGATTATTAGCGAGTATTCTTTACTATTAGGTACTATGTGAAGTAGAGGCAAGGTGCTTGCTTTTCGCTCCATAAGTACTCGGTTCGTTTCCCACGTGGAGCGATAATCACAATATAGATGGAGACTGCAGTAATACTATGTAGAATGCCGAAACACGTAATAACAAAGTACTGTAGTTTTACAAAATACAAAAACAATGACAATACACAGCAATGTTTCGACCAAAAAGGCCTTTATCAAGCAAAACGATACAACAAACCTGACGAATAACTCAGAACGCTACATATAGACTTGAACAAAGATATAGCAACGGTTAAAAACGAATGAAAATATGTGACTAAAACGAATAACGAAATAAATACAGAAAAACTGTAAGTGGAAAAATAAAAAAACTACCAAAAATCAAGTAAATATATAACTCATATACATTTAACATATACACATATAAAATATAGAGCATGAGAAGAGAAAGTACTAAGAAACATAGGAATGTAGAGCGTTGAGTCCATGAGGTCACAAAGAAATAAAGCGATTCTCCAGAGCAAATCGACTACGATCATCAGATGGACATGATCGGATGGCAGTGACTTGGACGTCGCGAGCACCCAAATGGTCAGTTCCATTGAAATGAGTGGCTACAGGGGTCACAGAGCATTGGCGTATATCCCGTAAGTGTTGGCCGAAACGGTCAGTGAGCATTTTGCCTGTTTCGCCGATATATGCCTTAAAACACTGTTCTAACCGTTTTTAACCGTTGCTACATCTTTGTTAAAGTCTGTATGTAGTGTTCTGAGTTATCTTATCTGTCAGGTTTGTTGTATCGTTTTGCTTGATAAAGGCCTTTTTGGTCGAAACGTTGCTGTGTATTGTCATTGTTTTTGTATTTTGTAAAACTACAGTAGTTTGTTATTATGTGTTTCGCCATGTGGAGCGATCGGGGTATTTTTCTCGAGATCCATGATCTCTAAGAATTTGAGATCGAGCTCACAGTCCTATCGGAGACGAACGTTAAAACTTAGCTCCTGTCTTCAAGTTAAACACTAAAAATCCATTGGAAATTGAACAGGCAGCAAACTCATCGTCAGGGAAAAATTCATAAAAATGTAAATAAAATTTATACAGAAATGTTTAACATTATGTCAATTGCATAGGGAACCATTATCTGTGCTGTCGTGTTTGTACAGTGTCATTGAGATCTTCTATTCCATACTAACTTATTTTTCATTATATAGGGAACCATCATCTGTGCTGTCGTGTTTGTACAGTGTCGTTGAGATCTTCTATTCCATACTAACCTATTTGTCATGATATAAACATCGCAAATGCATTAAATCTGGCTTCCAAATGCTTGTTCATTGTTCATGTTTCTGAAGCAAACAAACATGCCGAGTAAATATAGCACTTGATAATCCTCATCTTTATCTTAATATACAGGGTGGGCCCAAAAATGAGAACATCGCGTAACATACGCACTATTTAGAGATGTTATTTAATTTAATTATATTGTTTCATGTAATTTTGTTTGCCAAGTATTTATCTAATCAGAAATCATGTTCAATTTTTCTAAGCATCGACGCCACTCATTTAATCAGAATACGGTCTTCCGTAGTAATTTTTGTCATTCTTGGTAACAAATTTAAACCTGCAGATGTAAACAATTAGAATATTAAAAAACAAAGATTGTGCCCGGAAAATGTCGAGATAAAAACGTCATATAGCTAAATAGGTAGGTAAGTAAATGAGTAAACACTCGTAGATACAGTTAAAACAATTTTGATGTAATTATATTACTTTTACGCGATGTTCTCATTTTTGGCCCACCTGTATATTGAGAACACTTAAATTGAGTGCCATACAAGTCAAATTGAATCTATGCTAGAACTTTAGAAATTATCCCTAGTTATTTTTCGAGATAAGGTGGGGAGGGGAGGTTCTCTGGGATGAAATGCTAACACCTTTTGTATTGCGTTATGAACCTTGGGTTCAAATCTAAACCTCCTCGTTCGGTTCATGGGTCCATTTTGTCTGGAAACATCTAGAATTGTTGCTGGAGCTGAGGGAGTTCGTACTTCATGAAGTTCTCTCGGCAGTTGATGTGACATTTCTACAGAAATAGATCCAGTCAAACAGAAAAACTCCAGTGCAATGAAATCAATCTTACGCCTTCAAAGATATGTGTAAATTTATCAAGATAAATCACAGTGAAATTATCGACATTCTGAAAGCTATGAAAGACAAACGGCAAAGATATATGAACAAATCATGTTTTGGCAACGAAAGCCAGCAACAGTATGTAACGATAATAAGATGGGAGAGTTGCAATCAGATTAAAACAAGAATGAACAAATCATGTACACTATCGCATGATCGTGTCTGTAGCTCAAGCGGTAGTGAGCTCGATCCCAAACCCAAGTGTACCTGGTTCAAACCCCACGGTGGGCAAGTTTGGAAGCAAATTCGTTTCAGTGGGATTTTTACAGAAGGTAAAAAATAGACCTCACCGTTCAGAAAGCAATGGCAAACTACTGAACGTATAAGTGGTGCATAGAAAGTCAACGACTAGTTTGCTGTGGTTTATGGCTACGTCCTGTAAAGGATATGCCACGATTTTCATTTTTCATTGCCTGATCTGTTCTTTCTGTACAGTGAAACCATTTGAAGATCTATAGAGGAGATTTCTAGAATAACAATGAGACACAAGGTTACATCTTACGATATAACGACACAGCTTACGATATGACAACACATCTTACGATATGACGACACAGCTTACGATATGACGACACAGCTTACTATATGACGACACAGCTTACGATATGACGACACAGCTTACGATATGACGACACAGCTTACGATATGACGATGGTGATGTCTTAATAAACAATGAGACACATGGTAACAGCTTATGATATGACGACACAGCTTACGATATGACGACACAGCTTACGATATGACGACGGTGATGTTTTAATAAACAATGAGACACAAGGTAACAGCTTACGAAATAACGACGGTAATGTTTTAACAAACAATGAGACACATCGTAACAGCTTATGATATGACGACACAGCTTACGATATGACGACACAGCTTACGATATGACGACACAGCTTACGATATGACGACGGTGATGTTTTAACAAAGAATGAGACATAAGGTAACAGCATACGATATAACGACGGTGATGTCTTAACAAAATGTGTACAAAGTCTCCAAGAAATGATTTATAATGAAGTAGACAAAAGTTATATGGGTGTAAAACATGGACATTTAACAATGCAGTGGAAAAACGATTAATTGCTTTGAAATATAAGTGTTACAGAAGTGTTCTCTGTACATCAGGAAGAGAAGAGAAGAAATATAAGTGTTACAGAAGTGTTCTCTGTACATCAGGAAGAGAAGAGAAGAAATATAAGTGTTACAGAAGTGTTCTCTGTACATCAGGAAGAGAAGAAATATAAGTGTTACAGAAGTGTTCTCTGTACATCAGGAAGAGAAGAGAAGAAATATAAGTGTTACAGAAGTGTTCTCTGTACATCAGGAAGAGAAGAGAAGAAATATAAGTGTTACAGAAGTGTTCTCTGTACATCAGGAAGAGAAGAGAAGAAATATAAGTGTTACAGAAGTGTTCTCTGTACATCAGGAAGAGAAGAGAAGAAATATAAGTGTTACATAAGTGTTCTCTGTACATCAGGAAGAAAAGAAATATAAGTGTTACAGAAGTGTTCTCTGTACATCAGGAAGAGAAGAGAAGAAATATAAGTGTTACAGAAGTGTTCTCTGTACATCAGGAAGAGAAGAAATATATCTCTAGATATAACTGAAAATCAAAGAAAACTGTCTAATGCTACAAATAAAAACCAGAAAATTCGAGTATTTTGGACACATAAAAAAGAGATGAAGTGTTGGAGAACATTTTAGAAGGAGTTCTTTCGGCAAAGAGGAAGAACATTTTAGAAGGAGTTCTGTTGGTAAAGAGGAAGAACATTTTAGAAGGAGTTCTGTCAGCAAAGAGGAAGAACACGAAGATAGAGTGACAAAGTTCTAATCAGAACAAGCTATTTGATGAAGATGATACAAATAAGCATACGAAAGGCTCAGTTTAAATAATAAACAAACAAGATTTGAGAGATATATCTAAGAAACAATTGACTGAGAATAACAATATGATGATGAGGACACCATTAAAACAAGTAAGAGAAGACCTCTGACGTAATTGATGCTCACAACAGAAAGAAATGCAGGCCATTCTTCTCTGATCTTGACTTTCTGTACTGTGTTTCATTTGAAATGTATTTTTTCTTCTATTTATGTTCTACTGTTCTCATTCAGATTGTTTTGTTGCAGGATTGTCAACGGATAGCAGGTATAAGAAACTAAACCTGGCCACAAACACAGAGCTTCCGAGAAGCTGTACGGGGGAACGGAGTCCCTTAAAACCACGGTAAAATTCATAATAAAAGTTGGTTCATCAGTCTAGGCCGGGATCGCGAGAGAGAGAGAGAGAGAGAGAGATTGTTTTGTGTGTACCACGTTTTCGTATACACTCTGGTGCCTATCTCAGTGCAGTTAATCTCAATGTGTATGCCATGTCCGATCCAACTCCAGCTCTCAGGGTCATTGGAAAACTCAAACTATGGATGACTGTGCTCAAAACCAGTACATCTATTTAGATATATAAATATCATAACAACATTAAATGAGAGACTGTGTAGAGATCTATCAATCTATTCTCTAATGCTGTTTTATTTTTCAGAGTCTGGTGGAAAAATGAGACATCTGGAGCGATCCTCTCTACGCGCCTTGTCTTTCTTTCTTTTCTCCAGTCCTGATTTGCCTTACAGCTTCAGGGTAATAAGAGATTTCTAGAAAGTGCTTTTGTGTGCGCTTCATAAACAGTCTTTCGTTGCCGCTGTTACCTCTGAGGTCCACCTTTTGCTGGCCGGACTTTTGCTTCGAATCCATTGTATCGGAGTAGCATTGCTCATTGTGGCGCACTGTTTGTTGCGTAGAGATAAGAAAATAGAATAGGCCAGAGAAAAGCAAATATCATAAATTGAACGTGACACTATGCAACAAATACTTTCTTATTGAGAAATTGTCCATTATTGGTGTAATGTATAGTCAAGTCTGACATACTGCAAGTGGTTATTGAATAATAAACAATCTTCTTATTCAACTTGACTAACATTTGAAGTTCATTGTTGGAGATTATCACCCACCTCTCTTCATCTCTGTGTCATGTATCCTTGTCTTAACTGTTGTCTCCTAGTATTTCTAGCTCTACTTCAATGTTATCTCTCATCGTCTCAGTCTTGGGTATGTCTTGGGTATGTCTTGGGTATGTCTTGGGTATGTCTTGGGTATGCCTAGTGGTCTCTTCCTCGTCATCTTAGGTCTACTTCAATGTTATCTCTCATCGTCTCAGTCTTGGGTATGTCTTGGGTATGTCTTGGGTATGTCTTGGGTATGTCTTGGGTATGTCTTGGGTATGCCTAGTGGTCTCTTCCTCGTCATCTTAGGTCTACTTCAATGTTATCTCTCATCGTCTCAGTCTTGGGTATGCCTTGGGTATGTCTTGGGTATGCCTAGTGGTCTCTTCCTCGTCATCTTTTTTGTCTATGCAAATTTAGACTCTCTGTACTTTGTCATTCTTTGAATATGTCTTATCCATTGTATTCTTATTAAAATTAATAATGGTGATAATCAATGGGAATTTCAACAAATTATAAATATGCTTATTGTTTCTCATTCTTCATTCTCCACTAAATATAGCCCATGTTACAAGTCTCAGAAGTTGTTTCATGTTCTAAGGTCTTTGTACATTTTTCTCTACCAGATTTCCAAGGTTAGATATTCTATTCTTAACAGTAATACTTTTTTTTAAACGTAGGTTGGCATGTCAACTCTTCGCTTTCATCTCCCAACCTGGAGGACCAGGTTGTCCGATTTAGTCTGTTCCTTACCCTTTAACTTGTCTGGCTTGTGAGACGTTTCTGGTAATATTAATGCCATCCCAGTTCTCAGGGTCATTAGGGAACTCAAAAGACGTCAGATGCAGAAAGATGCATAACACACATATTTCGACTTCACTTAATCTCTATAGACGTCAGACTTAGAAACACACACAACACACATATTTAGATTTCACTTAATCTCTATAGACGTCAGACTTAGAAACACACACAAAGCACATAAAGGTCGCACTTAATCTCTAAAGAAATAATGTTTTAAGACGTGGTAAAACACTGATTGTTGTATCTTGGAAACAGACTGGATTGGTAAATGAAATAAGCACCGATATGTCTTTTGAAGTCTTGAAGTCTGCTGGGAATCTAGCCTGACTGCTTCTTGGAGGAAATTAATCCTGTCATCTCTAATGTTCTTCAAGGATGCAAAAGAAACACATAGCACAATCCTCTCTGTAGTAGAAGACTATCGACACATAGCACAATCCTCTCTGTAGTAGAAGAGAAGACTATCGAACATATAGCACAATTCTCTCTGTAGTAGAAGAGAAGACTATCGAACATATAGCACAATCCTCTCTGTAGTAGAAGAGAAGATTATCGAACATATAGCACAATTCTCTCTGTAGTAGAAGAGAAGACTATCGAACATATAGCCCAATCCTCTCTGTAGTAGAAGACTATCGACACATAGCACAATCCTCTCTGTAGTAGAAGAGAAGACTATCGAACACATAGCACAATCCTCTCTGTAGTAGAAGAGAAGACTATCGAACACATAGCACAATCCTCTCTGCTATAATAGTTTTACTTGTTTCACCTCAGCTATAATAGTTTTACTTGTTTCACCTCTGCTATAATAGTTTTACGTGTTTCACCTCTGCTATAATAGTTTTACGTGTTTTACCTCTGCTATAATAGTTTTACGTGTTTCACCTCTGCTATAATAGTTTTACGTGTTTCGCCTCTGCTATAATAGTTTTACGTGTTTCGCCTCTGCTATAATAGTTTTACGTGTTTCACCTCTGCTATAATAGTTTTACGTGTTTCACCTCTGCTATAATAGTTTTACGTGTTTCACCTCTGCTATAATAGTTTTACGTGTTTCCCCTCTGCTATAATAGTTTTACGTGTTTCACCTATGCTATAATAGTTTTACGTGTTTCACCTCAGCTATAATAGTTTTACGTGTTTCGCCTCTACTATAATAGTTTTACGTGTTTCACCTCTGCTATAATAGTTTTACGTGTTTCCCCTCTGCTATAATAGTTTTACGTGTTTCGCCTCTGCTATAATAGTTTTACGTGTTTCGCCTCTGCTATAATAGTTTTACTGCAGTCTTCCTTTATATTGATATTAAATGTTAAGGATATTTCTAAATTGAACTAACTTGACTGACATCCAGTTAAGGTAAGAAGACCGCTAGTGGACTGACTGACTGATGTTCTTCGATCTATGTCTTACACATGGCCATTTCAAAGAGAGTGTAAGAACTCCGCAGCATCGGCGAGGATCCCTGATGCAATTGTGGGAATGACGAAACTGTTGGAGTTTGTAACTCATATTTTAGTGAATGTTGCCCGGGCAGCGATGTTACAGTCTACTCTAATGATTTCTAACTGCTAAAGGTTGTTTTAGTGCTGATATTGAACATGTAATCTACGTTTTGTCGTCCTCCGATATGATTTGAAACTCGATCTCCTCTTCATTGAGATCATGTATCATTGGAGAATTGTTTGATCTCTTTACATGGCAAGAGATCGAGAATTTTGCATCGAGACGTCAGCACATTCACGTCATAGAAAAACCACTGTTATTCTAGAACTTATGTACTTTATTTCTTTTCTTTAATCCTATTTTGCCTTGCAGCGTCGGAGGATAAGAAGAGATTTCTAGAACAAACCTTTGTGTACGCTTTATAAATAGTGTCTTTTGTCGAATATGTTATCTCTGAGTTCCACCTTTTACGTGGCCGGCCTTTTGCTTTGTATCCATTGTATCTAAGCAACATTGTATCTAAGCAACATTGTATCTAAGCAACATTGTATCTAAGCAACATTGTATCTAAGCAACATTGTATCTAAGCAACATTGTATCTAAGCAACATTGTATCTAAGCAACATTGTATCTAAGCAACATTGTATCTAAGCAACATTGTATCTAAGCAACATTGTATCTAAGCAACATTGTATCTAAGCAACATTGTATCTAAGCAACATTGTATCTAAGCAACATTGTATCTAAGCAACATTGTATCTAAGCAACATTGTATCTAAGCAACATTGTATCTAAGCAACATTGTATCTAAGCAACATTGTATCTAAGCAACATTGTATCTAAGCAACATTGTATCTAAGCAACATTGTATCTAAGCAACATTGTATCTAAGCAACATTGTATCTAAGCAACATTGTATCTAAGCAACATTGTATCTAAGCAACATTGTATCTAAGCAACATTATTCTTTGAGGTGCACTGTCTGTTGGTAATCTGCTTATGTGGCCGAACCATTTAATTTGTTGTTTCTTGATGAAGTTCAATACTGATGGTGTACCCACTTTTGTTCTGATGTCTTAATTTCTAAACCAATCTGTTCTTGTTACCGCCAACATTCTGTGTAGACACTTCATCTCTACTTAATGTTATTGGAGAACATGACCAACATTCTGTGTAGACACTTCATCTCTACTTAATGTTATTGGAGGACATAACCAACATTCTGTGTAGACACTTCATCTCTACTTAATGTTATTGGAGGACATGACCAACATTCTGTGTTGACACTTCATCTCTACTTAATGTTATTGGAGGACATGACCAACATTCTGTGTAGACACTTCATCTCTACTTTAATGTTATTGGAGGACATGACCAACATTCTGTGTAGACACTTCATCTCTACTTTAATGTTATTGGAGGACATGACCAACATTCTGTGTAGACACTTCATCTCTACTTAATGTTATTGGAGAACATGACCAACATTCTGTGTAGACACTTCATCTCTACTTAATGTTATTGGAGGACATGACCAACATTCTGTGTAGACACTTCATCTCTACTTTAATGTTATTGGAGGACATGACCAACATTCTGTGTAGACACTTCATCTCTACTTAATGTTATTGGAGGACATGAACATCGATCGTATCAAGTGAAAATACATTCTCTCTCCTCTTTCTCTCCCTCTTTCTCTCTCCCTCTTTCTCTCTCCCTTTCTCTCTCTCTCTCTCCTCCTCTTCTCTCTCCTCTTCTCTCTCCCTCTTTCTCTCTCTCTCTCTCCTCTCTCTCTCTCCCTCTTTCTCTCTTCCTCTCTCTCTCTCTTTCTCTCTCCTCTTTTCTCTCTCTCTCTCTCTCTCCTCTTTCTCTCTCCCTCTTTCTCTCTCCCTTTTCTCTCTTTCTCTTCTTTCTTTGTTATATTAGGGATAAATCCTCTTTAAGCCGGCACGCACCTTTCAACCTAAAGACGAGCCTTTTATTGGTTATATCAGACCATGTAGTGCAACAAACATGAAAAAAAAAAGAATTAACCCCTTTCGGAAAATCCCAGAATTAGTTGTGCCCTTAATCGCTCGGTTGGGACATAGATCCTCAACCAACTTATGCTAAGTCTTGTAGTTCCTTCCTACTCTTCCTTATGTCGAGAATCTCTTTCTCCTTGTCTGTTATCTATACATTTCTAGGTCTCCATCTCGTTTGTTTCCCCTGTGGGTATCCTAGAAAGAGCTCTCCCTTCAATATTCCCTCACATTTTCCCATGTGTGTTATATCCAGCCTCAGCATCTTTTCATCACCTCTTGGTTCGTTGGAATCTGTCACATTATTTCACTGAGCTCCTCACACCACCACAACCCATCTACTCCTCTCAGACACCTCTTAAAACGAATGAAGAACAATATCGTCAATAAAGAGAAGATAGGAAGAAATATCGCAGGCAATCACTAACTAGATACACATGACTGACTGACTGCAAAACGAAGAAAAAACGCTTTAAAGGCACTCTTAAAATGTCTCTGAAATGTTTCGATCTTGAGACCATGTGCTGGGAATCCCTCGGGCAAGATGAGAAGAAGTCCTCATACACCAGAGAAGAAGTCCTCACACATCAGTGAAGTTCTCACACATCAGTGAAGTCCTCACACACCAGAGAAGAAGTCCTCACACATCAGTGAAGTCCTCACACATCAGTGAAGTCCTCACACATCAGTGAAGTCCTCACACATCAGTGAAGTCCTCACACATCAGTGAAGTCCTCAAACATCAGTGAAGTCCTCACACATCAGTGAAGTCCTCACACACCAGAGAAGAAGTCCTCACACACCAGAGAAGTCCTCACACACCAGAGAAGAAGTCCTCACACACCAGAGAAGTCCTCACACACCAGAGAAGAAGTCCTCACACACCAGAGAAGTCCAGCAGCAAGTCTGAAAGTGTTATCATCATCGCATACGATAGACGGCTATTATTTGTTATCATATATCTATATAGAGACAATATATATATATATATCTATGAGACAAAGATCAATGGAATTGTATGTCTGTCCCAATTGTTTGGAGATATCTAGACGTCCTACGGACTTGAAATTTGGCAATAAGGTGGCTTTCATGGAAGCGAAGAGGGACAAATTATCAAACTATACTTTTTTTACGTTTCTATAACCATATTCCCAACTTAACGCACATGGTCATTATGCATATAAATCGTCGAAAGTGTATATCCATGTTTTCACGACGTTTCCGGTCTCGTGATCATGTCGTTATTTTCGGCGAAACCCCCTAATCATCAAGTACGGTAGTTTTACAAAATACGAGAACAATGACAATACACAGCAACGTTTCGACCTACAAGGCCTTTATCAAGCGAACAATACAACAAAGTGGCGAATGTCACAGCACACTACATAGAGACTTTGACAATGATTATTACTTTCCGCTCAAGTCCTGTTGTCATATATATATGCAGCACTATTATTATAACAACGTATTTTAAACGTATTTTTTTAAAACTTTCTCTAGGGTAGTTGATAGCATGCCTGCCTAGATTGCAGTAGACATACACTACATGAGCTCGATTCACGTTCGGGCTCATTTTTTAAATTTAAAACACGTCGATAAGTTAATACTTTGAATAAATTTAATTTGCCAATTGTTATTTTTCAACTTTCAATGGAATTCTGTTGTATCAGGTTTTACTGGCCGATGCATGGAGAGAAAACGTTTTCTTTTTGATAGGGAAGAAGCTGATCTTGAAGCAACGTGGCATGTTTCTGGGACTTTACAAATAATTTCACTAAATTCCCGTGGAAGAACGGTAAACTATGTTCTATATATACATCTAGTAGGGAGCTGGTATGATATATTATATACATCTAGTAGGGAGCTGGTACGATATATTATATACATCTGGTAGGGAGCTGGTACGATATATTATATACATCTAGTAGGGAGCTGGTATGATATATTATATACATCTAGTAGGGAGCTGGTATGATATATTATATACATCTAGTAGGGAGCTGCTACGATATATTATATACATCTAGTAGGGAGCTGGTATGATATATTATATACATCTAGTAGGGAGCTGGTACGATATGTTATATACATCTAGTAGGGAGCTGGTATGATATGTTATATACATCTAGTAGGGAGCTGGTATGATATGTTATATACATCTAGTAGGGAGCTGGTATGATATGTTATATACATCTAGTAGGGAGCTACTACGATATATTATATACATCTAGTAGGGAGCTGGTATGATATATTATATACATCTAGTAGGGAGCTGCTACGATATATTATATACATCTAGTAGGGAGCTGGTATGATATATTATATACATCTAGTAGGGTTAGTTTATTAATTTCGAGCCAAAGGCGGCACATAGGGCAGAGGTTTTAGAGGTTCTAGTAGGGAGCTGGTATGATATATTATATACATCTAGTAGGGAGCTGGTATGATATATTATATACATCTAGTAGGGAGCTGGTATGATATATTAGAAACTTGTAGGGGGTCAAAGGCGCATGGGGATAACGCCGCGCTAGGATTAGTGAGCTGGAACTAATCAAGATCCTACCCACCTCCTCGTGGTGACCCTGGTAACAGACATTGATTCCGGTCTGGCTAAGCGGGTAGAGATCAAGGGAGAGCTAGAGGTAGTGGTAGCAGTGCAAGCACGGAAAAGCAATGCTGGTCCAAAAATCTCTGAACAAAATGTACGCATCTCATGGCCGATGTCCGATGAAAAACTGCCCAAATTATTGCAGAAACGTAAGAAAACAGCAGTGTACGAGTCGTCAGCGAACGAATGCTAACTCCCTCGTAGTAAATGACCTCACCAAAATTGCCATCTACGGGGCAAGAGTCCATAATTGTCATCTACGAGGCAAGAGTCCAAAATTGTCATCTACGAGGCAAGAGTCCATAATTGTCATCTACGAGGCAAGAGTCCATAATTGTCATCTACGAGGCAAGAGTCCATAATTGTCATCTACGAGGCAAGAGTCCATAATTGTCATCTACGAGGCAAGAGTCCATAATTGTCATCTACGAGGCAAGAGTCCATAATTGTCATCTACGGGACAAGAGTCCATAATTGTCATCTACGAGGCAAGAGTCCATAATTGTCATCTACGAGGCAAGAGTCCATAATTGTCATCTACGAGGCAAGAGTCCATAATTGTCATCTACTAGACAAAAGTCCATAATTGTCGTCTCAGAGGCAAGAGTCCAAAATTGTCATCTACGGGGCAAGAGTCCATAATTGTCATCTACGAGGCAAGAGTCCATAATTGTCATCTAGGAGACAAGAGTCCATAATTGTCATCTACGAGGCAAGAGTCCATAATTGTCATCTACGAGGCAAGAGTCCATAATTGTCATCTACGAGGCAAGAGTCCATAATTGTCTTCTACGAGGCAAAAGTCCATAATTGTCTTCTACGAGGCAAGAGTCCATAATTGTCTTCTACGGGGCAAGAGTCCATAATTGTCATCTACGGGACAAGAGTCCATAATTGTCATCTACGAGGCAAGAGTCCATAATTGTCATCTACGAGACAAGAGTCCATAATTGTCATCTACGAGGCAAGAGTCCATAATTGTCATCTACGAGGCAAGAGTCCATAATTGTCATCTACGAGGCAAGAGTCCATAATTGTCATCTACGAGGCAAGAGTCCATAATTGTCATCTACGAGGCAAAAGTCCATAATTGTCGTCTACGAGGCAAAGTCCAAAATTGTCATCTACGGGGCAAGAGTCCATAATTGTCATCTACGAGACAAGAGTCCATAATTGTCATCTACGAGACAAGAGTCCATAATTGTCATCTACGAGGCAAGAGTCCATAATTGTCATCTACGAGGCAAGAGTCCATAATTGTCATCTACGAGACAAGAGTCCATAATTGTCATCTACGAGGCAAGAGTCCATAATTGTCATCTACGAGGCAAAAGTCCATAATTGTCATCTACGAGGCAAGAGTCCATAATTGTCATCTACGAGACAAGAGTCCATAATTGTCATCTACGAGGCAAGAGTCCAAAATTGTCATCTACGAGGCAAGAGTCCATAATTGTCATCTACGAGGCAAGAGTCCATAATTGTCATCTACGAGGCAAGAGTCCATAATTGTCATCTACGAGGCAAGAGTCCATAATTGTCATCTACGAGGCAAGAGTCCATAATTGTCATCTACGTGGCAAGAGTCCATAATTGTCATCTACGAGGCAAGAGTCCATAATTGTCATCTAGAGGCAAGAGTCCATAATTGTCATCTACGAGGCAAGAGTCCAAAATTGTCATCTACGAGGCAAGAGTCCATAATTGTCATCTACGAGGCAAGAGTCCATAATTGTCATCTACGAGGCAAGAGTCCATAATTGTCGTCTACGAGGCAAGAGTCCATAATTGTCATCTACTAGGCAAGAGTCCATAATTGTCATCTACGAGACAAGAGTCCATAATTGTCATCTACGAGGCAAAAGTCCATAATTGTCATCTACGAGGCAAGAGTCCATAATTGTCATCTACGAGGCAAGAGTCCATAATTGTCATCTACGAGGCAAGAGTCCATAATTGTCATCTACGAGGCAAGAGTCCATAATTGTCATCTACGAGGCAAGAGTCCATAATTGTCATTTACGAGGCAAGAGTCCATAATTGTCATCTACGAGGCAAGAGTCCATAATTGTCATCTACGAGGCAAGAGTCCATAATTGTCATCTACGAGGCAAGAGTCCATAATTGTCATCTACGAGGCAAAAGTCCATAATTGTCATCTACGAGGCAAAAGTCCATAATTGTCGTCTACGAGGCAAGAGTCCATAATTGTCATCTACGAGGCAAGAGTCCATAATTGTCATCTACGAGGCAAAAGTCCATAATTGTCATCTACGAGGCAAAAGTCCATAATTGTCGTCTACGAGGCAAGAGTCCATAATTGTCGTCTACGAGGCAAGAGTCCATAATTGTCATCTACGAGGCAAGAGTCCATAATTGTCATCTACGAGGCAAGAGTCCATAATTGTCATCTACGAGGCAAGAGTCCATAATTGTCGTCTACGAGGCAAGAGTCCATAAGCACGGTGTGTAACAAGTCAACGGTAGCACCACAATTATCAGTTTCACTGTCGATGGGAAGGATCGTACAAATGAACATGAAGGGATGAGAACTGTATCCAGAGTAGAGACATGGGCCCACATGGGGCGAAACTCAGAGCCCTGAGCGCGAGTCGAGCAGTCTCGAGGCACGGTAAATGTGAGCACAATGAGAAACCCGATAAACACGGTGGGGCAGGCACCAAAATGGAGCTAACACACATACGGACGATACACCCTAACCCAAAAGGCTGTATCCAGACTCACACCCAGTCTCACAAGGTCCTCGTGTCGGAGCGACGGGAAGGCGTGGTAATCATAGGGGTGAGCGGCCACCTAGATGAGCAGGGAAAACTGGAAAGCAAAGCAGAGGACTGAATTCAGTACAACTCAAAAGTCTCGGCAAGTGTCTTTGAAAACGCTGTAACGTATCGTGTCGACACACGGGAAGATTGCGATAAACTTCGTATCAAAGGCGTAGCGCAGATACATTTTCTGGGTAAGCTGGCCAAGCGCAAATCCTCAAGTTGCTTTTTAGTGCCTAACGAAACTGCCCTCCATGAGACAACCGGGCAAGGTACTGTTGCATTTACAACTAACATCCATGGAAGAACTTAGGTGGGTGATGTTAGCGAGCGCAACATTTCAGTTGCGTTGCTAGCGTCTAATGAAAAGACCCTCTACATTATTTGTGTCTAGCCCAAGTCCAGTGAAAATGCAGAGTAGTAACTGCAAATTGCCGAGTGCCGACACGCGCCTCGAAAAGGCTGAGACTGTTCCTATTCCGGATAAAACTCAATGTGGTTGGAAAAGTAAGGCCGAAAATGTAAAGATTTGATGGGTTGTCCAGATCCAAACATTGGCGAAGGCCGACACTTTACACAGTGTGTTTTACGAATAAGACGCCATCGTAGGACAAACTTATGTGCTCCAAAGACTGAGAAATGTTCCTAATCCAAAACGACCTCACAGTCAGAAAGGGCGCTCAGTGTAGAGTCACTGTTTGGTGTTGTAAATCACAAAGCCCAAATATATGACAAAAAGATGACCGTAAAGGCATAGATGCAAGCCAAAATATACGCACAATGGATCGTTATGGGGCAAGTTACCCTAGTAAATAAACAGCTGGCTGAAATCGGGTGGGCGGGCCTAGTCACCATGGACGCATAATCGCACAACGTAAAAAGCCGTTCTTGTCGAAGATCAATTGTATATCATAAAAAAATGATAAAATTGGCCGTGAAGAGCGAACGAGAGAAGAGAAAAAGATACTTGTAGTAGGGAGCTGGTACTATATATTATATACTTATATCAAGGAGCTGGTACTATGTATTATATACTTATATCAAGAAGCTGGTACTATATATTATATACTTATATCAAGAAGCTGGTACTATATATTATATACTTATATCAAGGAGCTGGTACTATGTATTATATACTTATATCAAGAAGCTGGTACTATATATTATATACTTATATCAAGAAGCTGGTACTATATATTATATACTTATATCAAGAAGCTGGTACTATATATTATATACTTTTATCAAGAAGCTGGTACTATATATTATATACTTATATCAAGGAGCTGGTACTATATATTATATACTTATATCAAGAAGTTGGTACTATATATGATATACTTATATCAAGGAGCTGGTACGAAATATTAGATATCTAAAGCAGGTTGCTAGTACTATATATTAGATATCTAAAGCAGGTTGCTAGTACTATATATTAGATATCTAAAGCAGGTTGCTAGTACTATATATTAGATATCTAAAGCAGGTTGCTCGTACTATATATTAGACATCTAAAGCAGGTTGCTAGTACTATATATTAGATATCTAAAGCAGGTTACTAGTACTATATATTAGATATCTAAAGCAGGTTGCTAGTACTATATATTAGATACCGATAGCAGGGTGCAGTTCTCGTCATTGGAAACATTAAAATATGCAGATGACATTGCTGGTTCCTCTCTACAAAAAAACCCCCACAAAAACACACACACAAACACAGGCAGACCTCACAATAAGTTGACATGAAAATAAAAATAAAAAAATACCTAGAAGATATGAGACTTCATTTAAGCAAACGTGCACCAGTAAAAATATAAAATCATAAGTTAATTAATCTTTTCATGAGCATGTTCATTAGGGAAATTCATTGCCATGATGTCTTGAAGCAAAAATGTATAGATATATAGATATATAAATGTGTATATTATATCATATGTAAGAAATTCTCTATCTGATATTCTTTTATCTGCAATTCGTTTATGACATCTATGACATCCTTTCATATCTTCTCATAATATGTCACATCTTTCTCCTTTTCTTTCCTCGAACGACGTCTTCCTCATGACTCCATGTGCTATTATGTAAGAACAATGTCAATAAAAACACTTTAATTGGCCTATCTCTGTTTTTTTAAATCAACAATCAATCATCCATTCAGGAAAATATACATTCTTATCTCATCTCATCTTGTTCCATTTGCATCCTTGCGGTGTCGAGGTAAAATATAGGGTCCGTTTATACTTCAGTTTAGTTCTTCGAGCTGTAGAAAGATCCAGAGCCGACTTGCTGATTCGCGGGTTGAGAACACCATAAAACAGATGACATAACAAAGTCTATTACCCAAGGATAGCCAGAGTCCCATTAGCTTTTGACCTCCCTGTCAAAGTATCCAGACCTACACCACTGGGAGATGGGGTTGACTTGTGTGATGTACGGGTCGTAGATGGAAGCACATTTTTGCTGTTCATCCTTCCTAAGAGAGATCAAATGTTACAGAAGAGTGCTTAGAATATCATGAACAGAGAAAAGAACAAATGCTTCTGTTCTGCAACAGCTTGATATTAGAGAGAGTTAGTTATTAAAGAACATCAAAACAAGGACAAAATTAAATATTTCGGACACACTAAACAACATGAGTGCCTGGAGAAGATAATTCTAGAAGAAACGGTGCATGGAAGAAGAGCGAGAGGAAGACCTAGGCGATGATAGGTTCATGATGTCATTGACGAGCTGAGAATGACTGATGCTGACGCCGAACATCTTGCACAGAATAGAGAGTTTTTCTGACGCTGCTGTCAAGGGAGCCAAGTTCCAAAAGGAACAAGCTACTTGATTAATTGATAGAACCATCATCACTGCACTTTGGTGAGTAATCATGTGTGTTCCAATCTCTTGCTTACACAGGACGATCTCAGCTGCAGCGCAAGAATTCCGTAGCACCGGCGAGGGTCCTTGATGTAATTTTGAAGAAATCGTGAAGATATTTTGTAGAAAATTTATTAACAATTTTTTTTCTAATGAATTATTCCCGGTCAGTGACTTGGCAACCTACTCCTATCGCTGTTCAACCTCTATGGTACTTTGAAGTAGTTAACTTGAACAAAGGAGTTGCATTTTATCGTCTTAAGAACTCAATCTCAACTATATTGTGATCATTCATCTCTGGAAAACTATCCGAGCGGGGAGCGAACCAGGTACATTAGGAACGTGAGACTAGCACGTCATCTCCCCACCGCAGAGACATTCTTCTCTCCCCCATTTAATAGCGCACGTATGAGCGGGAAATAATTCAGTTAGCAATCGTATGTCAGAAATGTTTTGTACACAAAAATTGTAACAGAAAATAAGTGGAGAATGCTTGTGCGATGGATGTGTCGGTATCAAATGTGTGTGTGTGTATATATGTGTGAGACTTGTGCGATGGATGTTCCTGTATCAAGTGTGTGTGCGTGTATATGTGAGGCTTGTGTGGTACGTGTCAGTGGATGAAAGACATGTACAGTGAGTGTAGCAGTGTTGGTGTAGGACAAGCGGTGGGAGCGTATGTGGATGTGAAGTGTGGGTGTGAGAGAGAAAGAGTGTCCAATGAGAGACACTTCTCGAAGCGTGAACAGATAGGAAAGCAACACAACTAGATCATTCCAAGTGAGAGTGGATTGAGGGAGGGGACAAATACTGATTGATGAAATCTCCTGCAGAAAGCAGTGGAGAGCACCGTTATATGACTCGGACAGAGAGAGAGAGAGAGAGAGAAGAAGAAGAAGGAGGAGAAACTAAACATAGAATGAGACAAGATAAATTTATAAATTCTGAATACTCTGTGAGAATGAGATGCAGAGAGGAATAGAGTTTGAGTTATGTTTTTCTCTCTATCTTAAATGGAGGCAAATAAAGGTAACAGAGGGAGGCAGTAATGAGGCTGTCTGGGCGAGTGGAATCTTACATATTTATCTTTTATGACCCTTTTATTCTTGTTAAGTATCTCATAGACTGCCACTTATGGGACGTTGGTGATAAAACAATTCCTGCTTCATTTAACTGATAATTTTTCTGATAGCGCTCACACACGCACGCACACACACAGATGCACTCACACAGACACACTGTAGGACACATATATAGGCATATTCAGACAGTAAAGCAGATATATACACACACACGCATACATAGTGGAATCCCACAGGCACACATTCACACACACGAAGACTCACAAAGACATGTACAAATAGCCACACATGCATATTTTGAGACGACATGCATATACACATAGATACAGTCACACATACGCACATATAGACACAGGCAGATAGCTAAACAGACACATAAGCGCACCCACACATATACACATAGATACAGTCACACATACGCACATATAGACACAGACAGACAACTAAACAGACACATAAGCGCACCCACACATATACACATAGATACAGTCACACATACGCACATATAGACACAGACAGATAACTAAACAGACACATAAGCGCACCCACACATATACACATAGATACAGTCACACATACGCACATATAGACACAGACAGATAACTAAACAGACACATAAGCGCACCCACACATATACACATAGATACAGTCACACATACGCACAGATAGACACAGGCAGATAGCTAAACAGACACATAAGCGCACCCACACATATACACATAGATACAATCACACATACGCACATATAGACACAGGCAGATAGCTAAACAGACACATAAGCGCACCCACACATATTCACCGACACATAAACTCATTTATAAATACAAACTACATATAAAGTACACTGCGAAAACTAATACTCCAGTGCTATATCCAATACTTCTATATAACAGCGAATCATGGACAATGAACATACAATCAATACGATCAATGGAAGCCACGGAGATCTGGTTTTACAGAAAAATGCTGGAAATTCCATGGACAGTAAAGAAAACAAATGAGGAGGTATTTAATCAGACCTGCACACAAAGAAACCTTATCAAAAGAATGATAATACTGTAATCAAGGTTCCTCGGGAATATCATGCCAAGAGAAGGTTTAGAACATTTGGAGATAACAGATACAATTTCATGAAAGGAGAGATCGTGGAAGACAGAGGGAGAAGATGTTAGATGACCTGGCATCATGGTTCGACACGAGATCGACGTCAGAACTGATTACAAGCACCAAGCAGAGAGAGTTGAGAAGAGACATGATCGCCCACACCGGCAGGCATGGCACTTGATTGATATATAAAGTCACATAGACACAACAGACAGACACCAGTATGACATATGAGGAAGCAAAAGTACGGATAAAAATGGCCTACAAGAACAAATGGCTGAGAGATCACCCAGGGCATGAAAAGGACGATGCTTACCACCAACTAAGTAGAGAGGAACAGGTTGTCATTTTTCGTCTACGAACAGGGCACAATAGACTGAGGTACCATCTGTTTAACAAGTATAAAATAGGCCCATCTGACATATGTATATGTGGCACCAGCAAGATGACAGAGACACACATACTGCAAGAATGTCCAACGTACATGGAACAGAGAAAAACACATGGCCAATCCCATATCAGTCCAAGACAAGCTATACGGAGATGTACATGGACTCCGGTTGACCACTAACTACTTTAAAAGTATACAAATCGATGTCTGAAAACATTGGAAGAAGACATAGACACATACATAGATATATAGATATAAAGGAAAACATAGACGCACGCACATATAGACATGCATTTATCCACATTGGAAAATTTATTTAAAATTTAAATGGAACTTTCATCATCTTTAACATTACATAGGTGACCCTCGTTGGTGCTACAGAGCCGGTGAAACCTTTCTGAGAACAACAAATGCGTTGAAGCACCCATGGTTATTCACCAAATTGCAATATTGTCGGTCATATGAATCAGTCACTCAGTCAATCAATGAAATCAATCAATTAATCAATAAATCAATGAAATCATGGTTATTGGTTACTAAACTGACGTCATTGCACTCCGGAAGACTCATAGGTGCTCAGTCTCCCCAACAGATATCGAAGAGTATGCATACTGATGGTTCCTGTGGCTCGCTGATTAAATACACCTCTCAATTTGCCTCTCAGGCATCCAGTTCGACTTGAACAACGGGTAACTCCAAACTGCTTAAATAGCTTGATCGATTCAACATCGATTTTAGTGTCCTCATCCAACAGAGAGTCGCGAAGAGACCGAAGAATATCCCCTTATCCATCTTCAACTCCCCAACAATCGATGCTGTTGATGCAAGCCTGTCCGCTCTCTCATTACCGTAAACACCCGCATGCCCAGGACAGTATATCAACGTAAGCCGCTGGAGGTTAGAAACTTCTATAGACGACATCCACTCATACCGAAACCTGCCCTTCTGGATCTTGTGAAGCATCGACTGAGAGTCAGATACAACAACTGCCCCAGTAAATGAAGTCCCAGAAATCCAATGGAGGGCAGCAGTAACTTCCTCAACCTCCATCCTCATACTAGAAGTAGTTGTCCTGTATGCCCCACTTCGCTCTGCAACAACCCTACCATGCGCATTAGCCAAGAAACCCCAGCCGGATTTCTCCCCACGTTGAACCGACCTATCGGTATATACAACAACATCATCATCCCTTGCATTATCTTCTATCAGCTGCTTAACTGCGAGATCAGCCTTCATGTTGCCCCAATCTCTACATTCTCTTCCAAGAGTAATGATAACGTTGAGATAGTTCATCATCAATGAAATCAATCAAGAGTCATGTTGATGAACTGAAAGATAACAGATTGCCCGCCTGCCCAGCGTGTTCGTTGCGTGTTAGACTACGGGTGACAAGCTCCTGTGAGTGCGGGTTCAATTCCGCGGGCTGGCAGAAAAGCCACAGGTTCACCAGATTCACGGTGTTCGTGGTACCGAATCGAAGGGTTACGATGTCCATGGCACCGAGCCGAAGAGCTGAAAAGCTCAAGTGCTTCTGGATCGGTAAAAAAAAAAGATTACTATCATTGGAAGCCAACAAGTTTGATACTGATATCAAGATATCAGAAGTAAAATCATATTATGCAATCTTCTTTTAGTCTTGATTGTGATATGTCTATTGATACTGATATTGAGATATCAGAAGTAAAATCATATTATGCAATCTTCTTTTAGTCTTCATTGTGATATGTCTATTGATACTGATATTGAGATATCAGAAGTAAAATCATATTATGCAATCTTCTTTTAGTCTTGATTGTGATATGTCTACATTTTCAAATTGCTACAATTGACCTCCTCATGATTGGATTTGCTTTATTACATCTCTGTTATCTTCTTCTTCCAACGCTCCATATCGACCACTTGTTAACCACTCTGTGTGATTTCTATGTGATCTGAGCCTAACAACGATTGCACGTTGTGCTAGTTATGCGTCTTCAAGTAGGCTAGCACATCTGATCTATGCGATGATTTTTTATTTACTAAGGTATCTTCCCTAGGTAATATATCAGTCGCTTCTTACGATATGACTTGTAGATCGCAGTGGTACTATTCTTTGCTTCCCTTGCGGGACCCGGCACCACATCTCTGTTGAATTTCATTTCTTGTTCTTCGATTTGCTGACTTCGTAAACCTTTATGTCGTTTGAGGACATCTTTCAGGTTGCCAGAAGTAATACAAAATACAATGACTTGTGATAGGGAACACGATACTAACACTTAAACTAAAATGACTTGACTGTACACACCTGGACATGCTGGAGTGCAGGGTAATTAGCGTGCTGACGTTCTTGCTAACAATGCCCGGACTCAAGCGGGCAGAAACATGGACAGAACCGATATCATCAATGTGGTACGCTCTCATTCATGTATTAAAAAGGGTTTTAAAGCCGAAGGATTGACTTCATTGCACCTGGTGTTCCCCATAAGGCTCTGTCCCTCTCCCCAGAAATGGCACGCCACCTGCCGAGAGTATTGCACAAAGCACGAACTCCGTAGCTCCAGCAACAATCCTAGGGTCTCTGGAAAAACTGCACTCGTGAACAGAACGGCGCGGTCCAGATTCGAACCTTCGACTCACAAGGCAAAGGGCGCAACCCCTTAGCACACAGAGACCCCCTTCTCATGTATGTGACATGGGCAATTCTCAAACACTGGAACGAGTTCGAGAATTAGTCGTTCAGTTTGGACATGTCAGACAGTGTCGTCTTCGTTTTTAGAGAGAGAGAGAGAAGCCATCGACTTCTGATTGGTGCGATGAGTTAAATGGACTTTGGGATGTCTGCTGCAGCTGAGGACAGAGTACGAATGGGAATATCCAGTGCGCCATGACGTCGATCGCATAACATAACATAACAATAACATAACATAACATAACATAACATAACATAACATAACATATAACATAACATAACATATAACATAACATAACATAACATAACATAACATAACATAGCATAACATAACATAACATAACATAGCATAACATAACATAACATAACATAACATAACATAGTATAACATAACATAACATAACATAACATAACATAACATAACATAACATAACATAGCATAACATAATAACATAACATAACATAACATAGATACATAACATAACATAACATAACATAACATAACATAGCATAACATAACATAACATAACATAACATAACATAACATAACAATAACATAACATAGCATAACATAACATAACATAACATAACATAACATAGCACTTAATCTGAAATGAAATGATAGACTGGACGAAAATATTATTAAATCAAACACACACACACACACAAAACCCGAAACAGAGCAGCAGTTTACATTTACAGACGTTTTTACAAATATTTGAATCCACAAAGGAAGATAAAAAGGGTCGAGAAGAATATGTGACCAATCTGAAGAGACTAGAGTCGTCACGTGGGATTCAGGAGTAGGTCTAGGATAGAAATGGTTACATAATGACTTCTGATGCATAATGTTTCACTTGGAAGAGAAAACAGGGGTCTAGAGATGAAGGATTAACTTCAATGCACCGAATTTTATCCCATATAACTCAGTTCTTTTCTGCAGAAATGGCACGCCATCTGCCGAGAGTATTGCACAAAGCAAGAACTTCGTAGCTACGGCAACATTCCTAGAGATCTCAAGAAAAAATTGCACTTGTGTCTCGGGCCGAGCTCAAACCAACAACCATCAGTACGACAGGCAAACGACTTAGCCACTTCGCCAATGAGACCCCCAAGCTAAATACGGAACGATATACTTTCCGCGGTGGCCTGCTGAAGATATATCTGTTATAAAAGAATCAACCCTTTCACCTTCAGTACATCTTGAGATTGTAAAAGAGTCACAGAAAAGTTCTCTCTATAGTAGAAGACTGTCCATCTCTCTCTATAGTAGAAGACTGTCCAGCTCTCTCGATAGTAGAAGACTGTCCATCTCTCTCTATAGTAGAAGACTGTCCAGCTCTCTCGATAGTAGAAGACTGTCCATCTCTCTCTATAGTAGAAAACTGTCCAGCTCTCTCGATAGTAGAAGACTGTCCATCTCTCTCTATAGTAAAAGACTGTCCATCTCTCTCTATAGTAGAAGACTGTCCAGCTCTCTCGATAGTAGAAGACTGTCCATCTCTCTCTATAGTAGAAAACTGTCCAGCTCTCTCGATAGTAGAAGACTGTCCATCTCTCTCTATAGCAGAAGACTGTCCATCTCTCTCTATAGTAGAAGACTGTCCATCTCTCTCTATAGTAGAAGACTGTCCATCTCTCTCTATAGTAGAAGACTGTCCATCTCTCTCTATAGTAGAAGACTGTCCAGCTCTCTCTATAGTAGAAGACTGTCCATCTCTCTCTATAGTAGAAGACTGTCCATCTCTCTCTATAGTAGAAGACTGTCAATCTCTCTCTATAGTAGAAGACTGTCCATCTCTCTCGATAGTAGAAGACTGTCCATCTCTCTCTATAGTAGAAAACTGTCCAGCTCTCTCGATAGTAGAAGACTGTCCATCTCTCTCTATAGTAGAAGACTGTCCATCTCTCTCTATAGTAGAAGACTGTCCATCTCTCTCTATAGTAGAAGACTGTCCATCTCTATAGTTAGAAGACTGTCCATCTCTCTCTATAGTAGAAGACTGTCCATCTCTCTCTATAGTAGAAGACTGTCCAGCTCTCTCGATAGTAGAAGACTGTCCATCTCTCTCTATAGTAGAAGACTGTCCATCTCTCTCTATAGTAGAAGACTGTTCATCTCTCTCTATAGTAGAAGACTGTCCATCTCTCTCTATAGTAGAAGACTGTCCATCTCTCTCTATAGTAGAAGACTGTCCATCTCTCTATAGTAGAAGACTGTCCAGCTCTCTCTATAGTAGAAGACTGTCCATCTCTCTCTATAGTAGAAGACTGTCCATCTCTCTCTATAGTAGAAGACTGTCCATCTCTCTCTATAGTAGAAGACTGTCCATCTCTCTCGATAGTAGAAGACTGTCCATCTCTCTCTATAGTAGAAGACTGTCCATCTCTCTCTATAGTAGAAGACTGTCCATCTCTCTCTATAGTAGAAGACTGTCCATCTCTCTCTATAGTAGAAGACTGTCCATCTCTCTCTATAGTAGAAGACTGTCCATCTCTCTATAGTAGAAGACTGTCCATCTCTCTCTATATTAGAAGACTGTCCATCTCTCTCTATAGTAGAAGACTGTCCAGCTCTCTCTATAGTAGAAGACTGTCCATCTCTCTCTATAGTAGAAGACTGTCCAGCTCTCTCTATAGTAGAAGACTGTCCATCTCTCTCTATAGTAGAAGACTGTCCATCTCTCTCTATAGTAGAAGACTGTCCATCTCTCGCTATAGTAGAAGACTGTCCAGCTCTCTCTATTGTAGAAGACTGTCCATCTCTCTCTATAGTAGAAGACTGTCCAGCTCTCTCTATAGTAGAAGCCTGTCCATCTCTCTCTATAGTAGAAGACTGTCCATCTCTCTCTATAGTAGAAGACTGTCCATCTCTCTCTGTAGTAGAAGACTGTCCATCTCTCTCTATAGTAGAAGAATGTCCATCTCTCTCTATAGTAGAAGACTGTCCATCTCTCTCGATAGTAGAAGACTGTCCATCTCTCTCTATAGTAGAAGACTGTCCATCTCTATAGTAGAAGACTGTCCATCTCTCTCTATAGTAGAAGACTGTCCATCTCTCTCTATAGTAGAAGACTGTCCATCTCTCTCTATAGTAGAAGACTGTCCATCTCTCTCTATAGTAGAAGACTGTCCATCTCTCTCTATAGTAGAAGACTGTCCATCTCTCTCTATAGTAGAAGAATGTCCATCTCTATAGTAGAAGACTGTCCATCTCTCTCTATAGTAGAAGACTGTCCAGCTCTCTCTATAGTAGAAGACTGTCCATCTCTCTCTATAGTAGAAGACTGTCCATCTCTCTCTGTAGTAGAAGACTGTCCATCTCTCTCTATAGTAGAAGAATGTCCATCTCTCTCTATAGTAGAAGACTGTCCATCTCTATAGTAGAAGACTGTCCATCTCTCTCTATAGTAGAAGACTGTCCATCTCTCTCTATAGTAGAAGACTGTCCATCTCTCTCGATAGTAGAAGACTGTCCATCTCTCTCTATAGTAGAAGACTGTCCATCTCTCTATAGTAGAAGACTGTCCATCTCTCTCGATAGTAGAAGACTGTCCATCTCTCTCTATAGTAGAAGACTGTCCATCTCTCTCTATAGTAGAAGACTGTCCATCTCTCTCTATAGTAGAAGACTGTCCATCTCTCTCTATAGTAGAAGACTGTCCATCTCTCTCTATAGTAGAAGACTGTCCATCTCTCTCTATAGTAGAAGACTGTCCATCTCTCTCTATAGTATAAGACTGTCCATCTCTCTCTATAGTAGAAGACTGTCCATCTCTCTCTATAGTAGAAGACTGTCCATCTCTCTCTATAGTAGAAGACTGTCCAGCTCTCTCTATAGTAGAAGACTGTCCATCTCTCTATAGTAGAAGACTGTCCAGCTCTCTCTATAGTAGAAGACTGTCCAGCTCTCTCTATAGTAGAAGACTGTCCATCTCTCTCTATAGTAGAAGACTGTCCAGCTCTCTCTATAGTAGAAGACTGTCCAGCTCTCTCTATAGTAGAAGACTGTCCAGCTCTCTCTATAGTAGAAGACTGTCCATATCTCTCTATAGTAGAAGACTGTCCAGCTCTCTCTATAGTAGAAGACTGTCCATCTCTCTCTATAGTAGAAGACTGTCCATCTCTCTCTATAGTAGAAGACTGTCCATCTCTCTCTATAGTAGAAGACTGTCCATCTCTCTCTATAGTAGAAGACTGTCCAGCTCTCTCTATAGTAGAAGACTGTCCATCTCTCTCTATAGTAGAAGACTGTCCATCTCTCTCTATAGTAGAAGACTGTCCATCTCTCTCTATAGTAGAAGACTGTCCATCTCTCTCTATAGTAGAAGACTGTCCATCTCTCTCTATAGTAGAAGACTGTCCATCTCTCTCTATAGTAGAAGACTGTCCATCTCTCTCTATAGTAGAAGACTGTCCATCTCTCTCTATAGTAGAAGACTGTCTATCTCTCTCTATAGTAGAAGACTGTCCATCTCTCTCTATAGTAGAAGACTGTCCATCTCTCTCTATAGTAAAAGACTGTCCATCTCTCTCTATAGTAGAAGACTGTCCATCTCTCTCTATAGTAGAAGACTGTCCATCTCTCTCTATAGCAGAAGACTGTCCAGCTCTCTCTATAGTAGAAGACTGTCCATCTCTCTCTATAGTAGAAGACTGTCCATCTCTCTCTATAGTAGAAGACTGTCCATCTCTCTATAGTAGAAGACTGTCCATATCTCTCTATAGTAGAAGACTGTCCATCTCTCTCTATAGTAGAAGACTGTCCATCTCTCTCTATAGTAGAAGACTGTCCATCTCTCTCTATAGTAGAAGACTGTCCATCTCTCTCTATAGTAGAAGACTGTCCATCTCTCTATAGTAGAAGACTGTCCATCTCTCTCTAGTAGAAGACTGTCCATCTCTCTCTATAGTAGAAGACTGTCCATCTCTCTCTATAGTATAAGACTGTCCATCTCTCTCTATAGTAGAAGACTGTCAATCTCTCTCTATAGTAGAAGACTGTCCATCTCTCTCTATAGTAGAAGACTGTCCATCTCTCTCTATAGTAGAAGACTGTCCATCTCTCTCTATAGTAGAAGACTGTCCATCTCTCTCTATAGTAGAAGACTGTCCATCTCTCTCTATAGTAGAAGACTGTCCATCTCTCTCTATAGTAGAAGACTGTCCATCTCTCTCTATAGTAGAAGACTGTCCATCTCTCTCTATAGTATAAGACTGTCCATCTCTCTCTATAGTAGAAGACTGTCCATCTCTCTATAGTAGAAGACTGTCCAGCTCTCTCTATAGTATAAGACTGTCCATCTCTCTCTATAGTAGAAGACTGTCCATCTCTCTCTATAGTAGAAGACTGTCCAGCTCTCTCTATAGTAGAAGACTGTCCAGCTAAAGGTATTGAACCCACTTCAATACAAGTCAAACAGTTTTCTGCGATCATCTCTGTGGCATAGAGGTAAGATACTCGCCTTCTCGCTCTGAAGTTCGTTCCCTGTGTAGACAAATCGCGTTATTTTACCAGAGATTATTGATTTCAATGTAGATTAGATCGACTACCTATTTGTTTCGGAGACGGACGACAAAATGTAGGTCTCCCGTAATGAAGATATGCAAGTCAAGGAACACTTGACAGTTGAAAGTTAATCAAAGTAGGATGAAAAAGCCGATTTCCGGTCAAACTTCACAAAAAAATTAAAATAAGATTCCTACAAATTTTTTTCTCAGAATCTTCAAAATGACGTCTGGGACCCTCGCATGTGTTACAGAGTTCGTGCTCTGCCTCTGAGATTTTCTTGTGTAAGAAAGAGATCATAGTATACATGGTTGTTCATGAAAGTGCAATGATGATGGCTCTATAAATCAATTTATTAAATCAACCAATCAATCAGATTTTCTCTCTCTAAATAAATAACTACCTTTATCTCATTCAATATAACTTGTTCATTTATTTTACTCAGCTTGAGTGAGTGATTGTCTATTTCTTTTACTCAATGGGAAAGACTAATTGTACATTCACTACGTAGAATGATTGACAGATTGTGTCTTTACGTCAATCAATATAAATAATCTATGTTCATTTACTATTGGAATATAAACGGCTAATTATCTTCGGATAATTATGAACGAATATAAACGGCTAATTATCTTCGGATAATTATGAACGAATATAAACGGCTAATTATCTTCGGATAATTATGAACGAATATAAACGGCTAATTTAAACGGTTAATTCCTCCCCCAACCCCTTACTAAACTCATTATGGTTAATTTTCCCTTACTACACTCATTATGGTTAATTTTCCTTTATTTCACTTATAGAGGTGAAACCTTTGATCGGGATTAATCTTTATGTGGTTAATCAAATCATTTTTGTGTTGTTTGCAAGAATCGAACTAACCAGCAATTAATTTCTAGTTTGTCAAAAGTATTGAAACTCAGTAATATCGTACATTACTTTGAACACTACATGATTCTCGCACAAAGTGACCATATTAAACAAATCAATAGTTCAGTTATCTGACTACCTAGTGTAGATGTAACGGTTTTTATGCAATTAAACACATCCATATAAACTAGGTCAGCTTGACAGCTGTGTAGTGCAGATTTGCAGTAGTCCAGATTTGGGATACGGTAGGTTGATTACATGACCTTTCATTAAACGCTTAGTATATAAAAGACAGGTGACCTACTTTCGAAATTAGTTTCCTCTCAAACGTGGATGAGTCGCTCACTCTTGCCATTTGAAGATGAAGTTTTATTACATTGATCGACGTGCCATGAAAGAGTTATCGACCTGGTCTAGAGTAATGGTTACTAATTTGTCACTTTGACTGAAGTATTTTTTAAAAAAAAGCACAACACGCTAGAGATAAATATAAATGAAGAATGAGATACTGTGTAAGGAGGAAGGTTAGGTAACACACTGGATAGACTTAGACGATGAACAATAGAGAAAGACGTGCTCGGAAAAACTCTTTAGGAGAGGATTATTGAAGATGGTTGAGTCCAGATGATTAGCTTAATTCTTTAATTATTCTCTTCATGCCTGGTGGCGCATGAGGCTTTAGTATGGGTTTTCCATGTTCTCTTGCCCCTTGCAACTTTCGGTGCAGCATTCAATGTTCTCTTGCCCCTTGCAACTTTCGGTGCAATATCCCATCTTCTCTTGTTCCTTGCAACTTTCGGTGCAATATCCCATCTTCTCTTGTTCCTTGCAACTTTCGGTGAAGTATTCCATGTCGGTAATACTGAAGATAGTTCTTCTTGTATTTTTGTCTTCATGTTGTTTCTAGTCTTTCTTTTGCCCATCCTCTCGTCATGGTCATGTCCTCCATATGAGGCCATTACCTTGTAGTGGCAAGGAGGCTTGCTTTCTCAAATGATACAGTGGGCTAGGACGGCGGAACCTATGTTTCTGGAAGGGTCACCCAGGCCGGACAGGTCACTGAGGAAGGTCAAGACCAAATATGGCTACCTGGTCCTCCAGGTTGGGGGTTTTGTTTGGGACTAATAATTCCATCTCATAATAATATCTATAGAAATATATCTTGTATTATAGATTATAGGTTAAATTATATTAAATATAGATTATATTTTATGAGAATTATTTCTGACGTTAGTATAATAAGTGGTCTTTGGTTAAGGGCTTCAGCCGTCGTATGTTCGAATTCGAACGCCCTTTCTTTTCGCGAAAGCATTTTTCAGGAAGTACATAAGACTGTTGCCAGAGCTAAGGAATTGGTTCTTTGTGCAATACTCTCTGGAGGTAACGTGCTATATCTGCGAAGAGGGACCGAATAACATGGAGCAAACCTAGTGAAATGAGTTCAGTTCTTAGTCCCCAGACCCTCTTTAGACTCGGATGTTGTTTAAAAAAATATTTTGTTAAATGCGTCTAATTTTATCATATATGTGTGGTAGTGTGAGACGAGGAGCGCTATAAATTAAGAGCATGGCCCATTGGTGAATCATACTTTACACTCGAACTGATGGTCAATTGGTGAATCATACTTTACACTCGAACTGATGGCCCATTGGTGAATCATACTTTACACTCGAACTGATGGCCCATTTGTGAATCATACTTTACACTCGAACTGATGGTCTATTGGTGAATCATACTTTACACTCGAACTGATGGTCAATTGGTGAATCATACTTTATACTCAAATTGATGGTCTATTGGTGAATCATACTTTACACTCGAACTGATGGTCAATTGATGAATCATACTTTATACTCGAACTGATGGTCTGTTGGTGAATCATACTTTATACTCGAATTGATGGTCTATTGGTGAATCATACTTTACACACGAACTGATGGTCAATTGGTGAATCATACTTTACACTCGAACTGATGGTCAATTGGTGAATCATACTTTACACTCGAACTGATGGTCAATTGGTGAATCATACTTTACACTCGAACTGATGGTCTATTGGTGAATCATACTTTATACTCGAACTGATGGTCTATTGGTGAATCATACTTTACACTCGAACTGATGGTCTATTGGTGAATCATACTTTATACTCGAACTGATGGTCAATTGGTGAATCATACTTTACACTCGAACTGATGGTCAATTGGTGAATCATACTTTACACTCGAACTGATGGTCAATTGGTGAATCATACTTTACACTCGAACTGATGGTCTATTGGTGAATCATACTTTATATTCGAACTGATGGTCTATTGGTGAATCATACTTTACACTCGAACTGATGGTCTATTGGTGAATCATACTTTATACTCGAACTGATGGTCTATTGGTGAATCATACTTTATACTCGAACTGATGGTCAATTGGTGAATCATACTTTACACTCGAACTGATGGTCAATTGGTGAATCATACTTTACACTCGAACTGATGGCCCATTGGTGAATCATACTTTACACTCGAACTGATGGCACATTGGTGAATCATACTTTATACTCGAACTGATGGTCTATTGGTGAATCATACTTTATACTCGAATTGATGGTCAATTGGTGAACCATACTCCAACTTAGAGAAGAAACGTACAAACACGAGCACGAGACCTCGGTATGCGAGCAAGATGGAAGGAAAGTAGTTGAGAAGAAGAAGGGTCACCATCAATCAAGAAACAAAAGAGCGAAGATTGCACTGATCAACAGAAGAATGTACGATTGGACCAAGAGAAGTTTCTTTTGAGTCATAGAGAAATCACAAAAGTGACAGCCTGTTAACAAATGCCTGCATCTAAGAGTGAAGCTGTTAGGTTGTGCCACTGATACTACCAGAACATAGCGACAAAACGATATCAGAGAAGAAACGATGATGCTGAACCTTGAAGCCGAACAGTAAGTCGTGTTGTTAAAACGACTCGCACCCATTATAACTTGAACAACACAGAAGAAAAGTCGTAGTGATCGACTCAACCTCATACTTCAATTCTGACCAGAAGATTCAACGACGATGTGCTTTGACGACAAAAGAGCGAAGGTTGTGGGGAACACACCTTAGGAGCTGAGAGTCTGAAGACCACCTTGCAGAGACCAGCGATAACGTCATCTGAACGACAAAAGAGCGAAGGTTGTGGGGAACACAACTTGGGAGCTGAGAGTCTGAAGACCACCTTGCAGAGACCAGCGATAACGTCATCTGAACGACAAAAGAGCGAAGGGTGTGGGGAACACAACTTAGGAGCTGAGAGTCTGAAGACCACCTTGCAGAGACCAGCGATAACGTCATCTGAACGACAAAGAGCGAAGGGTGGGGAACACACCTTGGGAGCTGAGAGTCTGAAGACCACCTTGCAGAGACCAGCGATAACGTCATCTGAACGACAAAAGAGCGAAGGGTGTGGGGAACACAACTTAGGAGCTGAGAGTCTGAAGACCACCTTGCAGAGACCAGCGATAACGTCATCTGAACGACAAAAGAGCGAAGGTTGTGGGGAACACAACTTGGGAGCTGAGAACTTGAAGATCGCCAGAGTTCATGACCTTCCAGAACGATTTCCTTCCAAGAAAGTCTGTGAGATAACGTTACGGTAATACCCACATTTTGAACTAATGACATTTTTATATTTTACTAGGTAATATCACATCAATTCTTTACTTGAGTGAGAGTAATTGAAACATGGACTAATTTTGACTTGTGAAATATTTTCAATGTTCAATTGATATATGCATAGCCTGAGTTTATTATTAAATTATTTATCAATCTTGTTGCTAATTGATCACAACGGTGTTAGGTCAGTTATATTCACAAAAATCTTAGTTTGTAGTAAGACAGAAGTGTGAAAAGAGTGCTGTTATATTTTAAGTCAAGAACATAGAATCAGTGGACGATCACGAGCCTTTCTTTTGGCAGCCCATTTTCCTTAGACTAATCATTTTTTTCTTGGAACCATGTCCAAGTAAGACCGAATTGGTGGAACTGTGATATATGTACATCCTATAATATGATAGAAATACATTTCATTGTAATATTATATCTGATGTTATCATGGAAGTATATACTATTCTTAAGATACAACTATATCCTATGTTATTAGAGAGATTTCTCTCACTTTACTATTGTGTACAATTGTATTGAATGCAAATGCTACAGAAGAGTACCATGGACAGAGAAAAGAACAAATGTTTCTGTTCTGCAATAGCGTGATATTAAAGAGAGTTGTCTATTAAAGAGCATAAAAACAAGGAAAATTAAATATTTCCGACACAACATACGACATGAGTGCATAGAGAAGATAATTGTTGGAGGGAAGGGTGCCTGGAAGAAGAATGAGAGGAAGACATAGAAGACGATGGGTGCAAGATGTCATTGACGCACTAAGAATGACTGCTGTTGACGCTGGTCAACTTGCACAGAACAAAGGGTTTTTCAGGACTGTTGTCATGTGAGCCAAGTTCCGGAAAGCTACTTGATGATGATGATGCCTATTGTGTATAATAAAATACAATTTATCGCAGCTTTTCTGAACTTAAGATATGTCACTTCACTTCATATTTCTATACCCTAGTGTGTAGAAGATAGGAGGCCAATTCCTTTCCTCACGTGTGGAACGTCGAGTGTGGGATTGAACCCATAACTCTCTTGAATCCCAGTCGACATGTGAAAGTTTATGCATTGTGCTAATCATAACTCTCTTGAATCCCAGTCGACATGTGAAAGTTTATGCATTGTGCTAATCATAACTCTCTTGAATCTCAGTCGACATGTGAAAGTTTATGCATTGTGCTAATCATAACTCTCTTGAATCACAGTCGACATACGAAAGTTTATGCATTGCGCTAATCATAACTCTCTTGAATCACAGTCGACATACGAAAGTTTATGCATTGCGCTAATCATAACTCTCTTGAATCCCAGTCGACATGCGAAAGTTTATGCATTGTGCTAATCATAACTCTCTTGAATCACAGTCGACATACGAAAGTTTATGCATTGTGCTAATCATAACTCTCTTGAATCACAGTCGACATACGAAAGTTTATGCATTGCGCTAATCATAACTCTCTTGAATCCCAGTCGACATGGAAAATTTATGCATTGTGCTAATCATAACTCTCTTGAATCACAGTCGACATACGAAAGTTTATGCATTGTGCTAATCATAACTTCTTGAATCCAGTCGACATGTGAAGTTTATGCATTGTGCTAATCATAACTCTCTTGAATCACAGTCGACATACGAAAGTTTATGCATTGCGCTAATCATAACTCTCTTGAATCCCAGTCGACATGTGAAAGTTTATGCATTGTGCTAATATAACCTCTTGAATCCCAGTCGACATGCGAAAGTTTATGCATTGTGCTAATCATTGAATCAGTCGCCGTTGAATCTTTCGAATCTCGTCGATGTGTTCATTGATAACTCTGAATCATACAAAGTTGATTGCATCACTTCTGAATTCACGACTAAGTTGAGACATACTTTGAATCCACCGGTTTATCTTGTGTAATAATCTGAATTGTGAGAGTTTCATGATTATTGAATTGTAAGAAGTCTTATACTTGAATCATCGATGAGTATGCATTGTAATCACCTAACCGGAGGTCAGTATATCTTCGCGGCGAAAGTTGTGAATACTTTAATGCGACTCGATTTCTGATCCTAATCCCGTCGCAGCGAGTTTGCTAATCAACCTGAACAATGGTTGCTGTATCAACTCTGATCTCGTGAAAGTTTTCTGTATATACTCTTGAACAGTCACATGCAAATTTGTGTCAATAACTCTTGAATCGTGACACGGATGCAGTAATCACCTCGTCCCGTGATCGAGTTTCATATATCGAATCTCGTCGACGGAGTGCTTGCATCACTCTATCGAAAGTTTCTTGCTATCATCTTGATCGTGAGGTTTCTCATCAACTGATCTCTCAATACGATTGATGACACTTGATCCGTCGCATCGAGTTTCTGCATCTAACTTGAATCCGTATGCGAGTTGCTTGCACATCTGATGTCTGTTTTGCTGCTATCATAACCTTGATCTCGACATCATTACTTCAATCATTTTCAATCTCGTACGAAGTTATGTAACATCTTGAATCCGACGCGAAAGTTAATTGTTTTCACTTTGATCGTGAAGAGTTCTTGTTATCACCGATCAGTCGACATGGTTTTCTATCTAACTTCTGAATCACGATGATTCTGTTAATTCTGATCATCACGAAAGTAGCATTTTATCTACTCTAATCTAGACTGCATGCTTGTAATCTTGAATCGCGACAAGTTTTAGAATCACCTCTCGCGATCGGTTTGTTCACTACTTCGAATTCGTCGCGCGAAAGTTCTGCTATCTTGAACAGCGACATGCATTTGCGTTATAATTGAATCTAGTCGACTGTTGATTTTTTCTATCTAATCCGTCGAATCAAAGTTTCATTGTTATCATACCTGAATCCAGTATGGTGTTGTTTCCCTGAATCGTCACAGGTTTCTGTTATTCTACCTGAATTCATGACATCGGTTGAGCTAATCACTCTAACAGTGACATGTGAGTCCGTAATCAATTTGCATCGTGAATGGTATATTGTAATCAACTTAATTCAGATAACGAAGTTGCATTGTAATCAACTTTAATCCATCGACATGCAAATTCATTGTCTAATATACTCTTATCTCGACATAGAGTTCATTCAATATACTGAATATACAAGTTATGCATTGTCAATCATAACTCTAATCAGAATAAGTTATCTTATAACTCTCTTAATCCGTCGACAGTTTACTTGTTAATCAACCTCTAATCAGCGATGCGTTTCAATCTAACTCTAATCTCACGATGTTCGTTATTCCTCTCTGATCAGTCGATAGATTTATACTTTCCGATCGTCGACAGAGTTTATATTGTCTTTAAATCTTGTCCAGTCGACATGTACTTCTCATTCTATCCAGTGTGAATAGATTTGTTGGAAGAAATTGATCTATAACTTGAATATCGAATAAGTTGAATAATTGAATGCGATGGTTGTTGACATTAATTCAGTCGACATGCGGTTCATTTGCTATATTCTTGAATCAGTGACATTATTGATACTTGAATTACATCGTTTGTGATCATGATCTAGTCGACATGAATTTATCGTATTCCCTGAATCGACATACGGTTTGCATTGCTTATAATCGTTCGATACGTTGCATTGTGCTACTCTCGAATCATCGATACAAAGTTTGCTTGTGCTTAACTCTGATCATGAATGGTTGCATGTAACATAACCTTCCAGTCGAGGTTATACGCAATCTACCTTGATCCCGTGACATGGTTATTGCTAATCATTCTGAATAGCGAACGAAGTTTCTGCACATAACTCAACCCGTCGCCGTTTATGCATTGTGCTAATCACTCTTGAATCCAGGACCGAAGTTTATATTGTTAATCATATCTGAACAGTCGACAGTTATGCATTGTTAATATACTCTGATGTCGCATGATTAATTGTCTAATCATAACTTGAATCGTCGACTAGTTGCATTGTGCTCATTAATCCAGTCGTGGTTTATCATGAATCTCTGAACAGCGTAAGTTGAATCATCTTATCAAATTTGCATTGTCTATCATAACTCTGTCATGACATGAGTTATCTGAATCCGTCGACGGCTCATTGTCTAATCAACCTGAATCCCAGTCGACATACGTGCTTACCTGAACAGCGACATGGCTGTCTAATAACCTTGAATCAGTCGACATAGTTCTGGATATCGTCAGTCGAATGGTTCATTGAATAACTCTTGAATCCCACGACATTTATGCAATCATTGATCAGTGACATGTACTTGCACTACTGAATCAGCGACATGTAGTTCTTGTACCTTGAATCCAGCGATGAATTGCATGCATCTATTGAACAGTCAGTAAGTGCATGCAATCATAACTCTGAATCGCGACAGATTATACATATGAACATCGCGAGTGATTATCTTGATCAATGGTGTTGTGATATTTTGCGAGGTTAGATTGCTTTTAATTTGTTCACCGAATATGTACTTGTAACCTCGAATCCGTCGAATGGTGTTGCTAATCACCTAATCGTCGACTAACATATTGCAACTCTTGAATCCACGAATCGGTATCTGCCTATCACGATCATGAATGAAGATTGCCATACTTGAATCCCTAGTTTGCTAATAATGACAGCATGAAGTTGCAAATTAACTGTCAGTCGAAGTTTTCCTTTCTGTTTGAATAGGTGATATAAGAGAGTTTTCATTAGTAACATAACAACAGGAAAATTAAATATTTCCGACACAACATACGACATGAGTGCATAGAGAAGATAATTGTTGGAGGGAAGGGTGCCTGGAAGAAGAATGAGAGGAAGACATGAAGCGATGTGAAGTAATGCAGTTGACGCACTAAGAATGACTCTGTTGACGCTGGTCAACTTGACAGAACAAAGGGTTTTTCAGGACTGTTGTCATTGAGCCAAGTTCGCGAAAGCTACTTGATGATGATGAGCCTATTGTGTATAATAAATACATTTATCGCAGCTTTTCTGAACTTAAGATATGTCATCACTTCAATTTCTATACCCTAGTGTGTAGAAGATAGAGGCCAATTCCTTTCCTCACGTGTGGAACGTCGAGTGTGGGATTGAACCATAACTCTCTTGAATCCCAGTCGACATGTGAAAGTTTATGCATTGTGCTAATCATAACTCCTTGAATCAGTCGACATGGAAAGTTTATGCATTGGCTAATCATAATCTCTTGAATCTCAGTCGACATGAAAGTTTAGGCATTGGCTAATCATAACTCTCTTGAATCCAGTCGACATACGAAAGTTTATGCATTGCGCTAATCATAACTCTCTTGAATCCAGTCGACATCGAAAGTTTATGCATTGCTAATCATAACTCTCTTGAATCCCAGTCGACATGCGAAAGTTTATGCATTGTGCTAATCATAACTCTTGAATCCAGTCGACATCGAAAGTTTATGCATTGTGCTAATCATAACTCTCTTGAATCACAGTCGACATACGAAAGTTTATGCATTGCGCTAATCATAACTCTCTTGAATCCCAGTCGACATGCGAAAGTTTATGCATTGTGCTAATCATAACTCTCTTGAATCACAGTCGACATACGAAAGTTTATGCATTGTGCTAATCATAACTCTCTTGAATCCCAGTCGACATGTGGAAGTTTATGCATTGTGCTAATCATAACTCTCTTGAATCACAGTCGACATACGAAAGTTTATGCATTGCGCTAATCATAACTCTCTTGAATCCCAGTCGACATGTGAAAGTTTATGCATTGTGCTAATCATAACTCTCTTGAATCCCAGTCGACATGCGAAAGTTTATGCATTGTGCTAATATAACTTCTTGAATCCCAGTCGACATGTGAAAGTTTATGCATTGTGCTAATCATAACTCTCTTGAATCCCAGTCGACATGCGAAAGTTTATGCATTGTGCTAATCATAACCCTCTTGAATCTCAGTCGACATACGAAAGTTTATGCATTGTGCTAATCATAACCCTCTTGAATCCCAGTCGACATACGAAAGTTTATGCATTGTGCTAATCATAATTCTCTTGAATCTCAGTCGACATACGAAAGTTTATGCATTGTGCTAATCATAACCCTCTTGAATCCCAGTCGACATACGAAAGTTTATGCATTGTGCTAATCATAACTCTCTTGAATCCCAGTCGACATGTGAAAGTTTATGCATTGTGCTAATCATAACTCTCTTGAATCCAGTCGACATGGAAAGTTTATGCATTGTGCTAATCATAACTCTCTTGAATCTCAGTCGACATGTGAAAGTTTATGCATTGTGCTAATCATAACTCTCTTGAATCTCAGTCGACATACGAAAGTTTATGCATTGTGCTAATCATAACTCTCTTGAATCTCAGTCGACATGTGAAAGTTTATGCATTGTGCTAATCATAACCCTCTTGAATCTCAGTCGACATACGAAAGTTTATGCATTGTGCTAATCATAACTCTCTTGAATCTCAGTCGACATGTGAAAGTTTATGCATTGCGCTAATCATAACTCTCTTGAATCCCAGTCGACATGCGAAAGTTTATGCATTGTGCTAATCATAACTCTCTTGAATCTCAGTCGACATGCGAAAGTTTATGCATTGTGCTAATCATAACTCTCTTGAATCTCAGTCGACATGCGAAAGTTTATGCATTGTGCTAATCATAACTCTCTTGAATCCCAGTCGACATACGAAAGTTTATGCATTGCGCTAATATAACCTCTTGAATCCCAGTCGACATGTGAAAGTTTATGCATTGTGCTAATCATAACCTTCTTGAATCCCAGTCGACATGTGAAAGCTTATGCATTGTGCTAATCATAACCTCTCTTGAATCCAGTCGACATGCGAAAGTTTATGCATTGTGCTAATCATAACCCTCTTGAATCCCAGTCGACATGCGAAAGTTTATGCATTGCGCTAATCATAACCCTCTTGAATCCCAGTCGACATGTGAAAGTTTATGCATTGCGCTAATCATAACCTCTCTTGAATCCAGTCGACATACGAAAGTTTATGCATTGTGCTAATCATAACTCTCTTGAATCCCAGTCGACATGCGAAAGTTTATGCATTGTGCTAATCATAACCCTCTTGAATCCCAGTCGACATACGAAAGTTTATGCATTGTGCTAATCATAACCCTCTTGAATCCCAGTCGACATACGAAAGTTTATGCATTGTGCTAATCATAACCCTCTTGAATCTCAGTCGACATACGAAAGTTTATGCATTGTGCTAATCATAACCCTCTTGAATCCCAGTAGACATGCGAAAGTTTATGCATTGTGCTAATCATAACTCTCTTGAATCCCAGTCGACATGAGAAAGTTTATGCATTGCGCTAATCATAACCTCTTGAATCTCAGTCGACATACGAAAGTTTATGCATTGTGCTAATCATAACTCTCTTGAATCCCAGTCGACATACGAAAGTTTATGCATTGTGCTAATCATAACTCTCTTGAATCTCAGTCGACATGCGAAAGTTTATGCATTGTGCTAATCATAACTCTCTTGAATCTCAGTCGACATGCGAAAGTTTATGCATTGTGCTATTCATAACTCTCTTGAATCCCAGTCGACATACGAAAGTTTATGCATTGTGCTAATCATAACTCTCTTCAATCTCAGTCGACATGCGAAACTTTATCATTGTGCAATATAACATCTCTTTGAATCTCAGTCGACATGCGAAAGTTTATGCATTGTGCTATTCATAACTCTCTTGAATCCCAGTCGACATACGAAAGTTTATGCATTGTGCTATTCATAACTCCCTTGAATCCCAGTCGACATACGAAAGTTTATGCATATGAACTAGCTGAGTTCATTAACTTCTTGAATCCAGTCGACATGCGAAAGTTTATGCATTGTGCTAATCATAACTCTCTTGAATCCCAGTCGACATGCGAAAGTTTATGCATTGTGCTAATCATAACTCTCTTGAATCTCAGTAGACATGCGAAAGTTTATGCATTGTGCTATCTATAACTCTCTTGAATCCCAGTCGACATACGAAAGTTTATGCATTGTGCTAATCATAACCCTCTTGAATCCCAGTCGACATACGAAAGTTTATGCATTGTGCTAATCATAACTCTCTTGAATCTCAGTCGACATCGAAAGTTATGCATTGTGCTAATCATAACCTCTTGAATCCAGTCGACATGCGAAAGTTTATGCATTGTGCTAATCATAACCTCTTGAATCTCCAGTCGACATGCGAAAGTTTATGCATTGTGCTATCATAACTCTCTTGAATCCCAGTCGACATACGAAAGTTTATGCATTGTGCTATTCATAACTCCCTTGAATCCCAGTCGACATACGAAAGTTTATGCATTGTGCTATTCATAACTCCCTTGAATCCCAGTCGACATACGAAAGTTTATGCATTGTGCTATTCATAACTCTCTTGAATCTCAGTCGACATACGAAAGTTTATGCATTGTGCTAATCATAACCCTCTTGAATCCCAGTCGACATGTGAAAGTGTAGCATCTGCGCTAATCATAACTCTCTTGATCCCAGTCGACATGTGAAGTTTATGCATTGCGCTAATCATAACCTCTTGAATCCAGTCGATATCGAAAGTTTATGCATTGCGCTAATCATAACTCCTCTGAATCCCAGTCGACATGCGAAAGTTTATGCATTGTGCTAATCATAACTCTCTTGAATCCCAGTCGACATACGAAAGTTTATGCATTGTGCTAATCATAACCCTCTTGAATCTCAGTCGACATGCGAAAGTTTATGCATTGTGCTAATCATAACTCTCTTGAATCTCAGTCGACATGCGAAAGTTTATGCATTGTGCTATTCATAACTCTCTTGAATCCCAGTCGACATGCGAAAGTTTGCATTGATGCTAATCATAACTTTTTCAATCTCAGTCGACATGCGAAAGTTTATGCATTGTGCTAATCATAACTCTCTTGAATCTCAGTCGACATGCGAAAGTTTATGCATTGTGCTATTCATAACTCTCTTGAATCCCAGTCGACATACGAAAGTTTATGCATTGTGCTATTCATAACTCTCTTGAATCCCAGTCGACATACGAAAGTTTATGCATTGTGCTATTCATAACTCTCTTGAATCCCAGTCGACATGCGAAAGTTTATGCATTGTGCTAATCATAACTCTCTTGAATCCCAGTCGACATGCGAAAGTTTATGCATTGTGCTAATCATAACTCTCTTGAATCTCAGTAGACATGCGAAAGTTTATGCATTGTGCTAATCATAACTCTCTCTGAATCCAGTCGACATACGAAAGTTTATGCATTGTGCTAATCATAACCCTCTTGAATCCCAGTCGACATACGAAAGTTTATGCATTGTGCTAATCATAACTCTCTTGAATCTCAGTCGACATGCGAAAGTTTATGCATTGTGCTATCATAACCTCTTGAATCCCAGTCGACATGCGAAAGTTTATGCATTGTGCTAATCATAACTCTCTTGAATCTCAGTCGACATGCGAAAGTTTATGCATTGTGCTAATCATAACTCTCTTGAATCTCAGTCGACATGCGAAAGTTTATGCATTGTGCTATTCATAACTCTCTTGAATCCCAGTCGACATACGAAAGTTTATGCATTGTGCTATTCATAACTCCTTGAATCCAGTCGACATACGAAAGTTTATGCATTGTGCTATTCATAACTCTCTTGAATCCCAGTCGACATACGAAAGTTTATGCATTGTGCTATTCATAACTCTCTTGAATCTCAGTCGACATACGAAAGTTTATGCATTGTGCTAATCATAACCCTCTTGAATCCCAGTCGACATGTGAAAGTGTATGCACTGCGCTAATCATAACTCTTGATCCCAGTCGACATGTGAAAGTTTATGCATTGCGCTAATCATAACCCTCTTGAATTCCAGTCGATATACGAAAGTTTATGCATTGCGCTAATCATAACCCTCTTGAATCCCAGTCGACATGCGAAAGTTTATGCATTGTGCTAATCATAACTCTCTTGAATCTCAGTAGACATGCGAAAGTTTATGCATTGTGCTAATCATAACTCTCTTGAATCCCAGTCGACATACGAAAGTTTATGCATTGTGCTAATCATAACCCTCTTGAATCCCAGTCGACATACGAAAGTTTATGCATTGTGCTAATCATAACTCTCTTGAATCTCAGTCGACATGTGAAAGTTTATGCATTGTGCTAATCATAACTCTCTTGAATCCCAGTCGACATGTGAAAGTTTATGCATTGCTAATCATAACTCTCTTGAATCCAGTCGACATGTGAAAGCTTATGCATTGTGCTAATCATAACCCTCTTGAATCCCAGTCGAGATGCGAAAGTTTATGCATTGTGCTAATCATAACTCTCTTGAATCCCAGTCGACATGTGAAAGTTTATGCATTGTGCTAATCATAACTCTCTTGAATCCCAGTCGACATGTGAAAGCTTATGCATTGTCTAATCATAACCTCTTGAATCCCAGTCGACATACGAAAGTTTGCATTGTCTAATCATAACCTTCTTGAATCCCAGTCGACATGTGAAAGCTTATGCATTGTGCTAATCATAACCCTCTTGAATCCCAGTCGACATACGAAAGTTTATGCATTGCGCTAATCATAACCCTCTTGAATCCCAGTCGACATGCGAAAGTTTATGCATTGCGCTAATCATAACCCTCTTGAATCCCAGTCGACATACGAAAGTTTATGCATTGCGCTAATCATAACTCTCTTGAATCCCAGTCGACATGTGAAAGTTTATGCATTGTGCTAATCATAACTCTCTTGAATCCCAGTCGACATGTGAAAGTTTATGCATTGTGCTAATCATAACTCTCTTGAATCCCAGTCGACATGTGAAAGTTTATGCATTGTGCTAATCATAACCTTCTTGAATCCCAGTCGACATGTGAAAGCTTATGCATTGTGCTAATCATAACTCTCTTGAATCCCAGTCGACATACGAAAGTTTATGCATTGTGCTAATCATAACTCTCTTGAATCCCAGTCGACATGTGAAAGTTTATGCATTGCGCTAATCATAACCCTCTTGAATCCCAGTCGACATACGAAAGCTTATGCATTGCGCTAACCATAACTCTCTTGAATCCCAGTCGACATGCGAAAGTTTATGCATTGCGCTAATCATAACCCTCTTGAATCCCAGTCGACATGCGAAAGTTTATGCATTGCGCTAATCATAACCCTCTTGAATCCCAGTCGACATGCGAAAGCTTATGCATTGCGCTAATCATAACCCTCTTGAATCCCAGTCGACATGCGAAAGCTTATGCATTGCGCTAATCATAACCCTCTTGAATCCCAGTCGACATGCGAAAGTTTATGCATTGCGCTAATCATAACCCTCTTGAACCAGAGTCGACATGCGAAAGTTTATGCATTGCGCTAATCATAACCCTCTTGAATCCCAGTCGACATGCGAAAGTTTATGCATTGCGCTAATCCTAACCCTCTTGAATCCCAGTCGACATGCGAAAGCTTATGCATTGCGCTAATCATAACCCTCTTGAATCCCAGTCGACATGCGAAAGCTTATGCATTGCGCTAATCATAACCCTCTTGAATCCCAGTCGACATGCGAAAGTTTATGCATTGTGCTAATCATAACCCTCTTGAATCCCAGTCGACATGCGAAAGTTTATGCATTGCGCTAATCATAACCCTCTTGAATCCCAGTCGACATGCGAAAGTTTATGCATTGCGCTAATCATAACCCTCTTGAATCCTAGTCGACATGCAAAATCTTATGCATTGCGTTAATCCGTCCCTGTATGCAGACAATAATTCATTTTAGAATGTTGTTAACGTTGCTGAGATCCCGAACTCCAAGGATGCACAGATAGCGAATATTTAAATGGTTTCTACTTAGTTCTCTCCACGCCCACATCCTTCGTAATCATATGATAAACACACATTCTGTATGGATATTTCTTCTCATATTTGTCGTGCCAACAATTTGGTAACATTTATTCTGTCATTCTATTTGATATCATTTATCTTTTCGCCTTTGTAAATATTCCACGCTTTCCCTCACTCTCTTTCACTCTCTCACCCTCTCTCTCTCTCTCTCTCTCACTCTCTCTCTCTTCCTCACTCTCCCTCTCCCTCTCTCTATCTCTCCCTCTCTCTATCTCTCTCTTTCTCTCTCTGTCTCATATAAATATCCATCACAATTTTCTCATATGAAATCAAAATGAAAATCGTGACATATCCTTTACAGAACGTAGCCATCAACCACAGTCAACGAGTCGTTGATTTTCTAGGCACCACTTATACGTTCAGTAGTTTGCCATTGCTTTCTGGACGGGGAAGTCTAATTTATCTTTCGTAAAAATCCCACGGAAGAGAATTTGCTTCCAAATTGCCTGCCACGGAGTTTTAAACAGGTATGTGTGGGTTGTGAATCAAGCCCACCACCGCTTAAGCTACAGACGCCCACTAATGTTCCTAATTTCTCCATATACATAGTTGTAAAGTCGACGTGGTTTGATTGAGAGCAGGGGCATTTGGTTAAGTAATCGGTCAATCTGGGATGTCGAGTATGTGTTCTAGCTGGACATTGAAACAAAATGTCGATTAAAATATTTGAACAAACCACGGTTTACATTATAAAGAAAATAATCAAGAAAGCCAACTACAAGCATATGTTTCATACCATGGGGTATATTGAAGAATACTGTGTTGGAATTTGTATCAATTACAAGCATATGTTTCATACCATGGGGTATATTGAAGAATACTGTGTTGGAATTTGTATCAATTACAAGTAGATATTTCATAATAAAATACCTCTCGTACGTTATACGTTACATAGGGCCTGCAAGTAATTTCTCCATACCGCTCTTTCCTGGTCAACTCGCTCAGTCTCCTCCATGGAACTGAGACCGATATTTCCTGCCTCTCTCAGCAAAGTTCGTTTCAGGGTTTCCTTAGGTCGACCTCTCTTTCTTGAACCCTTTGCATCCCACTTCAATGCCTGCTTTGATATTCGTTGATCATTTCTCCTCAAGGTGTTCCCAACATATCTCCATCTTCTTTCTTATAACAGTTGTCACTAGTGGTTGACCAGACATGTCTCTGATTTCATCACTTCTCCTGAATTCATTCCATTTTATATTCATTATTTTTCGCAAACATCTATTTTCAAATGCATTCAACTTGCTTTCTATATCTTTAGTCATTTTCCAACTCTCGCTAGCATATGTTAGGATTGATACAACATTTGAATTGAAAATTTGTAATTTAGTTTTAATACTATATAACTTGCAGTTCCATATTTTATTTAGACTTTTAAAAGCTGATGCTGCTTTGCCAATTCGTATCATAATTAATTTTTTAATATTTCCCTGTGCAATCAAAATTGCTACCTAAATAGGTGAACTGATCTGTTATTTTTATCATTTTAGATTCCAGTGTGATATTTGCATTACTTGCCATAGGTATCTTCATTATATTTGTTTTTTCATAGCTTATCTGCAGCCCAACTTTTGATGCTATAGATGATAAGTTGTCTGTTTTTCTTTGCCTATCTTGGTGTTTCTACTTAACAAAGCAATATGATTTGCAAAATCCAAATCTTCTAGTTGACTATTTTCTACCCAATCGATGCCAGTTTCGCCCTGCAACATTTTCGCATCACCTAGTTAATGGCCACTCCAAACAATAGCGGAGATAGAATACAGCCTTGCTTTACTCCGGTTTCAACCATAAACCTGTCGCTGTGTCCACCATCAGTGCGAACTGCACACTGTGAACCATCATAGAGGCTTTTAATAACGTTTATTATTTTGTCTGGTATTCCATAGCATCTCAGAATATTCCACAGAGAGATTCTGTGTAGATTATCAAAGGTTTTTTTAAAATCGATGAAATTTAGTGTGAGTGGTTGTTGCTTCTCAATATGTTCCTCCAAAATTAGTTGTAGGGTAATTATTTGGTCTAAGCAGCTTCTCTGAGGTCTAAAACCAGCTTGTTCTTCTCTCAGGGTTGTGTCCACTGCTCCTTTGATTCTATTAAGAATGATTTTGCAAAAGTCTTGGTCATTGCTGATAATAGGGTGATCCCTCACCAGTTTTGCAATCTTTGAGATCACCTTTCTTGGGGATCTTAACAATTATTTCCTTTTTCCATTGATCTGGGACAGTTTCTTCTTCCCATACTTTATTAAATAGTTCTTGCACCTGGCTAATAGTTGTATCATCAGCCGCTTTGAGCATTTCTGCAGTAATGTTGTCATCACCGCTGCCTTATTGTTTATACAGGAATGGATTGCCTCCTTGACCTCAGCTACACTTATCATTTCTTCGTTAATTGGCAGAGAGCTGTTTCTTGCCTCTTCGTCAAACTTGAGTAGTACTTGTGGATCAGGTCTATTTAATATTTCTTCAAAATGTTCTGCCCATCTTTTCTTCTGCTCGGTATCTGATGTTAGTACTTTACCATTTTTACTCTTGATTGGGCCACCCTTTGAAACAAAAGTTCCAGTAAGTTGTTTTAGTGTATTGTATAGCATTTTACTGTTTCCAGTCTTAGCTGCCTTTTCCCTTCTTCGGCCAGTCGATTGACATATGCTCTTTTATCTTTTCTAGCCACTCTTTTCACTTCCTTGTCTTTTAGTCTATATTCCTCTTTAGCTTGGATTTCATCTGTTGCATTCTTAGTATTAAATATCGCTAGTTTCATCTATCTTTTTTCCTGAATACATTTCCAGGTGTCATCACTTATCCAGGGTTTCTGTCTTTCGTCTTTAATCCTGCGCTACTATTTGCTGCCCCCAATAGTGTGTCCTTTATCTTAGTCCATTTGTCTTCAATGTTCTGTTCATTTTCACTCATTGAGTAACTCGAACCTATTCTTAAGTTCGAGCTGATATTCTTCTTTTACCTCATTATTTTGTAGTCTTTGACTGTCTATTTGCAGTTGTTCTATTTTAGTATGGTGAATTTTCAATTTCAGTTTCAATTTACCTATGCATAAATTATGATCACTTCCTACATCTGCCCCTCTCTATGCACGGACATCCAGCAATGATTTTCTAAATTGTGTATTTATGCACATAAGGTCAATCTGATTCCTGGTCACTCCATCTGGTGAGTGCCAAGTCAGTTTCTGAATTTCCTTATGTGCAAAGATGGTACCTCCAATTACTAAGTTTGACAGCATACATAACTCCGCCAGTCTTTCTCCATTCTCATTCATTGTGTTTATTCCTTGTTTTCCTATAGCTCTCTCTACCCCTACATTATCACTTCCAATCTTGGCATTAAATTCCCCCATTACTACTAACAGGTCATCTTTTTGGGTCTTATTAATTTGATCTTGTAGTTGCTCATAAAATGTGTCTTTCTTATTATCGTCAGCCTCATTTGTTGGTGCATAACACTACAGTATTATCATATTGACATGCCTGGTACTGAAGCGGGCTCTGATTATCCGACTCAAGATGGGTTCCCATTCTAACATGCTCTTTGCTACTCTAGGTGTCATCATTATACCCACTGCTTCAAAATGCTTACCATCTTCTCTTCCTGAATATATGAAAGTTAATCCACTAACTACTCTTCTATCTGTTCCAGGCCATCTCACCTCACTTAACCCCAGTATGTCCAGCTCGTATCTCTTCATTTCTTCTGCAATTTGGGCTGATTTTGTAGCCGTGGCCATCTTTCTCACATTCCAAAATCCAATTTTAGTGTGTGTCTTTGAGCCAAGTAGTGTACGAGTCGGGTTGCTGTCTTCCGCAAAGCGGCTTTCATCAGCAACCGTCATTGATGCACTAGGTGCACCGCACACCACCTGGCTGGTCGGTTTACCGGTATGCGTCCTTTCTTGCAATTTTCTGTAGCTCTTTCAATTTCTTGTGATGAGGTAGCTGGCCTCACGCACAAGTCCTCCTTTTTCATCCGGGCTTGGAACCGGCATTGGCAGAGTTGTTTCATACCATGAGCTATATTGAAGAATACTGTGTTGGAATTTGTATTTTTCTCATGAAGAAATGTACATGGCATGAGATGTGGTTAACATGCCGCATGCCATATTTAAATTCCAGTGTTTCTCTGTTCTCAGTTTTTATCCCATCTCTCTAGCCAAGATCATTTGAAACTAATTACGTCAACGATTTAGAGTCTGGTTATTATCTGGTATAAATAAAAGAAATAGCTTTAGTCGGCAGTTATCTTTTCTTCTTCTTCCACTCAGGGCTGTTCGAGTTTTCAATCTTCAACAGTCAATGCCAAATTGTAGAATCTTCATGTGCTTTGTGGCTGTGGGATGCTACCATAACATGTATTTCGAACAGATAGATGTGAGGGAAAGGGTTCTTGTCTAGCTTTATGTAGTCCAGGGCATTGAATCAGGACATTATGTACTGTCTCACATGAACGACTGCACTTTCTACAGTGTGGTAGGTAGGTTAGTGGAGTTTATTCTGTTTAGGTGATAATTCAGTCCAGCATGCCCCGTTCTTAACTGGAAGATAGTGCACTTATCTTTTCGTTGTAGTTGATTTATATTTCCTTAGAATTTGGTCTATTCATCTCTGCATACACGACCAGTTTAGTCAATTTTCTCTTCTAGAGTTGTTTATCAGAATCTGTTTTATACTTTGTATACTTTTCATTTTCATACTACCAACGTATAAATATGGATTTGAGATGTGGATATATAGAAGAATAGGTAGACCTTCATGGACAGAAAAACAGACAAATAAATAAGTTTTAGGAAAACTAGGCATGAAGAAACAATTATTAAGAGAAATACAATTCAGACAAATAAAGTATTTTATGCACATAAAAAGACATGACACCATGATAAAATCTTTACTATAGGGAAAGTTGAGAGGCGAAGAGCAAGAGGAAGACCGTGAGATAAGTGGGAGGAAAACTTTAAGAAATGGACAGGTTACTTTCTGACAGAGTGCAACACGATGGCGAAAGACAAAGGATGCTGGAGATTCATTGCAGCCAACCTTCGATGTGGAGACGGCACCTGATGATGATGATGATACTACCAACGTTGTCTATTTGTGGTTTTGATGAAGCTTATTTGATTAGATGGTCTGCTTTTTTATTTCCTGAGATATCTGTGTGCAGTGGATCGTTTTTGTTGGTGGGCCAGACACAAATATTCGTGAAAATCATGGCTTTGGGTTAGATTATATTTTAATTTATTAAATAAATACAAGTTACATATTATTTTTTGTGGGGCCCGGCCCCTCTGGCCCTTAATGAGGAGCCGCCACTGTCTGTGTGCCATGGTAACACTCAACATTCGCAAGCCCAACCCTGATCATGCATGCCCCACCTATGATAGGGGATTGTGTTTCAGGATTGAACTCTACAGTCACTTCCACACACACACAAGACAGGTGCAACTACACACGTCTGAGATTGTTCTCATCATCGCTTGCGATAGACGGCTATTAATTAATCTGTTTGCAGTTACAGTAGTACGTAGTAGTAGTAGTAGCTGTAGTAGTAGTAGCTGTAGTAGTAGTAATAGTAGTAGTAGTACGTAGTAGTAGTAGTGCCAGTAGTAGTACATAATAGTTGTAGTAGTGGCTGTAGTAGTAGTAATAGTAGTAGTAGTACGTAGTAGTAGCACGTAGTAGTGGTAGTACGTAATGGTAATAGCAATAATAATAATGTTCGTCAATCAAATATGATTATAACCACATAGTTACTTCATCCAACAAACAAAATGTAGTATCAGTCAATGGACACGTAGGTGACTTGTCAGTCCGATGCGTGCCTTGAAGAGTCGTGGACAGTGTGGGCATGAGATTGTTGCTACAGTCTGGGACTTGTGTGCACTGGCCTTTCTCTTTTGTCTACGCAGTACTGATGCTCCTTGACGTGCTGCCTCACAGGATTTTGCACCCTTTAATGGTAATAGTGACAGTAGTAGTAGTATTAGAAGTAGCTTAATTCCCACAAAAGACATATGCATTGCCCCATGACTATTCTGTGTATGAACTACAGAGACTTGCTAAAGATGAATACTTCACAAAGTGTAAGTAAGAGCCGGCTATCTCATTAAGGGAATCTCATGTTTGAAAGAATAAGACAAAGTATCATGAAGACAAGAATAAACATCTTTGTAGACAGCACAAACCAAGCACATCTAACAGACCCAGACCATTTCAGGAAAAATAACCTTAGCCCTCACACATTTTCGATCCATTAAACAGCTGACACCCAAACGACATGGGTCTTTTTTCTGTCTCTTCCGTCTAAGGGAATGACTCCTAGGTGTCTGTGAGTTATTGTAGTGTACACTTTTGACATTAAAAAGAAATGAGCCATTTCTGGCTCCCTGAATTAAATATATACACGCTTAGCCGGTCTGTCACAATGAAGTGATATTGAAAGTCATAAATTAACATCTTGCAATTGTGGTGTTATTTCTCGTTATTTCTGACTCACAGAGGCACCAATTTTTCCGTTTCATCAAAGCATTTCAGATCTTAATCTTGATTATTTGATATTCTATGCTTTTTTTGACGTAATCGTTAAGTCGAGGCTGTATGGGGCGTGAGCAGTGTCAAAATTATGAATACTTTTAGTACTTATACTAGTAGCGTGATAAATTCTGATTTCATTTAGGCTGTCTGAGCTTTCTCTTGAGTATGTTGGATTTAATACTTGTTGAGTCTGCAGACAATCTACACACCGGAGTCGAAGTCGAACGACTAAGTAGAAAATTAAGTAAACCAGACATACAAGCCACAGCGTAGAAGGGAGGCAACTAAGTAAGTAGTAAGTAAGTAAGTAATGTGTAGACATTTACACAACAGACTAGAAGGTTAATTAAGTTTAGTTTAGTTTAGTCGTAAGATCATCCTCACTGCACATCGAAGAAATTAGTCCATAAGTGCTCCAATCTCCTTTGTATGTTAGCGTGTGGCAACTAACGACACCAGTTCTATGTTGATTTACTATACTTCTTTGGCTTCCAGCGAAGTGCTCTTGTATGACTGTACCCCGTTTGATTTGTTAATTTTGCTGTCTGGCTAGGGTTGCAGCAGATCCCCCACTCCCCAAATTCCTTGAATATTGTACATGGCCTCTCTCCCTTAGGAAATTAAGACTATCAGCCTGGTCCATTGCACGTTCAAGTTCTACAGCAGCCATACCCTCATGCCTATCGGCGAGGTTTATTTCCCTTTACGCTTGAGTGCTCTGGTACAAAAATAAAACTGATGTATGTAATCCTAAACCTTTTTAGAGACTCTAACCATTGTCTTCGAGCTGAGTCTTTCTCAATCTTCTTGAGCCATTCATCGAGTCACTGAGTCTTCTTGAGCCATTCATCGAGTCACTGAGTCTTCTTGAGCCATTCATCGAGTCACTGAGTCTTCTTGAGCCATTCATCGAGTCACTGAGTCTTCTTGAGCCATTCATCGAGTCACTGAGTCTTCTTGAGCCATTCATCTAGTCACTGAGTCTTCTTGAGCCATTCATCGAGTCACTGAGTCTTCTTGAGCCATCCATCGAGTCACTGAGAATACATACAAGAATAAATACTCTAGCCAGAAACATTGCTTTAGTTAACGCCATGATTTCCATAGACTACTTGTAGTCACGACAAAATCACCACTGTCTTCCTTCGCAACATACCCTCTGCCTTGAGCAGTTAAAAACCATGGTCTCTGCTTGTGCCGAACCACTGACCCATTTGAGTAAATGATCACCTCGCCTTCGGACGAGTTCACAGAACACATTCTATATCATGACTGATACATACTGAAAACAAACTACGGATTGATTCTTATTGGTACTTGTATCCATTCTTCACCGGACTCAATGTCTTTAAGTGAGCACACTTGATGAATACAGTGCTCGACCTGATTCATTCAAGATTTTCTCTTTGTAACATATATATCCATTTTCTGATGTTATTAACATGTGCAACGGATGCTGTGTGTCAGCAATGACTTTGAGGTAGAATTGTGCACTGCACATCCATATTCTGTCTTCCATAGTTGGGACATGAAGATGGTAACACATTGCCCTAGACGACGTATCTTTATTGCACCCTAGTATGATGAGCATAGCATAGTTTTGTGTTCTTTTCAGTCTTCCCATAAGCATATGACTGATAGTCAATATCGCCAGAGCATACTCAATCACAGACAATACTAGGTCCTGGTCCTGGTATGAGAGACAAAGGTGACGCTATTTACAAAAGACTAAATAAGCAGCAAGTAAGTAATATGTAGACATTTTCCTGATAGCGAAGAATAATGGCTAATAAATATTTAGTAAGTAAGAAATTACAAATATCTGAACATATAATGGGAAAAAATAGTGACTAAGTAAAATAGCTCATAGTTCATATGTAGACATTTTCCTGATAGCGAAGAATAATGGCTAATAAATATTTAGTAAGTAAGAAATTACAAATATCTGAACATATAATGGGAAAAAATAGTGACTAAGTAAAATAGCTCATAGTTCATATGTAGACATTTTCCTGATAGCGAAGAATAATGGCTAATAAATATTTAGTAAGTAAGAAATTACAAATATCTGAACATATAATGGGAAAAAATAGTGACTAAGTAAAATAGCTCATAGTTCATATGTAGACATTTTCCTGATAGCGAAGAATAATGGCTAATAAATATTTAGTAAGTAAGAAATTACAAATATCTGAACATATAATGGGAAAAAATAGTGACTAAGTAAAATAGCTCATAGTTCATATGTAGACATTTTCCTGATAGCGAAGAATAATGGCTAATAAATATTTAGTAAGTAAGAAATTACAAATATCTGAACATATAATGGGACAAAATAGTGACTAAGTAAAATAGCTCATAGTTCATATGTAGACATTTTCCTGATAGCGAAGAATAATGGCTAATAAATATTTAGTAAGTAAGAAATTACAAATATCTGAACATATAATGGGAAAAAATAGTGACTAAGTAAAATAGCTCATAGTTCATATGTAGACATTTTCCTGATAGCGAAGAATAATGGCTAATAAATATTTAGTAAGTAAGAAATTACAAATATCTGAACATATAATGGGAAAAAATAGTGACTAAGTAAAATAGCTCATAGTTCATATGTAGACATTTTCCTGATAGCGAAGAATAATGGCTAATAAATATTTAGTAAGTAAGAAATTACAAATATCTGAACATATAATGGGAAAAAATAGTGACTAAGTAAAATAGCTCATAGTTCATATGTAGACATTTTCCTGATAGCGAAGAATAATGGCTAATAAATATTTAGTAAGTAAGAAATTACAAATATCTGAACATATAATGGGAAAAAATAGTGACTAAGTAAAATAGCTCATAGTTCATATGTAGACATTTTCCTGATAGCGAAGAATAATGGCTAATAAATATTTAGTAAGTAAGAAATTACAAATATCTGAACATATAATGGGAAAAAATAGTGACTAAGTAAAATAGCTCATAGTTCATATGTACGGTTCCAACTTCACTGCAACGGGTCACTCCATAATTGCTCCGTTCCGTGGCAACGAAAATCACACGAAAAGCTAACAACTGGTTCCTGTAGTGTGGAACTAATTCCAGAACGAAACAGCCGTACCGCCAAAAAAAAAGCAACCTGCTTGCATATGGCCGTCGCTAAAGTGTCAACACAAAACTGTTCCATCACTTGAATTGCAATTCATGTCGTAGGGACTAAGTAAATAATCTCCATATATCTACAATATAGAGTAAAAGAATATTCATCAAGTTAATAATCTCCATATATCTACAATATAGAGTAAAAGAATATTCATCAAGTAAATAATCTCCATATATCTACAATATAGAGTAAAAGAATATTCATCAAGTTAATAATCTCCATATATCTACAATATAGAGTAAAAGAATATTCATCAAGTTAATAATCTCCATATATCTACAATATAGAGTAAAAGAATATTCATCAAGTTAATAATCTACAACAACATCCGTTTAAAAAAATCTAAGTAAAATATGGAACTTATATTTGAGTATTAAAACTAAATTATAGATTTTCAATTTCAGTGTTGTCTCAATCCTAACATATGCCAGCATTAGTTAGAAATGACTAAAGATAAGAAAGCAAGTTAAATGCATTTGATAATAGATGTCTGCAAAATATAAAGAACATAATATGAGATAAATTCAGAATAAGTGATGAAATCAGAGAAATAACTGATCATTAGTAACAACTGTTATTACAAAGAGAAGATGAATATATGTGATATATTAGTAACAACTGTTATTACAAAGAGAAGATGAATATATCTGATATATTAGTAACAACTGATATTACAAAGAGAAGATGAATATATCTGATATATTAGTAACAACTGTTATTACAAAGAGAAGATGAATATATGTGATATATTAGTAACAACTGTTATTGTAAAGAGAAGATGAATATATGTGATATATTAGTAACAACTGTTATTGCAAAGAGAAGATGAATATATGTGATATATTAGTAACAACTGCTATTACAAAGAGAAGATGAATATATGTGATATATTAGTAACAACTGCTATTACAAAGAGAAGATGAATATATGTGATATATTAGTAACAACTGTTATTGTAAAGAGAAGATGTAGATATGTTTGGCATGCTCTGAGAAGAAGTGATCACAAAAATACAAAACAGACATGAGTATTCACCGAAGTGCATCATTGACGAGAGTTATATCAATCAATCAATTCTTTATTCTCTTTTGTGTATTCTTATTTTTGACTCCATCAGTCATCCAAACTGGGTTTGTTCTTTTCTCTATTCTTGATAGTTTCATCGAACACAGTTGGTATTGTCTCAAGTAATCCAATTTATTATCTATTTTCTGAATTTGGATTTTTTTTTCTCATCTGCATTGTTAAATACTTACTGTTCGCAATTTTCTCATATTTATTTCTCCCGCCAACTAGATATTTTCCACTTATATCTGGTTATTTTAATGTCAATATTTCTTCCGGATGTTTCTTTATACTTTTTATGTTCTCTTTTTTTAAGCTTTGTAGGCATTTAGACTACTACAATAGTGTGAGGATATGAGTATATAACTGCTACTGTATATGTATTTAATAATAATAATTCCTCTCGTACCGTTATACGTTACATAGGGATTGCAAGTAATTTCTCCATACCGCTCTATCCTGGGCAACTCGCTCAATCTCATCCATGGAACTGAGACCGATATTTCTTGCCTCTCTCATCAAAGTTCGTTTCAGGGTCTCCTTAGGTCGACCTCTCTTCTTGAACCCTTTGCATCCCACTTCAATGCCTGCTTTGATATTCGTTGATCATTTCTTCTCAAGGTGTGTCCAACATATCTCCATCTTCTCTTTCTTATAACAGTTGTCACTAGTGGTTGACCAGACATGTCTCTGATTTCATCACTTCTCCTGAATTCGTTCCATTTTATATTCATTATTTTTCGCAGACATCTATTTTCAAATGCATTCAACTTGCTTTCTATATCTTTAGTCACTTTCCAACTCTCGCTGACATATGTTAGGATTGATACAACATTTGAATTGAAAATTCGTAATTTAGTTTTAATACTATATAACTTGCAGTTCCATATTTTATTTAGACTTTTAAAAGCTGATGTTGCCCTGCCAATTCGTATCATAATTTCTTTTTTAACATTTCCCGTGTAATCAAAATTGCTACCTAAATAGGTGAACTGCTCTGTTATTTTTACCTTGCGACCACGTGGGCTCAACGTATTACATTCTTATGCTTCTTAGTACTTTCTCTTCTCATGCCTTGTAATCTATATGGGCATATGTTGCATGTATTCAAGTTATATATTTACTTGATTTTCATTGTTTCTCTTCTTTTCTATTTCTAGTTTTTATGTGTGTTTTTGTGTTACATTTATTTCGTTATTCGTTTTTATTCATTAGAAATGTTTGTATGTAGTCGTCCATATGTTTTTTTAATTTGTCACTCCTGTTGTTCGTTTGCTTGATAAAGGCCTTGTTGGTCGAAACGTTGCTGCATTTTGTCATTGTTTTTGTAATTTGTAAAACTACAGTACTTTCTGATTACGTGTTTTGCCAATCAAATAGTTTTACTGCAGTCTCATCTATTTTATGAACATTTAGATATCTCAACTTTCATTACATCCATTTCTTGCATTTAGATCTCAAATTTCATTACATCCATTCCTTGCATTTAGATATCTCAAATTTCATTACATCCATTGCTTGCATTTATATATCTCAAATTTCATTACATCCATTGCTTGCATTTAGATATCTCATATTTCATTACATCCATTTCTTGCATTTAGATATCTCAAATTTCATTACATCCATTCCTTGCATTTAGATATCTCAAATTTCATTACATCCATTGCTTGCATTTAGATATCTCAAATTTCATTACATCCATTGCTTGCATTTAGATATCTCAAATTTCATTACATCCATTCCTTGCATTTAGATATCTCAAATTTCATTACATCCATTTCTTGCATTTGGATATCTCAAATTTCATTACATCCATTGCTTGCATTTAGATATCCAAAATTTCATTACATCCATTCCTTGCATTTAGATATCTCAACTTCCATTATATCCATTCCTTGCATTTAGATATCTCAAATTTCATGATATCCATTCCTTGCATTTAGATATCTCAAATTTCATGATATTCACTCCTTACATTTAGATATCTCAACTTCCATTATATCCATTCCTTACATTTAGATATCTCAACTTCCATTATATCCATTCCTTACATTTAGATATCTCAACTTCCATTATATCTATTCCTTGCATTTAGATATCTCAACTTCCATTATATCCATTCCTTGCATTTAGATATCTCAAATGTCATGATATTCACTCCCTACATTTAGATATCTCAACTTTCATTACATCTATATCCAGTATCCTTCCATCTCGATGCTCTCATTACATCTATATCCACTATCCTTCCATCTCGGTGCTCTCATTACATCTATATCTCAAGTCCTTCCATCTTGATGCTCTCACTACATCTATATCCCAAGTCCTTCCATCTCGATGCTCTCATTACATATATATCCACTATCCTTCCATCTCGGTGCTCTCACTACATCTATATCCCAAGTCCTTCCATCTCGATGCTCTCATTACATATATATCCAGTATCCTTCCATCTCGATGCTCTCATTACATCTATATCCACTGTCTTTCCATCTCGATGCTCTCATTACATATATATTCAGTATCCTTCCATCTCGATGCTCTCATTACATCTATATCCACTATCCTTATGCTGTCATCTATATCCCAAGTCCTTCCATCTCGATGCTTTCATTACATCTATATCCCCCTATCCTTCCATCTTGATGCTCTCATTACATCTATATCCCACTATCCTTCCATCTTGATGCTTCAACTTCCATTACATCTGTAACCAATTTGCTTTGCTTCTGCAATCAAATTAACTAGTTATTCTGCTTGACAATACTGTCATAACACTCCATTTTCCTATAAAAAGTAGAAATCTCGAGTCGGTAAACATCTACATCCCAGGTTCAAGAAAAACTGAGTACGAAGCAAATAATCTGTAGATCTCTATCAAAATAAGACTAAGTATAAATTAAATAATATATAGACACTTTTAAACATTTATATAACAGAATTGATGGATATCAAATTAGTAGTTAGAGTCTGAAGACGAACGTTACAAATATTTGTGGCGATTGTGAGAATGAAAATGCAACCACTAAAAAGGAAATCAAATGTGGAGATGTATGAAAGGATCAAATTGCACATAAAGATATATTATATATTAACATATATACACCATCTTCAAAAATTACATCGGGTCCTCGGCGGTGCTACGGAGTTCGTGCACTGCAGCTGAGAGCTTCCTGTGTAAGAAAGAGATTGAAGCATACATGGTTACTAACCGAAATGCAATGATGATGTTCCTATCAATTTCTCAATCAATATATAACCCTTCCGTACCGTTATACGTTATGTAGGGCCTTCAAAGTAATTTCTCCATACCGTTCTGTCCTGTGCAACTTGCTCAATCTCTTCCATGGAATTGAATCGATATTTTTTGCCTCTTTCGGCTAGCTTCTGGAATTACCTTGGGTCCTCTTTCTCTTTCTTGAAACCTTTACCTCTCACTTCAATGTCTTCTTGAATCCTTTACCTCCCACTTCAATGTCTTCTTGAATCCTTTACCTCTCACTTCAATGTCTTCTTGAACCCTTTACCTCTCACTTCAATGTCTTCTTGAAACCTTTACCTCTCACTTCAATGTCTTCTTGAAACCTTTACCTCTCACTTCAATGTCTTCTTGAAACCTTTACCTCTCACTTCAATGTCTTCTTGAAACCTTTACCTCTCACTTCAATGTCTTCTTGAATCCTTTACCTCTCACTTCAATGTCTTCTTGAATCCTTTACCTCTCACTTCAATGTCTTCTTGAATCCTTTACCTCTCACTTCAATGTCTTCTTGAACCCTTTACCTCCCACTTCAATGTCTTCTTGAACCCTTTACCTCTCACTTCAATGTCTTCTTGAATCCTTTACCTCTCACTTCAATGTCTTCTTGAACCCTTTACCTCTCACTTCAATGTCTTCTTGAATCCTTTACCTCCCACTTCAATGTCTTCTTGAATCCTTTACCTCCCACTTCAATGTCTTCTTGAATCTTTTACCTCTCACTTCAATGTCTTCTTGAATCCTTTACCTCTCACTTCAATGTCTTCTTGAACCCTTTACCTCCCACTTCAATGTCTTCTTGAATCCTTTACCTCTCACTTCAATGTCTTCTTGAATCCTTTACCTCCCACTTCAATATCTTCTTGAATCCTTTACCTCTCACTTCAATGTCTTCTTGAACCCTTTACCTCCCACTTCAATGTCTTCTTGAATCCTTTACCTCCCACTTCAATGTCTTATTGAATCCTTTACCTCTCACTTCAATGTCTTCTTGAATCCTTTACCTCCCACTTCAATGTCTTCTTGAACCCTTTACCTCTCACTTCAATGTCTTCTTGAACCCTTTACCTCTCACTTCAATGTCTTCTTGAATCCTTTACCTCCCACTTCAATGTCTTCTTGAATCCTTTACCTCTCACTTCAATGTCTTCTTGAATCCTTTACCTCTCACTTCAATGTCTGCTTGAACCATTTACCTCTCACTTCAATGTCTTCTTGAATCCTTTACCTCTCACTTCAATGTCTTCTTGAACCCTTTACCTCTCACTTCAATGTCTTCTTGAACCCTTTACCTCTCACTTCAATGTCTTCTTGAACCCTTTACCTCCACTTCAATGTCTTCTTGAACCTTTACCTCCCACTTCAATGTCTTCTTGAATACTTTACCTCCCACTTCAATGTCTTCTTGAACCCTTTACCTCTCACTTCAATGTCTTCTTGAACCCTTTACCTCTCACTTCAATGTCTTCTTGAACCCTTTACCTCTCACTTCAATGTCTTCTTGAACCCTTTACCTCCCACTTCAATGTCTTCTTGAACCCTTTACCTCCCACTTCAATGCCTTCTTGAACCCTTTACCTCTCACTTCAATGTCTTCTTGAATCCTTTACCTCCCACTTCAATGTCTTCTTGAACCCTTTACCTCTCACTTCAATGTCTTCTTGAACCCTTTACCTCTCACTTCAATGTCTTCTTGAACCCTTTACCTCTCACTTCAATGTCTTCTTGAACCCTTTACCTCCCACTTCAATGTCTTCTTGAACCCTTTACCTCCCACTTCAATGTCTTCTTGAATACTTTACCTCCCACTTCAATGTCTTCTTGAACCCTTTACCTCTCACTTCAATGTCTTCTTGAACCCTTTACCTCTCACTTCAATGTCTTCTTGAACCCTTTACCTCCCACTTCAATGTCTTCTTGAACCCTTTACCTCTCACTTCAATGTCTTCTTGAATACTTTACCTCCCACTTCAATGTCTTCTTGAACCCTTTACCTCCCACTTCAATGTCTTCTTGAACCCTTTACCTCCCACTTCAATGTCTTCTTGAATACTTTACCTCCCACTTCAATGTCTTCTTGAACTCTTACCTCCCACTTCAATGTCTTCTTGAACCTTTACCTCTCACTTCAATGTCTTCTTGAACCCTTTACCTCCCACTTCAATGTCTTCTTGAATCCTTTACCTCTCACTTCAATGTCTTCTTGAATCCTTTACCTCTCACTTCAATGTCTTCTTGAATCCTTTACCTCTCACTTCAATGTCTTCTTGAATCCTTTACCTCCCACTTCAATGTCTTCTTGAATACTTTACCTCTCACTTCAATGTCTTCTTGAATCCTTTACCTCTCACTTCAATGTCTTTGAATCTTTACCTCCTACTTCAATGTCTTCTTGAATCTTTACCTCTCACTTCAATGTCTTCTTGAACCCTTTGCCTCCCACTTCAATGTCTTCTTGAACCCTTTACCTCCCACTTCAATGTCTTCTTGAATCCTTTACCTCTCACTTCAACGTCTTCTTGAATCCTTTACCTCCCACTTCAATGTCTTCTTGAATCCTTTACCTCTCACTTCAATGTCTTCTTGAATCCTTTACCTCTCACTTCAATGTCTTCTTTAACCCTTTACCTCCCACTTCAATGTCTTCTTGAATCCTTTACCTCCCACTTCAATGTCTTCTTGAATCCTTTACCTCCCACTTCAATGTCTTCTTGAATCCTTTACCTCTCACTTCAATGTCTTCTTGAATCCTTTACCTCTCACTTCAATGTCTTCTTGAATCCTTTACCTCCTACTTCAATGTCTTCTTGAACCCTTTACCTCTCACTTCAATGTCTTCTTGAATCCTTTACCTCTCACTTCAATGTCTTCTTGAATCCTTTACCTCTCACTTCAATGTCTTCTTGAATCCTTTACCTCCCACTTCAATGTCTTCTTGAATCCTTTACCTCTCACTTCAATGTCTTCTTGAAACCTTTACCTCTCACTTCAATGTCTTCTTGAACCCTTTACCTCCCACTTCAATGTCTTCTTGAACCCTTTACCTCTCACTTCAATGTCTTCTTGAAACCTTTACCTCTCACTTCAATGTCTTCTTGAATCCTTTACCTCTCACTTCAATGTCTTCTTGAATCCTTTACCTCAAACTTCAATGTCTTCTTGAATCCTTTACCTCTCACTTCAATGTCTTCTTGAAACCTTTACCTCTCACTTCAATGTCTTCTTGAATCCTTTACCTCTCACTTCAATGTCTTCTTGAAACCTTTACCTCTCACTTCAATGTCTTCTTTAACCCTTTACCTCTCACTTCAATGTCTTCTTGAATCCTTTACCTCTCACTTCAATGTCTTCTTGAACCCTTTACCTCTCACTTCAATGTCTTCTTGAATCCTTTACCTCTCACTTCAATGTCTTCTTGAACCCTTTACCTCTCACTTCAATGTCTTCTTGAACTTTTACCTCCTACTTTCAATGTCTTCTTGAACCCTTTACCTCTCACTTCAATGTCTTCTTGAACCCTTTACCTCCCACTTCAATGTCTTCTTGAACCCTTTACCTCTCACTTCAATGTCTTCTTGAACCCTTTACCTCTCACTTCAATGTCTTCTTGAATCCTTTACCTCTCACTTCAATGTCTTCTTGAACCATTTACCTCTCACTTCAATGTCTTCTTGAACCCTTTACCTCTCACTTCAATGTCTTCTTAAATCCTTTACCTCTCACTTCAATGTCTTCTTGAACCCTTTACCTCTCACTTCAATGTCTTCTTGAACCCTTTACCTCCCACTTCAATGTCTTCTTGAACCTTTACCTCCACTTCAATGTCTTCTTGAACCCTTTACCTCCCACTTCAATGTCTTCTTGAACCCTTTACCTCCCACTTCAATGTCTTCTTGAATCCTTTACCTCTCACTTCAATGTCTTCTTGAACCCTTTACCTCTCACTTCAATGTCTTCTTGAATCCTTTACCTCTCACTTCAATGTCTTCTTGAACCATTTACCTCTCACTTCAATGTCTTCTTGAATCCTTTACCTCTCACTTCAATGTCTTCTTGAATCCTTTACCTCTCACTTCAATGTCTTATTGAACCCTTTACCTCTCACTTCAATGTCTTCTTGAATCCTTTACATCTCACTTCAATGTCTTCTTGAATCCTTTACCTCTCACTTCAATGTCTTCTTGAACCCTTTACCTCCCACTTCAATGTCTTCTTGAACCCTTTACCTCCCACTTCAATGTCTTCTTGAACCCTTTACCTCTCACTTCAATGTCTTCTTGAACCCTTTACCTCCCACTTCAATGTCTTCTTGAATCCTTTACCTCCTACTTCAATGTCTTCTTGAACTTCCTCATTCAATACTCTAATCCTTCTCACTTCAATGTCTTCTTGAATCCTTTACCTCTCACTTCAATGTCTTCTTGAATCCTTTACCTCTCACTTCAATGTCTTCTTGAATCCTTTACCTCCAACTTCAATGTCTTCTTGAACCTTTACCCCACTTCAATGTCTTCTTGAATCCTTTACTCCACTTCAATGTCTTCTTGAACCTTTACCTCCCACTTCAATGTCTTCTTGAATCCTTTATCTCCCACTTCAATGTCTTCTTGAACCCTTTACCTCCCACTTCAATGTCTTCTTGAATCCTTTACCTCCCACTTCAATGTCTTCTTGAATCCTTTACCTCCCACTTCAATGTCTTCTTGAATCCTTTACCTCTCACTTCAATGTCTTCTTGAACCCTTTACCTCCCACTTCAATGTCTTCTTGAATCCTTTACCTCCTACTTCAATGTCTTCTTGAATCCTTTACCTCCCACTTCAATGTCTTCTTGAATCCTTTACCTCCCACTTCAATGTCTTCTTGAATCCTTTACCTCTCACTTCAATGTCTTCTTGAACCCTTTACCTCCCACTTCAATGTCTTCTTGAACCTTTACCTCCACTTCAATGTCTCTTGAACCTTTACTCTCACTTCAATGTCTTCTGAATCCTTTACCTCCACTTCAATGTCTCTTGAATCCTTTACCTCTCACTTCAATGTCTTCTTGAACCATTTACCTCCCACTTCAATGTCTTCTTGAACCTTTACCTCTCACTTCAATGTCTTCTTGAATCCTTAATCTTTCCTTCAATGTCTTCTTGAACCTTTACCTCCACTTCAATGTCTTCTTGAATCCTTTACCTCCACTTCCAATGCTCTTCTTGAACCTTTACCTCTCACTTCAATGTCTTCTGAACCCTTTACCTCCCACTTCAATGTCTTCTTGAACCTTTACCTCCCACTTCAATGTCTTCTTGAATCCTTTACCTCTCACTTCAATGTCTTCTGAACCTTTACCTCCCACTTCAATGTCTTCTTGAACCTTTACCTCTCACTTCAATGTCTTCTTGAACACTCTTATCCTCCACTTCAATGTCTTCTTGAACCTTTACCTCTACTCAATGTCTTCTTGAATCCTTACTATTCAATGTCTTCTTGAACCCTTTACCTCCCATCAAGTTTCTGAATACCTAATGTCTTCTGAACTTTACCCTCACTCAATGTCTTCTGAATCTACTTCATTCTCTGAACCCTTACTCCACTTCAATGCCTTCTTATTCATGTCTATTTCTTTATGCCACAAAAGATATTGCATCAATTGACTAGCATCTAAGAAAGCGATGTCACAAGCAAAGAAAGAATAACCCAAAGAAAATGGAGATAGAATTGTGAAAGTTAAAAAGTTGAGAGCATATTAATTGAAACGAAAAGTGAAAAAGCGAAAGAGAAAGAAAAGGAAAAAGGGAAGAGAAAGAACTTGTCTGCGCGAGGGAGAATGTATGGGTTCTCTAGTCGTAAAGATAATTCAGAGACACAAAGTTGGAGAGCAGCCAGGTTTAGTAAGTATTGTGTTTGATAATTATTGCTCTTCAGCCAGGTTTAGTAAGTATTGTGTTTGATAATTATTGTTCTTGCAACACAAAACAAATGAATACAAACGCTTGATGTAAGAATGCAAACTGAAAACTGAATATTTCTCGATAGAATTCGAAATGAGAACATGCACTATTTTATTTAACATAGGAAACGTGAACATACGATATTTCATTTACCATGGGAAATAAGAACATACGAGATTTCAATAAACACGGAAACTGAGAGCATGCGAGATTTCGTTTAACATGGGAAATGAGAACAAGCGAGGTTTCCAATAATATGAAAACAAAAAGAATGATATTTCTACTAACATGAGAAATGAGAACATTTTTTGTAGCCTCACTAGTTATTGGAAATCTGACATTGAGAAGACAAATAATTCATATAAATTATTATAAATATAAAACATATACAATTGTGAGTGTTTTCTTATATATAAAAAATATGTCAACACAGTGGAACAGATAATATGTATAGAGTTGATCATATTATGATCTAAATAACAACACAGTCGAACAGACAATATGTATAGAGTTGATCATATTATGATCTAAATAACAACACAGTGGAACAGATAATATGTATAGAGTTGATCATATTATGATCTAAATAACAACACAGTCGAACAGACAATATGTATAGAGTTGATCATATTATGATCTAAATAACAACACAGTCGAACAGACAATATGTATAGAGTTGATCATATTATGATCTAAATAACAACACAGTGGAACAGATAATATGTATAGAGTTGATCATATTATGATCTAAATAACAACACAGTGGAACAGACAATATGTATAGAGTTGATCATATTATGATCTAAATAACAACACAGTGGAACAGATAATATGTATAGAGTTGATCATATTATGATCTAAATAACAACACAGTGGAACAGATAATATGTATAGAGTTGATCATTTTATGATCTAAATAACAACACAGTCGAACAGACAATATGTATAGAGTTGATCATATTATGATCTAAATAACAACACAGTGGAACAGACAATATGTATAGAGTTGATCATATTATGATCTAAATAACAACACAGTGGAACAGATAATATGTATAGAGTTGATCATATTATGATCTAAATAACAACACAGTCGAACAGACAATATGTATAGAGTTGATCATATTATGATCTAAATAACAACACAGTAGAACAGATAATATGTATAGAGTTGATCATATTATTATCTAAATAACAACACAGTCGAACAGACAATATGTATAGAGTTGATCATATTATGATCTAAATAACAACACAGTGGAACAGACAATATGTATAGAGTTGATCATATTATGATCTAAATAACAACACAGTGGAACAGATAATATGTATAGAGTTGATCATATTATGATCTAAATAACAACACAGTGGAACAGATAATATGTATAGAGTTGATCATATTTGAGTCTAAATAACAACACAGTCGAACAGACAATATGTATAGAGTTGATCATATTATGATCTAAATAACAACACAGTGGAACAGACAATATGTATAGAGTTGATCATATTATGATCTAAATAACAACACAGTGGAACAGATAATATGTATAGAGTTGATCATATTATGATCTAAATAACAACACAGTCGAACAGACAATATGTATAGAGTTGATCATATTATGATCTAAATAACAACACAGTAGAACAGATAATATGTATAGAGTTGATCATATTATTATCTAAATAACAACACAGTCGAACAGATAATATGTATAGAGTTGATCATATTATGATCTAAATAAAACACAGTCAGAACAGATAATATGTATAGAGTTGATCATATTATGATCTAAATAACAACACAGTCGAACAGACAATATGTATAGAGTTGATCATATTATGATCTAAATAACAACACAGTCGAACAGACAATATGTATAGAGTTGATCATTTTATGATCTAAATAACAACACAGTGGAACAGATAATATGTATAGAGTTGATCATATTATGATCTAAATAACAACACAGTGGAACAGATAATATGTATAGAGTTGATCATATTATGATCTAAATAACAACACAGTCGAACAGATAATATGTATAGAGTTGATCATATTATGATCTAAATAACAACACAGTCGAACAGACAATATGTATAGAGTTGATCATTTTATGATCTAAATAACAACACAGTCGAACAGACAATATGTATAGAGTTGATCATATTATGATCTAAATAACAACACAGTCGAACAGACAATATGTATAGAGTTGATCATTTTATGATCTAAATAACAACACAGGAGAACAGATAATATGTATAGAGTTGATCATTTTATGATCTAAATAACAACACAGTAGAACAGACAATATGTATAGAGTTGATCATATTATGATCTAAATAACAACACAGTGGAACAGACAATATGTATAGAGTTGATCATATTATGATCTAAATAACAACACAGTGGAACAGATAATATGTATAGAGTTGATCATATTATGATCTAAATAACAACACAGTCGAACAGACAATATGTATAGAGTTGATCATATTATGATCTAAATAACAACACAGTAGAACAGATAATATGTATAGAGTTGATCATATTATGATCTAAATAACAACACAGTAGAACAGATAATATGTATAGAGTTGATCATATTATGATCTAAATAACAACACAGTCGAACAGACAATATGTATAGAGTTGATCATATTATGATCTAAATAACAACACAGTCGAACAGATAATATGTATAGAGTTGATCATATTATGATCTAAATAACAACACAGTCGAACAGATAATATGTATAGAGTTGATCATATTATGATCTAAATAACAACACAGTGGAACAGATAATATGTATAGAGTTGATCATATTATGATCTAAATAACAACACAGTGGAACAGACAATATGTATAGAGTTGATCATATTATGATCTAAATAACAACACAGTGGAACAGATAATATGTATAGAGTTGATCATATATGATCTAATAACAACACAGTCGAACAGACAATATGTATAGAGTTGATCATATTATGATCTAAATAACAACACAGTGGAACAGACAATATGTATAGAGTTGATCATATTATGATCTAAATAACAACACAGTGGAACAGATAATATGTATAGAGTTGATCATATTATGATCTAAATAACAACACAGTCGAACAGATAATATGTATAGAGTTGATCATATTATGATCTAAATAACAACACAGTCAGACAGATAATATGTATAGAGTTGATCATATTATGATCTAAATAACAACACAGTCGAACAGACAATATGTATAGAGTTGATCATATTATGATCTAAATAACAACACAGTGGAACAGACAATATGTATAGAGTTGATCATATTATGATCTAAATAACAACACAGTCGAACAGACAATATGTATAGAGTTGATCATATTATGATCTAAATAACAACACAGTCGAACAGATAATATGTATAGAGTTGATCATATTATGATCTAAATAACAACACAGTCGAACAGATAATATGTATAGAGTTGATCATATTATGATCTAAATAACAACACAGTGGAACAGATAATATGTATAGAGTTGATCATATTATGATCTAAATAACAACACAGTCGAACAGATAATATGTATAGAGTTGATCATATTATGATCTAAATAACAACACAGTCGAACAGACAATATGTATAGAGTTGATCATATTATGATCTAAATAACAACACAGTCGAACAGACAATATGTATAGAGTTGATCATATTATGATCTAAATAACAACACAGTAGAACAGATAATATGTATAGAGTTGATCATATTATGATCTAAATAACAACACAGTGGAACAGACAATATGTATAGAGTTGATCATATTATGATCTAAATAACAACACAGTGGAACAGACAATATGTATAGAGTTGATCATATTATGATCTAAATAACAACACAGTCGAACAGATAATATGTATAGAGTTGATCATATTATGATCTAAATAACAACACAGTGGAACAGACAATATGTATAGAGTTGATCATATTATGATCTAAATAACAACACAGTGGAACAGATAATATGTATAGAGTTGATCATATTATGATCTAAATAACAACACAGTCGAACAGATAATATGTATAGAGTTGATCATTTTATGATCTAAATAACAACACAGTTATTGCAAAGTTGACTTATTGACATACAACAATTATAATAATGTCTATTTGTAGCCGTCTGTAGCTTAAGCGGTAGTAAACTCAATAAAAATCTAAGTATACTTGGTTCAAATACCGCAGCGGGCAGCTTGAAAATAAATTTGTTCCCGTGGATTTTTACGAAATGTAAAAATAGACATCATATTTCAGAAAGCAATGGCAAACTTCTTAACGTATAAGTGGTGTCTAGAAAATCAACGACTTGTTTACTGTGATTGATGGTGACGTCTTAAAAAGGTTTTCATTTCTATGTGTTGACAACTGTTTCTGAAACAAGTAATCTATCTTTCTTGTCTTTTGTCTCTCTCTGCTTTTTGCCGTTAGACGTAATGGCGAAACACGTAAAAACAAAGTACTGTAGTTTTACAAAATATGAAAACAATAACGCTACACTGCAACGTTTCGACCGAAAGGTCTTTATCAAGCAAAGGATACAAGAAAAGTGAAGAATTTCACTGCTTGCTTTCCCAGCACACTACATATCTTTCTTTCTTTCTCGAATCCTGTATGCCTCACAGCGTCAGGTCAGGAAGAGATTTCTAAAACGGGCCTAGTATGCGCTTCGTAGATAGTCTCTTTCGTCGCCTCTGTTATCTCTGAAGTCCATCTTTTGCGTGGCCGGCCTTTTGCTTTGTACCCATTGTATCGGAGCAGCATTGCTCTTTGGGGCGCACTGTCTGATGGTAATCTGCTTACGTGGCCGAACCATTTAATTTGTTGTTTCTTGATGAAGTCTAGTACTGATGTTGTACCCACTTTTTCCTGATGTCTTCATTTCTCAACCGGTCTCTTCTTGTTACACCCAGCATTCTGCGTAGACACTTCATCTCTGTTGTGACTAGTTTTCTTCTATCGTTTGTTGTCAGCGTCCATTTTTGGCACTGGTAACATAATGTGGGAGAAAGATTGTGTTGAACATTGCTCTTTTGTGTTCATGGTGACGTGTTTGCATCTTAAAATTGTTGGCGCCATTTGCCCTATCATTTGGTTTGCTTTGTTGCATCTGTGTTGAATTTCATTAGTTATTCTTCCATTTGCTGAAAAAATGCTCCCCAGGTATGTGAAATCTTTTGCTTGATTTAGTAGATGATTATCGATGGAGATGTTGGTAGTGTTTTCTTCTCTGGCGAATGTCATTACTTCTGTTTTGTCGATGTTAATTCTCATGTTGTATTCGTTACATGCTAACTGGAGTCTGTTGATGTGTTGTTGTAGCTGTTCTTCTGTTGTTGATATGATTGCCTGATCGTCTGCAAAAGAAATTCATTTAAGAGTTCTCCGAGGTTGTTTCCTTCGCTGGTGTTAGCTATTTTACAAATGTGGTCAATGTACGTGATGAATAGCAGCGGGGATAGTACGCAGCCTTGTCTTACTCCTGACCCTACGTGAAACTTTTCTGATAATCCTGTATTTGTTCTAATCGTACATTGGCTGTCAGTATAAATGTTCTTGCAAAGGTTGATTAGGTGTTCATTAACCCCATAGGTTGTTAGTATTTTCCACAACTTATGCCTATCTACGCGGTCGAACGCTTTTTCCTGATCTACAAATGCAACGTGTAAATGTTTGTCGGATTCGATAGTCCTTTCTACTAACTGTCTGAGGGCGAATATTGCGTCTGTACAGCTTTTGTTCTTCCTGAATCCCATTTGGGAGTCATTAAGCTGTGGCTCGATGATGTGGCGGAGCCTTTTCTCAAGTATTTTGCAGAATATTTTCCCAGTGTGGCTCAGTAGCGCTATGCCTCTATACTTTGTACTCTACACTACATATAGACTACGAAAAAGACATCATAGTTATTGGTTACTAAACTGACGTCTTTGCACTCCGGGCAGACCCATAGGTGCTCAGTCTCCCCAACAGATATCGAAGAGTATGCATACTGATGGTTCCTGTGGCTCGCTGATTTAACACACCTCTCACTCTGCCTCTCAGGCATCCAGTTCGACTTGAACAACGGGTAACTCCAAACTGCGGGGGGATTAGGGTCTTGAAAATCAAGAATCTATTTTTGTTGTTTTCATATTAATATAAAATTTGTATAAGCATTTTGAAAGAGTATGACTTAGAATAGTAGAAAAAATGAGTAAAAAAAAATGTCAAAGTGTTGCCATGGAAACAATACAAAATGGCCGTAAAAAATTTTCAAATCCTAAGGCTCTGAATCTAATGAATGTAAATGAATTCTGTTTTCACTCTAAGTGCAATTGTAATATCTAAAATATTACACATGATATTTAGGATATATTAAATATTTAATTTTTATACATTTTTGGGTAAAATTCCTCAAAATTTGGTCAAAAAAGCTGTTTTTGGAGGGTGTGTTTACACAAAATTCATTAAAATATAATATTTAATATTTCTTAAAAAGAATGTGTAATTTTGTAGATATTACAATTGCACTAGAGGAAAACAGATATCATTATATTCATTAACTTCAGAACCTTAGGGATTTGAAATTTTGTGCTTGGCGGCCATTTTGTATTGTTTCCATGGCAACGCGTTGACTTTTTTTTACTAATTTTTTCTACTATTCTAAGTCATAATCTTTCAAAATTGTTATACACATTCTACATTAATACCAAAGCAACGAAAAAGTTTCAAGACCAGAGTCCCCCCTTAAATCGCTTGATCGATTCAACATCGATTTTAGTGTCCTCATCCAACAGAGAGTCTCGAAGAGACCGAAGAATATCCCCTTATCCATCTTCAACTCCCCAACAATCGATGCTGTTGATGCAAGCCTGTCCGCTCTCTCATTACCGTAAACACCCGCATGCCCAGAATGCGCTGGAGGTTAGAAACTTCTATAGACGACATCCACTCATACCGAAACCTGCCCTTCTGGATCTTGTGAAGCATCGACTGAGAGTCAGATACAACAACTGCCTCAGTAAATGAAGTCCCAGAGATCCAATGGAGGGCAGCAGTAACGGCCTCAACCTCCATCCTCATATTAGAAGTAGTTGTCCTGTATGCCCCACTTCGCTCTGCAACAACCCTACCATGCGCATTAGCCAAGAAACCCCAGCGGATTTCTCACCACGTTGAACCGACCCATCGGTATATACAACAACATCATCATCCCTTGCATTATCTTCTATCAGCTGCTTAACTGCGAGATCAGCCTTCATGTTGCCCCAATCTCTACATTCTCTTCCAAGAGTAATGATAACGTTGAGATAGTTCATCATGCTACCATCTGTTGGGATCCATTCTTCCCTTTTGGTAGAGTCGCAACCGTAGTCACCTGGCCAATTGTTCTCTCAGCCAGGGCCATCCACGACATGCCACGCTTGATTCTCGTGCCCTTAACATCATTAGTGTTCTTGTGAAGTGGATGTCTCTTATCCGAAGTAACCCGCATATATGCCTTGGTTTGGGCGATTGCATGACGGGAGCGTAGTGACAGAAGGCCAAGCATATATCTCATCTTCACAATGGGGTATCTCTAGTGCAGCCCAGAACTATACGCATACCTTCATTCTGAACCCGTTCGAGTCGTTCACATTGTGATCTTGATATCGTAAGAATTCCGAGTCCGTAATCTACATTACCAGTCGATCGAACAAAGGGCAAGTAGTCTCTGCTCAAGGTGTGCGGCCACCATAACTTTGAGAGCCGCAAGACCACGCTTGCACCGTTGTATCGTCTGTTCAATATGGTGTTTGAAAGATAGACTACGATCAAAGGTTATTCCAAGATTTCTTGGAAAGACATCATAACAGCCCTAAAACGAAAAGTAGTAATGGGAAATATACATCAACAACAAATATAACTACAAAATATAACCTGACTACGTCACGACGAAAAGTTGCAGCAACATGGCGAATATTATTATCGATAAAGGGGAATACTGCAGTAAAACTATGTTAGTTAGTTTGTTCCTTTCGTGCCAAAAGCGTCACATAGGGCAGATGTTTGAGATCTCCATATGATGCGGTTCTTTGCTAGCAGTTGGAGATCTCGTATGGTTTTACATTCCAATAGTTTACTTTCTTGTAGGATTGTTCTTCGAAGAATGGTCTTAGGTCTTCCACGTTTTCTTTTCCCAACTGATGACCACATAAGGACTTGTCGATTTAGTCTCTTTTCGTCTCATCTAAGAACATGACCTAAATATTTTCACCTTCGTTTCCTAATAATATTTGATACGGGTTGTTGGTGTGTTCTATCTCTCACTGTGTTGTTCGAAACGAAGTCACTCCATCCTATATTTTTAGTTATTTTCGGAGACATTTATTCTCAAAGCTGTCCAGTTTCTTTTCAATTTTCTTTGTTGATTTCCAACTTTCACAACCGTAGGTCAGTACAAGGATCACACAGGACCTAAACAATTTAACTTTTGTACATATAAGATGAGAACAAGAAGTTTTTTTTTGCAAGAACCCCAGAGGAGGCAGCGGAAGCAAAGAATATGATCAACAAATAAACATATACATGTACATATACTAAGGTTTTGAGATTGCCAGATATTTGTTAACTTAGTGAAGGCACTAGCTGCTATAGCAATAGGAGAGTTTATTTCTTTCATCGTGTCTCCGTTGTTTGACACTTTACTACCCAAATATGTAAAATGTTTAACTTTCTGCAGTGTTTGGCCATTACGATGTTGTCTGTCGAGACGAGTTTGTGAGGTACATAATTTTGGTCTTGGCAAATTTAATCTAGAGACCAATCTGTTCTGCAAGTGTGCACAGATTGCTCGTTAGTTTGTAGCAATGGTGAAACACGTAAAAACAAAGTACTGTAGTTTTACAAAATATAAAACCAGTAACAATACACAGTAACGTTTCGACCAAAAGGCCTTTACGGTCTTCCCCTATATTGTTAGGCGTAGTAGATTTAACTGATGATGGGTTTGCGAGATAGTGCACGCTTGGTCGCCCGATGTGCTGTGGTATTGTGGAGTTTTAAGATGTTTGTAACTCCATCAATTCATCTTTTTCTTGGGTTTTCCTTCCTCTTGATGATTCCTTTTCAGGTTGTACGCTGTTGCAACTGGTGTATTCGGGTTCATTCTGACCAAGTGGCCAAACCCTTTGAGTCTCTGTTTTTCAATGAATCTAATAGCAGGTGTTGTTCCGACTGTTCTTCTAATTTCCACATTTCGTATATGGTCTCTCCTTGTTACAATAACAAGCAATACACATTTTCAATTAATGTAACAGTTTATATATAAATGTTTAACAAAAGAAATATGAGCCGGTTTAAAAAAAAATATATGTATAAAAGTAATACCTGTTTGACATTTGCAGTAATTAGTGTTAGAAAATGTAACAGTACATTCTGTTCTACACTTTGCACTCAATGCCATGAGAAATGACATATTGTTTATACAAATTTGAAGTTTATCGGTTTCTTTCTTCTTGGTGAGAGTTTAGAACAAATACAATATCAGTGGAGATAGCAGTAGATTTCCACCGGAAACGTAGCGGGTCACCAAGTTAAATACAAATAAGATTCAGACCTTTGTCAATGGATGTCTTCGGTGGATTTTCAGACTGAGATGGTATAACTGAGTTGCAAACATAGACCTGTGGATAAGAACAAGACAGGAACCCATGATGACCCAGGGTAAGAGGAGAAAATGTCGATGGGTTGAGTATACACTACGGAAGACAGTCGAGTGTCACTAGACAAGCACTTGAATGGATCCCGCACGGAAAACGGAAAAAAGGACGGAACTCATAGCTGGAACACAATACAGAGGGTGACCATGAATAGAGAAGAATGGTGTGCGTTTTTTGCTGCCCCAAGTGCCAAGGGCGTAACAGGCTAAAGAGAGAGAGGAATAAATAACTGATAGTGATACGCCATAAATATAACATTATTAATGATGATAATATCAATCAATCAATCAATCAATCATTCAATCAATAATTTAATCAAGTTCTGATACAATTAAAAACTGTGATCCTCTAAACCGTGCCCTTTACAATCTTTTGAAATCATTCGCAGTCATGATTAGCGTCCAAGATAAGATCGAATGACTGGATGTAATGGATTCCAATTTATTATAAAACTTTAACTTTAACTGTAATTGTCTGATGTCTTGACAGTTTTGTTTCAATGACGTTCTAATCTAGAGACTAACTAAATAATACAGCCTCAAACTGTCTGTAATTGATTAACCATTTTTCCTCTAAACTCGACTGTAATTGTATCAATAAGTTTCATCTTACCAAATTCTGCCATCCTTTCATATTCAGCTAACATTCTACGTTGAAATCATGTCTACGTAAACTGCTGGAGTATCAAAAAAAAACCGGTTTAGGAATTAAAACAACAGGTTAAAAAAAAAAAAAGACGGATATGATGTCCGTACAAAAATCGTCAAAAACAACAAATTAAATAGTTCGGCATCATTACCAACAGACAGTGCACCCCAAAAAGACAATGCTAATCAAACACAGCAGTTACGACGTAGAACGCCGCCCAAGCAAAAAAGGTGAACCACTGAAATAAAAGAACATGTACAAAACTCAATTTCTAAACTTAGAAATAAAAAGTCACCTGGCCCAGACAAAATTAGCAACGAAATGCTCATTAACCTGAGCTTAGTAGCTAGGTTAAAGTTGCTCGAAATTATAAACCACAGCTGGCAGAAAGGTATAGTCCTCCAAATCTGGAGAGAAGCCATCACATTACCTATTCCGAAGAAAGGAAAGTGCAGAACCAAGGTTTCAAGTTATCGACCAATCAGTCTGACAAGCTGTGTTCGTAGAACCATGGAAAGAATCATCAACAACAGAATGAAATGGTTTTTAGACTGAGCGGATTTTGGTTCCGGAACAAGCAGGATTTAGGGAATGCCATAGCATAGAAGACCAAGTTATCTATGTAGCCCAAACCGTTGAAGATGCCTTTCAGGAGAAAACAAGGTCCCAACATTATGGGTAGATTTCGAGCAGGCCTTCGACAAGGTGTGGAAAGACGGTCTTATGGCAAAGCTTAAAAGAAATGGAATCCAAGGCAACATGCTAAGATGGATCCAATCGTTCTTGCATAATAGAAGAACCAGAGTCACACTCGATGGACATCAGAGCAAAAATGTCTTACTGCGTCATGGGGTACCTCAGGGAGGAGTTATGTCTCCCACTCTCTTCCTTGTCTACATCAACGACCTAGTAATGAAACTGCCAGCAGGAGTGAAGGCTGCTTTATATGCAGACAATTTAGTGCTATGGTGCGCAGACGAACACACAACATCTGCAACTAGTAGAATACAGCGAGCAGCAGATAAACTTATGGAATGGGCAGAGAAGTGGTACGTTACAATTAACACAGACAAAACCTCCACAACACTGTTCTCCCTCTCCTCCAGGGACAAAGCAGCCAACATACACTTAGGAACCACCCCAATACAAGAAGAAAGCAATCCAACTTATCTAGGGATCACATTTGATAAACGACTCACATGGAACAAACATATAGAAAACTTAGAAGGAAAGGCCAGACGAACAATTGGAATACTCAGAAAACTGGCAGGTACCAACTGGGGAGCTAATGAACACACACTTAAGAAAGTCTACAGTGGAACAATTAGACCTCACCTAGAGTTCGGCTCAACAACATGGGCTACAGCTGCTAACACACACCTGCAGACATTGGACAGAGTGCAAAATCAAGCACTCTCAATCGTCACCGGAGCTATGAAATCTACGCCTATCACAGAGTTGAAAAAAACCACTGGAGTACAAACCCTGGCTTACAGAAGGAAAACCCAAAAAAATGATCCAGATGGAGAAATACACCAGTATACCCTTGCATCCAATGAAAGCAAGATTAAATGATTTGGCACTTGGACGACTAAAACGCAGCAGCTTCGTCCATAGGGGAAAGTGACTAAAAAGACACAACCAAGATGACCTACCAATGCACCCAACACCGCTGATACCTAATCTCTACCCTGCTCCCTGGGAACAAGTTAGCGATACAGAAAAAATCATCACAACAATTAGTGGAATCACAACTGGAGAAATACACAATGACCTGCAGAAGAGAACAGCTACTATGTGCATGATCCAAGAAAACTACCCTAAACATTCATGGATCCACGCCTACACCGATGGATCTGCAACAGATGCAATTAAGAAACGGAAGGGCTGGTATCTATATTACATATCCCAACAATCACACCGAAACAAAGTACATGCCAACTGGTAAATTTTGTTCAAACTACACCGCAGAGGCTCAAGCACTAATACAGGCCGCAATCATGATCAATAATTCCAACTCTGACTGACAACAATTGGTATTTTTCACAGACGCACTATCTGTTTTACAAGCCCTAAAGAGTAACCATCCATCCCTGAGAAAGAGCTCAGCAAGATCTCTACCAACAAAAGAGTTACACTTCAGTGGGTACCATCACACTGCGGAGTGCCAGGTAACGAGAAGGCAGACAAACTTGCTAAAAGGGAGCAGAATGTGAACAAATAAATAATGAAATCAAAATAAGGGGAAGACTGCAGTAAAACTTGGTAAATAGTGAAACACGTACAAACAAAGTACTATAGTTTTACAAAATACAGAAACAGTGACGATAAACAGCAACGTTTCGACCAACAAGGCCTTTATCAAGCAAACGAACAAACAGGAGTTGAAATTCCAGATTTTCCTTAGATACGTTGGTATTTGGTCGTCCATTTGTGTTTCATTTTAATTTGTCACTCCTGTTTGTTCGTTTGCTTGATAAAGGCCTTGTTGGTCGAAACGTTGCTGTTTATCGTCACTGTTTCTGTATTTTGTAAAACTATAGTACTTTGTTTGTACGTGTTTCAATAATGAAATCACATACTTTGAAAAAAAGAGCTATCGTGGACATTAGAAAAGAACCTAAACCATCCAACGATGACTACCACACACTTGACAGACAAGGACAGACTATCATCTTCCGACTCAGGATAGGACATAACAGACTGAACAAACACCTACACAGGCTACAATTGTCCCCATCCCCTCTGTGCCCCTGTGGCACCGCTGATCAAACTTCAGAACATGTCCTGCAAAACTGTCCCCTGTATGTCCTCCCTAGAAAGGAATGCTGGCCCTACAAGACAACACTACATTCAAAACTACATGGCACCAGAGATGAGCTCCAGACAACAGTCGACTTCATCATAAGAACACGTCTAACGATATAATCATCAAAACTACATGGCACTAGAGATGAGCTCCAGACAACAGTCGACTTCATCATAAGAACACGTCTAACGATATAATCATCAAAACTACATGGCACTAGAGATGAGCTTCAGACAACAGTTGACATCATCATAAGAACACGTCTAACGATATAATCATCAAAACTACATGGCACTAGAGATGAGCTCCAGACAACAGTCGACTTCATCATAAGAACACGTCTAACGATATAATCATCAAAACTACATGGCACTAGAGATGAGCTTCAGACAACAGTCGACTTCATCATAAGAACACGTCTAACGATATAATCATCAAAACTACATGGCACTAGAGATGAGCTTCAGACAACAGTCGACTTCATCATAAGAACACGTCTAACGATATAATCATCAAAACTACATGACACTAGAGATGAGCTTCAGACAACAGTCGACTTCATCATAAGAACACGTCTAACGATATAATCATCAAAACTACATGGCACTAGAGATGAGCTTCAGACAACAGTTGACTTCATCATAAGAACACGTCTAACGATATAATCATCAAAATAGCGATCACAAAGAAGAAGACAGAACATGCGAAAGATACCATGTAAGAGATACAGGAAAGAGATGAGATAGAATATTAGATGAAGTTGATGAGAACAGGAGAGAGAGAGAGAGAGGAGATAGAATATTAGATGAAGTTAATGAGAACAGGAGAGAGAGGGAGAGAGGAGATAGAATATTAGATGAAGTTGATGAGAACAGGAGAGAGAGAGAGAGAGGAGATAGAATATTAGATGAAGTTGATGAGAACAGGAGAGAGAGAGAGAGAGGAGATAGAATATTAGATGAAGTTGATGAGAACAGGAGAGAGGAGATAGAAAATTAGATGAAGTTGATGAGAACAGGAGAGAGAGGAGATATAATATTAGATGAAGTGGATGAGAACAGGAGAGAGAGAGGAGATAGAATATTAGATAAAGTTGATGAGAACAGGAGAGAGAGAGAGAGGAGATATAATATTAGATGAAGTTGATGAGAACAGGAGAGAGAGAGAGAGAGGAGATAGAATATTAGATGAAGTTGATGAGAACAGGAGAGAGAGGAGATAGAATATTAGATGAAGTTGATGAGAACAGGAGAGAGAGAGAGAGAGGAGATAGAATATTAGATGAAGTTGATGAGAACAGGAGAGAGGAGATAGAATATTAGATGAAGTTGATGAGAACAGGAGAGAGAGGAGATAGAATATTAGATGAAGTTGATGAGAACAGGAGAGAGAGAGGAGCTAGAATATTAGATGAAGTTGATGAGAACAGGAGAGAGAGAGGAGATAGAATATTAGATGAAGTTAATGAGAACTGTAGAGTGGAGATAGAACTGGAGATGTCGATCGACCGACCGACCGACCGACCAATCGATTTATATATATAAAAATATATGCATACATATATAGATATCAACATAGAAACGATGTATATGGTGACACGATGAAATCAGCAAGACAAACAGAAAGCATGTCAATGGAAGCAAGAGCAGAAAGTTCTACGAAATGGGAAAAAGTTGTAATCGATAATGCCCAATCTCTTACGCTAACATTTGTATATATATATATATATATATATACACACATATATTTATCATATAACACAAGTCATCATCATCAGATGCCGTCTCCGCATTGAAGGTTGGCTGCAATGAATCTCCAGCATCCTCTGTCTTTCGCCTTGGTGTTGCACACTGCCAGACTATACCTGGTCCATTTCTTTAAATTTCCCTCCCACTTATCTCTCGGTCTTCCTCTTGCTCTTTCTCCTCAACTTTCCCTCTAGTAAAGATTTTATCAACTTTCCCTCTAGTAAAGATTTTATCAAGGTGTTATGCCTTTTATGTGCCCAAAATACTTGTTTGAATTTGATTTCTCTTAATAGTTGTTTCTTTATGCCTAGTTTTCCTAAAACTTGTTTATTTGTCCGTTTTTCTGTCGATGAAACTCTGCATATTCTTCTATATATCCACATCTCAAATGCATCAATCCTGTTTTCTAACTGATTGTTCCTTGTCCATGTTTTCGAGCCATACATTAATCTAATACATATAAAATATAATAAATAATATATAATATAAGATATATATAAGACAAAGATGAATGAAATTGTATATCTGTCCCAAATTGTTTGGAGATATCTGGACATCCAACGGACTTGAAATTTGGCAAGAAGGTGACTTTCATGGATACGAAGATGGAAAATTATAAAACTAGACTTTTTATACGTTTCAATAACCATATTCCCAACTTAGGGGGTCTCTGTGGCTAAGTGGTTAAGCCCTTTGCCTTGTGAGTCGAAGGTCGTGGGTTCGAATCCGGACAGCGCCGTTCTGTTCACGAGTGAAGATTTTTCAGATACCCCTAAGATTGTTGCTGGAGGTACGGAGTTCGTGCTTTGTGCAATACTCGCCGGCAGGTGGCATGCCATTTCTGCGGAGAGGGACCGATCCAGATGGGTAAAACCCGTGCAATGATGTCAATCCTTCGGTTTTAAAAACCATTTAATATTCCCAATTTAAAGCACATAGTCATTCTGCATAGAAATAGCCAAAATTGTCTTTCAATGTTTTCACGACGTTCCTGGTCACATGATCATGTTGTTAATTTCCGCTGGCGAAACGCGTAATCACAAAGTAAGGTAGTTTTACAAAATACAAAAACAATGACAACACACAGCAACGTTTCGACCAACAAGGCCTTTATCAAGCAAACAATACAACAAAGTGACGAATGTCACAGCACACTACATACAGATTTTGGCAAAGAATATTACTTTCCGCTCAAGTCCTTGATGCTATGATAACGTAACAATTATTATAACGTATTTTAAACACATTTGCTTATACGTTTCTGTAGAGTAGTTGATAACGTGCCTGCCCACCCGAGTGGTTACCGGGGCCCAAATTTGGGGTGTCAAAAATAGAACCACTGTTACCTGCCATGCATGTCGTAAGAGGCGACTAAGGAGGTTTGGCTGAAATCCGATGCATGTGTCCTAAATGTGTAGAAGTCTATGCGTTTAGGGGCATACCAAACCAATGTGCAACGTATACACGTTCTTGACAAAGATCAAACATATTACAGAGTGATTAAAATTGGTCGTAAAGAACGAACGCAAAGAAGAAGAAGAACGTGCCTGTCTGCATTGCAGTATACATGCGCTACATGAGCTTAATTCACGTTCGGGCCAAACAATATTTTAACACGTCGATAAGTTAATAATCTGAATAAATTTAATTTGCCAATTGTTTTTTCTTCAACTTCCACGGGAATTCAGTTGTATCAGGTTTTTACTGGCAATCAAAATGAGGGACAGTGTATGTGGGCTCGGAAAATCAGCGTAAAAGGATAACTTTACAAATGTAACTTTAAAAGTGGTAAATATTACAACTAGATTTAAACTAAATTCAACTTTCACAGGTACTGGAATTCTGTTATATTGTTGTATCAGGTTTTACTGGCAATCGAAATGAGGGACATTTTAAATTGTTATTTGTCAAATTTTACGGGAATTCTGTTATATCAGGTTTTATTGGCCGATGCATGGAGATAAAACTTATTGTTTTTAATGGGGAAGAAGTCGATTTTGAAGCAACGTGACATGTTTCTTTAAGGGACTTTACAAATTGATTTAAACTAAATTCCCCGTGCGAAGAACGGGTAAACTGCTATAGTGCGTTTCAAAACGTTCGGTCAACGATTGACCTCAAATATCTCCATATTCATTGCATGGATGAACGTGATTTTTGCATGTGGTGTTGTATTTCCGATGTCCCAACGATTTTATAAAATTCAATGTTGCAGGTAGTGTACTTTTCTTGCAACGGCGAATTCCTTTGATCTTTTCAAACCTAGTAATTATTTGGTGCTGGAAGAAAATAATTTACCGTAAATTAAAATAATCACATATTTTCGGCATAGGCGTATATACAATTCGAATTTTGGTGGGTGAGATATGATTATATAAATCATATAAAGTGTTTACTCACTTATTCTGAGCCCGATGAGTCTAACATATTGATGACTATTCTTGGCTGCACGAACGACAGTCCATCTTTGTCCCAGTAGTCATTTTCCTCCTTTAAGACATGGTCTTCGCATTTACACCAATAATCTCTGTCTATCTTCGACAGGGCGGCATATGTTAGTTCTTTAATATTGCTTAGCTTGAAAGTTTTATTTTCAGCTGCTACCAGTCCTTTAACTTTGGCCCAAATGAGTTTAATTGGGTTTGAGTGTGAATGATAATGTGGTAGTCTCAAACACACATGACCATGCTGTTGAATCAACTTGTCTGTTTGGAATACCATGGTCTTCTGTGATGTTTTAACAATAGATAGTAATTCAGGCTTCAAAATCCCCTCGTTAAATGGAATGTTCTCCTTTCTGAGCCAAAGTTTTATAGCATCTTTGTACTCGAAGATGTCGGGATTTTGTCTTCTTCTGACACAGTGTTGTGGTATAATGCGTTGTCCATTATCACACAGGATGGTCTGTCTAGGGACGGAAGAAGAGTATGTTCAATCCAATCTCTAAATATGTTACCGTTCATCTCGGTATGATAGTCCCTGTTGTCCGTATAACTGGAAGTGAAAATAAGTTCAGCATCTTTAACCAGCCCATTTTGTCTGCTGCCTGCATGTGCCATTATCAGACGTTGTCCTTTTCCACTAGGTACATATCGTTTAATTGTTCCATCGGATAACTGCCACTCCTTTTCATTAGTGTGGTGAGCATTGATCCAGGTTTCATCCACATACACAATATCGTAGCCTTGATTACGCATTTCCCGTACTTTACGTAAATATTTAATTCTCAGACGTACTAAATGCGGCTTCTCGCAGATGACATTTCTCCCATTAGCGTACTTCCTAAAGGTAAAGCCGATGCTTCTAACAGTTCTCCATAACGTTGATTTCGATACATCAATGTCATTGTGTATTCTTAACCTAATCTTCAGCTTTCTTAGTGTCACAGTTTCTTTGGAATCGAACATTCTGCAAATTTCTCTTCTAATCACATCCCTGTCAAAATTGTCTACTACTTTCTTTCTGCCTTGAGTCAATGTATTGACTGTACTGACAGCTCCATTAACATTGAGTAATTTATGTAGATATCTTTTACTTAAGCCCAAAGCATGCATAGTTCTCTGTTCAGGATTTGATATACTCGATACAGTTTTCCACGATTAGATTCTCTAATAAAATATTTATACATTTTCACAGCCACTGTATGCAGTGTAAGAAACTTGATTTTCATACCCATTGTAAAACAAATCTAGAATACTAAACGTTTTGTAATACACCTATGCTCTGAAAACACAAACGGTAAATTGTAACTAAACACACCGGAAGGATCATTATTTCATTTTTTTAAAGTGCGATAAAGCGATTAAAATCGGGAAAACCAAGTGAAAAACGTGCAAGTCGTAGAACTTGCAACATCTCACAAATATGAAGGGGTAATACTTCTCATTATATAGTTGGCTAAGGAGATGATCACTTTTATATACTTTACATAAAGACAATTTTAAACCATACGTTTGTTATTGAGTAAAAAAATATCAACCTCGGGACATTACGATCATTAGATCATATGCAAAGTTACATCAATTACGGTCAAGTGGTTGCAGAGATATTAAATTTTCCCCGCGGAAAATCATTTTGAAACGCACTATAGTATAGGGTATATATAGCATTTGATCATTCTCATTTTTAACCTGTTTGTAATTTGTTTGGATGTCAGTAACTTCCTCATACTATTGAAAGTACCCTTGGCCATTCCTATTCTCTTTTTAATTTCTGTTATGCATCTGCCATCATCTGTTATCATCTGACCAAGACATAAGAATTTTTTTACTTGATGTGATTATTCTCTATGTATTTTTATATTCAATTTAAGTTTCTCCATTTCTTATTGATTACCATAGTATTTGTTTTCTGTATGTTAATGTCTAATCCACATTCCTTACTACTTTTGTCTAATTGGTCCACTAGTTCTTGTAATTCGTGTTCACCTTCTGTTACTAATACTGTGTCATCTGCATATCTTAAGTTGTTTATTATTGTCCAATTGAGTCTTGGTATTCCTTCTAGATGTTTGAAGATTTCCTCTGTGTAAGTCTTGGTATTCCTTCTAGATGTTTGAAGATTTCCTCTGTGTAAGTCTTGGTATTCCTTCTAGATGTTTGAAGATTTCCTCTGTGTAAGTCTTGGTATTCCTTCTAGATGTTTGAAGATTTCCTCTGTGTAAGTCTTGGTATTTCTTCTAGATGTTTGAAGATTTCCTCTGTGTAAGTCTTGGTATTCCTTCTAGATGTTTGAAGATTTCCTGTGTAGATGGTAAATAGGATAACACAAGAAGAAAGTAAATTATTGATATGGTCTTGAAATAATAGTCATTTAAAAACACAGTGGAAAAACAACATATATGGGCTTTTGAATACAAGTGTTACAGAAGAGTTCGTCGTATAGATCTATCAAGAAAGAACTCAAAATAAAAAAAAACTGGTTAATGCTACAAAAAGAAAGTGAAAATTATTTTATTTTTGACATATAAAAAGACACGAAAAGCTGAAGAAGACCATAATGAAAGGAGGCATACCGGAAAACAGGAAAAAAGGAAGACCACAAAGTGGATAGATTCAGGATGTAACATATGGTTTGAACAGCACGGCTGCAGGGCGGACATATGGCCTACGAGGGAGAGAAATTCCGAAACAATGTTGGGACGGCCAAGTTCTGCTCAGGACAAACTATTTACTGATAATGATGATATATAATAGAAAACACACATTTAGATGTACTTTACGTATGTCGCAGTAAATTCAAAATTTGGTGGCTCTACATTATCAACACTTGTCACTCACGAGGACACATAAGACAGAGATTAACAACTTCCTCTCATTTCAATATTGTGACGTAATTCTTCATACTCCAAACCTAGCCATGTGCATGTCTTTGAGCTCTACTTCAAACGTGTTCTTCCATGCGCATCAGTATCTCTCTTTCCACTTTCCCTATGGTGCCCACTGCATTTTATGTCTTGGTCGCTGTTCTTTTCACATCATAAAGACATGTCAAATCTAGCGTCCTCTTTGATATATCTTTATTCACGTCTTCCAGACCTGTCATTTCATTAATCTAATATTGTTAGTCTAATACTAGTTTTCACAAAGTCTTTACCAAACAAAGAATACAAACCATTTGTTAAGCCTCAAAATAACAATATAGAAAAAGAGACACATATAAAATTGTCAAAGAGTCTACCACATGAGTTAGTAATCTACATCCGAGGCCATGACACAGAGAGAATGATTAGAGTGCCTACCACATGAGTTAGTAATCTACATCCGAGGCCATGACACAGAGAGAATAGTTAGAGTGCCTACCACATGAGTTAGTAATCTACATCCGAGGCCATGACACAAAGAGAATGATTAGAGTGCCTACCACATGAGTTAGTAATCTACATCCGAGGCCATGACACAGAGAGAATAGTTAGAGTGCCTACTACATGAGTTAGTAATCTACATTCGAGGCCATGACATATAGAAAATGGTTAGAGAGTCTATCACATCATCATCATCAGGTGTCGTGCCTGCTGGCGTAGGCGGCTATATATCTTCACAAATCTCTGTCTCTAGTGTTTGCTATCATCTCAGATTTTGACGCTCTTCCGTGCCATGAAGTCAGGCTATCCAAAATTTTCTCTCTGTCTTCCTTTGAGTTAGTAATCTACACCTGAAGCCTGGACGCATAATACTGAATTAGTGATACTATTATTTTCCTGCAAGACTAACTCGAAACCTAGAGAAACTCGCTGACAATAACATGTGTTCTCACGTAATATAATTCATTTCTATATCTACAGATTACTGTAATAATGCTCTCAATGAACAAAATTTATCTGCAACCATGAAACATAATCATTATATTTGCCATGACGTTTCTCAACGGCATGTCTATTGAGTGGTAGGTCGTACGTGTCGACATGGTAGGTCGTACGTGTCGACCAGATATAATTACTTCTCAAGGAGAAAGTAATATCAACATATAACACATGTTTTTATCATCTTGATTTCGAGTAGAGTCAAAATTCGATGTTGAATCCACAACGATGTCTAGCTATAATAGATCCCAAATCTCCTTGTTCTTAGTGTTTTCTAATGTCGTTAACCACACTGATATTTGTACACTTTTTTGTATTTTCTAACCAATTATCTGACTATTTTATCTGATTTATTTGCTTTCTTACTGTTATAGTTGTCTATTCTTTATTCAAGCTTGCTGATATTTTTCATATGTTCTCTTTCTGGTATATGAACGTTCAGACATTGATCCCGGGTAGTAATAGTTTCCTACTTCTCATGTGTTCCAAACTACAATTTCTGACTTGATTACACTCGACGATCGTCTACCAGCTGACATGTAACTTGATGATGATGACGATGCTATTATATACTCATCGATTGATATTTTAACCATTATGTATTTTTTCCCCTCTGTCCGCTGTTGCATATTCTATAATATTCTATCTGTTTTATAGCTATTCTATTTAAATGTCCTCTGCCGCCACAATTTATTGATTTCACTAGTGGTTCAACTAGTATGGGATTTGTTTAGAAAAGGGGATCAATGTGTGGCCGCGGGTCGTATGCAGCACTATAGGCAACTATATGCGACCGATTATAGTTGCGAGTAATAAAGAAGTTACAGCCAACCAAAACATAATACTAACAAAAATACACATATAAATGTGTCTCCATAATTTCGATATTGTAATTGTCGTACATAAGCATGTCGTGAATCAGAAATAGAAAATTTAACTATTTTAAACATAACAAAGAGAATAAGAGGAAGGTCACGGAGAAGATGGATTCAGGATGTAACTGATGGTTTGAACATGACGGCTGCAGAGGCGGAACATCTGAACCTATGAGAGAGAGAAATTCCGAAGGACTGTTGGGGTGGCAATGTTCTGCTCAGGACGAGCTACTTGATGATGATGAATTGTCGTAGTCTGATATGTTCGATTATTACTTGATGATCTCAGTTAAGAAGAATGCCCAAATCAATACGTTTAAGACATATTTTAATCTTCACAATATAACACGATATCTCAGTATTTAACGAAATCTAAGACATAACACTAAATCCGACTGATGTTTCAGCAACTAATATGAAAATAGATAGTGCTAACAATGATAAGAAAAGGTCCAATGTACGTATGTATTCATTTGATTAAAATAGTTACTTCTATATACGGATTCAATTTAGTCTCCCAATGCCTGGTTTGAGACGTCAAGTTAATGAAGTGGGGACATGTTTGCAGAATGTGTTCGGGAGTCTGCGTGCTATTTTGGTATGTGCATTGCTCAGCTTGAGCAGCTTTAATTTTGTGGAGATATACATGTAATTTACATGGCCTTGTACGGAGATATACATGTAATTTACAGGGCCCTGTGCGGAGATATACATGTAATTTACAGGGCCCTGTACGGAGATATACATGTAACTTACAGGGCCCTGTGCGGAGATATACATGTAATTTACAGGGCCCTGTACGGAGATATACATGTAACTTACAGGGCCCTGTGCGGAGATATACATATAATTTACAGGGCCCTGTACGGAGATATACATGTAACTTACAGGGCCCTGTGCGGAGATATACATATAATTTACAGGGCCCTGTACGGAGATATACATGTAACTTACAGGGCCCTGTACGGAGATATACATGTAACTTACAGGGCCCTGTGCGGAGATATACATATAATTTACAGGGCCCTGTACGGAGATATACATGTAACTTACAGGGCCCTGTGCGGAGATATACATATAATTTACAGGGCCCTGTACGGAGATATACATGTAACTTACAGGGCCCTGTACGGAGATATACATGTAACTTACAGGGCCCTGTGCGGAGATATACATGTAACTTACATGGCCCTGTACGGAGTCTAAAGATGAAGATTTGTTTGGTTCTGACTAACTTTAGAATGTGATTTGTGCGTAATTATTCTCTGCTCTATCACCCAACACACATTCATACTTCACATTCATACTTCACATTCATACTTCACATTCATACTTCACATTCATACTTCACATTCATACTTCACATTCGTACTTCACATTCATACTTCACATTCATACTTCACATTGGCAACTGTTTTTGTTTTCTTCAGTAGAGTTTTGTGATGGAATTATTTCTGCTATGGTGCCTGATTCTGCCAGTTTGTGTCAGCTGTATAATTTCCCATAATACCACAATGTGATAGAATTATTTCTGCTATGGTGCCTGATTCTGTCAGTTTGTCGCCTGTATAATTCCCATAATACCACAATGTGATAGAATTATTTCTGCTATGGTGCCTGATTATGACAGTTTGTCGGCTGTATAATTTCCCATAATACCACAATGTGATGGAATCCGTTGTAGTGATACGATGTTGTTGGCAAATATCTGATTTAGATGTTCTATAGCAGTTCTTGTTAAGAGGTCCTCATGTTTGTTTGGAAAGCTGACATTCAGTTTCATAGTTTGATTATATTTGATCATTAAAGTTGTTGTTTCTACAGTATCTTTGTGAATTTTATACTTTTTCTGCAGTTCTGACCTGTAACTTTTTACAAGCTCTCCAGTAAGGAAAAGAAGGAGAAGTAGGTAAGTCGTAGAAGAAGGAGAAGTAGGAAGATCGTAGAAGAAGTAGGAAGATCGTAGAAGAAGTAGGAAGATCGTAGAAGAAGTAGGAAGATCGTAGAAGAAGTAGGAAGATCGTAGAAGAAGTAGGAAGATCGTAGAAGAAGTAGGAAGATCGTAGAAGAAGTAGAAGAAGTAGGAAGATCGTAGAAGAAGTAGAAGAAGTAGGAAGATCGTAGAAGAAGTAGGAAGATCGTAGAAGAAGTAGAAGATCGTAGAAGAAGGAGGAGAAGTAGGAAGATCGTAGAAGAAGTAGGAAGATCGTAGGAGAAGTAGGAGAAGAGAAGATCGTAGGAGAAGACAGAGAAGTAGGAAGATCGTAGAAGAAGGAGGAGAAGTAGGAAGATCGTAGGAGAAGTAGGAGAAGTAGGAAGATCGTAGAAGAAGGAGGAGAAGTGGGAAGATCGTAGAAGAAGGAGGAGAAGTAGGAAGATCGTAGGAGAAGTAGGAGAAGTAGGACGATCGTAGAAGAATGAGGAGAAGTAGGAAGATCGTAGAAGAAGGAGGAGAAGTAGAAAGATCGTAGAAGAAGGAGGAGAAGTAGGAAGATCGTAGAAGAAGTAGGAAGATCGTAGAAGAAGGAGGAGAAGTAGGAAGATCGTAGAAGAAGTAGGAAGATCGTAGAAGAAGTAGGAAGATCGTAGAAGAAGGAGGAGAAGTAGGAAGATCGTAGAAGAAGTAGGAAGATCGTAGAAGAAGTAGGAAGATCGTAGAAGAAGTAGAAGAAGTAGGAAGATCGTAGAAGAAGTAGGAGAAGTAGGAAGATCGTAGGAGAAGTAGGAGAAGTAGGAAGATCGTAGGAGAAGTAGGAGAAGTAGGAAGATCGTAGGAGAAGTAGAAGAAGTAGGAAGATCGTAGGAGAAGACAGAGAAGTAGGAAGATCGTAGAAGAAGAGGAGAAGTAGGAAGATCGTAGAGAAGAGGAGAAGTAGGAAGATCGTAGAAGAAGGAGGAGAAGTAGGAAGATCGTAGAAGAAGGAGGAGAAGTAGGAAGATCGTAGAAGAAGGAGGAGAAGTCAGGAAGACGTAGAAGAGTAGGAAGACAGAAGAAGTAGGAAGATCGTAGAAGAAGGAGGAGAAGTAGGAAGATCGTAGAATAAGTAGGAAGATCGTAGAAGAAGTAGGAAGATCGTAGAAGAAGTAGAAGAAGTAGGAAGATCGTAGAAGAAGGAGGAGAAGTAGGAAGATCGTAGGAGAAGACAGAGAAGTAGGATGATCGTAGAAGAAGTAGGAAGATCGTAGAAGAAGTAGGAAGATCGTAGGAGAAGACAGAGAAGTAGGAAGATCGTAGAAGAAGTAGGAAGATCGTAGAAGAAGTAGGAAGATCGTAGAAGAAGTAGGAAGATCGTAGAAGAAGTAGGAAGATCGTAGAAGAAGTAGGAAGATCGTAGAAGAAGGAGGAGAAGTAGGAAGATCGTAGAAGAAGTAGAAGATCGTAGAAGAAGTAGGAAGATCGTAGAAGAAGGAGGAGAAGTAGGAAGATCGTAGAAGAAGTAGGAAGATCGTAGAAGAAGTAGGAAGATCGTAGAAGAAGTAGAAGAAGTAGGAAGATCGTAGAAGAAGTAGGAGAAGTAGGAAGATCGTAGGAGAAGTAGGAGAAGTAGGAAGATCGTAGAAGAAGTAGGAGAAGTAGGAAGATCGTAGGAGAAGTAGGAGAAGTAGGAAGATCGTAGGAGAAGACAGAGAAGTAGGAAGATCGTAGAAGAAAGAGGAGAAGTAGGAAGATCGTAGGAGAAGTAGGAGAAGTAGGAAGATCGTAGAAGAAGGAGGAGAAGTAGGAAGATCGTAGAAGAAGGAGGAGAAGTAGGAAGATCGTAGAAGAAGGAGGAGAAGTAGGAAGATCGTAGAAGAAGTAGGAAGATCGTAGAAGAAGTAGGAAGATCGTAGAAGAAGGAGGAGAAGTAGGAAGATCGTAGAATAAGTAGGAAGATCGTAGAAGAAGTAGGAAGATCGTAGAAGAAGTAGAAGTAGTAGGAAGATCGTAGAAGAAGGAGGAGAAGTAGGAAGATCGTAGGAGAAGACAGAGAAGTAGGATGATCGTAGAAGAAGTAGGAAGATCGTAGAAGAAGTAGGAAGATCGTAGGAGAAGACAGAGAAGTAGGAAGATCGTAGAAGAAGTAGGAAGATCGTAGAAGAAGTAGGAAGATCGTAGAAGAAGTAGGAAGATCGTAGAAGAAGTAGGAAGATCGTAGAAGAAGTAGAAGAAGTAGGAAGATCGTAAAAGAAGTAGAAGAAGTAGGAAGATCGTAGAAGAAGTAGGAAGATCGTAGAAGAAGTAGGAAGATCGTAGAAGAAGTAGAAGAAGTAGGAAGATCGTAGAAGAAGTAGGAAGATCGCAGAGAGGAAGATCGTAGTAGAAGTAGGAAAATCGTAGTAGAAGTAGGAAGATCGTAGTAGAAGTAGGAAGATCGTAGAAGAAGTAGGAAGATCGTAGAAGTAGAAGAAGTAGGAAGATCGTAGAAGAAGTAGGAAGATCGTAGAAGAAGTAGGAAGATCGTAGAAGAAGTAGGAAGATCGTAGAAGAAGGAGGAGAAGTAGGAAGATCGTAGAAGAAGTAGGAAGATCGTAGGAGAAGTAGGAGAAGTAGGAAGATCGTAGGAGAAGACAGAGAAGTAGGAAGATCGTAGAAAAAGGAGGAGAAGTAGGAAGATCGTAGGAGAAGTAGGAGAAGTAGGAAGATCGTAGAAGAAGGAGGAGAAGTAGGAAGATCGTAGAAGAAGGAGGAGAAGTAGGAAGATCGTAGGAGAAGTAGGAGAAGTAGGAAGATCGTAGAAGAAGGAGGAGAAGTAGGAAGATCGTAGAAGAAGGAGGAGAAGTAGGAAGATCGTAGAAGAAGGAGGAGAAGTAGGAAGATCGTAGAAAGTGAAGATCGTAGAAGAAGATCGTAGAAGAAGGAGGAGAAGTAGGAAGATCGTAGAAGAAGTAGGAAGATCGTAGAAGAAGTAGGAAGATCGTAGAAGAAGTAGAAGAAGTAGGAAGATCGTAGAAGAAGTAGGAGAAGAAGGAAGATCGTAGGAGAAGACAGAGAAGTAGGAAGATCGTAGAAGAAGAAGGAGAAGTAGGAAGATCGTAGGAGAAGTAGGAGAAGTAGGAAGATCGTAGAAGAAGGAGGAGAAGTAGGAAGATCGTAGAAGAAGGAGGAAGATCGTAGAAGAAGGAGGAGAAGTAGGAAGATCGTAGAAGAAGTAGGAAGATCGTAGAAGAAGTAGGAAGATCGTGGAAGAAGGAGGAGAAGTAGGAAGATCGTAGAAGAAGTAGGAAGATCGTAGAAGAAGTAGGAAGATCGTAGAAGAAGTAGAAGAAGTAGGAAGATCGTAGAAGAAGGAGGAGAAGTAGGAAGATCGTAGGAGAAGACAGAGAAGTAGGAAGATCGTAGAAGAAGTAGGAAGATCGTAGAAGAAGTAGGAAGATCGTAGAAGAAGACAGAGAAGTAGGAAGATCGTAGAAGAAGTAGGAAGATCGTAGAAGAAGTAGGAAGATCGTAGAAGAAGTAGGAAGATCGTAGAAGAAGTAGGAAGATCGTAGAAGAAGTAGAAGAAGTAGGAAGATCGTAAAAGAAGTAGAAGAAGTAGGAAGATCGTAGAAGAAGTAGGAAGATCGTAGAAGAAGTAGGAAGATCGTAGAAGAAGTAGGAAGATCGTAGAAGAAGTAGAAGAAGTAGGAAGATCGTAGAAGAAGTAGGAAGATCGTAGAAGAAGTAGGAAGATCGTAGTAGAAGTAGGAAGATCGTAGTAGAAGTAGGAAGATCGTAGTAGAAGTAGGACGATCGTAGAAGAAGTAGGAAGATCGTAGAAGAAGTAGAAGAAGTAGGAAGATCGTAGTAGAAGTAGGAAGATCGTAGAAAAAGTAGGAAGATCGTAGTAGAAGTAGGAAGATCGTAGTAGAAGTAGCAAGATCGTAGAAGAAGTAGAAGAAGTAGGAAGATCGTAGAAGTAAGAGAAGATCGTAGAAGAAGTAGGAAATCGTAGGAGAAGGAGACGTAGGAAGATCGTAGGAGAAGACAGAGAAGTAGGAAGATCGTAGAAGAAGGAGGAGAAGTAGGAAGATCGTAGTAGAAGTAGGAAGATCGTAGAAGAAGTAGGAAGATCGTAGAAGAAGTAGAAGAAGTAGAAAGATCGTAGAAGAAGTAGGAAGATCGTAGAAGACGTAGGAGAAGTAGGAAGATCGTAGAAGAAGTAGGAAGATCGTAAAAGAAGTAGAAGAAGTAGGAAGATCGTAGAAGAAGTAGAAGAAGTGGGAAGATCGTCGAAGAAGTAGAAGAAGTAGGAAGATCGTAGAAGAAGGAGGAGAAGTAGGAAGATCGTAGAAGACGTAGGAAAGTAGGAAGATCGTAGAAGAAGTAGGAAGATCGTAGAGAAGACAGAGAGTAGGAAGATCGTAGAAGAAGTAGAAGAAGTTGGAAGATCGTAGAAGAAGTAGAAGAAGTAGGAAGATCGTAGAAGAAGTAGGAAGATCGTAGAAGAAGTAGGAAGATCGTAGTAGAAGTAGGAAGATCGTAGAAGAAGTAGCAAGATCGTAGTGGAAGTAGGAAGATCGTAGTAGAAGTAGGAAGATCGTAGTAGAAGTAGGAAGATCGTAGTAGAAGTAGGATGATCGTAGAAGAAGTAGAAGAAGTAGGAAGATTGTAGAAGAAGTAGGAAGATCGTAGAAGAAGTAGGAAGATCGTAGAAGAAGTAGAAAGATCGTAGAAGAAGTAAGGAAATCGTAGGAGAAGGAGACGTAGGAAGAACGTAGGAGAAGAAGGAAAAGTAGAAGAAGTAGAAGAAGTAGGAAGATCGTAGAAGAAGTAGGAAGATCTTAGAAGAAGTAGGAAGATCGTAGAAGAAGTAGAAGATCGTAGAAGAAGTAGAAGAAGTAGGAAGATCGTAGAAGAAGTAGAAGAAATAGGAAGATCGTAGAAGAAGTAGGAAGAAGTAGGAAGATAGTATAAGAAGTAGGAAGATCGTAGAAGAAGTAGGAAGATCTTAGAAGAAGTAGGAAGATCGTAGAAGAAGTAGAAGATCGTAGAAGATGTAGAAGAAGTAGGAAGATCGTAGAAGAAGTAGAAGAAATAGGAAGATCGTAGAAGAAGTAGGAAGAAGTAGGAAGATAGTATAAGAAGTAGGAAGATCGTAGAAGAAGTAGAAGAAGTAGGAAAATAGTATAAGAAGTAGGAAGATCGTAGAAGAAGTAGGAAGATCGTAGAAGTAGGAAGATCGTAGAAGAAGTAGGAAGATCGTAGTAGAAGTAGGAAGATCGTAGTAGAAGTAGGAAGATCGTAGTAGAAGTAGGAAGATCGTAGAAGAAGTAGGAAGATCGTAGAAGAAGTAGAAGAAGTAGGAAGATCGTAGAAGAAGTAGGAAGATCGAAGAAGAAGTAGGAAATCGTAGGGGAAGGAGACGTAGGAAGAACGTAGGAGAAGAAGGAAAAGTAGGAAGATCGTTGGAGAAGTAGAAATAGAAAGATCGTAGGAGAAGAAGGAGAAATAGGAAGATTGTAGGAGAAGAAGGAGAAGTAGGAAGATTGTAGGAGAAGAAGGAGAAGTAGGAAGATTGTAGGAGAAGAAGGAGAAGTAGGAAGATTGTAGGAGAAGAAGGAGGATCGTAGGAAGATTGTAGGAGAAGAAGGAAGATCGTAGGAAGATTGTAGGAGAAGAAGGAAGATCGTAGGAAGATTGTAGGAGAAGAAGGAGAAGTAGGAAGATTGTAGGAGAAGAAGGAGGATCGTAGGAAGATTGTAGGAGAAGAAGGAAGATCGTAGGAAGATTGTAGGAGAAGAAGGAGAAGTAGGAAGATTGTAGAAGAAGAAGGAGAAGTAGGAAGATTGTAGGAGAAGAAGGAAGATCGTAGGAAGATTGTAGGAGAAGAAGGAAGATCGTAGGAAGATTGTAGGAGAAGAAGGCGAACTATGGAGATTGTAGGAGAAGAAGGAGGATCGTAGGAAGATTGTAGCAGAAGAAGAAGTAGGAAGATTGTAGAAGAAGGAGAAGAAGGGAGATTGTAGGAGAAGGAGAAGTAGGGAGATTGTAGGAGAATATGGAGAAATAGGGAGATTGTAGGAGAAGAAGGAGAAGTATGGAGATTGTAGGAGAAGAAGGAGAAGTATGGAGATTGTAGGAGAAGAAGGAGAAGTAGGTTGATCGTAGGAGAGGAAAAGTAGGAGATCGTAGGAGAAGGAGAAATAGTGATATCGTAGGAGAAGGAGAAATAGTGATATCGTAGGAGAAGGAGAAATAGTGATATCGTAGGAGGAGGAGAAATAGTGATATCGTAGGAGGAGGAGAAATAGTGATATCGTAGGAGAAGGAAGATCGGAAGAAAATAAGAGGGAATCTTTCTTTTATACTGCATTATGTATAATTTAATTTTCTGCTCCTGCCAGTTCGCGTTTGACTCACAATGTCTGCTTGTGTACAGCGACATCACCATCTAGACAACAGCTTTAGACGTCAGATTAAACTTCCATGAAAAAATAAGAAAAAATCACCCTCACATAGCGCACACTGCTGCTGGCAAAGAAAACAAAAGATTGATGTATTCGGCAACAATTTCGTAGACAAGAACTGACCCAGAATGGTGTGAACACACCAGGGACCATAGCTGTTAACCGAAAGGAATCGTTTCAGAAACTAATGTTTAAATACTGAACGTATACTGTCAAAAAAGTCATCAGAACAGTGTAGAATAGTTTTAAAAAAAAAATGATACAAGTTCTTTGAATGCCTTTTACAAAGTAGAAGAAATATGAAAAAACTACAAGACCAAAGAATCGGTCTCAATTCCCCTTCATATATGTCTCTTAACACTGGTTCATAAACAAAGTAGTTTTCAGAAACTGAAATATTTTGGTGACATTAAATTTTAGATTGGTTTAGAGAGAACAGTAATGGAGAGCATGGTGCCTGGGAGACGAGGCAGGTCACGACAAAGACGACAGGAGTAGTAGAATATTAAAGCAACATGGACCAAGTAGATGGGGAAGACGAGGCAGGTCACGACAAAGACGACAGGAGTAGTAGAATATTAAAGCAACATGGACCAAGTAGATGGGGAAGACGAGGAGTGCTTGTTCAGATCAAAAGTCTTTCAGAGTGGCTCTGATGAGAGTATGACGTTCTTTATGCCAGAGATTTCTTAGTCTGATGAGAGTATGACGTTCTTTATGACAGAGATTTCTTAGTCTGATGAGAGTATGACGTTCTTTATGCCAGAGATTTCTTAGTCTGATGAGAGTATGACGTTCTTTATGCCAGAGATTTCTTAGTCTGATGAGAGTATGACGTTCTTTATGCCAGAGATTTCTTAGTCTGATGAGAGTATGACGTTCTTTATGCCAGAGATTTCTTAGTCTGATTAGAGTATGACGTTCTTTATGCCAGAGATTTCTTAGTCTGATGAGAGTATGACGTTCTTTATGCCAGAGATTTCTTAGTCTGATGAGAGTATGACGTTCTTTATGACAGAGATTTCTTAGTCTGATGAGAGTATGACGTTCTTTATGCCAGAGATTTCTTAGTCTGATGAGAGTATGACGTTCTTTATGCCAGAGATTTCTTAGTCTGATGAGAGTATGACGTTCTTTATGACAGAGATTTCTTAGTCTGATTAGAGTATGACGTTCTTTATGCCAGATATTTCTTAGTCTGATTAGAGTATGACGTTCTTTATGCCAGAGATTTCTTAGTCTGATGAGAGTATGACGTTCTTTATGCCAGAGATTTCTTAGTCTGATGAGAGTATGACGTTCTTTATGCCAGAGATTTCTTAGTCTGATGAGAGTATGACGTTCTTTATGCCAGAGATTTCTTAGTCTGATGAGAGTATGACGTTCTTTATGCCAGAGATTTCTTAGTCTGATGAGAGTATGACGTTCTTTATGCCAGAGATTTCTTAGGAAAAGCAAATGAGTCCCTAGGTAGGATCAGTATTCATGTTAAATTTAATAGATTAAAAAAAAGTATGTTAACTTCTTGTAAATGTGGTGCTTTTATGAACTCTGCACTTCAGTAAGGTTCTGTTCTTACATGCTCAAACACAATTGAGGTTTGGAGATTATTTCAACTACATTCACCAGCGATGTGTGGACAATTTACTGTGTACGCACCTTTTTGTCTTGTGTTTATGACAAAAATTTGATGTCTATCGCTTGCAATCTAATCTGAAACTATATGCTACAGTTTTATATCAAGAATAGCACAGTGTCTCAATTGAAATATCTTCTTCTTGTTGCCGTTGTTTCTAATCAATATGGGAGTCAAAGCTTACGATTTATTCCCTGTAACATGTCATGGAGCTTGTAGTTTCCACTCCAGGTTTATGAAACTGCTGCCGTCTTTCAACTGATGGTGTAGCTTCAGGAGCTTTCTCTCAAATGAGAACGAGTTCCATTATTTACATTTTATGCCCATCCACAGAAATAGTAATTAGGTTTTCACCGAACTATCATATTATCAACAAGGCAATGCTAACAGTAAAACGTTGTGGAATGAACATAAAAAAAACACTAACCAGCTCCATGAAATACTTAGATGTGAGATTGCATTGCAATCTATCATTCAAATAAAAGTATAACGTTGTGGGATGAACATTAAAAAAACAACCAGCGCCATGAAATAACTGATAGCAGATTAGCTGACATAAGCAGATTACCAACAGACATCACATAAGCAGATTACCAACAGACATCACATACGCAGATTATCAACAGATATCACATAAGCAGATTATCAACATACATCACATAAGCAGATTACCAACAGACAGTGCATCTCAAAGAGCAATGCTGATCCCATACAATGGGTACAAAGCAAAAGGCAGGCCACGCAAAAGATGTACCTCATAGATAATAGAGGCTAAGAAAGACACTATCTACGACGCGCACACAAAGGCGGCCCGTTTTAGAAATCTCTACTTGACCTGACGTTGTGAGGTAAAACATGATTGGAGAAAATAAGGAAAGAAAGAACTATTATAAAGATGAAATGATGGACTATAGCAAAACATTTGGTGTTATTAGATGAGCCTATTCGGATGGCATCCTTGTGTGGCCTCGTGAACTGCGACTAACACCGTGAAGAGCCTAGTATATGATAAGTTTGAGTTTTGAAATATCCCAACAATATTCTGGCTGACATTGGTGATCTTGTATATCCAGAGACGTCTAAAGCTTAAAGTCATCTACAAGTTCTGATTGTCTCATTGCCTTAAACCATCATCTCAAACTGTCCAGTATTACCTATTTGTCTTTTACTCTCTTTCGTTGTTTTTCTTTCCCTATACTCTCTTACTGTCTCTCACTCCAGGCCGTGATCTCAAGCTGTCCAGTATATATTCTCTCTCTCTCTCTTTCTCCGGGTCCTGATCTTAAGCTGTCCAGTATCATTTCTCATTCTCTCTCCTCATATATTCTATTTATTTCTCTCTCGTGTATTCTCTCTCTTTCACTCTCATATATGTTCTCTATCATTCTCCAGACCCCGGACTTAAACTGTCCAGTAACATTAATCTCTCTCTCTCTTTCAATAACATATACATTCTCTTTCTCCCATATACTCTCGCTCGCTCTCTTTCTTTCTTTCTCTTTCTCCCACCCTCGCCCATTCTTTCGTGCGCTGTCACTCTTCCATCGATTTCCCAGTTGGGACAATATGTTCCAGCCTTCCGACTTTATCATCACACTACACACAACACACTACACACACCACACTACACACAACACACAATACACTACACACACAAGACACTACAAAATTATTATTTTGTAACAAAATTGTGTCAGTCTGTATTCTATAAATACAACTCAGTTTTTCACAGCAAAACAGAAAATCAAATACATGATTAAATGTTGACAATTTACTTTAGAATAAACGCTACATTCAATAGACAACAATCGAAACAAAAACAAACACAGTGTTAACGTCTAAACGTACGAGACTTTGTGTGTGTGTGTGTGTACTTTTCTTTCATTGTATATTGTGATGATGTTTCATGAATATCTTATACATTCATCTCTCTCTATCTCTATCTCTTCTCTCTCTCTATCTCTCTATCTCTATCTCTCTCATCTCTCATCTCATCTCTCTCTCTTCTCTATCTCTTCTCTCTCTCTCTCTCATCTCTATCTCTCTATCTCTTCTCATCTCTCTTCTCTCTATCTTCTCTTCTATCTCTCTCTTCTCTCTTCTCTATTCTTCTCTATCTCATCTCTCTATCTCTCTATCTATCTCTCTATCTCTCTCTATCTCTCTCTCTCTCTCCATCTCTCTCTCTCTCTCTCTCTATCTCTCTATCTCTCTCTCTCTCTCTCTATCTCTCTATCTCTCTCTCTCTCTATCTCTCTCTCTCTACAATACTAAATATGCAAGATAAATTGTTCAAGATGATATTCGTGCGAAACAGCTAACAATAAATGTTCATGGGAACAAAGACAAGCACATAGATGATGTGTTAATAATTCAGATGAAAATCATACATATATATTTATATATACATAAACTGAGAGAGAGAAAGAGAACGGAAAGAAAAATAACAAGAGATAGTGAAGGAAGAAAGAAAGAGAGAATGAAGAAAGGGAGAGAGAAAAAAGAAAAAAGGGATGAAATAAGGAAGGAAGAAAGAAAGAAAGAAAGGGAAAGAAAAAAGAGAAGGAAAATAGAAGGATAAAAGAGGGAAGAAAGAAGCAGAGAAGGATGAAAGAGAAAAAAATGAAGGAAAGAAAGTAGAAAAACGGAGTGAGGTGGAAGAGAGCGAATGAATAATTAGATAGAAAGAAAGTAGAAAAATGGAGTGAGGTGGAAGAGAGCGAATGAATAATTAGATAGAAAGAAAGTGATACAGAGAGAAAAGAAAGAGGGGAAAGAAGAAAAATAGACGAAGAAAGAGAGAAGAAAGACAGAGAGAAGAAAGGACGGATATAGTATGATGCAGACAGAGAGGAACCATCACATGACTAGTTTCAAAGCCATACCTGCCGAGCTAGAATACGGAGATGAAAATCAATAGAACCAAGACTACTCCGAGCAATCGATGAATGCGCGTCAGTTCTGCTGACCTTCAATCCCCAGACCTGGCATACATTGAAGACTCTTTAGTTCTGCATTCCCTGGGAATTACAGGTGAACTTGTAGGTCTAAAACCATTGTTATATTCGTGCGCTAATTGTTCTGTGTGTTTCTTTTTACACATGCTTTTGTCTTGGTCATAAGTTGCTTCTTGTTACACAAGCTTTTGTTTTCATCATGAGGTGCTTCTTGTTACACATGCTTTTGTTTTCATCATAAGTATACGTTTCTACGCCAGTAAAATCAGCACATTTGATAAATCCAGTATTCTCTATTATTGAACTGAAGAAAATTATACACCATTGTACTCACCAATATTCTCTGTCTTTGCACTTGCAAACAATCTCCATTGTACTCACCAATATTCTCTGTCTTTGCACTTGCAAACAATCTCCATTGTACTCACCAATGTTCTCTGTTTTTGCACTTGCAAACAATCTCCATTGTACTCACCAATATTCTCTGTCTTTGCACTTGCAAACAATCTCCATTGTACTCACCAATGTTCTCTGTCTTTGCACTTGCAAACAATCTCCATTGTACTCACCAATATTCTCTGTCTTTGCACTTGCAAACAATCTCCATTGTACTCACCAATATTCTCTGTCTTTGCACTTGCAAACAATCTCCATTGTACTCACCAATGTTCTCTGTCTTTGCACTTGCAAACAATCTCCATTGTACTCACCAATATTCTCTGTCTTTGCACTTGCAAACAATCTCCATTCTAACATTCCCTAATATGCTCTATTCAATTAAATGCCGTGCCGGTTGGCGTAGGCGATAATGTCTTTCCACATCTGTCTGTCTCTGATACAATCCCTCAACTCTATCAGCAAACTATTGGAGAACCACGATTTCAAGTTGTCCGGAATCTTGTCCCCGTGTCTCCCTCTATCTCTCTTCTCCTGTATTTTCTCTATTACTAATATGCTCTATTACTGCACCGATTAACATTCTCCTTTCTTGTTCAACATTATTTATCCTTTCACTCTCCAACATTCTCCTTCCTTGCCCATTATTCTTCTTCATTGCAACGCCCCGATAATCTCCATCATTCCATCTTCCCAACGTTCTCCATCCTTACATTCACAAATATTCTCTATTACTCCACTGAATTAACACTCTCCTTCCTTGCTCTACATTCTTCCTCCTTTCTCAACATTCTCCATCCATGCAACTTCCTAACATTATCCAACCAACCAACTCACCAACATTATCCATCCATGCAACTCACCAACATTATCCATCTATGCAACTTCCCAACATTCTCCATTTATGCAACTTTCCAACATTCTCCATTTATGCAACTTTCCAACATTCTCCATCCAAGCAACTCCCTAACATTCTCCATCCAAGCAACTCCCTAACATTCTCCATCCAATCAACTCCCTAACATTCTCCATCCAATCAACTCCCTAACATTCTCCATCCATGCAACTCCCCATCATTCTCCATTCTTGCACTCACCAACATTCTCAATTCTTGCACAATACACTCTTTTTTTGCACTCCCCAACATTCTCCATCACTGCACAACGTTCTCCCTTTGCGCTCATCACCACTTTCCATCTTGTACAACGCTCTCCATCCTTGCACTCACCAACATTCTCAATCCTTGCACAACATTCTCCTTCTTTGCACTCAGCAACATTCCCTATCTTTGCACTCACAAACGTTCTCCATCTCTGCACACAATTCACCCTCCATGCGCTCACCAGCAATATTCATCCTTGCACTCATCAACATTTTACATTATTGCATTCAATACCACTCTCCCTTCTTAATAAAAATAATTATTCTCGTACCGTTATACGTTACATACGGCCTGCAAGTAATTTCTTCATACCGCTCTATCCTGGGCAACTCGCTCAATCTCCTCCATGGAACTGAGACCGATATTTCCTGCCTCTCTCAGCAAAGTTCGCTTCAGGGTCTCCTTAGGGTGACCTCTCTTTCTTGAACCCTTTGCATCCCACTTCAATGCCTGCTTTGATATTCGTTGATCATTTCTCCTCAAGGTGTGTCCAACATATCTCTATCTTCTCTTTCTTAGAACAGTTGTCACTAGTGGTTGACCAGACATGTCTCTGATTTCATCACTTCTCCTGAATTCGTTACATTTTATATTCATTATTTTCGCAGACATCTATTTTCAAATGCATTCAACTTGCTTTCTATATCTTTAGTCATTTTCCAACTCTCGCTAGCATATGTTAGGATTGATACAACATTTGAATTGAAAATTTGTAATTTAGTTTTAACATTATATAACTTGCAGTTCCATATTTTATTTAGACTTTTAAAAGCTGATGTTGCCCTGCCAATTCGTATCATAATTTCTTTTTTAACATTTCCTGTGCAATCAAAATTGACTACCCAAATAGGTGAACTGTTCTGTTATTTTTATCATTTTAGATTCCAGTGTGATATCTGCATTACTTGCCATAGGTGTCTTCATTATATTTGTTTTTCATAGCTTATCTGCAGTCCAACTTTTGATGCTATAGATGACAAGTTGTCTGTTTTTCTTTACATATCTTGGTTGTTTCTACTTAACAAGGCAATATCATCTGCAAAATCAAATCTTCTAGTTGACTATTTTCTACCCAATCGATGCCACCGCAACATTTTCGCATCACCCAGTCAATGGCCACTCCAAACAATAGCGGAGATAGAATACAGCCTTGCTTTACTCCGGTTTCAACCATAAACCAGTCGCCATGTCCACCATCAGTGCGAACTGCACAATGTGAACCATCATAGAGGCTCTTTATAATGTTTATTATTTTGTCTGGTATTCCATAGCATCTCAGAATATTCCACAGAGAGATTCTGTAGACTATCAAAGGCTTTTTTAAAATCGATGAAATTTAGTGTGAGTGGTTGTTGCTTCTCAATATGTTCCTCCAAAATTAGTCGTAGGGTAATTATTTGGTCTAAGCAGCTTCTCCCAGGTCTAAAACCAGCTTGTTCTCCTTCTTGCATTCATCTAATTCATCATCCTTGCACTCTCCCCGTCACATTGATTTAGAGTAATCATTAATGAAGGCTATTGTTCTTGGAGGACTAGAGAGGGAACGACCAAGACGACGGTGGCAATATGATATTAATAGTCATGGACAGCAAGCGATGATGACAGCAGTAACGTGTGTTACTGACCCTTCTGATGGGGACCAAGATAATTACAGAGTTCAATCCCGGAACACAAGCACCTTACTACAGTTGGGACATACGTCATCTGGGTTGGACATATGGGTGTTGTCTATTCTGTATTTTCGCGCAGTTCGTTTTCTCTGCACCTCAGCAAGTACAGAAATTTAGAGCTATTCGAATTTCCCATGTGGTGTTGATCTGCAACATTTGACTATCCTGTACAAGATATTCCAAGCACTTGGTGTATGAATCGAAGCAGCATTTTAAAAACGCTTTAAGTGTGCGTCTGAAACGTTTTTCTGTCTACCGGCGAGTGGTTTGTTCGTATCAAGTTCACAATACGTCAGTTGTTCAGGGGGCGATTACCAGGAATCCGCGAAATGTGACCGACCCATCTCACCTGCACATTCTGGAACAGAGTGTTGATACTTGGAATCTTAATTCTCATTTGTTCTGCCATTTGTTTATCAATCTGCGGAGAAACCTTATTGGAAAGTTATTCAGTTTTCTCGTGTTTCTGCTATACACTGTTCATGTCTCATTCAGTTTTCCCGTGTTTCTGCTATACACTGTTCGTGTCTTACTGAAGCAAAATAGGTTACTGAGGAGAACTATGACTTGGTAAACTTTTAACTTGGTGGCGATTTTTATTCCTTCCACTCCCACACATGGTCTTGCAATCTTCCAATTGCAAAACTGGCTTTGGATATTGTATAGTTGATCTTGTGGAGTTGATATAGTAGGGTTTTGTTTGTACTATCTATTCCCAGAGGAATGAGAAAACCAACGGAGCATACAGTACAAACAGTGCCGAATTAGTCCTATAGCAGAAGTAGCAAATGCTACGAGCCCCGCGTTTCTGGAGGTCCCGCGCCTAGAGCAAAAAATGTTTAACTTGTAAAATTTGGTTTAAATATTTTTTACGGGTCCTAAATATTCAGATATTGAGCCAAAGCCAAAATTCTGAATGACTGTGAAGAATATCAGAAACAAACTTCAAGACGACGCAAGCGAAATACTAAGTACGACGATTTCAGCGGCTCTACTACGCTCGATGAAGTTGTAGAAAATCAAACACCCAAACCAAAATTTGAAAGTCAGGTGTTTATTGTCATAATTGATAATGTACTGTCTGCTTTATCTCAACGCACGGAAGCGTACCATAGAGTGACTGGTGTATTTGGAATACTTCGTCAGTTAAAATCTCTTACAGCAGAAGAGACCTTGAAAAGAACTCCAAATATTGTCAGTGCTTACCAAGAGAATTTGGAAGAAAGTCTAGGCGACGAACTAGTGCAGTTCACTGAACTTTAAACTAATGTAGCTGCAGCTATTAACAAGAAAAGCATGAGGCTCTTGAACTGCAATTTTATAAACTTATAATGGAAAATTCATTAGAGTCGTGTTTCCCAAATGTAGAAATAGTCTTACGAATTTACTTGTCTTTAATGATTACTACCTGCAGCGGAGAACGTTCTTTTTCAACATTAAAGCATATAAAAAATGAGTTAAGGAACATGATGGGACAAGATCGTCTAAATAACCTCACCTTAATGAACATTGAATGTAATTTACTTAGAGAAATTGATTTGTCTAGTGTTATCTCTAAATTTGCTCACATTAAATTGAGAAAAGTTTGATTGTAAAAGTTGTGTTTTATTTTATTATCATACAGAACCTAGGGCCTTTTGCTAACATTTGCTACAAGCCACGCGCTGGCTTAATCCGGCACTGCGTAGAACTACCTCAACTACCTCCAGTATGAGGATGGACTTAGGGCGTTTACTGCTGCCTTCCAGTGACTCTGTTTGCCTGAACCATTGTTCTGTCTTACCCATGCAAAACTGACCTTGCTTCGTCGATGCTTGGAAAGATTCAAAATGGCAGGTTGTCGCGCACATGAACGTCGTCTGTTGAGATGTTCAACCTCCAGTGGCTTGCTGTGATATACTATCCAGGACATGCGGGTGTTTGCGGCAATGAAAGAGCGGACAGGCTTGCACGAACACGATTGATAGCCTGGGAGTTGTGGATGGATAAGGGGGATATTCTTCTATCTCTTGGTGACAGCTTGTTGGATCAAGACATGTTGAATCTATTCAGCGATTTAAAGAGATTGAAATTATACGCTGTACAAGTAGAACCTGAGCTGCAGAGTGAGCTGTATGTTTAACCATAGAGCACTCAAAACCATCAGTATGCACACCGTTTGACATCTGGTGGGGAGAGTGAGCACCTACGTGTCTACAGGGAATGCTATAACGTCGGTTCCGTAACCAGTAACCAATAATTATTTGCCCCAAACATATTATATTATTATAGATTATATTACCTTATTATACCAGATTTCTGCAGATCAATTTCATTATCCTATGTCAATACAGTGTAATCATCATATCTCAAGTGTAATAATCATATCTCAAGTGTAATCATTATATCTCAAGTGTAATCATCATATCTCAAGTGTAATCATCATATCTCAAGTGTAATCATCATATCTCAAGTGTAATCATCATATCTCAAGTGTAATCATCATATCTCAAGTGTAATCATCATATCTCAAGTGTAATATCATATCTCGGTAATCATCAATCTCAAGTGTAATCATCATATCTCAAGTGTAATCATCATATCTCAAGTGTAATCATTATATCTCAAGTGTAATCATCATATCTCAAGTGTAATCATCATATCTCAAGTGTAATCATCATATCTCAAGTGTAATCATCATATCTCAAGTGTAATCATCATATCTCAAGTGTAATCATTATATCTCAAGTGTAATCAGCATATCTCAAGTGTAATCATCATATCTCAAGTGTAATCATCATATCTCAAGTGTAATCATTATATCTCAAGTGTAATCATCATATCTCGTGTAATCATCATATCTCAAGTGTAATCAGCATATCTCAAGTGTAATCATCATATCTCAAGTGTAATCATCATATCTCAAGTGTAATCATCATATCTCAAGTGTAATCATCATATCTCAAGTGTAATCATCATATCTCAAGTGTAATCATCATATCTCAAGTGTAATAATCATATCTCAAGTGTAATCATCATATTTCAAGTGTAATCATCATATCTCAAGTGTAATCATCATATCTCAAGTGTAATCATCATATCTCAAGTGTAATAATCATATCTCAAGTGTAATAATCATATCTCAAGTGTAATCATCATATCTCAAGTGTAATCATCATATCTCAAGTGTAATCATCATATCTCAATGTATTATCATATCTCAAGTGTAATCATCATATCTCAAGTGTAATCATCATATCTCAAGTGTAATCATCATATCTCATCATTCTTATTGTGATATATAATTGACCTTTGACAAGAACCACTGACATTGCAATTTTATCATTCTTATTGTGATATATATTTGATCTTGGACAAGAACCACTGACATTGCAATTTTATCATTCTTATTGTGATATATATTTGATCTTTGACAATAACGATTGACATTGCAATTTTATCATTCTTATTGTGATATATAATTGATCTTTGACAAGAACCACTGACATTGCAATTTTATCATTCTTATTGTGATATATAATTGATCTTGGACAAGAACCACTGACATTGCAATTTTATCATTCTTATTGTGATATATATTTGATCTTTGACAAGAACCACTGACATTGCAATTTTATCATTCTTATTGTGATATATATTTGATCTTTGACAAGAACGATTGACATTGCAATTTTATCATTCTTATTGTGATATATGTTTGATCTTTGACAAGAACCACTGACATTGCAATTTTATCATTCTTATTGTGATATATATTTGATCTTTGACAAGAACCACTGACATTGCAATTTTATCATTCTTATTGTGATATATATTTGATCTTTGACAAGAACCACTGACATTGCAATTTTATCATTCTTATTGTGATATATAATTGATCTTTGACAAGAACGACTGACATTGCAATTTTATCATTCTTATTGTGATATATATTTGATCTTTGACAAGAACCACTGACATTGCAATTTTATCATTCTTATTGTGATATATATTTGATCTTGGACAAGAACCACTGACATTGCAATTTTATCATTCTTATTGTGATATATATTTGATCTTGGACAAGAACCACTGACATTGCAATTTGATCATTTTTCTTGTGATATATATTTGATCTTTGACAAGAACCACTGACATTGCAATTTTATCATTCTTATTGTGATATATATTTGATCTTTGACAAGAACCACTGACATTGCAATTTTATCATTCTTATTGTGATATATATTTGATCTTTGACAAGAACGATTGACATTGCAATTTTATCATTCTTATTGTGATATATATTTGATCTTTGACAAGAACCACTGACATTGCAATTTTATCATTCTTATTGTGATATATATTTGATCTTTGACAAGAACCACTGACATTGCAATTTTATCATTCTTATTGTGATATATAATTGACCTTTGACAAGAACGACTGACATTGCAATTTTATCATTATTATTGTGATATATAATTGACCTTTGACAAGAACCACTGACATTGCAATTTTATCATTCTTATTGTGATATATATTTGATCTTTGACAAGAACCACTGACATTGCAATTTTATCATTCTTATTGTGATATATAAATGATATTTGACAAGAACGATTGACATTGCAATTTTATCATTTTTATTGTGATATATAATTGATCTTTGACAAGAACCACTGACATTGCAATTTTATCATTCTTATTGTGATATATATTTGATCTTTGACAAGAACCACTGACATTGCAATTTTATCATTCTTATTGTGATATATATTTGATCTTTGACAAGAACGATTGACATTGCAATTTTATCATTCTTATTGTGATATATATTTGATCTTTGACAAGAACCACTGACATTGCAATTTTATCATTCTTATTGTGATATATATTTGATCTTTGACAAGAACCACTGACATTGCAATTTTATCATTCTTATTGTGATATATAATTGACCTTTGACAAGAACGACTGACATTGCAATTTTATCATTATTATTGTGATATATAATTGACCTTTGACAAGAACCACTGACATTGCAATTTTATCATTCTTATTGTGATATATATTTGATCTTTGACAAGAACCACTGACATTGCAATTTTATCATTCTTATTGTGATATATAAATGATATTTGACAAGAACGATTGACATTGCAATTTTATCATTCTTATTGTGATATATAATTGATCTTTGACAAGAACGATTGACATTGCAATTTTATCATTCTTATTGTGATATATAATTGATCTTTGACAAGAACGATTGACATTGCAATTTTATCATTCTTATTGTGATATATAATTGATCTTTGACAAGAACCACTGACGTTGCAATTTTATCATTCTTATTGTGATATATAATTGATATTTGACAAGAACGACTGACGTTGCAATTTTATCATTCTTATTGTGATATATAATTGATCTTTGACAAGAACGATTGACGTTGCAATTTTATCATTCTTATTGGGATATATAATTGATCTTTGACAAGAACGATTGACGTTGCAATTTTATCATTCTTATTGTGATATATAATTGATCTTTGACAAGAACGATTGACATTGCAATTTTATTATTCTTATTGTGATATATAATTGATCTTTGACAAGAACCACTGACATGGCAATTTTATCATTCTTATTGTGATATATATTTGATCTTTGACAAGAACGATTGACATTGCAATTTTATCATTCTTATTGTGATATATATTTGATCTTTGACAAGAACCACTGACATTGCAATTTTATCATTCTTATTGTGATATATATTTGATCTTTGACAAGAACGACTGACATTGCAATTTTATCATTCTTATTGTGATATATAATTGATCTTTGACAAGAACCACTGACATTGCAATTTTATCATTCTTATTGTGATATATATTTGATCTTTGACAAGAACGACTGACATTGCAATTTTATCATTCTTATTGGGATATATAATTGATCTTTGACAAGAACGATTGACATTGCAATTTTATCATTCTTATTGGGATATATAATTGATCTTTGACAAGAATGACTGACGTTGAACCCATATTAAAATTAGGTCCCCACTCTGTGTATGGTACCATACACGGTGTAGGTCAGGGCTACCGTTTTTCTCATACGTGAAATGTTTTGGGTCTATCTCGGTGACAGTAAGTCCCTAACACTTCCCCTTCATTCGTACAAGTTCTATGTAATGATCCGTTTTGCCGTATATGTTGACTTGGATCTACGCCAAAGACCCCTTTGTTCTGAAATCTTTCTGACTGAGTGTGGTAGACACTCTTTAATTATCTTTTAACACGGTATATGTTGACTTGGATCTACGCCAAAGAGCACTTATTACGTTGCAGATGACTAGGTGAGGTAGTTCCGGTATAGGAACATTTACAACCCTTCTAGGACTGGTCATTGGAACAGTCACTTGTTGGCCACTTTGTGTATTCATTGCTCTTTTACGATCATCTTTCTCCGTATGTTTGGGCTTTATGATCTACGCCAAAGAGTGTGTACCAACTGTTGGCCTTACTTTTCTGATCATGTTGAGTTTATTCTGGAGTAGAACATTCTCAGCCTTTTCGAGGCGCATGTCGACACTTAGCAATTAACAGTTTCTGCTCTGCATTTTGTCTGGCCCGGGAAACACTGGGCTGGGGCTGCGTACTTATATATTCTAGAGGGTCGTTTCAATCGGCGCTAGCAATGCAACATCACCAACCTCAGTTCTTTCGGGGATGTTAGTTGTTATTGCAACAGTACCTTGGTCGGGTGTCCCACGGAGGGCAGTTTCGTTATGCACTAAAACACAACCTTAGAATTTGCGTTTAACCAACATTACCCAATAGATGTATCTGCTCTAGGCCTTTGATACGGAGTTACCGCAATCTCCCATGTGTCGGCACGATACGCTACAGTGTTTTCAGAGTCACTTGCCGAGACCGTTGATTTGTTACGCATTGTTCTCATTAATTTTTGACTCACAGCTGGCAATTTTAGTGCGGCCATTTACTCCGGGGGAGTTGGCATTCATTCACAGACGATCGTACGCTACTACTTCTTACGTGTCAGCAACTATTTAGCAACTTTTCATCGGACTTCGGCCAGGAGATGCGTGCATTTTGTTCAAGGATTTTGGACCTGCATTTCTTTTCCGTGCTTGCACTACTACCACTACCGTAGCTCTCCTCGATCACTACCTGTTTAGCAAGACAGGATCCACTGTCTGTTTCCAGGGTCACCACGTGGAGTTGGTGTAGGATATTGAATAGTGACAGCTCACTAAACCTGGCGCGACGTTATAGATAGAACTGCGCCTTTGACCCCTCAAGTTATTTATGATATGCTCACATATTTCAGCCAAAATACCTGTCTTTGTTTATCTACCTAACTATTATCCTATCTATTTGTCTATCTCTACCTGTCTACCTAGCTATTCTCCTATCTATTTGTCTATCTCTATCTGTCTACCTAGCTATTCTCCTATATGTCTATCTCTATCTACCTTACTATTTTCCTATATATTTGCCTATCGCTATCTGTCTGCCTATTATCCATTATTTGTCTATCTCTATCTGTCTACCAAACTATTTTCCTATTTGTCTATCTCTATCTATCTACCTTACTATTTTTCTATCTATTTGTCTATCTCTACCTATTTATTTATTTCTTCTTTCTTCTTTTGTCCTTCTCTGCTTTTTGCCGTTATGCGTCGCATGTTTAACTGATGGTCGGTTTTCGAGATAGCGCAAACTCTGTAGCTTCATTTGCTGTGATATTGTAGAGTTTTAAGATAAGTGTACCTCGATAAAAACATATTTTCTTGGTCTGTCTCTTTCTCTTGACGATTCTATTTTTAATGTGTACGCCTTACAACTGGGGATCGGGTTCATTCTGACCAAACCATTTAAATCTCTTTCAATGAATCTAACCACAGGTGTTTTTCCAACTGTTCTTCTAATCTCTGTATTTCTTATATGGTCTCTTCTTGTTTTATTAACCGCTTTCCTCAAGCATCTCATTCACAGCTGGTAATTTATTCGCCTATATATCTGCATGTCTCTGCCTACCTAACTATCCGTCTATATATCTGCCTGCTTCTGTCCATATTTATATTTGTTCTGCTTGTATGTATGCTTGTCCGTCTTTTTTTGCACTGTCTGTGCGTCTGTCTATATTCCTATCTGTGTGTATGTCTGTTTGAGAAAGTGTACATATTTATACAAGTGATAGTTAAAGTCACCAACATTTCCATTAAGTTTCCAAGCGCTGTATATTAACCTACCTATTTGAACTATGTGGAACAACAAGAAAGCTTATTAACATGATCTCAAATGTCTTCATTAATTGTTTACGTTCCTGACTACTCTGTTCATTTTTTTAATTAATGCTTGTTCATTTTTCTACTGTGCTTATTAGAATAGACTTGGTGTCTAATGCGTTGTAGTGTCACTGAAACAGGAGACGTTAACGATATTATATTTACTTAGTAATCAATTATTCTTGTGTAATGAAAACACATTAATATTTTTCAATTTCATTTTTACCTCCTTGAATTGTCTTCTTCTGATGATTCATTAAACAACTAATGTTACGTCTGGTATATAGAAAACAATTACTGATAGTGAAATGTAAGGAAAATATGAAGCAATATAGTTTTACAATATAAGGTTTACAATTCTATTCAGACATTTATCAATAACACCTTTTGGCGGATTCTCAGACTGAGTTGCTATAACAGAATGTCAAACTCAGACCTGTAGATAACAACAGGGCAGGAATTCATGATGACACAGGGCAGGACGATAAAATGGCGGTGGGTCGGACATATTCTGTGGAAGACACAGTCGAGTGTCACTAGACAAGTAGCTGAGTGAAATCACAAGGTAAACGGAAAATGGGACAACACAGGCAGACATAGAGACAGTGCTTTTGAGGTACTGATAAATGATGTCGGATTATCATGAGAAACCATAAAGAAAACGGCCGGAGACAAGAGAAAGTGGAACACAACTGTTGAGACAATATACTCCATGAGAAGAGGAGTAAAATAAGCAAGCAAGCTTATCAACTTAGCAAGCTTATTAGCTTAGCAAGTTTATTAACTTAGCAAGTTTATTAACTTAGCAAACTTATTAACTTAGCAAGCTTTATTAACTTAGTGCTTATTAACTTAGCAACTATTAACTTAGCAAACTTATTAACTTAGCGTTATTAACTTAGCAAGCTTATTAGCTTAGCAAGCTTATTAACTTAGCAAACTTATTAACATAGCAAGCTTATTAACTTAGCAAGTTTATTAACTTAGCAAGCTTATTAACTTAGCAAGTTTATTAACTTAGCAAGCTTATTAACTTAGCAAGCTTATTAACTTAGCAAGTTTATTAACTTAGCAAGCTTATTAACTTAGCAAGCTTATTAGCTTAGCAAGCTTATTAACTTAGCAAGCAAAATTCGGTCAAAAATAGCTGTTTTTGTGGGGGTGTTTACTCAAAAATTCATAAAAATGTAACATTTAATATATTCTAAAAATAATGTAATTTTTAGATATTACAATTGCTCACCTTAGAGTGAAAACATAATTCATTTATATTCATTAACTTCAGAGCCTTAGGGATTTGAAATTTTGTTTGGCCATCTTTATTGTTTCCATGGCAATACATTGACATTTTTTTGTGCTAATTTTTGTTCTATTCTAAGTCATAATCTTTCAAAATTGTTATACAAATTCTACATTAATACCAAGACGTATTCGTAATAAGACAAATTCTATAAAAAATAAGACAAAGACAAATTCTACATTAATACCAAAGACAAATTCGTAAAGACGAATCATGCTCATGGAGTTCCTGAGTATGAAAACACGAGAGTAGTTGTGAGATGCCAACCATTTCACTGCTCTCGAACTGCACGAACCTCAATTGTCAAACTACTTGTGGTTGTGCGTAGCCCCACTGGCCTCTTATTATTTTTCCTTCTGAGCGTGCTGAAAAGCCCACGCACAGCGTTGTTGGCGAATGACTGAACAGTCGGTGTAAATAACCACATCTGTATCATTGATGATGTCATTCAAGAGGGCTTCCACCTCCACGTTAATTAGTGATAGAATATTTTGTTCGCAGTTTTTCTTAATAGATTCACATATTTGACTTGATCCCTCTCCGCAGAAATCGCTCACCATCTGCTGAGAACATTGCTAAAAGCACGAACTTCGGTGCTCTGGCTAAAAAAAACTAAGGTTCTTGGAAAAAATGTACACATGAATCAAACGACGATATCCGAATTCCAAACCTACTGCCTTCAGAAAGCAAGACAAACGATTTGATAACTTTGCCGAAGAGATTCAAGTAATAATTTTCCTTAAGAAACATAAAAGCAATATGCGAATTGAAACTCATCAGTAAAATGAAGAGACAAAAGAAATATCAAATATCATAGTACCAACTGTCCAGAAGGGACCAGACAGAGTCATAATTCGCCTCCGGACGGGTCACAACAGAATGATTCACCACATGTACACTGAATTCAAGATGGACACCAACGACCTGTGCCCCTGTGGCTTAGCGAGCATGACAGCAGAGCATATCCTTCAGAACTGCCCAAGTATGCAGACCTGAGAAGGAAGAGGGACCTACTACACCAGCAACCAAGACAAACTGTATGGTGTGGCTGATAATATGAGGCAGACCTTATTAGAGAAACGAAATTCAAATCTAGTGAGAACGCACAAGAAGAAGAAGAAGAAGAACTTTACATTATTAGAGATATACAAATCTTGACTAATAAAATGAATGCAATGAAAATATTATCAATGAGGGACGAAGAAAAAGAATCTTTTCTTTCTTCCTTTCGTTCGCTTGAAATATTGTTTATATATTCAATGTTGTTTCTTGTATGAACTTCACTGTCTTTTGTAGCTCACACAGGGTCCGTGTAGTTTTCTGTCGAGTGTTGTTTCGTTAGGCCAGTGAGTTTGCCTCAGTGTATCATATTTGGGGCAGTCTTGAAGTATGTGCTCTGCAGTTTAGTGTGCCTGTCGACATGTACACATGGCTGAATTGCCAATCTCGAATTTTGTATACATGTGGCTGCGGAGTCGATTGTGTCTGTTCTAAGGCGCAGAATGACAACTTGTTCCAATCTGCTCATATTATAGTAATCGTCTTGTGTTGGTATGTGTGCTTTCATTGATTTAATCATCCTTTTCTTTGGTGGTAGGCAGTGCCGGATTAAGCGCAGCGCGGGCCTGCCGCACATTTTAGCGGGGGCCCTAGGTTTTGTATGATAATAAAATAAACACAACTTTTACAAACAAACTTGTCTCGATATTACATTCAATGTTCATTAAGGTGAGATTATTTAGACGATATTGTCCCATCATGTTCATTAACTCATTATTTATACGCTTTAATGTTGAAAAAGAACGTTCTCCGCTTCAGTTAGTAATAATTAAAGACAAGTGAATTCGTAAGACTTTGTACATTTGGGAAACACGACTCTAATGAATTTTCCATTATACGTTTATAAAATTGCAGTACAAGAGCCTCATGCTTTTCACTGTTAGCAACAGCAGCTACATTAGTTTTAGAGTTCAGCGAACTGCACAAGTTCGTCGCCTAGTCTTTCTTCAAAATCCCTTGGTAAGAGCTGACAATATTTGGAGTTCTTTTCAAGATCTCTTCTGTAAGAGATTTTAACTGTCAAGTATTCCAAATATAATAATCACTCTATGGTACGCTCCCATGCGTTTAGCTAAGGCAGACAGTACATTATCAATTATGACAATAAACACCTGAATTTCAAATTTTTGTTTATGTGTTTGATTTTCTACAACTTCACCGAGCATAGCAGAGCCGCTGAAATCGTCGTACTTAGTATTTCGCTTGCATCGTCTTGAAGTTTGTTGTTGATATTCTTCACAGTCAGTCGAGATTTTGGCTTTGGCCTCAATATCTGAAAATGTAGGCCGCATTGCTTGAACGTACCGTGTAACGATTCATAAAGGACATATACCGTGTTACGGTCTTTGATCAGATGACTGTAATGAAGCGCTAGACGCTTGCAAGCGTACTAGAATTCCGTTCCATAAAATGGTCATTATTTCTGTTTCCAACTTACTCATCTCCAAAACTAGTCCATACACCTGATTACGACGCTCTACCTTTTGATCCATGTTATTTGAGATGTCATTCAAAACGTGTTTGATAGTGGTAAACCACATAAAGTGCCTTTGTCGCATCAGCTCGGGCAGACCATCTGGTGTCCGACAGTCTCTTCAAAGTCGGGAGTTTTGAACCTGTATCTTCCAGTGCTTTTGTGAGAATGCCCCATCGAAAGGTAGAAGGAAAGAATGTATAGAGGCTTTCAACAAAATCCAAAAAATTAATGCTTCTATACAACATTCTGCAGCACACTTAGCAACCAAATTCAGTGAATGTGCAAAGCAGGGAATGTTTTCTGCGTACTTATTTATTTCCTTAATGCGTGTTTGTAGGCCGTGGTATTTCATACTCATGTTGCTGGCATTGTCATAGCTTTGACCACGACAGTCTTTGATATCAATGCCATTTGTCTTTAAAAAATCAAGTAAACTTTGGACGAGTTGTTCAGTAGTACGACCTTCCAAGAACATCACAAACCTTTCCACTGGTCCAGATGGCAAGACATAGCGCACTATTAGAGTGAGTTGGTCCACATGCGAAATGTCTGGAGTAGAATCCAGTGATACTGAATATCATTTCTTAATTTCGCAAATAATATGATCCAGTAAGCTTGATGCAATAGATGGATAAATTTCTCGCATGTTGTTTTTGATAAGTATGATGTATGTCCTTTCCTTTATTTGCATAAGTATTAAGTATGTATATGCTGAGCCAGAAAAATGTCAAGTTTGGCTATTAATTCCAACAAACCTAAATAATTTTCATTATGAGGTGAAGCAGTAGTTTCATCACTACCCCGAAATGCAAGACCTCGTTCTGCTAAAATTGGATAACTGAAGTAATTCGCTCTAAAAGTGTCCGCCAATATTTTTGTTCCGTCTCAATTTGGCTTACAAGTAAGAGAATCGACAAACTTCTTTGCAAACTAACAGCGAAATTATCGCTTGTCCATGATCCTAACCTAAATAAGAAAAAAATGAGGAGTGTGGTGGATATTATTACCCACTTCCCAACCTTGGTTCCTTGTTTATGACTAGTGACAGCTTAGCTTTGTCACATCAGGCGCGCCCCCAGGAAGCGCGGGGCCCGTAGCATTTGCTACTTCTGCTACTAGGCTAATCCGGCGCTGGTGGTAGGTAACTGGCACATTCAGTTGCTCTTCTGCAGCACATTCCTTGGCCAATCGGTCTGCTGTTTCATTTCCTGGTATTTCACAGTGAGAAAGTATCCACTGCAAGACGACCCTGCGCTGCTTTGACAATTTAGACAGTAGGGTCTGTAGACCTGGCAATTTTCTGAACTGGAGTGCTTGGAGTGCTGATTTTGCATCAGTCAAAAATACAACAGGTTGAGGATCGGGTCTGGTATTCAACAGTTTTTCAGTTGCCACATTGATTGCTTGAATTTCTGCATCATAGTTGTGACAGAATGTCCCCGTTGGTACTTTAATCGCATCTCTAGCGTTGTTTGGGTATTCTATGTACACTCCTGCTCCTCCATTCGTCACTGCATTTTCTGCTGACCCATCCGTGCATACCCGGACCCAGAGATCATGTGAGTATTCTTCATCAAGTAAACTGAGAGTGACTGTCTTGCGTTGTATGCTGTTCTGCTCATCCTTGTCGAGTATTCCTTTAACTTCCGTCTGAATACATACTTCTAGCTCAGTCTCCTCTCTCCAAGGGTTTGCTCTGGCACAGACTTTAGGGGAATGCCAACTTTTGGTAGGTCTGAAGTTTGCCAATTCAGTCTTTTGGCCTGATGAATAAAACTGTTTATTTCAGCCGCCCCATTACTAAATTTTGGAATCTGTTTTCCATTGGGTGGCTTGGCATACACAGAAACGTTTTAGCCTGTGTCATCACTTTTGTGTCTGCGTTCTCTCAGTGCTTGTCTTCCCCACACACTTTCCTCCATCTCCACTATTGGTGTTGATTTCATTGCTCCTGTGATGACAACGAACCGCTGGTTCTGCACAGTATCCAGTTCTCCTAATGTGGTATTTGATACTGGACGCCAATACAGCTGACCCATATCCCAGATGTGGTCGTATGCCCTGCTGATAAATATTTTAAAGTATTTTTTGACTGGCGCCCCATCTGGTTCCACTTAATTTCCTCATGATGGCTAACTTCCTCCTGGCCTTGCTGCTGCTTGTTAATGTGCTGTTTCCACGTCAGTCTATCATCGAATGTAACTCCGAGATAGGTGGGTTGTTGTCTCTCTTAGCAGTCTCTCCATTTATTTTAATGGTGCCAGCTTTTGTTTGGGAGAGAGAGTAAAGAGTGTAGTGTTACACTTATCTGTGTTGATGCTGTCACACCATCTGTTTGCCCATGAGGTTAAGGAATCTATAGCTCTTTGTATCAATTTGGTGGCCACTAATGCATACTCATTTGTGCACCATATTACCAGATCATCAGCGTGCATTGCAACTTTTACTCCCTGTGGTAACTCAGCAACCAGGTCGTTGATAAAAATCAAGAAGAGTGTGGGGGACAGTACTCCTCCTTGAGGACGCCATGGCGCAGTAGTACTTTTTTACTCTTGAGACCATCTAGATCCACTCTGGTTTTTCTGTTATGTAAGTATGCTTTTATCCATTTGTACATCCTACCCTTTATTCTACAATTTCTCAGTTTCTTCAGCAGTCCTTCTTTCCAAACCTTGTTAAATGCTTTCCTTTAGGTATATCCATGTTGCTAGTACCAGTTTCTTATCTTGGAACGCGTCCTCAATCTCCTGAGAAAGGTACGTTGCTTGATCTTCAGTAGAGTAGCACTGCATGAAACCTGCCTGCTGTGACACAAGAATGTTTTCACTTTCAAGATACCACTGCAGTCGGAGATTGATTATACGTTCCATTGTTTTGCAAAGACAACTTGTAAGACTGATCGGTCGGTAACCGGAGGCAGCAGAACTATCTTTTCCAGGTTTCGAGAGAGGTATCATGATTGCTTCTCTCCAGGTCTGTGGAACTTGACCCACGATCCAACAATTATTGTAAATCTGCAGTAGCTTTTTTTTTTGCTGCAGTTCCTAAGTTCTTAATCATCTCATTGGACACTCCATCAGCTCCTGGTGATTTTCTCAATTTTTATTTGGATATTGCTAGTTCCAGTTCTTTAAATGTGATTGGGGTCTTCATCACTTCAGGTATGGTTTCACCTTGCTTTACATTTTGCTTTTTCTCATGAATCTCTCGCTGTTTCATTGTGCTAATTTCAATATTGCTGTCTTTAGCAAAGGGGTATGCAAAATTATCAGCTGCCTGTTTTCCTGTGAGGATGTTTCCATCTTTGTTCAATGCAATCTTTGGATTTCTCCTGTACCTTCACCATTAAGTTGTTTTACCAGCTTCCACAGCTTCCTGGTATCTCTTTCAAAGTTTAAGGACTCTGTTTTTCCTTCCAGCTCCTCCGCCTGGCCTGCAGCTTGGCCCTTTGAAATATAGCCTTGGCATGCTGATATTTGTTGGGGTGCTCTTGGCACGGAGTGGTCTCTGCCTGCTTTCGTGAAATTTCTACATTTTTGAGCAGTAGTTAAAAAAAATTCACTGCTCCAGTAAGGCGTGTAGTGCTTTCGAGCCCCTCTAGGAATTGTTTCATAGGCAGCCTGTTTTATGCATCGGCTGAACTCATCAACTACCTTGTTGATGTCCTTGTCAGTAGCTAGACCTAGTGTCAGTATACTGGTGCGATGCTTATATTTTGTCCAATCTGCCTTCTTGTAATTCCACCTAGATAGAGTGCTGCTCTCCTTGATGAGTTGATTTTCAACAGTGAGAAAGACTGGCCGATAGTCACTGCCTCCTAGCTGTTTCCCAACAACACGTGTAATGTTCCACTCCAGGTCTGAGGAGTGGAATGCCAAGTCTGGTGTAGAGGTGGTGTGCCATGATCTGGAGTAGAAGGTTGGCTGATCTTTGGGCTGATTGACAAGGATTAGTTTGTTGTCATCCTGCCAGTTTTCAAGCTCCTCGCCCCTACTGTCCATGTGATCATACCCCCAGCTCTGTGAGTGACTATTGAAGTCACCGCACACTGTGAGTCTTTCCTTTGTTGGAATTGAGACCAGTGTCAGTGGGCGGTCACTTGGACAGTAGTAGTTGATTAAGTGAAACTCTGTACTTGCCGTCCTAAGATGCAGCATCTGATATTCTGCACCCTCCATGTACTCCTCAAACTGACATGTGGTAATGTTGTTTCTCACAAGTGTCAGTACTCCACCCTTTCTTCTATTTTTTCGGTCTGATCGGTAGCACTGGAAGCCTCTTACTTTGAAGGCTACATCTTCATTCAGGTGGGTCTCTTGCAAACAGCATACAAGTACTTGTTCTTCATTTAGGATGTTTTCAAGTTCTACTTTCTTGCTGTAGCCATCTTTTTTGCTGTTCACACCTCAGCATTCCAGTGCATTATTTTAAGAAATTGGCCAGTTGCTATATTCTTATGCCTCCTGGCTCCACAGGGCAAATGAGAAGGACATCCAGTAGCTGGGGTTGGGCCCTTTCGAGGTAGAGTGCCCGGCGCTGCACCTACCTGAGTGTCCGTCACAGGGCGAGCACCATATCTTTTTAAATACATAGACATATTCATATGCGTTTGTGCGTGGCAACCTGATTGCTATAGTGCGCCTCTTGGTTGGTTGCCTCCGACTTCAGCACTCTTACTGCTAGAGAAGACTGTGGTCTAACTCGAGGGATAGAAAAATTGTAAAAGAAGTAGGAGATAAGACACGAAAAAAGATGCCCTCCTCAAGAGAGAGGAGGCTGCCATTTAACCAATAGCTGGTGGATGGGTTGGTTGCAGCCAGAGCATTTACCACTCGCCGGTGGGTTCTGCGCTGTCACCTTATGAGGCCTCATCCTGCTCCCTGCCTTTTGGTCTGGCCTTTCACCTTCAGTCTGTTCAACTTGGTTAGACCTGCCAGGAGTTAGACTCCCGCCAACATAGCCTGAAGGATCACCAAGGCACGCAAACACTCCAACCACGGTAAGGTAGGCTAATCTGGAAAGACAAAAAGAATAATGTGATTACAAAATAAAACAAAGTAAGAGAACGAGAGAGAGAGAGAGAGAGAGAGAGAAAGAAGAGAGAACTATTCTATATGCGCTTTGTATCAGTAATGTACATTTAACTGCTATAATTTGAGGACTCAAGGATCGAAGATGAAAAAAAACAACGATTTTCTGATGAGAATTGATTCAAATTACTGTTAGACGATGTCTGGTTGTCTTGAGACATCTCTGACATCATGTTACTGTTAGACGCTATCTGGTTGTCTTGAGACATCTCTGACATCATGTTACTGTTAGACGCTGTCTGGTTGTCTTGAGACATCTCTGACATCATGTTACTGTTAGACGCTATCTGGTTGTCTTGAGACATCTCTGACATCATGTTACTGTTAGACGCTATCTGGTTGTCTTGAGACATCTCTGACATCATGTTACTGTTAGACGCTATCTGGTTGTCTTGAGACATCTCTGACATCATGTTACTGTTAGACGCTATCTGGTTGTCTTGAGACATCTCTGACATCATGTTACTGTTAGACGCTGTCTGGTTGTCTTGAGACATCTCTGACATCATGTTACTGTTAGACGCTATCTGGTTGTCTTGAGACATCTCTGACATCATGTTACTGTTAGACGCTATCTGGTTGTCTTGAGACATCTCTGACATCATGTTACTGTTAGACGCTATCTGGTTGTCTTGAGACATCTCTGACATCATGTTACTGTTAGACGCTATCTGGTTGTCTTGAGACATCTCTGACATCATGTTACTGTTAGACGCTATCTGGTTGTCTTGAGACATCTCTGACATCATGTTACTGTTAGACGCTATCTGGTTGTCTTGAGACATCTCTGACATCAAGTTACTGCTGTCTTGTAGTCAAACTGGGGACAGTAAATGTGAACATGACATCAAATTACTACTGTTTTGTAGTCAAATTGTGGACAGTCAATGTGAACATGACATCAAGTTACTGCTGTCTTATAGTCAAACTGAAACAGTTAATGTGAACACGACATCAAGGTACTGCTGTCTTGTATTCTAACTATGGATAGCCAAGGGGAACATGACATCAAGATACTGCTGTCTTGTAGTCTAACTATGGACAGTCAAGGGAAACATGACATCAAGATACTGCTGTCTTGTAGTCTAAACTATGGACAGTCAAGGGGAACATGACATCAAGATACTGCTGTCTTGTAGTCTAACTATGGACAGCCAAGGGAAACATGACATCAAGATACTGCTGTCTTGTAGTCTAAACTATGACACAGAGAACATGACATCAAGATACTGCTGTCTTGTAGTCTAACTATGGACAGCCAAGGGAAACATGACATCAAGATACTGCTGTCTTGTAGTCTAACTATGGACAGCCAAGGGAAACATGACATCAAGATACTGCTGTCTTGTAGTTTAACTATGGACAATCAAGGGAAACATGACATCAAGGTACTGTTGTCTTGTAGTTTAACTATGGACAGCCAAGGGGAACATGACATCAAGATACTGCTGTCTTATAGTCAAACTGGAACAGTTAATGTGAACACGACATCAAGGTACTGCTGTCTTGTAGTCTAACTATGGACAGCCAAGGGAACATGACATCAGATACTGCTGTCTTGTAGTTTAACTATGGACAGACAAGGGAACATGACATCAAGATACTGCTGTCTTGTAGTCAAACTATGGACAGTCAAGGGGAACATGACATCAAGATACTGCTGTCTTGTAGTCTAAACTATGGACAGTCAAGGGGAACATGACATCAAGATACTGCTGTCTTGTAGTCTAACTATGGACAGCCAAGGGAAACATGACATCAAGATACTGCTGTCTTGTAGTCTAAACTATGAACAGTCAGGGGAACATGACATCAAGATACTGCTGTCTTGTAGTCTAACTATGGACAGCCAAGGGAAACATGACATCAAGATACTGCTGTCTTGTAGTCTAAATATGGACAGCCAAGGGGAACATGACATCAAGATACTGCTGTCTTGTAGTTTAACTATGGACAATCAAGGGAAACATGACATCAAGGTACTGCTGTCTTGTAGTTTAACTATGGACAGCCAAGGGGAACATGACATCAAGATACTGCTGTCTTGTAGTTTAACTATGGACAATCAAGGGAAACATGACATCAAAATACTGCTGTCTTGTAGTCTAACTATGGACAGCCAAGGGAAACATGACATCAAGATACTGCTGTCTTGTAGTCTAACTATGGACAGCCAAGGGAAACATGACATCAAGATACTGCTGTCTTGTAGTCTAACTATGGACAGCCAAGGGAAACATGACATCAAGATACTGCTGTCTTGTAGTCTAACTATGGACAGCCAAGGGAAACATGACATCAATATACTGCTGTCTTGTAGTCTAACTATGGACAGCCAAGGGAAACATGACATCAAGATACTGCTGTCTTGTAGTTTAACTATGGACAGTCAAGGGGAACATGACATCAAGATACTGCTGTCTTGTAGTCTAACTATGGACAGTCAAGGGAAACATGACATCAAGATACTGCTGTCTTGTAGTCTAACTATGGACAGCCAAGGGAAACATGACATCAAGATACTGCTGTCTTGTAGTCTAACTATGGACAGCCAAGGGAAACATGACATCAAGATACTGCTGTCTTGTAGTCTAACTATGGACAGCCAAGGGAAACATGACATCAAGATACTGCTGTCTTGTATAACTATGAACAGTCAGGGGAACATGACATCAAGATACTGCTGTCTTGTAGTCTAACTATGGACAGCCAAGGGAAACATGACATCAAGATACTGCTGTCTTGTAGTCTAACTATGGACAGCCAAGGGAAACATGACATCAAGATACTGCTGTCTTGTAGTCTAACTATGGACAGCCAAGGGAAACATGACATCAAGATACTGCTGTCTTGTAGTTTAACTATGGACAGTCAAGGGAAACATGACATCAAGATACTGCTGTCTTGTAGTCTAACTATGGACATCCAAGGGGAACATGACATCAAGATACTGCTGTCTTGTAGTTTAACTATGGACAATCAAGGGAAACATGACATCAAGATACTGCTGTCTTGTAGTCTAACTATGGACAGTCAAGGGGAACATGACATCAAGATACTGCTGTCTTGTAGTCTAACTATGGACAGTCAATGTGAACATGACATCAAATTACTGCTGTCTTGTAGTCAAACTGGAACAGTCAATGTGAACACGACATCAAGATACTGCTGTCTTGTAGTCTAACTATGGACAGTCAAGGGAAACATGACATCAAGATACTGCTGTCTTGTAGTCTAACTATGGACAGTCAAGGGAAACATGACATCAAGATACTGCTGTCTTGTATAACTATGAACAGTCAGGGGAATATGACATCAAGGTACTGCTGTCTTGTAGTCTAACTATGGACAGCCAAGGGGAACATGACATCAATATACTGCTGTCTTGTAGTCTAACTATGGACAGCCAAGGGAAACATGACATCAAGATACTGCTGTCTTGTATTCTAACTATGGACAGTCAAGGGGAACATGACATCAAGATACTGCTGTCTTGTAGTCTAACTATGGACAGCCAAGGGAAACATGACATCAAGATACTGCTGTCTTGTAGTCTAACTATGGACAGCCAAGGGAAACATGACATCAAGATACTGCTGTCTTGTAGTCTAACTATGGACAGCCAAGGGAAACATGACATCAAGATACTGCTGTCTTGTAGTTTAACTATGGACAGTCAAGGGAAACATGACATCAAGATACTGCTGTCTTGTAGTCTAACTATGGACAGTCAAGGGGAACATGACATCAAGATACTGCTGTCTTGTAGTCTAAACTATGGACAGCCAAGGGGAACATGACATCAAGATACTGCTGTCTTGTAGTCTAACTATGGACAGCCAAGGGAAACATGACATCAAGATACTGCTGTCTTGTAGTCTAACTATGGACAGCCAAGGGAAACATGACATCAAGATACTGCTGTCTTGTATAACTATGAACAGTCAGGGGAACATGACATCAAGATACTGCTGTCTTGTAGTCTAACTATGGACAGCCAAGGGAAACATGACATCAAGATACTGCTGTCTTGTAGTCTAACTATGGACAGCCAAGGGAAACATGACATCAAGATACTGCTGTCTTGTAGTCTAACTATGGACAGCCAAGGGAAACATGACATCAAGATACTGCTGTCTTGTAGTTTAACTATGGACAGTCAAGGGAAACATGACATCAAGATACTGCTGTCTTGTAGTCTAACTATGGACAGCCAAGGGGAACATGACATCAAGATACTGCTGTCTTGTAGTTTAACTATGGACAATCAAGGGAAACATGACATCAAGATACTGCTGTCTTGTAGTCTAACTATGGACAGTCAAGGGAAACATGACATCAAGATACTGCTGTCTTGTAGTCTAACTATGGACAGTCAATGTGAACATGACATCAAATTACTGCTGTCTTGTAGTCAAACTGGAACAGTCAATGTGAACACGACATCAAGATACTGCTGTCTTGTAGTCTAACTATGGACAGTCAAGGGAAACATGACATCAAGATACTGCTGTCTTGTAGTCTAACTATGGACAGTCAATGTGAACATGACATCAAATTACTGCTGTCTTGTAGTCAAACTGGAACAGTCAATGTGAACACGACATCAAGATACTGCTGTCTTGTAGTCTAACTATGGACAGCCAAGGGAACACGACATCAAGATACTTCTGTCTTGTAGTCTAACTATGGACAGCCAAGGGGAACATGACATCAAGATACTGCTGTCTTGTAGTTTAACTATGGACAGTCAAGGGAAACATGACATCAAGATACTGCTGTCTTGTAGTCTAACTATGGACAGTCAAGGGAAACATGACATCAAGATACTGCTGTCTTGTAGTTTAACTATGGACAGTCAAGGGAAACATGACATCAAGATACTGCTGTCTTGTAGTCTAACTATGGACAGTCAAGGGAAACATGACATCAAGATACTGCTGTCTTGTATAACTATGAACAGTCAGGGGAATATGACATCAAGGTACTGCTGTCTTGTATTCTAACTATGGACAGCCAAGGGGAACATGACATCAAGATACTGCTGTCTTGTAGTCTAACTATGGACAGTCAAGGGAAACATGACATCAAGATACTGCTGTCTTGTAGTCTAACTATGGACAATCAAGGGAAACATGACATCAAGATACTGCTGTCTTGTAGTCTAACTATGGACAGCCAAGGGAAACATGACATCAATATACTGCTGTCTTGTAGTCTAACTATGGACAGCCAAGGGAAACATGACATCAAGATACTGCTGTCTTGTATTCTAACTATGGACAGTCAAGGGGAACATGACATCAAGATACTGCTGTCTTGTAGTCTAACTATGGACAATCAAGGGAAACATGACATTAAGATACTGCTGTCTTGTAGTCTAACTATGGACAGCCAAGGGAACATGACATCAAGCTACTGCTGTCTTGTATTCTAACTATGGACAGCCAAGGGGAACATGACATCAAGATACTGCTGTCTTGTAGTCAAACTATGGACAGCCAAGGGGAACATGACATCAAGATACTGCTGGCTTGTAGTCTAACTATGGACAGCCAAGGGAAACATGACATCAAGATACTGCTGTCTTGTAGTCTAACTATGGACAGCCAAGGGAAACATGACATCAAGATACTGCTGTCTTGTAGTTTAACTATGGACAGTCAAGGGAAACATGACATCAATATACTGCTGTCTTGTAGTCTAAACTAGGGACAGTGAATGTGAATATGAAACTTAACCCAGAAGTCTTGGTTTGTACACACTGTACGTGGTTGTACTATAGGAAACCCTGATTCTTAACTTTTGAATCTCAATTTTTAAGTACCTCCAAGTCAGAGTAAGTCTCGTATGAATGGTAAGGGACACTAGTGATAAGGAAATCAAGTCTACAGGCGGGGTTAAAGGCGCATGGTAACAACGCCACGCCAGGATTAGTGAGCTGGCACTAATCAAGACCCTATGCCCCACCTTCACGCGGTGACCCTGGTAACAGACTTTAGTTCCGGTCGGGCTAAGGGGGCAGCGATCGAGAGAGAGCTACAGGTAATGGTAGTAGTACAAGCGCGGAAAGCAATGCAGGTCCAAAATCTACGAACAATGTATATCCTGGCCGATGTCCGATAAAATGTCCCCAAGTTGCAGAAGAGTAAGAAACAGCAGTGCACGAGTCGTCTGCGAACGAATGCTAAATCCCGTGGAGTAAATGACCGCACCAAAATTAAAGGGATGAGAGGTGCATACGTGGGCCCACATGGGGCGAAGCTTGGAGTCCTGCGCCCGAGTCGTGCTGTGTGTCAGAGCATTCTCGAGGCATGGAAATTGTGAATACCACGGTCGCACCACAATTATTAGCTTCCCGACCGATGGTAAAGGCGTACAAACAAACATGTAGGAAGGAGAGGTGCATCCATAGTAGAGACGTGGGCCCACATGGAGCGAAACTTGGAGCTCTGTGCCCGAGTTGAGCTGCTTGTCCGGGCAGTCTCGAGGCACGATACAAGTCTAGGCAAGTGTCTCTGAAAACGTTGTAACGTATCGTGTCGACACACGAGAAGATTACGGTAGACTCCGTATCAAAGGCGTAGCGAGATAAATTTACTAGTTAAGGTTGACCGAGCGCAAATCTAAAGTTGCGTTTTAGTGCCTAACAAAACTGCCCTCCGTGGGACAATCGTGCAAGGTACTGTTGCATTAACAACTAACATCCCAGGAAGAACTGAGGCGGGTGATACCTAATGGGACTACCCTCCTTGGGACAACCGGCAAGGTACTGTTGCAATTACAACTAACATCCCCGGAAGAACTGAAGTGGGTCACGTTGGTGAGCGCAAAATCTCAGTTTCGTTGCTAGTGCTGATTGAAACGATCCTCTATATTATTTGTTAGTGAGAGCAAAATCTCAGTTCCGTTGCTAGCGCTGATTGAAACGATCCTCTATATTATTTGTGTTTAGTTCCAGTCCGGGTTTTCCGGAACCAGGAAAATGCAGAGTAGAAACTGTCAATTGCCACGTGCCGACACGCGCCTCTAAAAGGCTGAGAATGTCCCTACTCCGGAATAAACTCAGAGTGATCAGTGAAGTAAGGATGACAATGCAAAGATCTGACAGGCTGTCCAGATCCGAACATTGACGAAGGACGACACTTAACACGGTGTGTTATACGAGTGAGACGCCGTCTCAGGACAAGCTTATGTGCCCCGTGAAATGTTCCTAAACCGGAACGACCTAACAGTGAGAAAGGGTATGCAGTGGAAACTCACTGTTTGGCGTAGATCACAAAGCCCACATATACGGCAAAAAGATGATCGAAAAGGCGTAGATCCGGGCCAAAATATACGACAGAATGGATCGTTCCCTAGGGCTAGCTACCCTAGTAAATAAATAGCTGGCTGAAACCGGGTGGGCGGGCCTAGTCACCATGGGCGCATAATCGCACAACGTAGAACAAGCGTTCTTGTCAAAGGATCATTTATACATCACAAGAAGAATGATAAAATTGGCCGTGAAGAACGAACGAGAGAAGAAGAAGTCTGCAGGCAAAAAGCAGTCAGAGACTCCATATTCGGCGCCATGACTATGCCAAAATCCGCAGCAGATGAACGAACGAACGAAAACAACAAAATCTAGTCTTATGCAGGAATTTGAGTTCTGCTTTAAAGGTGTGCGTCTATGCGCACTTTTGTCTCATTTTAAAACCCTGTCCATGCAGTGTCCAATGTTGTGTGTGTGCTAAAGGTCAGTAAAAAGTACAACTAAACCATCACGCTTCTATACTTCATGTGTCCAATTCTTTAGTAGCAGACGCTTTAATGAAATTCGTTGGATAGCATACGCCTGGGTTCTACATGGATCGTAATAATGGTGTGTGGTTGACACGGGCAAGTGCTGTCGGTCGCACTTACTCTGGCACCGAGTCCCAGAGAAAAATCAATCTGTTGTGTCACGAGCTCTACGGGGAAAAAAATACAAAAAAAGCCTAGCGGCAAAAATCGACATCTTCATCTCAACCGCAGATCTTGGCTGGCGCGCAAGGCCTCGGCTGTCGAATCAACTGTGACATCGCAACGGTAATAGAAATAACATCATTGGAGAATAGTCACCACAACAGTTGGTAGACAGAGAGGGATGTATGCAAACAGTTGGAAGAGAGAGAAGGAAGTATAAAACAGTTGGTAGATAGAAAGGGAGGTATACAAACAATTGGAAGAGAGAGAAGGAGGTATAAAACAGTTGGTAGACAGAGAAGGAGGTATAAAAACAGTTGGTAGACATAGGAGAAGTAGGTATAAAAACAGTTGATAGACAGAGATGGAGGTATAAGAAACAGTTGGTAGACAGAGATGGAGGTAAAAAACAGTTGATAGATAGAGAGAGATATAAAAACAGTTGGTAGACATATAGAGAGGTATAAAATCAATTGATGGACTGATATAGGTAGGAAAACAGAAGAGGGTTGGTGATGCAACAGTTAGTTTTCATAACAGAAAAGAGAGTGTTGATTTACAATTAATAGAGGGAGTAAGAAGGAAAGAAAGAAAGTAAGAGAGAGAGAGAGAGAGAGAGAGAGAAAAAGATTTCATGAGAACAGCAAGATGTTTCCAGAACGATGGGTTGAAGGTATGATGACAAGAGCAGAGAAGTATGATGACAACATCAGAGAGGTATGATGACAATATCAGAGAAGTATGATGACAACATCAGAGAGTTATGATGACAATATCAGAAAAGTATTATGACAAGAGCAGAGAAGTATGATGACAAAAGCAGAGAAGTATGATGACAACATCAGAGAGGTGTGATGACAACATCAGAGAAGTATGATGACAAAAGCAGAGAGGTGTGATGACAAAATCAGAGAAGTATGATGACAAGAGCAGAGAAGTATGATGACAACATCAGAGAGATATGATGACAAGAGCAAAGAAGTATGATGTCAACATCAAAGAGGTATGATAATATATGATCAAATCGTTATAATTCAGACAAACTGTATCTAAGACATGTGTGAGTGAGACGGTAGTCGAGGCCAAGATACTCGTATGATCTCCCTTCCCTCTGTTTGACTACTTGACCCAACTGAATTTAACTGTGGTTATGGATTTGTAGCAAATGAAGGTCACAAAATTGTGATCAGAAATGGCGAGTTAATAGTGTCTATTTCCTTATGGACTCACTCCTTAGTGCAGACACATTGGTTTTTTCTGGGAACTGTCCTCGGATGTTCTTCTTGTATGGCCACTATGTTGTGATGCTTCTTTAGAAGTTTCTGTTCTCGTTGTCTTCAACTATACCGTTGAGGTTTTTGTGAGCCCATATTGTTGCATTCTTTGGTGGTGTCTATCTATTTACCTTATAACCTTTCTCGTGCTCTCTGACCAGCTTTTTAAGATTGTTTAACTCCAAGTCTACGCTCAATAAAACTACATTCTAATAACCTTTCTCGTGCTCTCTGACCAACTTTTTAAGATTGTTTAACTTCAAGTCTACGCACAATAAAACTACACTCTTAATTGCTGGATTTTAGAATACAATTTTCAGTAGAGTGCCATACTACTATATTATATATGAGAATGTGCAGAATTGAAATATCTGTTCTCTAAATTACCATACTACTATATCTGTTCTCTAAATTTAACTCCTGTATTCTACCAAGAATTATTATATAAATAGTGTCAAATATGTGGATAATTTTGACTTTAATTAAACTATTTTGGCACACGGTGGGAACTTGTAGTAAAACTGGTACTACCTTAGTGGTTTATCAGGTGGCTTGTTGTATTCTAAGAATTAACCCTTTCATTCCATCATCTATTTTACATCCAGAAACGTTTGCTTTGCAATGTATACTAAATTAGCCTTGGCTTTGCGTCATCTTAAAAGTTACCATAAGCCAGTGTATAGGCACAGAAAGGTGAAACGGTTAAAGATCAACATGAGAGTCGATTGCAGTTCATTCTCATAAGATGATATCATTATTTGATTTTTCTGTTTCTTCGAATGTATTATGACAAGTGTAGATTTTGTTTATCATAAACAGATCAGCAGGAAACACTTCTGACAGTATTATCTTAAACAGGTCAGCAGGAAACACTTCTGACAGTATTATCTTAAACAGGTCAGCATGAAACACTTCTGACAGTATTGAAACTGTGCTAGCTCGCATAGTTCAAACATGTCAACAGACATGACTCTCTCTTTCTCTCTCTCTCTCTCTCTCTCTCTCTACCTCTCTCTCAAATAATTATAAAGAGAACAATTGAGTATAGTAAGAGAAGATGAAGATACAGACAACAAATAGGATGATAGCATCAATGATTGATCAGGCTAGGATCTCGCCCACACTTCCGTCTCTCGTTGAAGATGTATCATTAGAGAGGGGTGGCCTATGTAACGTGGAGTTTAGGTACTCGCCTCTCATGCTCTCGTTGAAGATGTATCATTAGAGAGGGTGCCTATGTAACGTAGAGTTTAGGTACTCGCCTCTCATGTCAAAGGTACACGTTCGCTCCTCGTGGACCCATCGGAAATTTTTCAGGGATCCCTGATTTTAATGTAGGTGAAATCGAGTTCCTAGTCCTATCGGAGGCGAAGGATAAAATGTAGGCCCGTGTTTGATTTGAGTCACGTAAAACAACCTTTGACAGTTACAAATCAATGAGTAGATTGCACAGTCGCTCTCCTGGTAAAATTCATAAAAAAAATATTAAATTACAACTCCCAACAAAATTCTCACCGTCTTCAAAAACACATTGGAGACCCTCACCATTTTTATACGATTGTATTCATACGAGACACTCACCATTTTTATACGATTGTATTCATACGAGACACTCACCATTTTTATACGATTGTATTCATACGAGACACTCACCATTTTTATACGATTGTATTCATACGAGACACTCATCATTTTTATACGATTGTATTCATACGAGACACTCACCATTTTTATACGATTGTATTCATGCGATGTCGTTGAGATCGTCATGTGTAAGAAATATAATAGCAAACTGGATGTGAACAACGAAGTGCAATGATGATGGTCCTGTCAATCAATCAATTAACCAAACCACTGTGCTATGACAGATTAATCCTTGACTGTGCCTGCAACCAACGGATAAATGTAGCGAATGGTACGTACGTTCTGAGTAGCTGACACACAGTATAATGCACACACCAATGTAGCGAATGGTACGTACGTTCTGAGTAGCTGACACACAGTATAATGCACACACCAATGTAGCGAATGGTACGTACGTTCTGAGTAGCTGACACACAGTATAATGTACACACCAATGTAGCGAATGGTACGTATGTTGTGAGTAGCTGACACACAGTATAATGCACACACCAATGTAGTGAATGGTATGTATGTTGTGAATAGCTGACACACAGTATAATGCACACACCAATGTAGCGAATGGTATGTATGTTGTGAGTAGCTGACACACAGTATAATGAACACACCAATGAGTTGTAAAGCCTATGTCCCCCTTTAATGAAATATGTTTCATTTGTTCTGGTTTATTTCAAGTTATAATGAATGTATACAGTAATTAAAACTTTTATACAGTACCAAGCCTATTTAACATCTACACAGAGAAAATCTACAGACAACTAGAGGGAACGCCAGGACTCAAGATCAATGGAAAAATAATAAACAACTTAAGATATGCATATGGCACAGTATTGGTAACAGCCCGAACAACAAATCACAAGGTGCAGATGGCATACCCAACGAAGCAATTAAAGCATGCAAAGAAATAGGTGTAAAATGGTTAAATAGAATATTCACAGCAGCTTGGACAGAAAGAAAAGTTCCTGATAACTGGCAAAAATCAGTAATAGTCCCATTATGGAAAAATAAAGGCAATAAAAGAGAATGCGAAACATACAGAGGCATTTCACTATTAAGCCACACTGGTAAAATATACGCAAAAATATTAGAACAGCGCATAAGACACATCGCTGACCCACAAATAAGCCCCTCACAGTTTGGATTTAGAAGAGGAGTGGGATGCACAGACACTCTATTCACTCTGAGACAACTGAGTGAAAAAGCAATAGAATATAATAAAGAGCTACACTTATTATTCATCGATCAAGAAAAGACATTTGACAGAATAGATAGAAGTATTCTATGGGAAACACTAGAAAACTATTGGATCAAGGGACAACTGCTAGACAATATAAGAGCAATATACACAAATAGCCCCAGTGTGGTAAGAACAACAGACGGAATGACAGACTCATTCGAAACAAAATCAGGAGTAAGACATGGTTGTGTGCTCTCACCTCTTCTCTTCAACATATATGTCGACAGAATAGTGAAAGAGGCACAGTGCGAAAAAGACCTTATTGACATAGACAATGATCACGACGACCAATTAAACAACCAAATCAACGAATTGCTTTTTGCGAACGACCAAAGTTTAATCTATGAAGATCAGCTACAACATCACATGAATTCACTGCTAATAGCATGTAGAAAGTACAACATGAAAATCAACAAAAAAAAGACCGAGACCATGAAAATCAGAAGAACACCAAGCCAAGCAAACATACAAATAGATAACACCAGAGTAAAGCAAGTTTCCGAATTCAAATATTTAGGCAGCATTTTCACAGAGGACGGAAAACTCGATAGAGAAATAGAGACAAGGTGTCAAAAGCAAATGCAGTGGCCTACCAGCTGGCACGATTACTACAACACCCAAAGATCAAGATGGAAGTGAAAAGACAGATGATAAAAGTATTTTCCTACCAACACTTTGTTACCAGTGCCAAACTTGGTCTCTTACAGCAACACATCACAGAAAACTCACCACGTGTGAAATGAAATGCCTGAGGAAGGTAGTGGGAGTCACCAGGAAAGACAGACTACGAAATGAGGACATCAGAAGCAGAGTGGGCATAACTTCATGCATCGAATACATCGAAAGACAACAAATGCAGTGGTTTGGACATTTAATGAGAATGAAATACAACCAACCACCAATAACAGCACACAATAAAAGAGATCGGGTACTAGAGCTAAGGAAGACCAAGAAAAAGATGAATAGACAATATCAAGACCACACTACATAAACACGGATACAACACAACAAGGGCGACTCATCTAGCTCTAGAACGCAAATTAAAGCTCCCATCCCTACGCTTAACGGCAAGAGTGGACAGCCAACTACATCTTCTACCTGGGAATAGACAATAGATAGACAGTATTGGTAGCAGAAAGTGAACAAGAATTACAAGAACTAGTGGACCAATTGGACAGAACTAGCAAGGAATATGGATTAGACATTAACATACAGAAAACAAAAACTAGGGTGATCAACAAGGAAATGAAGAAACCTAATATGAATATAAAAATACATGGAGAATTACTACATCAAGTAAAAAGTTTCTTATACAGGGTGTTCAAGATAATTGCAGCCCCATTGACAATTCGAAAGTTGCCAGATACAAATTGAGTTGTGTTTATTTACTATTTAAACCGGTTCTGACTAGCTCGTTCTACGTCACATTTGTTCATCGCCCCTTCCCGCACTACAATTACACACCGTCACACAACCTTGACCTATACTACGTCATAGCTGAACCTTTCATTTCCATACATATATGCCAGATTAGCTCCATTCACAGGCTGCTTTTAAGTTGAACACCCTATATCTTGGTCAGATGGTAACAGATGATGGCAGATGTGTAACAGAAATTAAAAAGAGAATAGGAATGGCCAAGGATAATTTCAATAGTATGAGAAAGTTACTGACATCCAAATAAATTACAAACAGGCTAAAAATGAGAATGATCAAATGCTATATTTATCCTGTATTAATGTATGGCTCGGAAACATGGACAATGAACAAGCAGTTAGAAGACAGAATTGATGCATTTGAGATGTGGGTATATAGAAGAATAGGCAGAGTTTCATGGACAGAAAAACAGACAAATAAACAAGTTTTAGGAAAACTAGGCATGAAGAAACAATTATTAAGAGAAATAAAATTCAGACAAGTAAAGTATTTTGGGCACATAAAAGACATGACACCATGATAAAATATTTACTAGAGGGGAAGTTGAGGGGGGAAGAGCAAGAGGAAGACCGAGAGATAAGTGGGAGGAAACTTTAAGAAATGGACAGGTTACAGCCTGGCAGTGTGCAACACAAATTCGAAAGACAGAGGATACTGGAGATTCATTGCGGCCAACCTTCGATGTGGAGAACCTGATGATAATGAGGATACAGTAATAACACGAAATATTTAATTAGGAAAGCTTTCTGGTCTGGGTAAGCAATGTTCAACCATTGAGAATTGTACCAGCAATTGAAAATTGAAACTGACCTGTTACCTTTGCACACCGTTGAGTGTGAAATTCCTGTCACTTCACATTTCTAACCCCAAGTATGCAGGTAGACTAATTTATTTTCCTCACTTCTGGAAAGTCTGGTGCGGGAAATGAGCCCCCATTCTTTTGTGTCCGACTCAATGATCGAAAGTTCAACGTAATTTGATTAATCCGTCCTAGGCATCAGAAATTGGTAATTTAAAAAAAATGTATTATAAAGACTGACATGAATGCTCACTCGTATGAAAAAATGTATTATAAAGACTGATATGAATGCTCACTCGTATGAAAAAATGTATTATAAAGACTGACATGAATGCTCACTCGTATGAAAAAATGTATTATAAAGACTGACATGAATGCTCACTCGTATGAAAAAATGTATTATAAAGACTGACATGAATGCTCACTCGTATGAAAAAATGTATTATAAAGACTGACATGAATGCTCACTCGTATGAAAAAATGTATTATAAAGACTGACATGAATGCTCACTCGTATGAAAAAATGTATTATAAAGACTGACATGAATGCTCACTCGTATGAAAAAAATGTATTATAAAGACTGACATGAATGCTCACTCGTATGAAAAAAATGTATTATAAAGACTGACATGAATGCTCACTCGTATGAAAAAATGTATTATAAAGACTGACATGAATGCTCACTCGTATGAAAAAAATGTATTATAAAGACTGACATGAATGCTCACTCGTATGAAAAAATGTATTATAAAGACTGACATGAATGCTCACTCGTATGTTGCCGAGGCCCGCAAAGGAAGTAAAGAATTGTAACACTGCGCCAGTCTAATACCTACCAGCCAGGCATGTCGTAAGAGGCGACAAGAGGGTTGGTGGTGGGGTTGGCTACCTCACCCCGTGGAAAAATGACGCCAACAAATCTTCAACAAACATGGATAGCATAACAATACGAAATAACCTACAACCATCCGAACCAGGGGAAGGTTCCTCCAATGGGGAAAGGGGGCAAATGACGCATCGCCGGAAAGCCGAAAGGATCCGGTGATGCCGACTACCTTCTTTCCTGTCGGAAAACGGCCAGAATTGGTTGCTGGAACGTGAGAACGTTGCTTGAGCAGGGCAAAACAGCCCAACTCACAACAGAGATGAATAACTACAGGATAGACATTCTGGGAATCTCTGAAACAAGATGGAAAGGGATAGACAAATTAAACTACACACAAGCAAAATGCTGTTGTTCTCAGGGCAAAAAGAAGAAAGCACACACCATAGTAAAGGAGTTGCCCTCATGTTGTCCAAAGAAGCACAAAAATCACTAATAGAGTGAGAAACAATCGGGCCTAGAATAATAACAGCAACATTCAGAACTAACAAAAAGAAAATTAACCTAAAGGTCATCCAGTGCTACGGACCAACCAATGACAGAGAACAAGCAGCTAAAGTGTTATACCAAAGTACAAAGTATTATGGACAGGAAGAAGAAAAAAATCAATTACAATTTTGATGAGGGACTTAAATGCAAAGATAGGAGAAGATAATAGCAGTTTCGAAGAGACCATGGGAAACCATTGGCTGGGTATAATGAATGAGAATGGGAAAATGTTCGCAAATTTTTGTGCCTCAAACCAGCTAATCATATGGGGCAGCATATTTCAGCATATGAGAATACACAAGGCCACATGGATATCACCAGACCACAAAACAGCTAAACAGATAGACCACATATGTATTGATAAGAAATTTAGAACATCCTTACAAGAAGTGTGCAAAGGAGCAGACGTGGCATCAGATCACCAGCTCCTGCTAAGTAAAATCAGGATGAAACTTGAAAGATATTCAACAAACCAAAATTATAGAAATTATAAAACTGAACTATTTGTTCCTTTCTATAATAATATTATAACTTAACACACATGGTCATCATGTTTATAAATCGCCGAATATATCTATCAATGATTTCACGATCCGGTACGTGACTGTCCGTTCACGTGATCACAGTAGTTGAACATATTTGATGTTATGAAGTTAATACTAATACAACGTATTTTAATAGTAGCTTACTCTAGTATCAAATAAAAAAAAAAAATTACATCTCACTCTCGGGAAATGTTTTGTTTCTTTGTTGTTTTTATTTTTAAAACACATTGATTGATTTTTTTTCCCGATCCAGAAGCACTTGAGCTTTCAGCCCTTCGGCTCGGTGCCATGGACATCGTAACCCTTCGGTTCGGTGCCACGAACACCGTGAATCTGGATGAACCTGTGGCTTTTCTGCCAGTCCGCGGAATTGAACCCGTACACACAGAGGACTAGTCAGCCGCAGTCCAACGCGCTACGAACACGCTGGGCAGGCGGGCGAAAACACATTGATACGTTAATAATCTGAATAAATAAAATTTGTCAATTGTTATTTGTCCACTTTCAAGGGAATTCTATTGTATCAGATTTCACTAAAAATTGAAATGAGTGACAATTTAATCTTATGTAGTCAACTGACAGTTTTCTCACCAAGCATGGATAGAAAACGTCTGCTAGATCTGGTAGCAGATGTACCAACTATAATATGTGCATCTGGGTGAATGCCAATTTTGATGTCATACGAGTGACAGAGGATGGGACATTCATCCAGTGCGAAGAACGGGTACATCTGCTCGGAAGATCAGCGGAAAAGTATAACAAATGTAACTTTAAAAGTATTGAAATATTACAACTAGATTTCAACTAAATTCCCATGCGAAGAACGGGAAGAACTGCTAGTATATAGTTATATCTATGTGCTCTTATTCTCTTGGTGGTCGAATCATTGTCAAGGGATACGAGGTTTGAGCAATAACACTTAAGTGGTCTTCTGTTCCTAAGAAAGTTGTTATTGATAACTTGATAACCGAAGAGCGTGATGGCAGATGGAATCGAATAACACTCAAGTGGTCTTCTGTTCCTAAGAAACTTGTTATTGATAACTTGATAACCGAAAAGCGCGATGACAGATGGAATCGTAATTCCGTTTTCTCGATGCCCTACTTTTGATTTTCAGATCCTGAACTGACCCTAATCTGTCAAATATCTATTAGCTGGCTACCTGCATGATGGCTAGAGCTCAGGTGTTAAACGATGAACACATGTAGAGTTGTATGTATTTATCTTATTTGTAACACTTTGTTTAAAACGTTTGACAAAAATGAAGCTATTTTTAGAAGAAATGAAATCTGAAATGTGTTTTTCTTCAAATCTATTCCGTTGCAACAGCTAAAGTGGGACTTTTTTTTCCCAACCGCAACGATTCAGCTTAACAAAACTTCAGTTGGATACTAGACGAGCAAACTAAAACTGCAACGATTCAGCTTAACAAAACCTCAGTTGGATACTAGAGAAGCAAACCAACTGCAACGATTAAACAACAAAACCTCAGTTGGATACTAGAGGAGCAAACTAAAACTGCAACGATTCAGCTTAACAAAACCTCAGTTGGATACTAGAGAAGCAAACCAACTGCAACGATTCAGCTTAACAAAACTTCAGTTGGATACTAGAGAAGCAAACTAACTGCAACGATTCAGCTTGACAAAACCTCAGTTGGATACTAGAGAAGCAAACCAACTGCAACGATTCACTAACAAAACTTCAGTTGGATACTAGAGAAGCAAACCAACTGCAACGATTCACAACAAAACCTCAGTTGGATACTAGAGGAGCATTCAATAAATAAATCTTGTACCGTCTCCGCATCCAAAGTTAACTATTGGCTCTCCAACAAGTTCTGTCTTTTGCCTAGGTGGTACATTTTGCCAGACTTTTGCCAACCCACTTCCTGATGTTTCCCTCTCGTGTCTCTGTCTTCCACTTACTGTCCTTCCTTCCATCTTTTCTTCCAAGATGATTTTTAACAGGGTGTTCTTCTTCTTTTGTTTCCACACTGCTACCGACTTGTTGCCCAGTGTCGTGGTTTTCTGTTTTTATCTTGTGCTGTTCTGGTGGCTTGGTTGATTGTTATTTTTGCTCTTTCACAGGATTCTGCTATGCCATATAACCATCATTTTCGTAGTCTTCCTCTCGCCTTCTTTCTTGATGTTCTGTTGTAGAAGACTGTATACTGTACTGTGGACTTTGGATGCATTCTTCTTAAGCGGCCAAACTACTTCATTCTTTGTTTCTCAATGTAATTCAAGCAAGGTTCTGTGTTGTTGTCTTTTAATGTGGCCAACATATCTTATTTGTCTAATTCCTATCTTCTTGAACAATTCTCTTTTTGACTTTCAGTTGTTGAAGTGCCTACTTACTTAACAGTTTTTTGTAATAAAATGAACTAGTAGTCAATATATTTGTGTATACTTACTGTGGGAGTCTGAAGCCATTGTGGACCAAACGCTGCAGTACGTGGCTTTGACTTGGACGCCTTTTTACCAAGAACCACACTAAAGAGTGTTTTTAAATTCTAAAACAAATGACTGGTAAAAACATAGCTTTTAAAACATGGTTTTACCCTGGTCCACTGGGAATTAAGCGGTGGTGAACTCGATCACAGCCCAAGCGTACCTGGTTCAATCTCCGCGGTAGGCAATTTGGAAGCAAATTCGTTTCCGTTGGATTTTTACGAAAGGTAAAAATAGACCTCACCGTTCAGAAAGCAATGGCAAACTACTGAACGTATACGTGGTGCCTATAAAATCATCGATTCGTTTACTGTGGTTGATGGTTACGTCCTGTAAAGGATATGCTACGATTTTCATTTTCATACTTACTTACTGACTTATTCCTCTCCGCTCCTCGTGGAGCATAGGGCCTCGATGATTGTTCGCAACTTTTCTCGGTCTCTGGCTGTTTTTCTTGATGGTCTCACAGGATAGTCGAGCACTCTTCAATTCCTCAAGAAGACTTCGTCTCCAGGTCTGTTTATGGTCTCACAGGATAGTCGAGCACTCTTCAATTCCTCAAAAGACTTCATCTCAGGTCTGTTTAGTGCTTTCTCTTTTTCGTTTTCATTGTGAGTTCCACTTAAGTGCTTGTCTAGTGACACTCGACTGTGTCTTTCGTAGTGTATGCCCGACCCATCGCCATTTTCTCCTCTTAATCTGGGTCATCATGAGTTGCTGTCCAGTTCTTATCCACAAGTCTGTGTTTATATTTGTATATGCATCTAATTCATTTCTTTTACATCTCGAATCTCTCTGGTTTCTTCTATCTACCTCTCACCCTCTCACCTTCTTGACTGTCACGCAATCTCTGTGATATATAACATTTAGCAGAGTACAATGTGCACCCGTGTGTTGTCTCCTTCGCATTTATCATGGCATACTTCAATTAACTAAAGTTATCAATACACCATTTGATATGCTATTTGTGCAGAAATGTTTGCAATGCACAGAAAACATATGTGTATGTGATAGGAAAATAGCATGGGGTAACATCAGTAGGAGCGTCTGTAACTTAAGCGCTAGTGAACACGTTCACAACCTAAGCATGGGGTAACATCAGCAGGGATGTCTGTAACTTAAGCGCTAGTGAACTCGTTCACAACCTAAGCATGGGGTAACATCAGCAGGGATGTCTGTAACTTAAGCGCTAGTGAACTCGTTCACAACCTAAGCATGGGGTAACATCAGCAGGGATGTCTGTAACTTAAGCGCTAGTGAACACGTTCACAACCTAAGCATGGGGTAACATCAGTAGGAGCGTCTGTAACTTAAGCGCTAGTGAACACGTTCACAACCTAAGCATGGGGTAACATCAGCAGGGATGTCTGTAACTTAAGCGCTAGTGAACTCGTTCACAACCTAAGCATGGGGTAACATCAGCAGGGATGTCTGTAACTTAAGCGCTAGTGAACTCGATCACAACCTAAGCATGGGGTAACATCAGCAGGGATGTCTGTAACTAGCTAGTGAACTCGTTCACAACCTAGCATGGGTAACATCAGCAGGGATGTCTGAACAAGCGCTAGTGAACCGTTCACAACCTAAGCATGGGTAACATCAGCAGGGATGTCTGTAACTTAAGCGCTAGTGAACACGTTCACAACCTAAGCATGGGGTAACATCAGGGATGTCTGTAACGAAGCGCTAGTGAACTCGTTCACAACCTAAGCATGGGTAAATCAGCAGGATGTCTAGGAATTAAGCGCTAGTGAATACTATCAACTAAGCATGGTAACATCAGCAGGATCTGTAACAAGCGCTAGTGAACACGTTCACAACCTAGCATGGTAACATCAGCAGGAGTCTGCTACATAGCGCTAGTGAAACTGTTCTACAACCTAAGCATGAGTAACATCAGCAGGGATGTCTGTAACTATGCGCTAGTGAACCTTCACAACCTAAGAGAGGTAACATCAGAGGATGTCTGTACAAGCGCTAGTGAACTCGTTACAACCTAAGCATGAAAGTAACATCAGCAGGGATGTCTGTACAAGCGCTAGTGAACACGTTCACTAGCCTAAGCAGTGGAGTAACATCAGAGGAGTACTTAAGCGCTAGTGAACAGTTCCAACCTAGCATGGAGTAACATCAGCAGGGAGTCTGAACTAGGTAGAAAAGTTAACCTAGAGATGGAAGATAACTTATAAGAAGAGATATCTGTAGAAAGCTACTAGTGAAACAGATCATAACGCTAGAGACAGAGACTATACTAGTGAGGATAGTATGTAAAGTAGTGAACATCATTAGCAAAGCATAACTGTAGGAGAGAAGACATACAGTGATGCTAAGAAGCTATGAACTGTTCGAAGACTAAAGCATGTAGGGTAACATGTAGAGCAGGGATGATATGAATAACTGTATGAAAGATAGAACTAGTATGATGAAAAAGTCATAACTAGTATGATGAAGAAGTATAACTAGTATGATGAAAAAATATGAACTAGTATATAGAAAGAATGAACTCAGTTATAAAAAGACATAATAGATGATAAAAGAGATATCATGAAATAACTATATGTGAGACACAGTATGATAAACTAATAGTATGATAGAAGAAGATAACTGATGTGAGAAGATATACTAGTATGATAAAAGAAGATATAACTAGTAGAACGAGTTTTAAAGAGAACTAGTAGATGAAGTAAAGAGTAAAGAATACTAGTAGATAGAAAGAGATATGAACTAGTATGATGAATAAAGATATACAACATAGCTATGATAGAAAGTAGTAGAATATAACTAGTATGATGAAAGAAGTTAACTAGTAGATAGAAAGAAGATATAACTAGTATGATGAAAGAAGATATAACTAGTATGATAGAAAGAAGATATAACTAGTATGATAGAAAGAAGATATAAACTAGTATGATAGAAGAAGATATAACTAGTATGATAGAAAGAAGATATAACTAGTATGATGAAGAAGATATAAACTAGTATGATGAAGAAGATAAACTAGTATGATAGAAAGAAGATATAACTAGTATGATAGAAGAAGATATGAACTAGTATGATAGAAGAAAGATATAAACTAGTATGATAGACAGAAGATATGAACTTTTAAAGAAGATAAACTAGATGATAAAAGAAGATATGAACTAGTATGTAGAAAGAAGATATAAACTAGTATGATGAAAGAATATAACTAGTATGTAGAAAGAAGATATAAAGTCTAGTATATAGAAAGAAGATATAAACTAGTATGATGAAAGAAGATATAAACTAGTATGATAGAAAGAAGATATAAACTAGTATGATAGAAAGAAAATATAAACTAGTATGATAGAAAGAAGATATAAACTAGTATAATAGAAGAAGAATAAACTAGTATGATAGAGAAGAAACTAGAACGATAGCTATTGATAGTAGAAGATAGTAAGAATACTGTATGATAGAAAGAAGTATAAACAGTATGATAGAAAAGAAGATATGAACTAGTATGATGAAAGAAGATATAAACTATATGATAGAAAGAAATATAACTAGTATGATAGAGAGTACGTAGTAAAGCATACTATATGAAGTAGAAACAGAGACTAGTAGAACTAGATGATAGAAAGAAGATATAACTAGTATGTAGAAAGATATATATAATGAAAAAATAACTAGTATGATAGAAGAAGATATAAACTAGTATGATAGAAAGAAGATATGAACTAGTATGATTGAAAGAAGATATAAACTAGTATGATAGAAAGAAGATATGAACTAGTATGATAGAAAGAAGATATAAACTAGTATGATAGAAAGAAGATATAACCTAGTATGATAGAAAGAAGATATAAACTAGTATGATAGAAAGAAGATATAAACAGTATATAGAAAGAAGATATAAACTAGTATGATAGAAAGAAGATATGAAATAGTATGATAGAAAGAAGATATGAACTAGTATGATAGAAAGAAGATATAAACTAGTATGATAGAAAGAAGATATGAAATAGTATGATAGAAAGAAGATATAAACTAGTATGATAGAAAGAAGATATAAACTAGTATGATAGAAAGAAGATATAACTAGTATGATAGAAGAAGATATAACTAGTATGATAGAAAGAAGATATAAACTAGTATGATAGAAAGAAGATATAACCTAGTATGATAGAAAGAAGATATAAACTAGTATGATAGAAAGAAGATATAAACTAGTATGATAGAAAGAAGATATAAACTAGTATGATGGAAAGAAGATATAACAGTATGATAGAAAGAAGATATGAACTAGTATGATAGAAAGAAGATATAAACTAGTATGATAGAAAGAATAGTATGAAGAAAAGATATGAACTAGTATGAAGAAAGAAGATATAAACTAGTATGATAGAAAGAAGATATAAACTAGTATGATAGAAAGAAGATATAAACTAGTATGATAGAAAGAAGATATAAACTAGTATGATAGAAAGAAGATATAACCTAGTATGATAGAAAGAAGATATAAACTAGTATGATAGAAAGAAGATATAAACTAGTATGATAGAAAGAAGATATAAACTAGTATGATAGAAAGAAGATATAAACTAGTATGATAGAAAGAAGATATAAACTAGTATGATAGAAAGAAGATATAAACTAGTATGATAGAAAGAAGATATAAACTAGTATGATAGAAAGAAGATATAAACTAGTATGATAGAAAGAAGATATAACTAGTATGATAGAAAATATAACTAGTAATGAAAAGTATAATGTATATGAATAAGCTAGTATGATAGAAAGAAGATATAAACTAGTATGATAGAAAGAAGATATAAACTAGTATGATAAGAAGAAGAAGATATGAAACTAATATGATAGAAAGAAGATATGAAACTAGTATGATAGAAGAAGATATAAACTAGTATGATAGAAAGAAGATATAAACTAGTATGATGAAGAAGAATGAACTAGTATGTAAGAAGTTAAACTAGTATGATAGAAAGAAGATATGAACTAGTATGATAGAAAGAAGATATAACAGTATGATAGAAAGAAGATATAACTAGTATGATAGAAAGAAGATATGAACTAGTATGATAGAAAGAAGATATAAACTAGTATGATAGAAAGAAGATATAAACTAGTATGATAGAAAGAAGATATAAACTAGTATGATAGAAAGAAGATATAAACTAGTATGATAGAAAGAAGATATAAACTAGTATGATAGAAAGAAGATATGAACTAGTATGATAGAAAGAAGATATAAACTAGTATGATAGAAAGAAGATATGAACTAGTATGATAGAAAGAAGATATAAACTAGTATGATAGAAAGAAGATATGAACTAGTATGATAGAAAGAAGATATAAACTAGTATGATAGAAGAAGATATAGAACTAGTATGATAGAAAGAAGATATAAACTAGTATGATAGAAAGAAGATATAACTAGTATGATAGAAGAAGATATAAACTAGTATGATAGAGAAAGAAGATGAGTAAACTAGTATGATGAAAAAGATATAAAGTATGAAAGAAGATATAACTAGTATGATAGAAAGAAGATATAAACTAGTATGATAGAAAGAAGATATAACCTAGTATGATAGAAAGAAGATATAAACTAGTATGATAGAAAGAAGATATGAACTAGTATGATAGAAAGAAGATATAAACTAGTATGATAGAAGAAGATATGAACTAGTATGATAGAAAGAAGATATAAACTAGTATGATAGAAAGAAGATATAAAGTATATGAAGAATAAACTAGTATGATAGAAAGAAGATATAACTAGTATGATAGAAAGAAGATATAAACTAGTATGATAGAAAGAAGATATAAACTAGTATGATAGAAAGAAGATATAAACTAGTATGATAGAAAGAAGATATAAACTAGTATGATAGAAAGAAGATATAAACTAGTATGATAGAAAGAAGATATAACCTAGTATGATAGAAAGAAGATATAACTAGTATGATAGAAAGAAGATATAAACTAGTATGATAGAAAGAAGATAAGAACTAAGTATGATAGAAAGAAGATATAAACTAGTATGATAGAAAGAAGATATAAACTAGTATGATGGAAAGAAGATATAAACTAGTATGATAGAAAGAAGATATAACCTAGTATGATAGAAAGAAGATATAAACTAGTATGATAGAAAGAAGATATAAACTAGTATGATAGAAAGAAGATATAACCTAGTATGATAGAAAGAAGATATAAACTAGTATGATAGAAAGAAGATATGAACTAGTATGATAGAAAGAAGATATGAACTAGTATGATAGAAAGAAGATATAAACTAGTATGATAGAAGAAGATATAAACTAGTATGATAGAAAGAAGATATAAACTAGTATGATAGAAAGAAGATATAAACTAGTATGATAGAAAGAAGATATAAACTAGTATGATAGAAAGAAGATATAAACTAGTATGATAGAAAGAAGATATAAACTAGTATGATAGAAAGAAGATATAAACTAGTATGATAGAAAGAAGATAAACAGTAGATAGAAACAAGATAAAACTAGATGATAGAAAGAAGATATAAACTAGTATGATAGAAAGAAGATATGAACTAGTATGATAGAAAGAAGATATAAACTAGTATGATAGAAAGAAGATATAAACTAGTATGATAGAAAGAAGATATGAAACTAGTATGAGTAGAAAGAAGATATAAACTAGTATGATAGAAAGAAGATATAGATAAGTATGATAAGAAAGAAGATATAAACTAGTATGTGAAAGAAGATATAACTAGTATGATAGAAAGAAGATATGAACTAGTATGATAGAAAGAAGATATAAACTAGTATGATAGAAAGAAGATATAAACTAGAGTATGATAAAGAAAGAAGATATGAGAACTAGTATGATAGAAAGAGAGATATGAAGACTAGTATGATAGAAGAAAATGACTAGTATATGAAAAATATGAACTATATGATGAAAGAAGATATAAACTAGTATGATAGAAAGAAGATATGAACTAGTATGATAGAAAGAAGATATAAACTAGTATGATAGAAAGAAGATATAAACATATAGTGATAATAGAAGAAGATAAACTAGTATGATAGAAAGAAGATATAACTAGTATGATAGAAAGAAGATATAAACTAGTATGATGGAAAGAAGATATAAACTAGTATGATAAAGAAGAATAACTAGTATGATGAAAGAAGATATAAACTAGTATGATAGAAAGAAGATATAAACTAGTATGATAGAAGAGAATGACTTATGAAGAGCTTAAGTATGATAGAAAGAAGATATAAACTAGTATGATAGAAAGAAAGATGATAAAAGTAGTATGATAGAAAGAAGATATAAACTAGTATGATAGAAAGAAGATATAAACTAGTATGATAGAAAGAAGATATAAACTAGTATGATAGAGAAGAATGATATGAACTAGTATGATAGAAAGAAGATATAAACTAGTATGATAGAAGAAATATAATAAGATAAAAAAGATATAACTAGTATGATAGAAAGAAGATATAAACTAGTATGATAGAAAGAAGATATGAACTAGTATGATAGAAAGAAGATATAAACTAGTATGATGAAAAGATATGAACTAGTATGTAGAAAGAAGATATAAACTAGTATGATAGAAAGAAGATATAAACTAGTATGATAGAAAGAAGATATAAACTAGTATGATAGAAAGAAGATATAAACTAGTATGATAGAAAGAAGTAGTAAACTAGTATGATAGAAAGAAGATTAAACTAGTATGATAGAAAGAAGATATAAACTAGTATGATAGAAAGAAGATATAAACTAGTATGATAGAAAGAAGATATAACTAGTATGATGAAAGAAGATATAAACTAGTATGATAGAAAGAAGATATAAACTAGTATGATAGAAAGAAGATATAAACTAGTATGATAGAAAGAAGATATAAACTAGTATGATAGAAAGAAGATATAACCTAGTATGATAGAAAGAAGATATAAACTAGTATGATAGAAAGAAGATATAAACTAGTATGATAGAAAGAAGATATAACCTAGTATGATAGAAAGAAGATATAAACTAGTATGATAGAAAGAAGATATAAACTAGTATGATAGAAAGAAGATATAACCTAGTATGATAGAAAGAAGATATGAACTAGTATGATAGAAAGAAGATATAAACTAGTATGATAGAAAGAAGATATAACCTAGTATGATAGAAAGAAGATATAAACTAGTATGATAGAAAGAAGATATAAACTATTATGATAGAAAGAAGATATGAAACTAATATGATAGAAAAAATAATAGTATGATGAAAGAAGATATAATAGATGATAGAAAGAAGATATAAACTAGTATATAGAAAGAAGATATAAACTAGTATGATAGAAAGAAGATATGAACTAGTATGATAGAAAGAAGATATAAACTGTATGATGAAAGAAGAATGAACTAGTATGATAGAAAGAAGATATAAACTAGTATGATAGAAAGAAGATATGAACTAGTATGATAGAAAGAAGATATAAACTAGTATGATGAAAGAAGATTATAGAACTAGTATATGATAGAAAGAAGATATAAACTAGTATGATAGAAAGAAGATATAAACTAGTATGATAGAAAGAAGATATAAACTAGTATGATAGAAAGAAGATATGAACTAGTATGATAGAAAGAAGATATAAACTAGTATGATAGAAAGAAGATATAAACTAGTATGATAGAAAGAAGATATAAACTAGTATGATAGAAAGAAGATATGAAATAGTATGATAGAAAGAAGATATAAACTAGTATGATAGAAGAAGATATATAACTAGTATGATAGAAAGAAGATATAAACTAGTATGATAGAAAGAAGATATGAACTAGTATGATAGAAAGAAGATATAAACTAGTATGATAGAAAGAAATATAAATAGTATGATAGAAAGAAGATATAAACTAGTATGATAGAAAGAAGATATAAACTAGTATGATAGAAAGAAGATATAAACTATATGATGAAAGAAGATAGAACTAGTATGATGAAAGAAGATATAAACTAGTATGATGAAAGAAGATATAAACTAGTATGATAGAAAGAAGATATAAACTAGTATGATAGAAAGAAGATATAAACTAGTATGATAGAAAGAAGATATAAACTAGTATGATAGAAAGAAGATATAACTAGTATGATGAAAGAAGATATAAACTAGTATGATAGAAAGAAGATATAAACTAGTATGATAGAAAGAAGATATAAACTAGTATGATAGAAAGAAGATATGAACTAGTATGATAGAAAGAAGATATAAACTAGTATGATAGAAAGAAGATATAAACTAGTATGATAGAAAGAAGATATAAACTAGTATGATAGAAAGAAGATATAAACTAGTATGATAGAAAGAAGATATAACTAGTATGATGAAAGAAGATATAAACTAGTATGATAGAAAGAAGATATGAACTAGTATGATAGAAAGAAGATATAAACTAGTATGATAGAAAGAAGATATGAAATAGTATGATAGAAAGAAGATATAAACTAGTATGATAGAAAGAAGATATAAACTAGTATGATAGAAAGAAGATATAAACTAGTATGATAGAAAGAAGATATAAACTAGTATGATAGAAAAAGATATAACTAGTATGATGAAAGAAGATATAACTAGTATGATAGAAAGAAGATATAACTAGTATGATAGAAAGAAGATATAAACTAGTATGATAGAAAGAAGATATAAACTAGTATGATAGAAAGAAGATATAAACTAGTATGATAGAAAGAAGATATAAACTAGTATGATAGAAAGAAGATATGAACTAGTATGATAGAAAGAAGATATAAACTAGTATGATAGAAGAAGATATAACTAGTATGATGAAAGAAGATATGAACTAGTATGATAGAAAGAAGATATAAACTAGTATGATAGAAAGAAGATATGAACTAGTATGATAGAAAGAAGATATAAACTAGTATGATAGAAGAAGATATAACTAGTATGATAGAAAGAAGATATAAACTAGTATGATAGAAAGAAGATACTGTAAACAGGTATGATAGAAAGAAGATATAAACTAGTATGATAGAAAGAAGATATAAACTAGTATGATAGAAAGAAGATATAAACTAGTATGATAGAAAGAAGATATAAACTAGTATGATAGAAAGAAGATATAAACTAGTATGATAGAAAGAAGATATAAACTAGTATGATAGAAAGAAGATATAAACTAGTATGATAGAAAGAAGATATAAACTAGTATGATAGAAAGAAGATATAAACTAGTATGATAGAAAGAAGATATGAAATAGTATGATAGAAAGAAGATATAGAACTAGTATGATGAAAGAAGATATAGAACTAGTATGATAGAAAGAAGATATAAACTAGTATGATAGAAAGAAGATATGAACTAGTATGATAGAAAAGAATAAATATAGAAAGAGTATGAAAGTAGAAAGAAGATATAAACTAGTATGATAGAAAGAAGATATAAACTAGTATGATAGAAAGAAGATATAAACTAGTATGATAGAAAGAAGATATAAACTAGTATGATAGAAAGAAGATATGAACTAGTATGATAGAAAGAAGATATAAACTAGTATGATAGAAAGAAGATATAAACTAGTATGATAGAAAGAAGATATGAAATAGTATGATAGAAAGAAGATATAAACTAGTATGATAGAAAGAAGATATGAACTAGTATGATAGAAAGAAGATATAAACTAGTATGATAGAAAGAAGATATAAACTAGTATGATAGAAAGAAGATATAAACTAGTATGATAGAAAGAAGATATAACCTAGTATGATAGAAAGAAGATATAAACTAGTATGATAGAAAGAAGATATAAACTAGTATGATAGAAAGAAGATATAAACTAGTATGATAGAAAGAAGATATAAACTAGTATGATAGAAAGAAGATGATAGAACTAGTATGATGAGAAAGAAGATAGTAAACTAGTATGATAGAAAGAAGATATAAACTAGTATGATGGAAAGAAGATATAAACTAGTATGATAGAAAGAAGATATAAACTAGTATGATAGAAAGAAGATATAAACTAGTATGATAGAAAGAAGATATGAACTAGTATGATAGAAAGAAGATGATATAACTAGTATGATAGAAAGAAGATATAACTAGTATGATAGAAAGAAGATATAAACTAGTATGATAGAAAGAAGATATAAACTAGTATGATAGAAAGAAGATATAAACTAGTATGATAGAAAGAAGATATAAACTAGTATGATAGAAAGAAGATATAAACTAGTATGATAGAAGAAGATATAACTAGTATGATAGAAGAAGATATAAACTAGTATGATAGAAAGAAGATATAAACTAGTATGATAGAAAGAAGATATGAACTAGTATGATGAAGAAGATATAAACTAGTATGATAGAAAGAAGATATAAACTAGTATGATAGAAAGAAGATATAAACTAGTATGATGGAAAGAAGATATAAACTAGTATGATAGAAAGAAGATATAAACTAGTATGATAGAAAGAAGATATAAACTAGTATGATAGAAAGAAGATATAAACTAGTATGATGGAAAGAAGATATGAACTAGTATGATAGAAAGAAGATATAAACTAGTATGATAGAAGAAGATATGAACAGTATGATGAAAGAAGATAACTAGTATGATAGAAAGAAGATATAAACTAGTATGATAGAAAGAAGATATAAACTAGTATGATAGAAAGAAGATATAAAAAGTAATGATAGAAAGAAGATATAAACTAGTATGATAGAAAGAAGATATAAACTAGTATGATAGAAAGAAGATATGAACTAGTATGATAGAAAGAAGATATGAACTAGTATGATAGAAAGAAGATATAAACTAGTATGATAGAAAGAAGATATAAACTAGTATGATAGAAAGAAGATATAAACTAGTATGATAGAAAGAAGATATAAACTAGTATGATAGAAAGAAGATATGAACTAGTATGATGAAGAAGAAATAGAGAAGAAGTATGAACTAGTATGATAGAAAGAAGATATAAACTAGTATGATAGAAAGAAGATATAACTAGTATGATAGAGAAGAAGAGTAAAACTAGTATGATAGAAAGAAGATATAAACTAGTATGATAGAAAGAAGATATAAACTAGTATGATAGAAAGAAGATATAAACTAGTATGATAGAAAGAAGATATAAACTAGTATGATAGAAAGAAGATATAAACTAGTATGATAGAAAGAAGATATAAACTAGTATGATAGAAAGAAGATATAAACTAGTATGATAGAAAGAAGATATAAACTAGTATGATAGAAAGAAGATATAAACTAGTATGATAGAAGAAGATATAAACTAGTATGATAGAAAGAAGATATGAACTAGTATGATAGAAAGAGAAAAAGATAGAATATATGATAAAAGAAGAAGAACTAGTATGATGAAAGAAAAGATTATGAAAAAGTATAACTAGTATGATAGAAAGAAGATATAAACTAGTATGATAGAAGAAGATATGAAACTAGTATGATAGAAAGAAGATATAAACTAGTATGATAGAAAGAAGATATGAACTAGTATGATAGAAAGAAGATAAATAGTATGAGTAGAAAGAGTAAACTAGTATGATGAAAGAAGATGAACTAGTATGATAGAAGAAATATAACTAGTATGATGAAAGAAGATATAAACTAGTATGATAGAAGAAGATATAAACTAGTATGATGAAAGAAGATATAAACTAGTATGATAGAAAGAAGATATAAACTAGTATGATAGAAAGAAGATATAAACTAGTATGATGAAAGAAGAAGAATAAACTAGTATGATAGAAAGAAGATATAAACTAGTAGATAGAAAGAAGATATAACTAGTATGATGAAAGAAGATATAAACTAGTATGATAGAAGAAGATATAAACTAGTATGATAGAAAGAAGATATAACCTAGTATGATAGAAAGAAGATATAAACTAGATTGATAGAAAGAAGATATGAACTAGTATGATAGAAAGAAGATATAAACTAGTATATAGAAGAGATACGTGAAAGAAGAATGAACTAGTATGATAGAAGAAGATATAAACTAGTATGATAGAAAAGAAGATAGTAGATAGTATGATGAGAAAAGAAGATATAAACTAGTATGATAGAAAGAAGATATAAACTAGTATGATAGAAAGAAGATATAAACTAGTATGATAGAAAGAAGATATAAACTAGTATGATAGAAAGAAGATATAAACTAGTATGATAGAAAAATGGAAGAAAAGTTAAGCTGGAACATTGATGAAATAAGAAGAGCAGTATTGTCAGAAGGAAGAAGACAACAGAATGGAAGAAAATGAGAATATTGCGAACTAAGAAGAGAACATAGAGGTAGGAAAAATAGAGAAAGATTGAGGAAGAGATTATCGATGATCAAGAACAGAACAGAATAAAGAAAGGCGAGTGCAGATAAGAGGAAGAAAAGAACAATGCAAAGGTTGCAGAACTAGAGAATTTGAAGAAGATAACAGAGATGAGAAAGTATAGAACAGGTACAAGGAGCAAAAGACCATACATAATGAAAAACAGAACATAGAGATAAAAGAAGAAAGCTTGGAGGATGAAGAAGAAAACAGAGAAGAATAAAAAGAGAAGATAGTGGAAGAAGAGTACATAGACGAAGAAGAGAACAAGTAGAATGGAAAAGTGAACTTAGAGAAAGAAAAAGAGGTAGAAACGTATTAGCACGAGATCAGAGAAGGAAGAAAAGAACAGTGAAAAGGAAAACGAAAAGAGGAAGAAAAAGAAAAATAAGAAAGAAAATAACATTAAAGAGGAATAATATAACTGAGAGAATGAAGAAGATAACATTAAAGAGAAATAATATAACTGAGAGAACGAAGAAGATAACATTAAAGAGAAATAATATAACTGAGAGAATGAAGAAGATAACATTAAAGAGAAATAATATAACTGAGAGAATGAAGAAAATAACATTAAATAGAAATAATATAACTGAGAGAATGAAGAAGATAACATTAAAGAGAAATAATATAACTGAGAGAATGAAGAAGATAACATTAAAGAGAAATAATATAACTGAGAGAACGAAGAAGATAACATTAAAGAGAAATAATATAACTGAGAGAATGAAGAAGATAACATTAAAGAGAAATAATATAACTGAGAGAATAAAGAAGATAACATTAAAGAGAAATAATATAACTGAGAGAATGAAGAAGATAACATTAAAGAGAAATAATATAACTGAGAGAATGAAGAAGATAACATTAAAGAGGAATAATATAACTAGAGAATAAAGAAGATAACATTAAAGAGAAATAATATAACTGAGAGAATGAAGAAGATAACATTAAAGAGAAATAATATAACTGAGAGAATAAAGAAGATAACATTAAAGAGAAATAATATAACTGAGAGAATGAAGAAGATAACATTAAAGAGAAATAATATAACTGAGAGAATGAAGAAGATAACATTAAAGAGAAATAATATAACTGAGAGAATAAAGAAGATAACATTAAAGAGAAATAATATAACTGAGAGAATGAAGAAGATAACATTAAAGAGAAATAATATAACTGAGAGAATAAAGAAGATAACATTAAATAGAAATAATATAACTGAGAGAATAAAGAAGATAACATTAAAGAGAAATAATATAACTGAGAGAATGAAGAAGATAACATTAAAGAGAAATAATATAACTGAGAGAATAAAGAAGATAACATTAAAGAGAAATAATATAACTGAGAGAATGAAGAAGATAACATTAAAGAGAAATAATATAACTGAGAGAATGAAGAAGATAACATTAAAGAGAAATAATATAACTGAGAGAATAAAGAAGATAACATTAAAGAGAAATAATATAACTGAGAGAATGAAGAAGATAACATTAAAGAGAAATAATATAACTGAGAGAATAAAGAAGATAACATTAAATAGAAATAATATAACTGAGAGAACGAAGAAGATAACATTAAAGAGAAATAATATAACTGAGAGAACGAAGAAGATAACATTAAATAGAAATAATATAACTGAGAGAACGAAGAAGATAACATTAAAGAGAAATAATATAACTGAAGAAGAAGAAGATAACATTAAAGAGAAATAATATAACTGAGAGAATAAAGAAGATAACATTAAAGAGAAATAATATAACTGAGAGAATGAAGAAGATAACATTAAAGAGAAATAATATAACTGAGAGAATGAAGAAAATAACATTAAAGAGAAATAATATAACTGAGAGAACGAAGAAGATAGCAAGGAGAAGGAGGAATAAAATAGCGAGTAACGGAAACAAGAAAAAATGTAAGGTATAAAACTGGAGTATATTCAAATCTGAGTTACAATCTTCTGAATTATAGTTACTGATATTTTGTTGTGTATGCTTTTTGAGTGTTTTACAATACCTCTCTCCACTTGTGTTTTATTGATTTCATTAGCTTCCCGTAGTAGCTTGGATAGACGTCTTGCAATTCTCATTTGCCCTGAAAGAAGAAAAGGGTGGTAGAAGAAAGTACTGAGGAAGACATAGGAAAAAACAACTAGATAATGTGGAAGAAGAATCTAGAAGTACAAGACAGGAGAAAAAAAAAACTAGAAAATTGTATCTTCTTCTACTTTCTTTAATCATGTTTTTGCCGTAGAGCGCTAGAACAACTTCACAACAAGAATACATTTAATTGAATGCGTGCCTTTCAAATGTCCTATTCGTACATGATGTTTTTCCCTGCATCTGTAATTTATGTAGTCCACCTTTTGCGTAGACGAACGTTTGCCTTTTATCTACTGTATCTGAATAGAACGTAGACTAACGTTTGTCTTTAATCTACTGTATCTGAATAGCACGTAGACGAACGTTTGCCTTTTATCTACTGTATCTGAATAGAACGTAGACTAACGTTTGTCTTTAATCTACTGTATCTGAATAGCACGTAGACGAACGTTTTGCCTTGTATCTACTGTATCTGAATAGAACGTAGACGAACGTTAGCCTTGTATCTACTGTAACTGAATGGCACGTAGACGAACGTTTGCCTTGTATCTACTGTATCTGAATAGCACGTAGACGAACGTTTGCCTTGTATCTACTGTATCTGAATAGAACGTAGACGAACGTTTGTCTTTAATCTACTGTATCTGAATAGAACGTAGACGAACGTTAGCTTTGTATCTACTGTATCTGAATAGCACGTAGACGAACGTTTGTCTTTAATCTACTGTATCTGAATAGCACGTAGACGAACGTTAGCCTTGTATCTACTGTAACTGAATAGAACGTAGACGAACGTTTACCTTGTATCTACTGTATCTGAATAGCACGTAGACGAATGTTAGCTTTGTATCTTCTGTATCTGAATAGCACGTAGATGAACGTTAGCCTTGTATCTACTGTAACTGAATAGCACGTAGACGAACGTTTGCCTTGTATCTACTGTATCTGAATAGCACGTAGACGAACGTTAGCCTTGTATCTACTGTAACTGAATAGAACGTAGACGAACGTTTACCTTGTATCTACTGTAACTGAATAGAACGTAGACGAACGTTAGCCTTGTATCTACTGTATCTGAATACAACGTAGACGAACGTTTGCCTTGTATCTACTGTATCTGAATAGCAGCGCACTTTTTTTTCGTTTGAGCTCTATATGAAATCATATGATTGAGCTAGGAGTTTGTTTAAGGGGTTTTATTTTGCCAGATGGCGTTTAATGAAGGTTCTCACTCTTTGGTTGCGTTCAAGTGAGTACTACAATTTGATATATTAACCAATTTGCTTTCAGTGTCATGTTTCTTAGATATAGCCATCACTTTCGTTAATGAAGTGGGATACATAGGGTTCAAGAAAGAGAGGACGTCTTAAGGAGACCCTGAAACGAACTTTGCTGAGAGATGTAAGAAATGTCGGTATTAGTTTCATGGAGGAAATTGAGCGAGTTATCTAGGATAGAGCGGTATGGAGAAATTGCTTGTAGGCTCTGTGTAACATATAACTGTACGATATGAATTATTATTATATTACTTGTTCCCTTTTGATTACATGTTTCTGTCTTAAATGTTAGTGACGACAGCACGGACAATCATTCTTAATTTCTCAACTATAAATTCTAATACTCACTGGTAAACAGAAACACTGTATTTTAAAAAATGTATTTACATAAAATATTTAAATTTGATAAATGACAAGACATTGCAAGTCTTGTCGCTCCTCGCTAAAAGATTTAAACTTGATAAATGACAAGAACATTGCAAGTCTTGTCGCTCCTCGCTAAAAGATTTAAACTTGATAAATGACAAGAACATTGCAAGTCTTGTCGCTCCTCGCTAAAAGATTTAAATTTGATAAATGACAAGAACATTGCAAGTCTTGTCGCACCTCGCTAAAAGATTTAAATTTGATAAATGACAAGGAACATTGCAAGTCTTGTCACCCATCGCTGCTTTGTTAAAGGGAAAGAAGAAAATAAAAAAGTACAATTTGACTAGAAATATTAATCAGTCTGAGCTCACTCTCGGCAGGTTTACTCACTCATCTTTCCATCTTTTTTTTATTCTCGCTACAGCACTTCACACTTTTCTGTAAATACAAACAGATGGTTTGACTTCCATAACCTAAATCAGTGATTCTCACAGTGGGCGATACCTTACCACTGGAGTCAATCATCCGAGGTTAGTGGACGATACCTTACCACTGGAGTCAATCATCCGAGGTTAGTGGGCGATACCTTACCACTGGAGTCAATCATCCGAGGTTAGTGGGCGATACCTTACCACTGGAGTCAATCATCCGAGGTTAGTGGGCGATACATTACCACTGGAGTCAATCATCCGAGGTTAGTGGGCGATACCTTACCACTGGGTTCAATCATCCGAGGTTAGTGGGCGATACCTTACCACTGGGGTCAATCATCCGAGGTTAGTGGGCGATAACTTACCACTGGAGTCAATCATCCGAGGTTAGTGGACGATACCTTACCACTGGAGTCAATCATCCGAGGTTAGTGGGCGATACCTTACCACTGGAGTCAATCATCCGAGGTTAGTGGGCGATACCTTACCACTGGGGTCAATCATCCGTGGTTAGTGGGCGATAACTTACCACTGGGGTCAATCATCCGAGGTTAGTGGGCGATACCTTACCACTGGAGTCAATCATCCGTGGTTAGTGGGCGATACCTTACCACTGGAGTCAATCATCCGTGGTTAGTGGGCGATACCTTACCACTGGGGTCAATCATCCGAGGTTAGTGGGCGATACCTTACCACTGGGGTCAATCATCCGTGGTTAGTCGGCGATACCTTACCACTGGGGTCAATCATCCGTGGTTAGTGGGCGATAACTTACCACTGGAGTCAATCATCCGTGGTTAGTGGGCGATACCTTACCACTGGGGTCAATCATCCGAGGTTAGTGGGCGATACCTTACCACTGGGGTCAATCATCCGTGGTTAGTGGGCGATACCTTACCACTGGGGTCAATCATCCGTGGTTAGTGGGCGATACCTTACCACTGGGGTCAATCATCCGAGGTTAGTGGGCGATACCTTACCACTGGGGTCAATCATCCGAGGTTAGTGGACGATACCTTACCACTGGGGTCAATCATCCGTGGTTAGTGGGCGATACCTTACCACTGGGGTCAATCATCCGTGGTTAGTCGGCGATACCTTACCACTGGGGTCAATCATCCGAGGTTAGTGGGCGATACCTTACCACTGGGGTCAATCATCCGTGGTTAGTCGGCGATACCTTACCACTGGGGTCAATCATCCGAGGTTAGTGGGCGATAAGATGACAACGAGCATTCGGTGCGGGGGGGGGGGGGAGTGTTATGATGGGTAGAGGAGGATTTCAGATCTAATGACCTAATACTATTCTAACAATAAGAAATAGTTTATGTTACTTTGATTTCAGATTTAATGACCTAATACTATTCTAACAATAAGAAATAGTTTATGTTACTTTGATTTCAGATTTAATGACCTAATACTATTCTAACAATAAGAAATAGTTTATGTTACTTTGATTTCAGATTTAATGACCTAATACTATTCTAACAATAAGAAATAGTTGATGTTACTTTGATTTCAGATCTAATGACCTAATACTATTCTAACAATAAGAAATAGTTTATGTTACTTTGATTTCAGATTTAATGACCTAATACTATTCTAACAATAAGAAATAGTTGATGTTACTTTGATTATTATTGGATGCGAGGGTAGAGGGCAATTGTATCGAGATTCGCCCGTGTGGTGCCGGTACCCGCAATGGAAGCAAAGAATAGTACTACTGCGTCCTACAAGGCATGTCACAAGAGGCGACTGATATAGGACCTAGGGAAGATACTCTAGTAAATAAAAAGCATCGCAGACATCGGATGTGCTGACCTACTAGTAGGCGCATAACTAGCACAACGTACAATCGCTCTTAGACTCAAATCACATAGAAATCACACAGAGTGGTTAACAAGTGATCGATATGGAGCGTTGGAAGAAGAAGAAGTATTGAGATTAAGGGTCCAAGGGGACGATGGCCTGTAATCGTTTGAGAAACACTGACCTAAATCCTGTCTTTGACATGGACTTTCATTATCTGTCAATTTTCGTTCACTATGTTCTTATACTGTCTGCACATCTCCGATCGCTAATTATTGGGAAACTGTCTTGTCACTTCGCAATTATTTTTGTTGTTACAGTTGATTATTGTTATTGATTGTTGAACTGACGTCATAGCGATCTGGAACGATTCATGAGTGCTCCTTTCTCTTCATCAAACATCCAAGGGGATGCGTATTGATGATTCCTTTGATTTTCTGGTTAAATCCTCAATCTGTCCCTCAGGCAATCAATTTTATTTGTACAACTTGTAATTTGAAATTCGTTAAATCGGCGGATAAATTCAATACCAATTTTACTGTCTTCATTCAGCAACCGGTCACCGAGAAACTGAAAGACGTCCCCACTCCCTCACTACTAATCAATTTTCAACTGCCGACGATCGATGTTATCTAGACAAGTCTGTATTCTCTCTCGTTGCAGCGAACACCCGTAAGTCTAGGACAGTAGATCACGCCAGCCCCAGCGGGTTGCCAACCTGGATAAAAGACATGCATTTATACTGTAACTTGTCGTTTTGGATATTTCAAATAATTCTGAGAGTCGGACACAACAGCGCCCACATTGAACAAATTCTCAGAGGGTCACTGCAGGGCAGGAGATTGCTGCTCGGCGACTAACTCCGTTGATTAACTACTTTGGAAACTTTTGTGTACTGCTTTGTTGAAATTATTAACGTGGAAACCTTCACTGTGTTGCTGTACTTGAGTCAAATTGTTTTCTTTCTCCTTGCCAAGTAGTTTTGTTGTGCTGTTATCCCCTATAGTATGCTATATGCTTAATCTAGTGAATAGAACACATTCCTGGCAAGAGACAAGTTCCCTAGTTTATGAATGTTAATGTATTGATTTTATACATAAATGCTGTATCTGACTCGTCGACGATATGAAAGAGAAATTTGAGTATCTTGATGATGACTGCACTGTTGCCTGCATTATGTATTATTTGAGTACTCCATATTCATGTGTAAACAATGTCTAGTAGAATAACATTATTATTTGAGTAGTCCATATCCAGGTAAACAATGTTAGTAGTATAACATTATTATTTGAGTAGTCCATATTCAGGTAAACAATGTTAGTAGAATAACATTATTATTTGAGTAGTCCATATCCAGGTAAACAATGTTAGTAGTATAACATTATTATTTGAGTAGTCCATATTCAGGTAAACAATGTTAGTAGTATAACTATTATTATTTATGAATTATCTTATATTCATATGGTAAACAATGTTAGTAGTATAACATTATTATTTGAGTAGTCCATATTCAGGTAAACAATGTTAGTAGTAGATCATCTAGATTCAATAGTAGTAGTAGATTCTGTCTCATTTGGAATAACTCAACATTTTAATTATAATACCCTGGTGTCTTGCTATTCTCAAGAGATTTAATGGATGTAATGATCTCTTCTCGTCTGGGTGTATCAATGTAAATTTCTAGTTCTCTGTTGGTCCTATAGTATGTCTGCTGCTACTGTTGGTGCTGGTTTGTTTAACAAAACGTCGACTACACAATATGGAAAATCAGTTCCGATTCCAATAGTTATTGGTTACTAAACTGACGTCATTGCACTCTGGGCAGACACATAGGTGCTCAGTCTCCCCAACAGATATCGAAGAGTATGCATACTGATGGTTTCCGTGGCTCGCTGATTAAACACACTCCTAATTCTGCCCCAGTTCTACTTGTACACCGGGTAACACCAAACTGCCTAAATCGTTGGATCGATTCAACATCTATTTTAGTGTCATCATCCAACAGACTGTCTCGAAAAGACCGAAGAACATCCCCCTTATCCATCTTCAAGTCCCCAACAATCGATGCTAATGATGATAGCATGTCCGCTCTCTCATTACCGTAAACACTCGTATACCCAGGACAGTATATCCACGTAACTCTGTCCGCATTCTCACGATATCAAAATCACAATGTGAACGACACGACCGTGTTCAGAATGAAGGTATGCGTATAGTCATTCTCTGCACTAGAGATACCCCCATTGTGAAAATGGGGTATATGCTAGCCTTATGTCACTACGCTCTGGCGTCCAAACCGATGCACACATGCGGGTTATTGCGGATAAAAGACATCCACTGCATAAGAACACTAATGATGTTAAGGGCACGAGAAACAAGCGTGGCATGTCGTGCATGGCACAGGCTGAGAGAACAATTGGTCAGGTGACAACGGCTGCGACATTACCAAAAGGGGAAGAATGAATTCCACCAGATGGTAGCAAGACCAACTATCTCAACGTTATCATTACTCTTGGAAGAGAATGTAGAGATTGGGAGAACATGAAGGTTGATCTCGCAGTTAAGCAGCTGGTAGAAGATAATGAAAGTGATGATGATGTTGTTGTATATACCAATGGGTTGGTTCATCGTGGTGAGAAGTCAGGCTGGAATGTCTTGGCTAATGCGCATGGTAGGGTTGTTGCAGAGCGAAGTGAAGTGTACAGGACAACTACATCTAGTATGAGGATGGAGGTTGAGGCCGTTACTGCTGGCCTGCATTGGTTCTCTGGAACCAGGTACGCTTGGGTTTGTGATCGAGCTCACTACCTCTTGAGCTACAGACGCTCACTATGAAATCTTACGAGTCAAAAATTGGGAAGAGAAGGCTAAGAACAGAGATGAATGACGGCGAGGGATATCTGTGGATATAAATATCATAGTCTCGGAAACTAAAGAAGATACATTGATTGAAACGTATAGATACATATTGTAGTTGAGTGTTAAAGAATGACATATCAAGACACGTCAAAATTGTTTTATGTAACATTCAATCGTAAAACTCGTAGAATATATTGGCTAAAAAAGACCAGCAAATTGTTGCAAATGATTTTAAGAGGACAACATAGTAAACAAACAAAGAGACAATGGAATTAAATTCATAACGTCTTTAGAAGTCTCAAAGGGAAACCAGTAAATGAATTACTATGATATAAACACTAGAGAAAAGATGAACGGGTAGAGAATCAAAGACAACTTTAAACAGAGGAACTGTGAAAATTGAAATCATAATAACGAAACAAGTTATGGAATACTCTAGAAAGGATGGATGTAAATCTGACTGATTGATTGATTGATTGATGGATATGGTCATCATCATTGCACTTTGGTGAGTAACCATGTGTGCTCCGATCTCTTTCTTACCCAGGAAGATCTCAGCTGTAGTGCACGAACTCCTTAGCACCGGCGAGTGTCCCCTATGTCATTTTAAAGATGGTGAAGATATTTTTGCATGAACATTTATTTGTAATCTTTTCTAATGAATTTTGCCCGGATAGCGGCTGTCCAGCCTGCTCTTATCGATTTTGAACTGCTAAGGGTTCTTTTACCTGCTCAAGTTCAACACGGGGCCTACTTTTTATCGTTCGTCTCCGATAGGAGTAGGAACTAGATCTGACCTACACTGAGATCGGGGATCTCTGGACAAATATCTAGATGGCTCTACGAGAGAACGAATAGGAACTAGATCTGACCTACACTGAGATCGGGGATCTCTGGACAAATATCTAGATGGCTCTACGAGAGAACGAATAGGAACTAGATCTGACTTACACTGAGATCGGGGATCTCTGGACAAATATCTAGATGGCTCTACGAGAGAACGAATAGGAACTAGATCTGACCTACACTGAGATCGGGGATCTCTGGACAAATATCTAGATGGCTCTACGAGAGAACGAATAGGAACTAGATCTGACCTACACTGAGATCGGGGATCTCTGGACAAATATCTAGATGGCTCTACGAGAGAACGAATAGGAACTAGATCTGACTTACACTGAGATCGGGGATCTCTGGACAAATATCTAGATGGCTCTACGAGAGAACGAATAGGAACTAGATCTGACCTACACTGAGATCGGGGATCTCTGGACAAATATCTAGATGGCTCTACGAGAGAACGAATAGGAACTAGATCTGACCTACACTGAGATCGGGGATCTCTGGACAAATATCTAGATGGCTCTACGAGAGAACGAATAGGAACTAGATCTGACCTACACTGAGATCGGGGATCTCTGGACAAATATCTAGATGGCTCTACGAGAGAACGAATAGGAACTAGATCTGACCTACACTGAGATCGGGGATCTCTGGACAAATATCTAGATGGCTCTACGAGAGAACGAATAGGAACTAGATCTGACCTACACTGAGATCGGGGATCTCTGGACAAATATCTAGATGGCTCTACGAGAGAACGAATAGGAACTAGATCTGACCTACACTGAGATCGGAGATCTCTGGACAAATATCTAGATGGCTCTACGAGAGAACGAATAGGAACTAGATCTGACCTACACTGAGATCGGGGATCTCTGGACAAATATCTAGATGGCTCTACGAGAGAACGAATAGGAACTAGATCTGACTTACACTGAGATCGGGGATCTCTGGACAAATATCTAGATGGCTCTACGAGAGAACGAATAGGAACTAGATCTGACTTACACTGAGATCGGGGATCTCTGGACAAATATCTAGATGGCTCTACGAGAGAACGAATAGGAACTAGATCTGACCTACACTGAGATCGGGGATCTCTGGACAAATATCTAGATGGCTCTACGAGAGAACGAATAGGAACTAGATCTGACCTACACTGAGATCGGGGATCTCTGGACAAATATCTAGATGGCTCTACGAGAGAACGAATAGGAACTAGATCTGACCTACACTGAGATCGGGGATCTCTGGACAAATATCTAGATGGCTCTACGAGAGAACGAATAGGAACTAGAACTGACCTACACTGAGATCGGGGATCTCTGGACAAATATCTAGATGGCTCTACGAGAGAACGAATAGGAACTAGATCTGACTTACACTGAGATCGGGGATCTCTGGACAAATATCTAGATGGCTCTACGAGAGAACGAATAGGAACTAGATCTGACTTACACTGAGATCGGTGATCTCTGGACAAATATCTAGATGGCTCTACGAGAGAACGATTAGGAACTAGATCTGACCTACACTGAGATCGGGGATCTCTGGACAAATATCTAGATGGCTCTACGAGAGAACGAATAGGAACTAGATCTGACCTACACTGAGATCGGGGATCTCTGGACAAATATCTAGATGGCTCTACGAGAGAACGAATAGGAACTAGATCTGACTTACACTGAGATCGGGGATCTCTGGACAAATATCTAGATGGCTCTACGAGAGAACGAATAGGAACTAGATCTGACTTACACTGAGATCGGGGATCTCTGGACAAATATCTAGATGGCTCTACGAGAGAACGAATAGGAACTAGATCTGACCTACACTGAGATCGGGGATCTCTGGACAAATATCTAGATGACTCTACGAGAGAACGAATAGGAACTAGATCTGACCTACACTGAGATCGGGGATCTCTGGACAAATATCTAGATGGCTCTACGAGAGAACGAATAGGAACTAGATCTGACCTACACTGAGATCGGGGATCTCTGGACAAATATCTAGATGGCTCTACGAGAGAACGAATAGGAACTAGATCTGACCTACACTGAGATCGGGGATCTCTGGACAAATATCTAGATGGCTCTACGAGAGAATGAATAGGAACTAGATCTGACCTACACTGAGATCGGGGATCTCTGGACAAATATCTAGATGGCTCTACGAGAGAACGAATAGGAACTAGATCTGACCTACACTGAGATCGGGGATCTCTGGACAAATATCTAGATGGCTCTACGAGAGAACGAATAGGAACTAGATCTGACTTACACTGAGATCGGGGATCTCTGGACAAATATCTAGATGGCTCTACGAGAGAACGAATAGGAACTAGATCTGACCTACACTGAGATCGGGGATCTCTGGACAAATATCTAGATGGCTCTACGAGAGAACGAATAGGAACTAGATCTGACCTACACTGAAATCGGGGATCTCTGGACAAATATCTAGATGGCTCTACGAGAGAACGAATAGGAACTAGATCTGACCTACACTGAGATCGGGGATCTCTGGACAAATATCTAGATGGCTCTACGAGAGAACGAATAGGAACTAGATCTGACCTACACTGAGATCGGGGATCTCTGGACAAATATCTAGATGGCTCTACGAGAGAACGAATAGGAACTAGATCTGACTTACACTGAGATCGGGGATCTCTGTACAAATATCTAGATGGCTCTACGAGAGAACGAATAGGAACTAGATCTGACTTACACTGAGATCGGGGATCTCTGGACAAATATCTAGATGGCTCTACGAGAGAACGAATAGGAACTAGATCTGACCTACACTGAGATCGGGGATCTCTGGACAAATATCTAGATGGCTCTACGAGAGAACGAATAGGAACTAGATCTGACTTACACTGAGATCGGGGATCTCTTGACAAATATCTAGATGGCTCTACGAGAGAACGAATAGGAACTAGATCTGACCTACACTGAGATCGGGGATCTCTGGACAAATATCTAGATGGCTCTACGAGAGAACGAATAGGAACTAGATCTGACCTACACTGAAATCGGGGATCTCTGGACAAATATCTAGATGGCTCTACGAGAGAACGAATAGGAACTAGATCTGACCTACACTGAGATCGGGGATCTCTGGACAAATATCTAGATGGCTCTACGAGAGAACGAATAGGAACTAGATCTGACCTACACTGAGATCGGGGATCTCTGGACAAATATCTAGATGGCTCTACGAGAGAACGAATAGGAACTAGATCTGACTTACACTGAGATCGGGGATCTCTGGACAAATATCTAGATGGCTCTACGAGAGAACGAATAGGAACTAGATCTGACTTACACTGAGATCGGGGATCTCTGGACAAATATCTAGATGGCTCTACGAGAGAACGAATAGGAACTAGATCTGACCTACACTGAGATCGGGGATCTCTGGACAAATATCTAGATGGCTCTACGAGAGAACGAATAGGAACTAGATCTGACTTACACTGAGATCGGGGATCTCTGGACAAATATCTAGATGGCTCTACGAGAGAACGAATAGGAACTAGATCTGACCTACACTGAGATCGGGGATCTCTGGACAAATATCTAGATGGCTCTACGAGAGAACGAATAGGAACTAGATCTGACTTACACTGAGATCGGGGATCTCTGGACAAATATCTAGATGGCTCTACGAGAGAACGAATAGGAACTAGATCTGACCTACACTGAGATCGGGGATCTCTGGACAAATATCTAGATGGCTCTACGAGAGACGAATAGGAACTAGATCTGACTTACACTGAGATCAGGGATCTCTGGACAAATATCTAGATGGCTCTACGAGAGAACGAATAGGAACTAGATCTGACCTACACTGAGATCGGGGATCTCTGGACAAATATCTAGATGGCTCTACGAGAGAACGAATAGGAACTAGATCTGACCTACACTGAGATCGGGGATCTCTGGACAAATATCTAGATGGCTCTACGAGAGAACGAATAGGAACTAGATCTGACCTACACTGAGATCGGGGATCTCTGGACAAATATCTAGATGGCTCTACGAGAGAACGAATAGGAACTAGATCTGACCTACACTGAGATCGGGGATCTCTGGACAAATATCTAGATGGCTCTACGAGAGAACGAATAGGAACTAGATCTGACCTACACTGAGATCGGGGATCTCTGGACAAATATCTAGATGGCTCTACGAGAGAACGAATAGGAACTAGATCTGACTTACACTGAGATCGGGGATCTCTGGACAAATATCTAGATGGCTCTACGAGAGAACGAATAGGAACTAGATCTGACTTACACTGAGATCGGGGATCTCTGGACAAATATCTAGATGGCTCTACGAGAGAACGAATAGGAACTAGATCTGACCTACACTGAGATCGGGGATCTCTGGACAAATATCTAGATGGCTCTACGAGAGAACGAATAGGAACTAGATCTGACCTACACTGAGATCGGGGATCTCTGGACAAATATCTAGATGGCTCTACGAGAGAACGAATAGGAACTAGATCTGACCTACACTGAGATCGGGGATCTCTGGACAAATATCTAGATGGCTCTACGAGAGAACGAATAGGAACTAGATCTGACCTACACTGAGATCGGGGATCTCTGGACAAATATCTAGATGGCTCTACGAGAGAACGAATAGGAACTAGATCTGACCTACACTGAGATCGGGGATCTCTGGACACATATCTAGATGGCTCTACGAGAGAACGAATAGGAACTAGATCTGACTTACACTGAGATCGGGGATCTCTGGACAAATATCTAGATGGCTCTACGAGAGAACGAATAGGAACTAGATCTGACTTACACTGAGATCGGGGATCTCTGGACAAATATCTAGATGGCTCTACGAGAGAACGAATAGGAACTAGATCTGACCTACACTGAGATCGGGGATCTCTGGACAAATATCTAGATGACTCTACGAGAGAACGAATAGGAACTAGATCTGACCTACACTGAGATCGGGGATCTCTGGACAAATATCTAGATGGCTCTACGAGAGAACGAATAGGAACTAGATCTGACTTACACTGAGATCGGGGATCTCTGGACAAATATCTAGATGGCTCTACGAGAGAACGAATAGGAACTAGATCTGACTTACACTGAGATCGGGGATCTCTGGACAAATATCTAGATGGCTCTACGAGAGAACGAATAGGAACTAGATCTGACCTACACTGAGATCGGGGATCTCTGGACAAATATCTAGATGGCTCTACGAGAGAACGAATAGGGACTAGATCTGACTTACACTGAGATCGGGGATCTCTGGACAAATATCTAGATGGCTCTACGAGAGAACGAATAGGAACTAGATCTGACTTACACTGAGATCGGGGATCTCTGGACAAATATCTAGATGGCTCTACGAGAGAACGAATATGGTAATTTGCACGAGAGACATAACCTTTATGCTACATAGACTCCCGGATGTAAATCAAGATATTTGAATAGAATGTGTTGCTGCACTACAATATGCTACTATGTGTATTTCTTTTGTCATCGCACTGCTACTGGCTTGTAGCCAAGTGTCGTGGTGGTTTTCTGTGTCTGTCTTGCGCTTCCTAATTGGCTTGAATGATGGATTTCTACATCTGTTGGCATGATATAGATACTCCATATATCCTTTTTCTGATCTTCACCTCGCATTTCGCCCTAATGTTCTACCGTAGAAGGATGTATAGAAAGACTCATCATTATCATCATCATCATCAAATAGCTTATCTTGAGCAGAACTTTGACTCTTTAAGAGCCTTCGAATTCTCTCTCTCTCTCTCTCTCTCATAGGCCTCTGCAGCGGTCATGCGCAAACCATCAGTTACATCCTGAATCTATCTTCTCCGTAGTCTTCCTCTTCTCCTCTTTGCCGGGATGCCTCCTTCCATGATGGTATTCTCCAGCTCCTCGTGTCTCTTTATATGTCCACAATACTTTAATTTTCTCATTCTTATTTGTAGTATCAGCCAGTTTTCTTTGATTTTAAGTTCTTTCTGATAGATCTATTTGTTCTCTTCTTTGTCCATGGTATATGGAGGACTCATCTGTAACACTTATAATCAAGAGCACAAAATAGACAAACTACTAAACTATAATATGGGCTACTAGGTGTCATGGCTGTTAATTGATTCATTGGTCTATTTTTAGGTATGAAACGTCACTTAAATTACTTAATTCATGCCCAGTGACTTTGCAGTCTCCCATACCGACCCTACATGAACTCCTGTTTGATGCAGCTTTCAACAGTTTTACGTAGTAAGTAATTGTTTATTTGTTAAGTAGGGAACTTCACTTAAATTACTTAATTCTTGTCATGCCCAATGACTCTGGAGTCTCACATACCGACCCTACATGAACTCCTGTTTGATGCAGCGTTCAACAGTTTTACGTCGTAAGTAATCCGTCCAACGCTTCTTTGATAGCAAGTTTCCAAGTGTTGTTTTTCTTGTCTTTCTTTTCCCCACAGTTATGGTAGGAATACGTGTTCTTTAGATGACTTCATGGATCATTTTCTTGACATGCTCCACCAATCTCCATCTGTTGTAAAGGTTATACTCAATGTTTTCTAAATTAATGTCGAGAAGCGTCTCATTATTTAATACTTTATTTCAAAGTGAAAGGTAAAAAGAATAAACGTACCCATCTTATCTTCAAAACTCAAGAACAGCTAATTTGAAACGGTGGCATTTCACATTTAGAACGAGTTGTTAGAAGGATAAACGTACACACCTTTTCTTTACAAGTTAAGTATTAGTAATATGAGTATGTAGTACTTTACACGCAACTGTATTAGTAATATGAGTAAGTAGTACTTTACACGCAACTGTATTATGTGTTATTGAATATTTCTTTAGATATACATTCCTCCCCTCGTTCTAGATGAATATTTCTTTAGATATACATTCCTCCTCTCGTTATAGATGCATATTTCTTTAGATATACATTCCTCCTCTCATTCTAAATGCATATTTCTTTAAATCAGTAATTCTAAAATTATAATAATAGCAACACCCCTTTCTTGTAATTAATATTTTAAAACGTTTCTTCAATTCTCACTTTTCTAATACTCTCCTTGCTCTCTATCGTGCGTGCAGACATACACACACACACACACATGCATACACATATATAATATACTAGCAGATGCACCATATCTTCGCACATAAATGTATAGTTTAAATCTAGTTGTAAGTGTATTTAATCAACAAATATAAACGATGGTGATCAACGCATGTTCAAGTTGCCTGTAAAATAACGTACTAATGTGACCATGAATCGTTTCTTATGGGGTGCGGGTGAAATGTCTCGGCATGCTTTCTTAAATCCGCCGTATTTGGGAATTGTAATGTATGGGAAGCTGGAGGGAAATCAACTTGCCCCGAGAGGATATCCAATGCTCCTCTGTACATACTATTGCAAGACAGTATGAACACATTGTCTTTGTTACTAACACTGAAGCAAGTCACATCAAGCTGACCATGAGAAGAGCATGAATCCTTGAAATCAATTCCAACATCTTTGAATGACTGTCCCACCAGTGTATTGCCGGGGTTGTCAAGGGGAGCAAAGAATAGTAACACGACCTACAAGGCATGTCGTAAGAAAGAGTTTCAATGACCGCATGGCTAGTACAGTGACTAACGAAACTGTTCAGGTTAGGATGTTTTCTTTATACCCCCGACAGAAAAAACCTTACTATGCTTTGACCTTAAAAAAACCTTAGCCTTACTATGGATTGAACCCGGGTCTCCCGCATTGGATCCGCGCTCTAATCCATTCGGCCAGACGTTCCACGCAAATAAAAACTATCATGTTACACAGACGTTCCACGCAAATAAAAACTATCATGTTACATCTTGAGTATTTTCTTTATATAATACTTTCATATTGTTTCTTGCAAACATGTCAAGAAATGTCAAACCTTAATTGTAGCAGCATATCGGAACATTCACCGAGACATGTTGAATCCACTTATTGGGCTCTTTCCGCTTCATATCGAGACACTGCATTAGATATAACTTCTATCTTCTTCTTCTTTGCGTTCGTTCTTTACCACCAATTTTAATCACTCTTTGTGATATGTTTGATCTTTGCCAAGAACGTGTATACGTTGCACACTGGTTTGGTAGGCCCCTAAACGCATAGACTTCTACACATTTGGGACAAGTGCATCCGATTTCAGTCAAACCTCATTATTCGCCTCTTACAACATACAGGTAACAGTGGTTCTATTCTTTATACCCCAAATTTGGGCCCCGATAACCACTCAGGCGTTTTCTATCTCACTCCAGTTGAATATACGTTAGATAAACATTACACACATACCCCACCCCTTCCCATCCATTCTAGTTGAGTATTCCTTTAACCTTACTGCACGTTCTATTTTATTTGGACACATAAACAGACATCTATAATGCAACGCAGATCTCACTAGCGATAAATGAAGGCAACTATATGATATTTATATAGCTATAGGTCACAAAAAGTAAATAAACCATCTCTTGTATCTACTGCTGGTACCAAGTTTTCATGTGATTCCTCGTCGTCCATATGTTGTCTCTAGCTGTCTGCAGGCTTGTATTGTCAGCTGAAGCAAGATAAACCATCTCTTGTAGCTACTGCTGGTACCAAGCTCCTCTCATGTTATTCCTCGTCGTCCATATGTTGTCTCTAGCTGTCTGCAGGCTTGTATTGTCAGCTGAAGCAATATAAACCATCTCTTGTAGCTACTGCTGGTACCAAGCTCCTCTCATGTTATTCCTCGTCGTCCATATGTTGTCTCTAGCTGTCTGCAGACGTATTGTCAGCTGAAGCAAGATAAACCATCTCTTGTATCTACTGCTGGTACTAAGCTTTCATGTGATTCCTCGTCGTCCATATGTTGTCTCTAGCTGTCTGCAGACTTGTATTGTCAGCTGAAGAAAGATAAACCATCTCTTGTATCTACTGCTGGTACCAAGCTCTCATGTGATTCCTTGTCGTCCATGTTGTCTCTAGCTTGTCTGCAGGCTTGTATTGTCAGCTGAAGCACTGAAGCTTGAAGCTCTCCGTGGAGCACAATGTGTGCGGTTAAGTCTGTCTGACAACTCCTTGGCACATTCAATTTAATATCAGAACGAGAGAGAGAGAGAGAGAAAGAGAGAGAGAAAGAGAGAGAGAAAGAGAGGAGAGAAGGATATAAATTTCGCTTCCTCTTCTTATTGTTCATCAATCATTTGAAACTGAGATTCCAGATCCTCTGATCTAGTCTGCTGTCTGTTTCAGGATTTCTTTCCCACCATTCATGTTCTCTTCGAAGTTGGTTGGCAGTTTTCAAGGATATATGTGCTGTAGTCATCTCGGTTAATTCAATATACATAGAGACATAGAGACATATAGACATATAGACATAGATCATAGAGACATAGATCATAGAGACATAGATCATAGAGACATAGATCATAGAGACATAGATCATAGAGACATAGATCATAGAGACATAGATCATAGAGACATAGATCATAGAGACATAGATCATAGAGACATAGATCATAGAGACATATAGACATAGAGAGATAGAGACATAGATCATAGAAGTATAGGTACATAGCAACAGCAATAGAAACATAGTGGTAGATAGACAGAGACAGACAGAGAGATACTTAGAGAGAGAGAGAGAGAGAGCAAGAGAGAGACATGTAGAGACAGAGAGATGATTAGAGAGAGTGATAGACAGAGACAGACAGAGAGATACTTAGAGAGAGAGACATGTAGAGACAGAGAGATGATTAGAGAGAGAGAGATAGACACGTAGAGACAGAGAGATGATTAGAGAGAGATAAGACATGTAGAGATAGAAAGATACTTAGAGAGAGAGAGAGATAAATAAGACATGTAGAGATAGAGAGATGCTTAGAGAGAGAGATAAATAAGACATATAGAGACAGAGATATACTTAGAGAGAGATAGATAAGACATGTAGAGACAGAGAGATGATTAGAGAGAGATAGATAAGACATGTAGAGACAGAGAGATGATTAGAGAGAGATAAGACATGTAGAGACAGAGAGATACTCAGAGAGAGAAATAAGACATGTAGAGACAGAGAGATGATTAGAGAGAGATAAGACATGTAGAGACAGAGATATACTTAGAGAGAGAGAGATGAGACATGTAGAGACAGAGATAGAGAGATAGATAAATAAGACATGTAAAGACAAAGAAACAGAGAGATAGATAGAGAGATAGAGAGATAGAGAGATAGAGATAGATAGATAGATAGATAAAGACATGTAGAGACAAAGAGACAGAGAGATAGAGAGATAAGACATGTAGAGACAAAGAAACAGAGAGATAGAGAGATAGATAAGACATGTAGAGACAAAGAGACAGAGAGATAGAGAGACAGATATATAAGACATGTAGATACAGAGAGAGAGATAGACAGATAAGACATGTAGAGACAAAGAGACGGAGAGATAGAGATAGATAAGACATGTAGAGACAAAGAGACAGAGAGATAGAGATAGATAAGACATGTAGAGACAAAGAGATAGAGAGATAAAGATAGATAAGACATGTAGAGACAAAGAGACGGAGAGATAGAGATAGATAAGACATGTAGAGACAAAGAGACAGAGAGATAGAGATAGATAAGACATATAGAGACAAAGAGACAGAGAGATAGAGAGACAGACAGATAAGACATGTATAGACAGAGAGAGAGAAACAAGTACACGAGTTGTTCATAGATATCAAAGAAGTGAGAGGAACGTCATCATACATGCACACATTAATGATGAGGTTTATACTCATTGTATAACTAGATACCTCAACGACGGACGATCATGAAGCTCCATAACTGTGCGTCTATAGTGATGTTAACCATTCATGATATCAACTTTCTTCTATAATATTGAGAAAGTCGCTCTATACAGAACAAAGTATGGCTCTCTAATGTGAAGTGCTCAACTTGTATGTGATGCGTTTGTGAAGTGCTCAACTTGTATGTGATGCGTTTGTGAAGTGCTCAACTTGTATGTGATGCGTTTGGGAAGTGCTCAACTTGTATGTGATGCGTTTGTGAAGTGCTTAACTTGTATGTGACGCGTTTGTGAAGTGCTCAACTTGTATGTGATGCGTTTGTGAAGTGCTCAACTTGTATGTGATGCGTTTGTGAAGTGCTCAACTTGTATGTGATGCGTTTGTGAAGTGCTCAACTTGTATGTGATGCGTTTGTGAAGTGCTCAACTTGTATGTGATGCGTTTGTGAAGTGCTCAAATTGTATGTGATGCGTTTGTGAAGTGCTCAACTTGTATGTGATGCGTTTGTGAAGTGCTCAACTTGTATGTGATGCGTTTGTGAAGTGCTCAACTTGTATGTGATGCGTTTGTGAAGTGCTCAACTTGTATGTGATGCGTTTGTGAAGTGCTCAACTTGTATGTGATGCGTTTGTGAAGTGCTCAACTTGTATGTGATGCGTTTGTGAAGTGCTCAACTTGTATGTGATGCGTTTGTGAAGTGCTCAACTTGTATGTGATGCGTTTGTGAAGTGCTCAACTTGTATGTGATGCGTTTGTGAAGTGCTCAACTTGTATGTGATGCGTTTGTGAAGTGCTCAACTTGTATGTGATGCGTTTGTGAAGTGCTCAACTTGTATGTGATGCGTTTGTGAAGTGCTCAACTTGTATGTGATGCGTTTGTGAAGTGCTCAACTTGTATGTGATGCGTTTGTGAAGGTTGTAGGTTCCAACCAGAACCGCGTCGTTTGGTTCATGACTGTATTTTGTCCCTGAGATCTCTAGGATTGATGCTGGAGCAACGAAGTTCGTGCTCTGTGCGTTACTCTCAGCAAGTAACTTGCCGTTTCTGTGGAGAGTGATCAACTTGAAACTTGTAAACATCTCCCAGCATTGCTCATGTAGAATTATGGAACCTCTTGTGTAGGGTAGAAAAACTGCTATAGGAATCCAACTTCAAGTACTTCATAAAAAAGACGTTTTGATAGCTTTTATGAAAATGAAAAACACACTATGCGTGAATTCACTGCCAATCACACTGCGAAAACGAGTACTTCAGTGTTATATTGAACCAATACTTATGTATGGCCGCGAATCATGGACAATGAACAGACAATCGATAAGATCACTGGAAGCCACAGAGATGTGGTTTTATAGAAGAATGATGCGAATTCCATGGACAGCAAAGAAAACAAATAGTGAGGTTTTAAATAAGGCCTGCACACAAAGAAATTTTATCAAAAGAATAATAATCAGACAATCAAGGTTCTTTGGCATATAATTTGAAGAGGAGGTTTAGAACATTTGGTGGCAACATGTAAAATTCAGGGAAGGAGAGATCGGGGAAGACAGAGGGAGACGATGTTGGGTGGTCTAATATCTTGATTCGACAAAAGATCAAAGTCAAAACTGATTACTAGAAGGTGAGGTGTGTATGAAGAAGAGATGTAGAGAGACATGATCGCCTACACCATCAGGCATGACAATTGATTGATAGAAAAGAAGAGAAAACTCACACTTAGTTGTAGTTCTTCAACCCATCAACTTCTGCATGTCTTCAAGGTTGTAAGACATACATTGTCAATCTTATAGTAAGTAGAAACAGCCCAGATTGTGATATTGCATTGACCGTTACATTCAATCAAGATAATCTTAGGAAAATATGTGATCCTTCCAGAATTGAAACAGGAGAGGAATGGATTGCTGTGCTACCTCAATTTCCGACTGCTTTCACCGTTATTACATCTATTAAGAAAAACTGTGAATTAAATAATCTATCACTGATTAACGTGGAGGTGGAGGCCCTCTTGAATGACATCATCAATGATACAGATGTGGTTATTTACACCGATGGTTCAGTCATTCGCCAACAACGCTGTGCGTGGGCTTTTTCAGCACGCTCAGGAGGAAAAATAATAAGAGAGGCCAGTGGGGCCTACGTAACAACCACAGATAGCTTGACAACGGATGTTCGGACGGTTACAGAGGCGGTAAAATGGTTGGCATATCACAACCACTCTCGTGTTTTCATACTCGGTGACTCCATGAGCATGATTCGTAAAGTCGAATCCGGAATGGTGATACGCAACTGGGTGGAGGTACTGGTACAGACAATGATCAGAGAAATCACCTTTATTTTTGTCCCTGGGCACGCAGGAGTTAGGGTTAATGAACGAGGTTAATTCTGATAGATTGGCTGGCTTAGCTACAATATCAGAGGGAGCTGACATGGATAGAAATGACATTCTTCATGAATTGAGAGTGTCTTTCTGAACAGAGGAGTTTCAGGGCTGTGAATCCCACTCGCTGACCCGATTGAAAGAGATGGGTGTCAATATTGGTGCAGCCCGAAAAGAACGACATACTAAATATGCAAAAAGATTGATTAATCAACATCGAACGTGGCGGGTTGGGTCGCTGGACGCTGCTGGATTTGCTGGGGCGGAGATCGGATCACCTATGGACATGTCCGGAGTGCTATGATGATAGTCCTCATATAACTGATAACTGATTCAGTCAAGTAGTCCTTTTGAGGTTTGACACGAAGCTATGGAAGTCTACCACATCGGAAATAGGGACAGATGGGACACACTTTCTCTTTCAATTTCTCTCTTTCTCGCTCTCTCTCTCTTTTTCTCTATTTCTCCTCTTTTGTGTATAATACTGACTGACGTTGGCGAACTTGAGCTTCCACAACTTATTCATTGCGCTGTTAATCATTTTCATTATTTATATTGCATTTGTTTACACGCCAGATGGTTACTCTACCAACTATCTTCTCTCATTTCCGTTGTCTGTTTGTTTCTTTCATTGTTACAACGTACAGAGCAACTGATTCTTCTTGATTGTTGAATTGTTTTCTTTATATGTACATGTAGTACTCAAAAGCTAGAAGTTTTTCGTTTCAGTTCATCATATTATTCTTAATAGAAATTCAATGCACGTATTTCATGAACACAGACACAAATAAGAAAATTGTATACAAATTAGAAGGAATGTCTTGCTTAGCGTGTGGCTCCCATTAATAGAAATTCAATGCAGGTATTTCATGAACACAGACACAAATAAGAAAGTTGTATACAAATTAGAAGGAACGTCTTGCTTAGCGTGTGGCTCAATTGTGGGAGTCACGTGTTCAATCCACGGTAAAGTCAAGGATTTGTTTCTGCTGTGGGCGTAAATGAAAAATCCTAACCTGAACAGCTTCGTGATGACTACACTCGCCATGCTGCCATTAAATTCATCAGGCACCGTCCCACCTGTCCCACACAGTCCTAAAAAGAGGTTCTACGGGCAGTAGCGATAGCTAAAAAAATGTTAAAATACAAATTAATAATAACTCTTCTCGTATCGTTACACGTTACATAGGGCCTGCAAGCAATTTCTCCATACCGCTCTTTCCTGGTCAACTCGCTCAATCTCCTCCATGGAACTGAGACCGATATTTCTTGCCTCTCTCAGCAAAGTTCGTTTCAGGGTCTCCTTAGGTCGTCCTCTCTTTCTTGAACCCTTTGCATCCCACTTCAATGCCTACTTTGATATTCGTTGATCATTTCTCCTCAAGGTATGTCCAACATATCTCCATCTTCTCCTTCTTATAACAGTTGTCCCTATTGGTTGACCAGACATTTCTCCGATTTTCTCACTTCTCCTGAAATCGTTCCATTTTAAAATCAAATTAGAAAGAAATAATTATATAAAGATATAAAATCTCAACAAATCTATTATTGTGCACACATCCTACTGGGAGGGATTCAACATTTTCAATATAAATGTTAGAAAATAATGTTGGGAATCTCTAGAAAATGACGCAAAAACAAATGAATCTCTTAGGAAAAAAAAAAACACCTCCAGTCTGGTAGTCAGCAGTAAGCACTTCTGAAAGTAGTCAAGCGATGTAAGCTTGCATGGTTCGGATATGGGAACAGATAGAACGCTTTCTCTCAGCAACAGTTCTTTAGATAACAACTGAAGGTGGTAAGTGAAGAGAGGAAAACAAAAACATGGGTTAATAACATCAATGATTGATTAGGAAAGAACTTTTCTACACTCGTCTGTCTCGCAGGGGAAAGTGATCTTTGAAGAGACTGATGTGTTTGTGATTCCGTCTTAGCACACCTACAATATTTCTTGTTTATCTGTCTTAGCATCTCTACAACAGTTCTTGTTTATCCATGTTAGCATCTCTACAACAATTCTTGTTTATCCATGTTAGCATCTCTACAACAATTCTTGTTTATCCATGTTAGCATCTCTACAACAATTCTTGTTTATCCATGTTAGCATCTCTACAACAATTCTTGTTTATTCATGTTAGCATCTCTACAACAATTCTTGTTTATCCATGTTAGCATCTCTACAACAATTCTTGTTTATCCATGTTAGCATCTCTACAACAGTTCTTGTTTATCCATGTTAGCACCTCTACAACAGTTCTTGTTTATCCATGTTAGCATCTCTACAACAATTCTTGTTTATCCATGTTAGCACCTCTACAACAATTCTTGTTTATCCATGTTAGCATCTCTACAACAGTTCTTGTTTATCCATGTTAGCACCTCTACAACAGTTCTTGTTTATCCATGTTAGCACCTCTACAACAGTTCTTGTTTATCCATGTTAGCATCTCTACAACAATTCTTGTTTATCCATGTTAGCACCTCTACAACAATTCTTGTTTATCCATGTTAGCATCTCTACAACAGTTCTTGTTTATCCATGTTAGCACCTCTACAACAGTTCTTGTTTATCCATGTTAGCACCTCTACAACAATTCTTGTTTATCCATGTTAGCACCTCTACAACAATTCTTGTTTATCCATGTTAGCACCTCTACAACAGTTCTTGTTTATCCATGTTAGCACCTCTACAACAGTTCTTGTGTATCCATGTTAGCATCTCTACAACAATTCTTGTTTATCCATATTAGCATCTCTACAACAATTCTTGTTTATCCATGTTAGCATCTCTACAACAATTCTTGTTTATCCATGTTAGCACCTCTACAACAGTTCTTGTTTATCCATGTTAGCACCTCTACAACAGTTCTTGTGTATCCATGTTAGCACCTCTACAACAGTTCTTGTTTATCCATGTTAGCATCTCTACAACAATTCTTGTTTATCTATGTTAGCACCTCTACAACAATTCTTGTTTATCTATGTTAGCACCTCTACAACAGTTCTTGTTTATCCATGTTAGCACCTCTACAACAGTTCTTGTTTATCCATGTTAGCATCTCTACAACAATTCTTGTTTATCTATGTTAGCATCTCTACAACAGTTCTTGTTTATCTATGTTAGCATCTCTACAACAGTTCTTGTTTATCTATGTTAGCATCTCTACAACAGTTCTTGTTTATCCATGTTAGCACACCTACAATATTTCTTGTTTATCTGTTTTTCCACTCTCAAACAGTTCTTGTTTATCTGTCTTAGCATCTCTACAACAGTTCTTGTTTATCCATGTTAGCACCTCTACAACAATTCTTGTTTATCCATGTTAGCACCTCTACAACAGTTCTTGTTTATCCATGTTAGCACCTCTACAACAGTTCTTGTTTATCCATGTTAGCAGCTATACAACAGTTCTTGTTTATCCATGTTAGCATCTCTACAACAATTCTTGTTTATCCATGTTAGCACCTCTACAACAGTTCTTGTTTATCCATGTTAGCACCTCTACAACAGTTCTTGTTTATCCATGTTAGCATCTCTACAACAATTCTTGTTTATCCATATTAGCATCTCTACAACAATTCTTGTTTATCTATGTTAGCATCTCTACAACAATTCTTGTTTATCCATGTTAGCACCTCTACAACAATTCTTGTTTATCCATGTTAGCACCTCTACAACAATTCTTGTTTATCCATGTTAGCATCTCTACAACAATTCTTGTTTATCCATGTTAGCACCTCTACAACAGTTCTTGTTTATCCATGTTAGCATCTCTACAACAATTCTTGTTTATCCATGTTAGCATCTCTACAACAGTTCTTGTTTATCCATGTTAGCACCTCTACAACAATTCTTGTTTATCCATGTTAGCACCTCTACAACAGTTCTTGTTTATCCATGTTAGCATCTCTACAACAATTCTTGTTTATCCATGTTAGCACCTCTACAACAGTTCTTGTTTATCCATGTTAGCACCTCTACAACAATTCTTGTTTATCCATGTTAGCACCTCTACAACAATTCTTGTTTATCCATGTTAGCACCTCTACAACAGTTCTTGTTTATCTATGTTAGCACCTCTACAACAGTTCTTGTTTATCCATATTAGCATCTATATTACAGTTCTTGTTTATGTTCTTTATTATTATTACTATTAATATTCTACTAGTGGAGTGGTTGTAATCAAGCGATATAGAGGAATACAGCGTAATAAGTCGGAGAAAAAAGCCAGAAAAGAAAATAGAAAACACATGCTGTCATAGCATAATATCAATGCAAAAGCCACAACATGTTGAAGATATATTACACACCATATGCAATTTAGCAAGGGTACCTGATCTCATCTAAATGTCTTCTAATATTATTCTTTGAAAGCAGATATATGTTACTTCTGGTAATTTTCTGGTATGTTTACTTACTGTTTATGGCAAACTTTCGTGTAAAAGAAATATGTAGTATATAGCACTCAGATCATATCTTCTTATGTTTTAAAGACAAACTCGAATTGCATGCATAATATATTTGTTGATTTCCGGAATGTTACTTTCAAATATTTACGCGAAGGGAGGTAATCCTGTATAATTCATTACAACAATAATTATGTTTCGTTGAAAGTTCCTTCTGGAATTCTGTGCTTACTTTCAACTATGTGAGTTGAATAACAAGCACATACAAGATTTTAACTATGTGAGTTGAATAACAAGCACACACAAGATTTTAACTATGTGAGTTGAATAACAAGCACATACACAAGATCATTACGTTTCATCCCCAACACCTCTATAAAGAAGTCAATGGGGGAAGAGAAGAAGAAGAATTTCAATAAACTTATAGAGTAACCATCTAAAATAAGTCTAAGGTTCTAAAAACGAAGGATTGACTTTATTGCACCGAGTTGTCCCGACATATGACTCGGTATCTCTTCTCTGATATGAAAGCCACATGTCGATAGTATTGCACCGAGTTGTCCCGACATATGACTTGGTATCTCTTCTCTGATATGAAAGTCCCATGTCGAGAGTATTGCACAGAGTTGTCCCGACATATGACTCGGTATCTCTTCTCTGATATGAAAGTCCCATGTCGAGAGTATTGCACAGAGTTGTCCGGACATATGACTCGGTATCTCTTCTCTGATATGAAAGTCCCATGTCGAGAGTATTGCACAGAGTTGTCCCGACATATGACTCGGTATCTCTTCTCTGATATGAAAGTCCCATGTCGGGGTATTGCACAGAGTTGTCCCGACATATGACTTGGTATCTCTTCTCTGATATGAAAGTCCCATGTCGAGAGTTTTGCACAGAGTTGTCCCGACATATGACTTGGTATCTCTTCTCTGATATGAAAGTCACATGTCGAGAGTATTGCACAAAACGCAAGTCTGTAGCTCCCGCAATAATTATATGAATCTCTGGAAAAAATTCACACTGGAACAGAACGACGAGGTCGGGATTTTACCCGACGACCTTGCGAGCGCAAGACACCACCTTAATCACATAGTAGAGTAGCCAACAATAGTTCAAAGTAAAAATATGACAGCAAAAAATTTAGTTGTTGTTGTTACGATTTACGAGATAATAAAAATATGTATTCTTGTATTAATCAGTGAAAATTGATGTCAAGAAAGTTGACAAAAGAAGTGGAGATATGAGAAATGTAATAACAATAGTAGTAGAAGGGAAATCATCGATGCAGTTAATTAATGAAACGTAACAAAGCAGCCTAAGATATGTTATAGATTCCAATACATATATCCTTGCATCTATGATACGAAACACGTAATAACAAAGTACTATAGTTTTACAAAATAAAATACAATACACAGCAACGTTTCGACCAAGAGGACTTTATCAAGCAAACGATACAACAGGAGGGACGAATTTCACAGCACACTATATATAGACTTTGACAAAGATATTATAACGGTCAAAAATGAATGAAAATATGTGACTGAAAACGAATAACGAAATAAATGAAGAAAAACTAGAAGTGGATAAAAGAAGAGAAACAATAAAAAATCAAGTACATATATGACATATACATTTAACATATACACATATAAAATATGGAGCATGAGAAGAGAAAGTACTAAGAAGCATAGGAATGTAGAGCGTTGAGCCCATGAGGTCGCAAGGTACCATATAACGAAATAAAACGATTCTCCAGAGCTTACGGAAGCAACAATCGTATTGCTAGGTTAGGCGATGGGTGTCGTAAGAAATGAGGATTTGTGGTTCAAATCCTGTACATTGTTTATTTCTTTTTTCGGAAGCTCTTAATACCTGTACATTGTCTATTTCTTTTTTCGAAAGCTCTTAATACCTGTACATTGTCTATTTCTTTTTCGAAGCTCTTAATACCTGTACATTGTCTATTTCTTTTTCGGAAGCTCTTAATACCTGTACATTGTTTATTTCTTTTTTCGGAAGCTCTTAATACCTGTACATTGTCTATTTCTTTTTTCGGAAGCTCTTAATACCTGTACATTGTCTATTTCTTTTTTCGAAAGCTCTTAATACCTGTACATTGTCTATTTCTTTTTTCGGAAGCTCTTAATACCTGTACATTGTCTATTTGTTTTTTCGGAAGCTCTTAATACCTGTATATTGTTTATATGCTGGTTGGTAAGTAATTTGGCGAGTAATTTTCAGAAATCGATGCATAGCAGATACAAGTACTTTATCCGGGTATAGGTGCTTGCGGAATAAATCAAGCATCTCGCGAGCTCTATCAAGAAATCTATGATACATGGATGGAAAGAGGTCATCATAGCTATCACATACCTGGTGTTGAAGATACGCCATGAACAGTCAATCAATAACTATACCCCATTGTGATGCTCGTGGCTACACCATGGATCTCATCGAAGAAATTGTATGAAACTCAGAGAAATTGAGATGAAGAACTAGTTTAGCAAAATGAATGGATTTACCAATAGAAACAGAAGTTGTATGAAACTCAGATAAGTTGAGATCAAGAACTAGTTTAGCAAAATGAATGGATTTACTAATAGAAACAGAAATTGTATGAAACTCAGATAAGTTGAGATAAAAAACTAGTTCAGCAAAATGAATGGATTTACTAATAGAAACAACTGGCTTGACTATCTTAGTGAGAACTGTAAGGGGTTTAGACCATGGAAGAGAGGTATGGAAGAAACATACATCTATCAACAAATGTTATGAACCGATGTAAATCTCCAACACTACACGGAACAGAATTAGATAGTTTCTTGAAATCCTTATCATTATCCTCTCATAACGAGCATGAAACATCGGTAAATAAAACTTACATTTCAAACAAACCAACAACGACAACTGGAATAATAACATTTTTGCACAGAAATTGTCTCAAATTAATTTGAGTGGGCAGAAATTCAGCTAACATGAGATCTTTTTCATTGATTCAACAACAGTTTTCGCTCAATTTCCAGGCGGGAAATATACGACCACAATTAGCCGACAGATGGTCAATACAGGTTCGAACAGAGGTCATGTTCCAGCCTGCCCTTTGAGAACAGTATTACGATCCAGTCATCAACATTAAACACCAGCTTCTCCAGTCAACGGACAACTTTGCTTATCTTGGCAGCCTCCTATCCAGATCGGCAAACATAGATTCTGAGGTCAACAATAGGATATCCAAAGCCAGTGCTGCGTTCGGAAGGTTACGTGTCACTGTGTGGGAACGGAAGGGGATAAGCATAGTCACAAAGCTGAAAGTTTACCAGGCCATAGTGCTAACCACGCTGCTGTACGCAAGCGAGACATGGACAGTATATAGCAGACACGCAAGAAAATTAAACCATTTCCACACAAGCTGTCTACACAGAATACTAAAAATAAACTGGCAGGACAAAATTCCAGACAGCGAAGTCCTCACAAGAGCAAAGATCCCAAGCGTCAACACCCTGTTGCAGAAAGCCCAAGTGAGATGGGTCGGTCACGTTGCTCGGATGCCTGATAAACGCGAAGCAGGACTTTTTGGCGCCGCCGTTTTGGCGCGACCGTTTTGGCGCGACCGTTTTGGCGCAGGATTTTTTGGCGCAGAGCCGTTTTGGCGTCATTTAAAAATAACTTCATATTTAATAAATTATAAATTTTTAATAAATCCAATGCAATGCAAAATATATCAATTAAAAAACGTTTAACGAATACTGTTAAATATTTTACTTTTAGCCAATGCAAATAATCAACTTATAAAACTTGAATAAAGTTTAACGAATCTTGTTCAATACTTTACCTTTAATAAGTTTTCCGAAAGTCCGTGTTTTTAATCCATCAAAAAATTATGCGCAATTCCTCTCAATTTCAGTTTCAGTTTGGAATATCTTCATTGCACTCCGGACATGTCCATAGGTGCTCCGATCTCCTTCGCAATATCTCCATCAGCGTCAAGCGACTGACCGTACCAGTTCTATTTTGATTGATGAGCCGACTCGTATACCTGTTGTACCGTTCTTTTCTTGCACACCAATCTTCAAACCCAGTTCTCGCAATCTAGTAGTTGACGTGGATTGGTTTAGATGAAGGTCGCCAGAACTTCTTGGAATGGTCTGCACTGAACTTATCGAACACATAAAAGTATCCTTCGTGATTCAACTTTTCTTTGCCACGCTTTGACGCAACATTTTCCATTTTAATGGGTTCACAGAATTATAATAATAGTATGTGATAAATTTATCTAATTCTACTTATTTTGAGATTGAGTCTAGAACATTCTTACACTTTTATAGACTAAAAGCGCACTTGTGATTAGGCAGAAGCGGCAAATACCGGTTTAGGTCACTTTACGGGTAAACGGGTCAAACTATTAACATTTGGAAGGGGCAGGATTTCTGACATTTGCGATGGACAAGATGTGACACTCAGTCGGTCAGCGTGTCAATTCTCGATCATCTCAAATCAAACGGCTGATGATATAATTCAGACACCTGGCATTTGTTCCAATAAACGCTGATGTATAAGTATATTGTTTCATTAGAGTTAATATACATGTACACTCAAAATTAAAATAATATTAAGGTTATTGAAATTTATTGAGGAATCTGTGCGCCAAAACGTCCTACGCCAAAACGTCCTGCGCCAAAACGGTCGCGCCAAAACGGCGGCGACAAAACGTCGGCGCCAAAACGTCACGTACCGTGATAAACGCATCCCAAAACAGCTGATGTATGGCGAGCTTGAAGGGGCAGACGTTTAGCTGGTGGACAGAAAAACGCTTTAAAGACACTCTTAAAGTGTCTCTGAAATGCTTCGATATAGACAATACGTGCTGTGAATCCCTTGCGCAAGATCGCCAAATGTGGCGCTGTAACAACAAAGAGGAACCCGAATAGCTGAGAATCATCGTATTGTTGAGTCACAGAGAAAACGAGCAGCGCGAAAAGACAGAGCACACAACACGCACATGTCTAACCTTGATCATGTATGCCCCACCTGTGGTCGGGGATTCTGTTCTAGGATTGGACTCTACAGTTACCTCCGCACACACCAGAGAGGTGCAACAGCACACGTCTGAGATTGTTATCATCGCTTGCGATGGACGGCTATATATATACAGGTTCGAAAATCGCGGTAGCCAACAGATCATCATCATCATCAGGTGCCGTCTCCACATCGAAGGTTGGCTGCAATGAATCTCCAGCATCCTCTGTCTTTCGCCTTGGTGTTGCACACTGCCAGACTGTAACCTGTCCATTTCTTAAAGTTTCCTCCCACTTATCTCTCGGTCTTCCTCTTGCTCTTCTCCCCTCAACTTTCCCTCTAGTAAATGTTTTATCATGGTGTCATGCCTTTTTATGTGCCCAAAATACTTTACTTGTCTGAATTTTATTTCTCTTAATAATTGTTTCTTCATGCCTAGTTTTCCTAAAACTTGTTTATTTGTCTGTTTTTCTGTCCATGAAACTCTGCTTATTCTTCTATATATCCACATCTCAAATGCATCAATTCTGTCTTCTAACTGCTTGTTCATTGTCCATGTTTCCGAGCCATACATTAATATAGGATATATATAGCATTTGATCATTCTAATTTTTAGCCTGTTTGTGATTTGTTTGGATGTCAGTAACTTTCTCATACTATTGAAATTATCCTTGGCCATTCCTATTCTCTTTTTAATTTCAGTTATACATCTGCCATCATCTGTTATCATCTGACCGAGATAGGAGTAGCTTTTTACTTGATGTAGTAATTCTCCATGTATTTTTATATTCATTTTAGGTTTTTCCATTTCCTTGTTGATTACCATAGTTTTTGTTTTCTGTATGTTAATGTCTAATCCATATTCCTTGCTAGTTCTGTCCAATTGGTCCACTAATTCTTGTAGATCTTGTTCATTTTCTGCTACCAATACTGTGTCATCTGCATATCTTAAGTTATTTATTATTTTTCCATTGATCTTGAGTCCTGGCATTCCCTCTAGTTGTTTGAAGATTTTCTCTGTGTAGATGTTAAATAGGCTTGGTGACAGTATGCATCCTTGTCTCACTCCTCTCTTTATGTCTATGTATGAAGAGTAGCTATTTTCATATTTTATTATTGCTGTCTGTTCCAGTATATGTTACTTATTAGTCTGATATCATCCCCATCTAGGCCTATTTCTTGTAGACATATGATTAGCTTTTCATGTTGGACTCTGTCAAAAGCTTTGCTATAATCGATGAAACACAAGTAGATACTTTTTGCACTTCTATATACTTGTCAGCGAGTAGTCTTATACAAAGTATTGCCTCTCTTGTTCCTCTGTTTTTTTCTAAAGCCAAACTGTTCTTCTCCTACTTCTATGTCTATCTTGTTTTTAATTCTTTCATGTATGATCTTGAGTAGTATTTTTGTTATGTGGCTCATCAGGCTAATTGTCCTATAGTCTGTGCACTCCTGTGCTTTGGGCTTTTGGGTAGTGGTATGAATACTGATGTCTTCAAGTCTCTTGGTATATATCCTGTGTTATATATATCATTGCACAAATCTGTAATGGTTGAAATACCAAAATCAAAATCTGAAGTTGTAAGAGCAATCGAAACAATGAAGCGAGGAAAGGCTGCAGGATTGGACAATATTACTGTGGAAATGTTAACCTCCTTAGAGCCAACAGATAGTAAATAAATATAAACCACCCAACCCGCAACTAGTAAAAATATCACATAGGACTAGTCTCAAACTAGCCCATTTGAGCTGGAAAACCGCGTACCTGGTAACACTGCTAGTTCTGATGACACTGGTCGAAATAAAAATTGACCCATATATATATATCGGCATTGAGCTATGGTAGGTTCGTCGCTTACATAACTAGTGCCATTGAAACCTAGTGCCATTGAAACCTAGTGCCATTGAAACTTGCTACACACCCCTATCTCGACCTATTTTATTATCAGACACACTATCGTACTTTGTCACGGATGTGTTATATTTCGACAACACACCACTATCTGCAATCACATTGAAGTGAAGACAATATCAACAGACATGTCGGGCCACTCTATATCATCACCATTGTCTGTACCCATTTATATTGTAGATGCTTTCACAGACATACCGTTCTATGGAAATCCTGCAGCAGTGTGTCTTCTCTCACCTGGGCTGGTATGTTTATACAACAAATAGGTAGCAGAAAGACTACGTGTGTCATATGTCATTTTGTTCATATAGTCGAACTGGCCGATTAACATCTCAGATATGCAATAATTCCCTTCTAGTTGAACTAGGGTGGTATATTATAATAAACACTGGTTACCTGAATGTAGGTGTGACATCTAACATAACATGGTTGGTAAGGGTAGTACATGAAAAGGGATCAGTTTAAACATGTCCAACGAAGGTTATCAGACATCAGAAAACTGCACGTATTGGCTATCTATTCTTAGGTCATCAAGAGATGGAATGGGATGAAGGAAATGACATGAAAAATAAACATAGACTTACAAAATAATGTAACAACTAAAAACAGTTTGAAATAAAACTGATCAGAACACTAAGAGCATGTATATTCCCAGTGGCAACGTATGGGTGTGAAGCATGTGTATTTAACAAGGCAGTGGAAAAATATTAATGTGTTTTTGAATGTAAGTGCTACAAGAGAGTATCATGGACAGAGAACTAAGAAAGAACTCAAAATCAAAGAAAACCTTACTAATGTTACAAATAATAATTAGATACTTGAATTATCTTGCAGGTATAAAAAGACATGAAGGGTTGGAGAAGACCATTATGGAAGGAGACATCATTGCAAAGAGAGGAAGATGAAGATCATGGAGAAGATGGATTTAAGATGTAACTGATGATTTGAGAATGATTTCTGAACATGAGTTTAGTTTAAGAGAGAGAGAGAAATTCTTCGGACTGTTGCAAAGTTCTGCTCAGGACAATCTATTTGAGGATGATAAGACTGAGAAACAAACAAATAAAAATTATAAATTTTTGATAATTTGGATCGACTGATGTTGTAATGTATCAATAAACATTCGAAAAACAGAATTGAATACGATGAATATTGAACTCATTTACAGGTTTTGAACGATGAACAGATGCAGAGAATTGGAGCGGAAATGAATCTTTCAGAAACTGCTTTCATATCTCTTACTAAAGGAGATTTTGTTACTGGTAAGTAGCCTACTGTTACATAAGTGTAGACTAAAGTGTGCGTCTGTAGCTTAATCACTAGTGAGCTCGAACACCGTGGCGGGCTCAAACATCAAGTGTACCGGGCTCAAACATCAAGTGTACGGCTCAAACACCAAGTGTACCGGGCTCAAACATCAAGTGTACCGGGCTCAAACACCAAGTGTACCGGGCTCAAACACCAAGTGTACGGCTCAACACCAAGGTACCGGCTCAAACATCATAGGTAACCAGCGGCTCAAACACCATGTACCGGGCTCAAACACCAAGTGTACGGCTCAAACACCAAGTGTACGGGCTCAAACACCAAGTGTACGCTACACATTGCGGCTCAAACAATGCCTAAGTGTACGGCTCAAACACCAAGTGTACCGGGCTCAAACTACGTTGGAGGGCAGTTTGGACACCGTGGCGGCAGTTTGGAAGCAAGTTTTTCCTATGGTAATGAACAGTAAATATATACATCCCAATTAACGAAAGCAATGACAAACTGCTGAACGCATAAGTGGTGCCTAGAAAATCGATGACTCGTTTACTGTGGTTGATGGCAACGTCATGCAAATGATATGCCAGGATTTTCATTTTAGATTAATCATAAAGTAGATAGTTATAATGTGTTTCTTTTAGACTAATCATAAAGTAGATAGTTATAATGTGTTTCATTTAGACTAATCATAAAGTAGATAGTTATAATGTGTTTCATTTTAGACTAATCATAAAGTAGATAGTTATAATGTGTTTCATTTAGACTAATCATAAAGTAGATAGTTATAATGTGTTTCATTTAGACTAATCATAAAGTAGATAGTCATAATGTGTTTCATTTAGACTAATCATAAAGTAGATAGTTATAATGTGTTTCATTTAGACTAATCATAAAGTAGATAGTTATAATGTGTTTCATTTAGATTAATCATAAAGTAGATAGTTATAATGTGTTTCATTTTAGACTAATCATAAAGTAGATAGTTATAATGTGTTTCATTTAGACTAATCATAAAGTAGATAGTTATAATGTGTTTCATTTAGACTAATCATAAAGTAGATAGTTATAATGTGTTTCATTTAGACTAATCATAAAGTAGATAGTTATAATGTGTTTCATTTAGATTAATCATAAAGTAGATAGTTATAATGTGTTTCATTTAGACTAATCATAAAGTAGATAGTCATAATGTGTTTCATTTAGACTAATCATAAAGTAGATAGTTATAATGTGTTTCATTTAGACTAATCATAAAGTAGATAGTTATGATGTGTTTCATTTTAGACTAATCATAAAGTAGATAGTTATAATGTGTTTCATTTTAGACTAATCATAAAGTAGATAGTTATAATGTGTTTCATTTAGACTAATCATAAAGTAGATAGTTATAATGTGTTTCATTTTAGACTAATCATAAAGTAGATAGTTATAATGTGTTTCATTTAGACTAATCATAAAGTAGATAGTTATAATGTGTTTCATTTTAGACTAATCATAAAGTAGATAGTTATAATGTGTTTCATTTAGACTAATCATAAAGTAGATAGTTATAATGTGTTTCATTTAGACTAATCATAAAGTAGATAGTTATAATGTGTTTCATTTTAGACTAATCATAAAGTAGATAGTTATAATGTGTTTCATTTAGACTAAACATAAAGTAGATAGTTATAATGTGTTTCATTTTAGATTAATCATAAAGTAGATAGTTATAATGTGTTTCATTTAGACTAATCATAAAGTAGATAGTTATAATGTGTTTCATTTAGACTAATCATAAAGTAGATAGTTATAATGTGTTTCATTTAGACTAATCATAAAGTAGATAGTCATAATGTGTTTCATTTAGACTAATCATAAAGTAGATAGTTATAATGTGTTTCATTTAGACTAATCATAAAGTAGATAGTTATAATGTGTTTCATTTAGATTAATCATAAAGTAGATAGTTATAATGTGTTTCATTTAGACTAATCATTAAGTAGATAGTCATAATGTGTTTCATTTAGACTAATCATAAAGTAGATAGTTATAATGTGTTTCATTTAGATTAATCATAAAGTAGATAGTTATAATGTGTTTCATTTTAGATTAATCATAAAGTAGATAGTTATAATGTGTTTCATTTTAGATTAATCATAAAGTAGATAGTTATAATGTGTTTCATTTAGACTAATCATAAAGTAGATAGTTATAATGTGTTTCATTTAGACTAATCATAAAGTAGATAGCTATAATGTGTTTCATTTAGACTAATCATAAAGTAGATAGTTATAATGTGTTTCATTTAGACTAATCATAAAGTAGATAGTCATAATGTGTTTCATTTAGACTAATCATAAAGTAGATAGTTATAATGTGTTTCATTTAGACTAATCATAAAGTAGATAGTTATAATGTGTTTCATTTAGACTAATCATAAAGTAGATAGTTATAATGTTTTTCATTTTAGATTAATCATAAAGTAGATAGTTATAATGTGTTTCTTTTAGACTAATCATAAAGTAGATAGTTATAATGTGTTTCATTTAGACTAATCATAAAGTAGATAGTTATAATGTGTTTCATTTAGACTAATCATAAAGTAGATAGTTATAATGTGTTTCATTTAGACTAATCATAAAGTAGATAGTTATAATGTGTTTCATTTAGACTAATCATAAAGTAGATAGTCATAATGTGTTTCATTTAGACTAATCATAAAGTAGATAGTTATAATGTGTTTCATTTAGACTAATCATAAAGTAGATAGTTATAATGTGTTTCATTTAGATTAATCATAAAGTAGATAGTTATAATGTGTTTCATTTTAGACTAATCATAAAGTAGATAGTTATAATGTGTTTCATTTAGACTAATCATAAAGTAGATAGTTATAATGTGTTTCATTTAGACTAATCATAAAGTAGATAGTTATAATGTGTTTCATTTAGATTAATCATAAAGTAGATAGTTATAATGTGTTTCATTTAGACTAATCATAAAGTAGATAGTTATAATGTGTTTCATTTAGACTAATCATAAAGTAGATAGTTATAATGTGTTTCATTTAGATTAATCATAAAGTAGATAGTTATAATGTGTTTCATTTAGACTAATCATAAAGTAGATAGTCATAATGTGTTTCATTTAGACTAATCATAAAGTAGATAGTTATAATGTGTTTCATTTAGACTAATCATAAAGTAGATAGTTATAATGTGTTTCATTTAGACTAATCATAAAGTAGATAGTTATAATGTGTTTCATTTTAGACTAATCATAAAGTAGATAGTTATAATGTGTTTCATTTAGACTAATCATAAAGTAGATAGTTATAATGTGTTTCATTTTAGACTAATCATAAAGTAGATAGTTATAATGTGTTTCATTTAGACTAATCATAAAGTAGATAGTTATAATGTGTTTCATTTTAGACTAATCATAAAGTAGATAGTTATAATGTGTTTCATTTAGACTAATCATAAAGTAGATAGTTATAATGTGTTTCATTTTAGACTAATCATAAAGTAGATAGTTATAATGTGTTTCATTTTAGACTAATCATAAAGTAGATAGTTATAATGTGTTTCATTTAGACTAAACATAAAGTAGATAGTTATAATGTGTTTCATTTTAGATTAATCATAAAGTAGATAGTTATAATGTGTTTCATTTAGACTAATCATAAAGTAGATAGTTATAATGTGTTTCATTTAGACTAATCATAAAGTAGATAGTTATAATGTGTTTCATTTAGACTAATCATAAAGTAGATAGTCATAATGTGTTTCATTTAGACTAATCATAAAGTAGATAGTTATAATGTGTTTCATTTAGACTAATCATAAAGTAGATAGTTATAATGTGTTTCATTTAGATTAATCATAAAGTAGATAGTTATAATGTGTTTCATTTAGACTAATCATTAAGTAGATAGTCATAATGTGTTTCATTTAGACTAATCATAAAGTAGATAGTTATAATGTGTTTCATTTTAGATTAATCATAAAGTAGATAGTTATAATGTGTTTCATTTTAGATTAATCATAAAGTAGATAGTTATAATGTGTTTCATTTTAGATTAATCATAAAGTAGATAGTTATAATGTGTTTCATTTAGACTAATCATCAAGTAGATAGTTATAATGTGTTTCATTTAGACTAATCATAAAGTAGATAGTTATAATGTGTTTCATTTAGACTAATCATAAAGTAGATAGTTATAATGTGTTTCATTTAGACTAATCATAAAGTAGATAGTCATAATGTGTTTCATTTAGACTAATCATAAAGTAGATAGTTATAATGTGTTTCATTTAGACTAATCATAAAGTAGATAGTTATAATGTGTTTCATTTAGACTAATCATAAAGTAGATAGTTATAATGTTTTTCATTTTAGATTAATCATAAAGTAGATAGTTATAATGTGTTTCATTTAGATTAATCATAAAGTAGATAGTTATAATGTGTTTCATTTAGACTAATCATAAAGTAGATAGTTATAATGTGTTTCATTTAGACTAATCATAAAGTAGATAGTTATAATGTGTTTCATTTTAGACTAATCATAAAGTAGATAGTTATAATGTGTTTCATTTAGACTAATCATAAAGTAGATAGTTATAATGTGTTTCATTTTAGACTAATCATAAAGTAGATAGTTATAATGTGTTTCATTTTAGACTAATCATAAAGTAGATAGTTATAATGTGTTTCATTTAGACAAAACATAAAGTAGATAGTTATAATGTGTTTCATTTAGACTAATCATAAAGTAGATAGTTATAATGTGTTTCATTTAGACTAATCATAAAGTAGATAGTTATAATGTGCTTCATTTTAGACTAATCATAAAGTAGATAGTTATAATGTGTTTCATTTAGACTAATCATAAAGTAGATAGTTATAATGTGTTTCATTTTAGATTAATCATAAAGTAGATAGTTATAATGTGTTTCATTTAGACTAATCATAAAGTAGATAGTTATAATGTGTTTCATACTTTCTAGAACATACTTTCTAGACATACTTTCTAAACATACTTTCTAGACATACTTTCTAGACATACTTTCTAGACATACTTTCTAGACATACTTTCTAGACATACTTTCTAAACATACTTTCTAGACATACTTTCTAGACATACTTTCTAGACATACTTTCTAGACATACTTTCTAGACATACTTTCTATACATACTTTCTAAACATACTTTCTAAACATACTTTCTAAACATACTTTCTAAACATACTTTCTAAACATACTTTCTAGACATACTTTCTAGACATACTTTCTAAACATACTTTCTAGACATACTTTCTAGACATACTTTCTAAACATACTTTCTAAACATACTTTCTAGACATACTTTCTAGACATACTTTCTAGACATACTTTCTAAACATACTTTCTAGACATACTTTCTAGACATACTTTCTAAACATACTTTCTAGACATACTTTCTAGACATACTTTCTAGACATACTTTCTAGACATACTTTCTAGACATACTTTCTAGACATACTTTCTAAACATACTTTCTAAACATACTTTCTAAACATACTTTCTAAACATACTTTCTAAACATACTTTCTAGACATACTTTCTAGACATACTTTCTAAAACATACTTTTAAACATACTTTCTAAACACACTTTCTAGACATACTTTCTAGACATACTTTCTAGACATACTTTCTAGAAAAGTTCTTGATCCTCAACAGATCTCTTGGTTAAAATAAATACACTAACTCTAGTTTGTGCCATTACTTGAAACATAAATAAGATCAAAGAATTAAGTAACTTACTTTATCAAACATGTTGTTAGGATGTCTGGAATCTTCGACTCAGCAATGAAAGTAAAGAACAGAAAAATGTGATGTCTCAAACATGTTGTTAGGATGTCTGGAATCTTCACCCCAGCAATGAAAGAATCAACAGTGCCTAAAGCAGTAGCATATCTAGTCATGCAGTATGCAGAAGACCAAGAAGAGATAAATAGACAACAAAGAAACGGTATAACATCATAAGCTAGCAACAACATGTGTAACATACATGACCCAAAAATTGGTCAACAAGAAGTGCAGAGCAAACATAATACTTGTATTGTGGCCTGTTTTCAGAAAACACATTTGGCCTAAGATGGTTCTCACCAGCAAGTGAAATGGATCTGTGTGGGCATGCTACCTTAGCTTCTTCAGCTGTACTCTTTAAGGAACTAGGTAATGTATTTTCGAAATACAGTTATTGTTGTGAGTTGTACATTTTAAATTCTCTACAAGTGTTGTCTAATAGCACATAGGTTAGGATGTGTCCGCTATGATGACTTCCCTATAACAAATCAGATCTGATACCATGATACAGTATAACTCCAGACGTAGTAAATTTAAGTGGGTTTTTTTCTGTTTGTAAAATCTTAGTTACCCGTTTGCACAAATTCGTGTTCCATTAACGTTGGATAATATGCGTACATTTTGACGAAAATTGGATTGTACATATCATTCATGCCGTATTGACGTAACGAGGGAGAAACGTACTCGCGTTCTCGGTGCAAACCACGTAGATCACAGTAGTGGAATTGGTTGATAAGAACGAACACAAACAAACAGCACATACTAAAATATGTGCAAGGACAACAGTGGTGTTAACTGTCCCAGTACCTGGTTAGCTTTTGTGCATCGATTGCTGATTTCCTTATCAGTACTTCCTTACGATCCTGATTAAAGGTATCAAATGTAGCTACCACCATGAGAGCTGTTTATCTATAGTGGTAGTTCGCATTCTAACTTTAGGATATAATTCAGAATAGTATGTTGCTGAAAATGTAATGATAATTAAATAATCAAATTGTGCTGCTGTTGATACAAATTATGCTACTTTCTTTCTCAAAAGGTAACAGTAGTAGTGAGATAACTTTTACTTCTCGAAGTGGACCACTAACAGTGAAGATGTTTGACAAAAGTAAGATATCACTGAACTTTCCAGAGAACGCACCAAGTCCGGTGGTAAGACTATACACTTATATATTACTGCGGTTGACTACAGTTAAGTCAAGAAGGAATAAGAAACACAGCGTTATACTTTTAAGTGAAAAGAAAACTCAAGGGTTGTAGAAATAAATTGGCTAGAACGTAGTATAATGGTACGCCTGTCTGCCCAGCGTGTTCGTAGCGCGTTGGACTACGGGTGACTATCCCACTGTATGTGCGGGTTCAATTCCGCGGGATAGCAGAAAAATTCACAGATTCCCCAGATTTACGGTGTGGCACCGAACCGAAGGGTTACGATGTCCATGGCACCGAGCTGAAGAGCTGAAAAGCTCAAGTGCTTCTGGATCGAAAAAAGCATCATGGTACAAGCCAAAGATCAACGCACAAAATAAGGTATTGCTCTTGAATTCCTAAGATTTAAATAATATGTTGCGTGCAGTAATGCAGCACGGTGTTCCAGGGATTCTTCAGACAAATGCTGTTCCTTAACTTAATCATAACAAAAATAGATTATGACTGTTAGCCCTATCGTCCCCTACCAATGACAACCAGAAGGAATATTGTCCAATGAATTATGGAAAGGTTCATTGTCAGTATACTTATGTTAGGAGTAATGTTACAGTACACGAAAAGTATACTCTCTCTCTCTCTCTCTATATATATATATATATGTATATATACAAACAACTACTCTCGTGTTTTCATACTCAGTGACTCCATGAGCATGATTCGTAAAGTCGAATCAGGAATGGTGAGACGCAACTGGGTGGAGGTACAGACAATGATCGGAGAAATCACCTTCATTTTTGTCCCTGGGCACGCAGGAGTTAGGGTAATGAACGAGCTGATAGATTGGCTGGCTTGGCTACAATATCAGAGGGGGCTGCCATGGATCGAAATGACATTCTTCACGCATTGAGAGAGTCTTTTCAAACAGAGGAGTTTCAGGGCTGTGAATCCCACTCACTGACTAGATTGAAAGAGATGGGTGTCAAAACTGGTGCAGCCCAAAAAAAGAACGACATAGTAAATATGCAAAGAGATTGATTAATCAACATCGAACTGGCGTGTTGGGTCGCTGGACGCTGCTGGATTTGCTGAGGCGGGATCGGAGCACCTATGGACATGTCCGGAGTGCTATGATGATAGTCCTCATATAACTGATAACTGAGATATATATATATATATATATATATATATATATATATATATATATATAAAAATGAATGTTGTATGTCTATTTACCATCAATGTGGAATTTATTTTTCTATTTCAGAATGCTGCAGATTATAAGAATCTGTTAGAGGTAATGAATGTGTTGTGGTAATATTTCTCTGCTGCAGATTATAAGAATCTGTTAGAAGTAATGAATGTGTTGTGGTAATATTTCTCCGAAAAGATTATAAGAATCATATTTTATTATTTTGCTTCAACTGGTCACAGGTTGTACTTGCAAGCCACCATTTTAGACTACATTCTATTCATAACTTTTTTTGGTTTTTCTTAAATTGTGCTTTTATTGGCCCTTACCCGGCAATGCCGTAGCAGGTAAGACAACAATTACAGTTGAACATGTAAAACTCCCAGTGTCGCCATTCTTTCGAAAGGGATCTGCTCGGAATTTATTTTAATACATGCACAGCCTTCCCATATTTCAATTTTGTAAAAATGTTCCTTCACGTCGGCTGCAGAGCATTACGAAGAGAGTTAAATACTTTACAACTAGTTTTTCTATGTCATTAAGAAGAGAGTTAAATACTTTACAACTAGTTTTCTCTGTCATTAAGAAGAGAGTTAAATACTTTACAACTAGTTTTTCTATGTCATTAAGAAGAGAGTTAAATACTTTACAAATAGTTTTTCTATGTCATTAAGAAGAGAGTTAAATACTTTACAACTAGTTTTTCTATGTCATTAAGAAGAGAGTTAAATACTTTACAACTAGTTTTTCTATGTCATTAAGAAGAGAGTTAAATACTTTACAACTAGTTTTCTATGTCATTAAGAAGAGAGTTAAATACTTTACAACTAGTTTTCTATGTCATTACGAAGAGAGTTAAATACTTTACAACTAGTTTTTCTATGTCATTAAGAAGAGAGTTAAATACTTTACAATTAGTTTTTCTAGGTTATTAAGAAGAGAGTTAAATACTTTACAATTAGTTTTCTATGTTATTAAGAAGAGAGTTAAATACTTTACAATTAGTTTTTCTAGGTTATTAGAAGAGAGTTAAATACCTCTATAAAAACCACAACATATACTTATACAAAAATGTCGATCTAATAATGTACTCTTGTCAAAAACGTTAAAAAAATATTTATTTAGAAACTTGTATCAAACATATATCCAAATCTGTCAAATCAAATGTAAATGTAAACATTTGATTATGTTTTCTCTCAGATTGTTGTCACGGATCAGTCTCTTATTCAAGATGTTCAACTTAACCCAAAAGGAAAACTACTAGTACGTCTGAGGGATGATGTTAGAAGGTGGGCACTGTTAAGTCAAACATTAAACGTTGATAGATGTTTAAACCATCTGAGGTTAGTATTTCACAATGAAAACGTATTTATATATTTATTTAACATCATCATCATGTGCTACGATGGCACAGGCTATCATAGCTATCAACAATTATTGGTACCGAGTTTAGTTTTGACCCGGTAAATCGGTTTTAGTTGTGGGGGCCTCTGTGGCCTGGAGATAAGGTGTTCTATCATCTCTCGCTCTAAACGTAATCTGTTCCTTCTATTGTGGAGATATCATCTCTCGCTCTAAACGTAATCTGTTCCTTCTATTGTGGAGATATCATCTCTCGCTCTAAACGTAATCTGTTCCTTCTATTGTGGAGATATCATCTCTCGCTCTAAACGTAATCTGTTCCTTCTATTGTGGAGATATCATCTCTCGCTCTAAACGTAATCTGTTCCTTCCATTGTGGAGATATCATCTCTCGCTCTAAACGTAATCTGTTCCTTCTATTGTGGAGAGAACGGGTTGTTTTTTCTCAGATATCTTTGTTCTAATTGTAGGTGAAATCAAGTTCCTAGTCCTAAAATAGATTGGCGATAAGACGTACACCCGGACACATGCTTATCACGTAAAAGACATTTGGCTAGTGAAAATCATTAAGAGTAAGCTGTAAATCAGCTTTTTGGAGAAAACTGAAGCATTTTACCATTTTTTTTAAATTTACGTTTGGAACCCTCTGTGCTGCTACGGAGTTTGTATACTGTCACTCAGATCTCCCTATATAAGAAAGCTATAGCAGCACACATGGTTACTCACCAAAGTGCAATGATGATGGTCTTACCATCCAATCTATCTATCTAGTTTAATCGTCAGATAATCATCACTGACTATAAGTATTCCGATCTGTTCTGTTAGTATGTCCGTTAGCATGGGAGAATAACGACACCAGCTCTGTGGTGTTTTATTATCCGTTAGAGTGGGAGAATAACGACACCAGCTCTGTGGTGTTTTATTATCCGTTAGAGTGGGAGAATAACGACACCAGCTCTGTGGTGTTTTATTATCCGTTAGAGTGGGAGAATAACGACACCAGCTCTGTGGTGTTTTATTATCCGTTAGAGTGGGAGAATAACGACACCAGCTCTGTGGTGTTTTATTATCCGTTAGAGTGGGAGAATAACGACACCAGCTCTGTGGTGTTTTATTATCCGTTAGAGTGGGAGAATAACGACACCAGCTCTGTGGTGTTTTATTATCCGTTAGAGTGGGAGAATAACAACACCAGCTCTATGGTGGTTTATTATCCGTTAGAGTGGGAGAATAACAACACCAGCTCTGTGGTGTTTTATTATCCGTTAGAGTGGGAGAATAACGACACCAGCTCTGTGGTGGTTTATTATCCGTTAGAGTGGGAGAATAACAACACCAGCTCTATGGTGTTTTATTATTCTCTTGTGATTTCAACAAGTCATGTTTGTCTTGTTTCATCCTGTCTGTTTGTCTTGTTTCATCCTGTTTGATTTGATATTGTCAGTCTGGTTATGATTTCATTCACCATCCTTCATGTGCTTTGTCATTTTCTATTCTTATTTCACTCTGCGGTGGTTGCTGTGTGTCAGCGTTGATTCAAAGGTAAGCTTGGCAAATCCATGTTATATTTCCCAATGTTGGAAAGGGAAGAATGTAACACATCGTCCTAGATTATGGTCCTACACAACAATATATATTTATATAAAAGTCTCTTGGTCAAAACGTATCTGTATCTTGTTTTCCTACTTTGTAAAACTGTCTTTGTTATTATGTGTTTCGCCTATGATATATAACTATTATGTGTTTCGCCTATGTTATATAACTATTATGTGTTTCGCCTATGTTATATAACTATTATGTATTTCGCCTATGTTATATAACTATTATGTGTTTCGCCTATGTTATATAACTATACTGCAGTCCGTCCTTTTCTTGATTAGTTTCTATTTGTCAAATATTTATCAACATTTCACTCTGTCTGTAAAATGTGTTTCGCCAAATAGAAACTCCTTTGTAATAGTTAAAAAAAATTATAATTGTAGTTTTTACTTCTCACCTGTGCATGTCAATGAGTAAGAAAGACACTGGAGTACACACTATTATTTACTGAAGTGTAACGATAATATCAATCAATAGATTCAATCTAGTGTAGTAGTATGGTCAAACTAGAAAATACAATAATTGAAATATGAATGCTTTCTCCTATCTTGGAAGTGTTGTCAGATACGAACGAAGAATTGGATCTGGCATTAAAAGCAGACTGAGTAAGGCGCGAAGTGCATTCATTACACTTCAGATGATCTAGAAATCAGCACAATACAGCATCAGAACCAAGATTAATATATACTGCAGCTGTGGACCATCAGCTGTACTATACAAATCAGAATGATGGATAATGACAGAACAATATATGTCCAAACTCTGCACCTTCCAAACAACCTGTCTGAGAAAGATCATACGATCTCTCGAAAACTATTTATAACCAGAACTGCTTACACAGTACCAACATAAGAATATGAATATCATCATCCGGAAGAGACACTTGAGATAGATCGTACATGTGATTCGCATGGTGTTTAACTGTGTCACAAAAACTGCACTGAAATGGACACCGGAGGGTAAACGAAAACGTGAAAGATGCAAAATGTTCTGTAGAAGAACAGTAGAACAGGAACTGTAAGAAATAGATCACAACTGGAACACAATACAGAGGACGACCATGAACAGAGAAGAAGGCATGTATTTGTTGCTACCATAAGCACTAACAGCGTCACAGGATAGAGGAAGAAAGAAAGAAAGAAAGAGAGAGTGTGTAGAAGTATGCTAGTCTTATCTTATGTCAACACTATTAGATAACTAAGAAGAGAGTGTAGAAGTATGCTAGTCTCATCTTATGTCAACACTATTAGATAACTAAGAAGTACTTAGTGCTTACACTTGTCAACTGTTTTATTTTAATATATAGTCTAACAACACATCAGATAAGAATACGTTTTTATCTTCAGGGGAAAACCCTTGAAACACTCAAGCCTCAGATTAATAAAATGATTGAGGCAGATGCCACCAAATCTGTGAAAGGTTTGGGCATTACATTGAAAGGTTCTAGGGAGAATGGATGCGTAGACAGCAAAGGCAATGTGTATGATTTTGTATCAAGATACTTTTCTCCTTGGTTTGGTGTTCCAGAAGATCCTGTCACAGGTATGAGACGGCTAATACAGTATCTTTTGTTGTTCAATTGTTTTTGTATCATTAGTAAACAATTGTTACTTAGAAAATTGACTTTGATTGTTATTCAGTATATCAAGTTAGATTGCAATGCATTCAATTTGACATGAAATATTATTGCACAATTTGTTAACAAGAATAAATCACATAACCCATTAGTTTAGCCCCATGTTACAAGAAGTGTTAATTAAGTATAAATCACATAACCCATTAGTTTAGCCCCATGTTACAAGAAGTGTTAATTAAGTATAAATCACATAACCCATTAGTTTAGACCCATGTTACAAGAAGTGTTAATTAAGTATAAATCACATAACCCATTAGTTTATCCCCATGTTACAAGAAGTGTTAATTAAGTATAAATCACATAACCATTAGTTTAGCTCCATGTTACAAGAAGTGTTAATTAAGTATAAATCACATAACCCATTAGTTTAGCCCCATGTTACAAGAAGTGTTAATTAAGTATAAATCACATAACCCATTAGTTTAGCCCCATGTTAAAAGAAGTATTAATTAAGTATAAATCACATAACCATTAGTTTAGCCCCATGTTACAAGAAGTGTTAATTAAGTATAAATCACATAACCCATTAGTTTAGCCTCACGTTACAAGAAGTCTTAACTAAGTATAAATCACATAACCCATTAGTTTAGCCCCATGTTACAAGAAGTGTTAATTAAGTATAAATCACATAACCATTAGTTTAGCCCCATGTTACAAGAAGTGTTAATTGAGTATAAATCACATAACCCATTAGTTTAGCCCCATGTTACAAGAAGTGTTAATTAAGTATAAATCACATAACCCATTAGTTTAGCCCCATGTTACAAGAAGTGTTAATTAAGTATAAATCACATAACCCATTAGTTTATCCCCATGTTACAAGAAGTCTTAATTGAGTATAAATCACATAACCCATTAGTTTAGCCCCATGTTACAAGAAGTGTTAATTAAGTATAAATCACATAACCATTAGTTTAGCCCCATGTTACAAGAAGTGTTAATTGAGTATAAATCACATAACCCATTAGTTTAGCCCCATGTTACAAGAAGTGTTAATTAAGTATAAATCACATAACCCATTAGTTTAGCCCCATGCTACAAGAAGTGTTAATTAAGTATAAATCACATAACCCATTAGTTTAGCCCCATGTTACAAGAAGTGTTAATTAAGTATAATTCACATAACCATTAGTTTAGCCCCATGTTACAAGAAGTGTTAATTAAGTATAAATCACATAACCCATTAGTTTAGCCCCATGTTAAAAGAAGTATTAATTAAGTATAAATCACATAACCATTAGTTTAGCCCCATGTTACAAGAAGTATTAATTGAGTATAAATCACATAACCCATTAGTTTAGCCCCATGTTACAAGAAGTGTTAATTAAGTATAAATCACATAACCCATTAGTTTAGCCCCATGTTACAAGAAGTGTTAATTAAGTATAAATCACATAACCCATTAGTTTAGCCCCATGTTAAAAGAAGTATTAATTGAGTATAAATCACATAACCATTAGTTTAGCCCCATGTTACAAGAAGTGTTAATTAAGTATAAATCACATAACCCATTAGTTTAGCCCCATGTTAAAAGAAGTAGTAATTGAGTATAAATCACATAACCATTAGTTTAGCCCCATGTTACAAGAAGTGTTAATTAAGTATAAATCACATAACCATTAGTTTAGCCCCATGTTACAAGAAGTGTTAATTAAGTATAAATCACATAACCATTAGTTTAGCCCCATGTTACAAGAAGTGTTAATTGAGTATAAATCACATAACCATTAGTTTAGCCCCATGTTACAAGAAGTGTTAATTAAGTATAAATCACATAACCCATTAGTTTAGCCCCATGTTACAAGAAGTCTTAATTAAGTATAAATCACATAACCCATTAGTTTAGCCCCATGTTACAAGAAGTGTTAATTGAGTATAAATCACATAACCCATTAGTTTAGCCCCATGTTACAAGAAGTGTTAATTGAGTATAAATCACATAAGCCATTAGTTTAGCTCCATGTTACAAGAAGTGTTAATTAAGTATAAATCACATAACCCATTAGTTTAGCCCCATGTTAAAAGAAGTAGTAATTGAGTATAAATCACATAACCATTAGTTTAGCCCCATGTTACAAGAAGTGTTAATTAAGTATAAATCACATAACCATTAGTTTAGCCCCATGTTACAAGAAGTGTTAATTAAGTATAAATCACATAACCATTAGTTTAGCCCCATGTTACAAGAAGTGTTAATTGAGTATAAATCACATAACCATTAGTTTAGCCCCATGTTACAAGAAGTGTTAATTAAGTATAAATCACATAACCCATTAGTTTAGCCCCATGTTACAAGAAGTCTTAATTAAGTATAAATCACATAACCCATTAGTTTAGCCCCATGTTACAAGAAGTGTTAATTAAGTATAAATCACATAACCCATTAGTTTGGTCCCATGTTACAAGAAGTGTTAATTGAGTATAAATCACATAACCCATTAGTTTAGCTCCATATTACAAGAAGTGTTAATTAAGTATAAATCACATAACCCATTAGTTTAGCCCCATGTTACAAGAAGTGTTAATTAAGTATAAATCACATAACCCATTAGTTTAGCCCCATGTTACAAGAAGTGTTAATTAAGTATAAATCACATAACCCATTAGTTTAGCCCCATGTTACAAGAAGTGTTAATTAAGTATAAATCACATAACCCATTAGTTTAGCCCCATGTTACAAGAAGTGTTAATTAAGTATAAATCACATAACCCATTAGTTTAGCCCCATGTTACAAGAAGTGTTAATTGAGTATAAATCACATAACCCATTAGTTTAGACCCATGTTACAAGAAGTATTAATTGAGTATAAATCACATAACCCATTAGTTTAGCCCCATGTTACAAGAAGTGTTAATTAAGTATAAATCACATAACCCATTAGTTTAGCCCCATGTTACAAGAAGTGTTAATTAAGTATAAATCACATAACCCATTAGTTTAGACCCATGTTACAAGAAGTGTTAATTAAGTATAAATCACATAACCCATTAGTTTAGCCCCATGTTACAAGAAGTGTTAATTAAGTATAAATCACATAACCCATTAGTTTAGCCCCATGTTACAAGAAGTGTTAATTAAGTATAAATCACATAACCCATTAGTTTAGCCCCATGTTACAAGAAGTGTTAATTAAGTATAAATCACATAACCATTAGTTTAGCCCCATGTTACAAGAAGTGTTAATTGAGTATAAATCACATAAACCATTAGTTTCCCTAGTTACAGAAGTGTTAATTGAGGTGGATACTTGATGAATATCGCATTTCATCTTAATTATCTATTCTTTCTTTAAAAGTATTGACATAATAATGACAAATTTTCATTGAAAACAGGTTCATGGCATACTCTTGTAGGTCCTTACTGGGCAAAGGAACTGAATAAATTAAGCTTGTACGGTATGTCACATTTCTTACTTGTTAGTGGCTTCTTAATATAGAAGCAATCATAAAAGCAACACTTACATGGATACAATTAAAGTTATTTCATTTCAGCGTTCAAAATAATCTGTGATCCAAGTTATGTCAGGATTTATATGCAATAAAACTTGATTAACCGTCACTGCTTAACTGCCAGTTTCTGTTATCCGTCATAGTCTAAAAATAAATGTGTATCAACAAACAAACAGACATCTTTAAATTTGTCCAGGATTTTACTTTACACCTGCTGTATAAAGATAGAAGTGACTGTAGGGTCTACTGTAGGATGGCTGCACTGTAGGGCCTACTGTATGATGGCTGCACTGTAGGGCCTACTGTATGATGGCTGCACTGTAGGGCCTACTGTATGATGGCTGCACTGTAGGGTCTACTGTATGATGGCTGCACTGTAGGGTCTACTGTATGATGGCTGCACTGTAGGGTCTACTGTATGATGGCTGCACTGTAGGGTCTACTGTATGATGGCTGCACTGTAGGGTCTACTGTATGATGGCTGCACTGTAGGGTCTACTGTATGATGGCTGCACTGTAGGGTCTACTGTATGATGGCTGCACTGTAGGGTCTACTGTATGATGGCTGCACTGTAGGGTCTACTGTATGATGGCTGCACTGTAGGGTCTACTGTATGATGGCTGCACTGTAGGGTCTACTGTATGATGGCTGCACTGTAGGGTCTACTGTATGATGGCTGCACTGTAGGGTCTACTGTATGATGGCGGAAGTGACTATGTAATAGAGTAACTATGACTAGTTCCCCCATCCCCCCACCACCCCTATCATTGAGAAACGTATTCGGGGCTCGGAATAAAAATGACGTAGTTACCTAATGAGAAACGCAATAACGATGGTTGTCAAGTACAGTGTGTGCCGGCCACGCGACATATTTGTTTGAACTTGCGTAAACAAGTTTTACTAACTCGGCGTCTGTAGCTAATTTTAACATTCGAAGCCTTGAGTTACCGAAATTGAGTAATTTGCAGTTATTAACCAAAAACCTACAACTAGCCACACAGAAGTAGAAACAATGTTATCAAAGTGCATCGACTGGTTTGCTTAACCAAAAACCTACAACTAGCCACTAAGAAGCAGAAACAATGTTATCAAAGTGCATCGACTGGTTTGCTTAACCAAAAACCTACAACTAGCCATGCAGAAGCAGAAACAATGTTATCAAAGTGCATCGACTGGTTTGCTTAACCAAAAACCTACAACTAGCCATGCAGAAGCAGAAACAATGTTATCAAAGTGCATCGACTGGTTTGCTTAACCAAAAACCTACAACTAGCCACTAAGAAGCAGAAACAATGTTATCAAAGTGCATCCACTTATTTGAAATGCAAGAGGAGGCAAATGCAACACAGATCCTACTTCTGCGTAAGATACGGCAGTCAAAGCACAGAAAGCTCGAGACTCAAAGACACAGAAGGCGATGACAGATTATTTTAAAGTAACGTAGGTTTATACAGGGTGTTCACGATTGGCAAGTTTTTATTTGTGAACCGGGCTACTTTTATCTTGAACACCCTGTAGTATTACAATACATTTCTGTACATTTCTACTCTTATAAAATTTCTACTCTTATAATATCTACTCTTTGGTAAAATTAAATACAATATGTATGTATTATTCCCTTTTAAATGATTTTATTTTCATTTTCGTTCCCAGCCCGCAGTGAAATCACGTTACTGTACAAATGTATTACGAGATTTCTGTTATCCGTCTATTCGGTTATCCGTCACAGCCCTGGTCCGGACAGTGACGGTTAATCGAGGTTCTACTGTATTCTAATTTCTATGTGTCATACACCTATGTAGTTATTTTAATAATTCTATGAGGCTAATTTCTATGTGAGTCATACATATGTTTAGCTGTTTTAAATACAACATAAGACATTAGATTCTGAGTCAATATGTAAATACATAAACTATTTATTGATACAAAAACATATAGACCTGTACGTGACACCTAGATTTTAGTTATTTAAAGTACAATTTATGAAATCAGCTTATGTGAGAATATAGAAATTTACACACTGTTTATCTCTTGCAGCTCACCAATGCTCCAAACGAGGAGGTGATCTATGGGTAACAGTTGATAAAGGGAGAGTTATTTTGACTGGAGATTCAGTTTTGAACCTACGGGGAACGTTTTCCCTGTAGAACTATTTACAAGAATGTCGATGCTCTAGAAACAAATGGCAGTTCAAAGAACTGATTTTTTCATCTTTTTTTTTATTAAATAGAAAATTGAATAGTTCCAGTCTCAGTTTATAATATCTTCATTGCACTCTGGACATGTCCATAGGTGTTCCGATCTCCTTCACAATATCTCCAACAGCTTCCAGCGACTGACCGTACACGTTGGATTTTGATTGATGAGCCTACTCATATACCTGTTGTGCTGTTCTTTTCTTGCTACTCCGATCTTTAAACCCAGCTCTTGCAATCTAGTAGTTGACGTGGATTAGTTTCAATGAAAATCTTTATTGAGGCCACACTCTATGAAGGCGTTCAAAATGTCAGCTCTCTCCATTGGCTGGCCCCCTGATATAGCGACAGAGCCAGCCGCATAGCAGAGTCTGCTATCTCATTGCCAACGACACCCATGTGTCCCGGAACGAAGATAAGTGTAATTCTGCAAATTGTTGATTCTTGTTGTGCTTCAGTCATGTTCCCCAGTATTAACATTCAGAAGTTTGTTTTTACATGTTAATGATTGATTTTGGTAACCATAACAACATGGAAGATCAGTTTCAATGGATCTCCTACACTTAATGATGTCATGATGGTACATTCTACTAAACTGTTCTGTGTCAATCTCTTAAGGTTTCTTTCCCAATTTTATCGCCGTCTTACCATTTCTCGCTTATCCTCAACCTTTCCAGAATATCCGTTCATTGCAAGCGATGGTGTAAACAGCCTCAGATGTGTACTGTTGCACATCTCTAATATGTGCGAAGGTCAATGTAGAGTCCAATCCTGGAGCACACTCCTCTACCAAAGAAGAGGATACATGATCAGGATTGGACATTTGGGTGTTGTGTATTCTGTCTTAGCTTGCTTTCTCTGCGCCTAAACAGTACGACAAGTATTAGCTATACAAGTTACTCTTGTGAACCTTTCACTAAAGTTGTCTTTTTCCAGATGGGTTTCGACTCTCTTTAAGTGTCTAAAACATTAACCGTGCATAGTTTTGTTATCTTTCAACAATTTGATATATTTAAACAAATAAACTCATAGTTTTGTTATCTTTCATAGTTTTGATATCTTTCAACAATTTGATATATTTAAACAAATAAACTCATAGTTTTGTTATCTTTCAACAATTTGATATATTTAAACAAATAAACTCATAGTTTTGATATCTTTCAACAATTTGATATATTTAAACAAATAAACTCATAGTTTTGATATCTTTCAACAATTTGATATATTTAAACAAATAAACTCATAGTTTTGATATCTTTCAACAATTTGATATATTTAAACAAATAAACTCATAGTTTTGATATCTTTCAACAATTTGATATATTTAAACAAATAAACTCATAGTTTTGATATCTTTCAACAATTTGATATATTTAACAAATAATCATAGTTTAATCTTCAACAATTGATATATTTAAACAATAAACTCATAGTTTTGATATCTTTCAACAATTTGATATATTTAAACAAATAAACTCATAGTTTTGATATCTTTCAACAATTTGATATATTTAAACAAATAAACTCATAGTTTTGATATCTTTCAACAATTTGATATATTTAAACAAATAAACTCAAAACATTTTTTTTAAAGCTAAGAATAAATATTCTCAATTCGTTAACAACTTTTTCATGATGTTTTGTTTGTTCATGAAACACGTCACATTCTTCTCGAAATGACAATTTCACTGCCAACAGTTTTGTTTGTCTTCTAGTTGTATGCACATTGTAGATGTTTTTGTTCTATAGAAATATGATGCCCGCAATTATTATTTTTGTATCTTAATATGTGTCTGTTTACATGCTTATATGTATATATTATCTATGATACAGCAGACCTTATACGCTGAGAATAGAAATTAGTAAAAGTACGATTTACCGTAGTCTTTTCAGACCTTTGGATATGAAGGACCTGTCACTTCATATTTCTAAACCATAGTGAGCAGAAGGTAAAAAAAAAGTAACCTTTGTTATACAACGGGATATATAGGGTAATACGGTCTTAGACCAGTATTTTTCATTTACCGCTGGCACACAATGGGTGATGTGGTCAACATCACATCGGTCGCCTTTACTTCCCAGTGCTTTTCTTGGTACCCAGTTGAGGATGAGTCGACTTGAGAGTCGTTACTTTCGGAAAATGTAAACGTCCACTGTGGAATTGAACCACTAGCATAAGAAGTGAGTTCACTATCAACTACGCTACTGTAGCACCCTAGAGCAGAAGGTAGTATGGGAACTCGAGTATGGGATTGAACTCAGAGCCCTCTTATGTCCGAGTTGATAGGCGAGCGCTTATACATTACTCTAATCCGTATCGCGAGAATAAAGTAGTCCTCAAATAAGTCAGAAACAAAGGTGAATAAACAATATCTATAGTTTGACATTAAGGACACATCTAAGCAGAAAATGACTATAGACAAGAATATTCTATAGTTTGACATTAGAACCGAGACACATCTAAGCAGAAAATGACTAATAAACAAGAATATTCTATAGTTTGACATTAGAACCGAGACACATCTAAGCAGAAAATGACTAATAACATACAAATCGATCAAGTGGTAGCATGTCCCTTGCGGAACGTCGCATTCATCGCAGCTCGCCAGAAAGGCTCTCTGTCTCTTGCAAATTTTTCCTGCCTCTTTCAGCGTCTTGTTCAATGTTTCTTTGATGTCTTGCTGCCACCTTCGTCTTGGTCGTTCCCTGCCTCGTTTACAAGGAACCATGCCTTCCATTACCTTTCTCTCCAGACCACGGTGACGCTTAATGTGGCCAAAATATTTCATCTTCCTGGACATGATGTTATTTATGAGCCAATGCTCCGTGATATTCAGGTCTTCTAGTATGTCTTTGTTTCTTCTCTTCTCTGTCCAGGATGTGCCAAGAACTTTTCTATAGCACCTTGTTTCAAAAGCTTCAATTTTGTTTTTTAATGTTTGTGTTATGGTCCACGATTCGCAACCATATGTTGAGACAGGGAATATGCATGTTGTCAGAAGTCTTACTTTTGCTTCTTTGCGTGTGTCGTGCCATAGTTTCTTCATGCTGGCCGCCCTCTGGAAAGCCATGGCAAGTCTTCTTATAACTTCTTTCATACAAACTCCGCTGTTGGTAATTATAGAGCCAAAATATTCCAAATATATATTACGTTCTCAATAACTTCATTATTGATGGTAATTTTGGATTAAGAGATTGCTTTGTCGGTAGATATCATTTTAGTTTTCTTTATATTCAGAAAAAGGTTATCATCTTCGCTGTGCTTCTTGACAGACCGAACTAGATGTTCCAAGCTGGTGACACTAATTGAGAGTAGTACGGTGTCGTCTGCGTACCTTAGTTCTGGAATCATATTTCCCCAAATTGTAAATGGGTCAACAAATTTACAGCTTTCGTCATTCTCAACATTTCGTATTATATGTTCTGCATAGATGTTAAATACATATTGGGAAAGTATGCATCCTTGTTTTACTCCCTTTTGCACTTCGAACAATTCTGATGTTTCTCCCACTATTCTAACTGTGGCTTGATGTTCATAATAAAGTGTCTCTATTAGATGTATCCGCCGTGTGCTGCCGGGGTCCGTAACTGGAGGGAAGAAAATGCAGCAAGGTCTACTTCCCAGGCATGTCGTAAGAGGCGTCTAAGGAGGTTGATGGGAGTCGCTACCTCACCGCGTACAAAAAATTAAGCAAACAAGTCTTCAACAAACATGGATAGTACAACAATACGAACTAACCTACAACCATCCGAACCAGGGGAAGGTCCCCCAACAGAGGGGGAAATGACGTATCGCCGGAAAAGTAGAATGGATCCGGGGTTGCCGATTAGCCTTCTTTCCTGTCCGAAAATGGTCAGAATTGTTTGCTGGAACATAGGAACGTTGCTTGAGCAGGGCAAAACAGCCCAACTCACAACAGAGATGAATAACTACAGGATAGACATTCTGGGAATCTCTGAAACAAGATGGAAAGGGATAGACAAAATTAAACTACACACAAGCAAAATGCTGTTGTTCTCAGGGCAAAAAGAAGAAAGCACACACCATAGTAAAGGAGTTGTCCTCATGTTGTCCAAAGAAGGACAAAAAGCACTAATAGAGTGAGAAACAATCGGGCCTAGAATAATAACAGCAACATTCAGAACTAACAAAAAGAAAATTAACCTAAAGGTCATCCAGTGCTACGCACCAACCAATGACAGAGAACAAGCAGCTAAAGAGAGGTTTTATACCAAAGTACAAAGTATTATGGACAGGAAGAAGAAAAAGATATTACACTTTGATGAGGGACTTAAATGCAAAGATAAGAGAAGAATGGAGAAGATAATAGCAGTTTCAAAGAGACCATGGGAAATCATGAGCTGGGTATAATGAATGAGAATGGGGAAATGTTTGCAAATTGTTGTGCCTCAAACCAGCTAATCATAGGGGGCAGCATATTTCAGCATAAGAGAATACACAAGGCCACATGGATATCACCAGAAGACAATAGCTAACCAGATGGACCGCATATGTATTGATAAGAAATTTAGAACATCCTTACAAGACGTTAATGTGTGCAGAAGAGCAGACGTGACATCGGATCACCACCTCCTGCTAAGTAAAATCAGGATGAAACTTAAAAGATATTCAACAAACCAAAATTATAGAAAACAGTTCAAAGTAGAAGAGCTTCAGAACCAGGAAGTAAGAGACAGATTTGCAGTCACAGTATCAAACAAGTACCAAGTACTGGAACTGTAACAATAAGAATATTTGAATGCTATACTGAATACATTTAATCACATGTATACTACTCTAATATATAGACAGAATAGTGAAAGAGGTACAGTGCGAAAAAGACCTTATTGATATAGAAAATGATCACGACCACCAATTAAACAACCAAATCAACGTATTGCTTTTGCGGACGACCAAAGTTTAATTTATGAAGATGAAGATCAGCTACAACATCACATGAATTCACTGCTAATAGCATGTAGAAAGTACAACATGAAAATCAGCACAAAAAAGAACCGAGACCATGAAAATCAGCAGAACACCAAGCCAAACAAACATACAAATAGACAACACCAGAGTAAAGCAAGTTTCTGAATTAAAATATATAGGCAGCATTTTCACAGAGGACGGAAAACTCGATAGAGAAATAGAGACAATGTGTCAAAAGCAAATGCAGTGGCCTATCAGCTGTCACCATTACTACAACACTCAAAGATCAAGATGGAAATTAAAAGACAGATGATAAAAGGTATTTTCCTACCAACACTTTGTTACCAGTGCCAAACTTGGTCTCTTACAGCAACACATCACAGAAAGCTCACCACGTGTGAAATGAAATGCTTGAGGAAGGCAGTGGAAGTCACCAGGAAAGATAGACTACAAAATGAAGACATCAGAAGCAGAGTGGGCATAACTTCATGCATCGAAATACAACAAATGCAGTGGTTTGGACATTTAATGAGAATGGAATACAACCAACCACCAATAACAGCATACAATAAAAAGAGATCGGGTACTAGAGCTAAGGGAAGACCAAGAAAAGATGGATAGACAATATCAAGACCACACTACATAAACACGGATACAATACAACAAGGGCGACTCATCTAGCCCTAGAACGCAAATTAAAGCTCCCATCCCTACGCTTAACGGCAAGAGTGACAACCAACTACATCTTCTACCTGGGAATAGACAATACTACTCTAAACAGTTAGAATATGCAAACTCGTGGTATCATATACATAAGTTTCTTTTTTCTCATGATTCTTTTCTTAGCATCAAAAAGGTTATCAATATACTTGCAACTCTTGCAATTATTCGTTCCTCTCTAAGTTACATACGTACACAAACATTTCATAAAACACTCACATAAGTATTATAAAAATACACACAATTAAAATACACCTTACTTAACGCTGACACTTGAATGAATGTCACATTCAACCGATTCCTTCTACGGGAACTGGTTCTTCTAAACTACTTAAATTACACCGTATTAATGTGCAGATCGCTCCCTTGTTCAACACTAAGTTCTTAATTATCTATTAGATGTCCTTCGAATGTATCCGTCTATCTCTACACACAAGATTTTCGCGTTTTGGATTTAAACTAAAGCCCTTCCAAATCCGACTGTGTACTAGTTAATTTGATGCTCGAACTGATTGGCGAAGTAGAACAGGATCGTGGTCTCTGACTAAACCAAAGGCTAGTGCTTGACAACTGACCCACGCGGTAACTATTGCTCTGAACAGTTCAAATCAGGCTGAGTGATGATTAAATGCGACGACGTCGTCAAGAAACGACTTTGTAGAACTGAAGTCTAATGAAAGACTCTGTCAACCAAAGATGAAATGCTTTCTGCCACGTGGCCGATGGCTACCGATCTGCAGCGTTTAGCACATGCTGGGCTCGGTGAAACTCGACGACGTTATCTATCGCCACGTGATTATCCTAGTTCTCTTTGTGGCGTGAACTATCTGTATAAATTCTTCTTGGTTATTAAATACACTTCTACTTCATTACGTTCATAACTACTTTCCTGTATAAGTAAACAGAAGACCGCGTGGTCTACTCTGCATTACCAAGCTTCGACACGACGCCAGACAGCCTGCCCTTACGAGTTCTTTCCTGTGTATCGAATTTTCCGTGGTTCTCTCGTGGTCCTCGTGTGCTGACTGAGTCCCGTCTTATATATCACCCTCCCCCGAAAATCACATTGACTAATCGTTAGCCAGCAGATGCAAGGGAGATCACTCGCACTTTTTTCTTCTCGGTAAATTTCCGGTCACATGTTTTATCTCCCTCTGAACCAAGGACCCATTATTTTGCGTCTCGCATCTGTTACCCTGTTACAGAACAGCTGGTAGATGATATGAGCATTGATGAACATTGTGCACAAGTTTTATGGAAGGATTCATGCTCAGAGGTTTTGTGAGATAAGGAGCGGAAATCAAAGAAAGAAAAAAAAAACGGGCAAGCAGATCTAAACAGATGCAAAACTAGAGGTGCTAAAGCTAAAGCCTACAAGGTATATGGGGAAGCCAACAAAAAGATTAAACAAAACATAGGAAGGGATACAATAAAATATATAGATGGGTTGGCAGATGAAGCAGAAGAAGCAGCATTAAAAGGAAATATGCGGGACCTATATAATATCACAAGGAAGCTAGCAGGAAAATACAAACAATCAAGTTTCCTTATAAAAGACAAGAAGAGACAAAGTAATTAGCAACACTAAAGAACAAATGAAGAGATGGAAAAAACATTTTGAAGAACTGCTTAATATGCCAAAACTACAGGTCCCACCGGAAATAGAGCCAGCTGAAGAGGAGCTACAAATTAACTGTGAAAGAACAAGTAAAGAAGAAATAATGAAAGCCATAAAACACTTTAAGGATAGAAAAGCAGGTGGACCAGACAACATTCCAGCAGAGGTTATCAAGGAAGATTAAGATATCTCAACAGAGTTACTCTACACATTACTTGGTAAGATATGGGAGAGATACCAGTAGAGTGGAAAGAAGGTCACGTGGTCAAACTACCAAAAAAGGAGACATGCATGAATGTACAAACTATAGAAGGATAATGCTATTATCAGTGCCAGGCAAAATACTGAACAGGATTATACTCGATAGACTTAAGGAGACCATAGATAAACAACTGAGAGAAGAACAGGCAGAGTTTCGCAAGAATAGATCCTGCACAGACCAGATAGGTACACTGCGCATTATAGTAGAGCAAAGATTAGAGTGGAACTCACCACTATACATAGGTTTTGTGGGCTATGAAAAGGTATTTGATAGTCTAGATAGAGAGTCATTGTGGAAACTATTAAAACACTATGGTGTTCCACCCAAGATTGCAAACCTAATAAAGGAAACGAATAAAGGAATGAAATGCAGAGTCATACATGAGGGCCAAATGACAGAATCCTTTGAGAGAAGAAAGTGGGTGAGACAGGGATGCCTGTTATCACCATTCCTGTTCTTGCTGGCCATAGATTGGATCATGAAATCAACAACAACAGATAACAGATGGGGAATACAATGGACACTTGTGAAACAACTAGATGACCTGGATTTTGCAGACGATCTGGCATTGCTGTCCCACAATCACGCACAGATTAAAGATAAAATGAATACCCTACATAATAAGTCTCAGCAACTAGGTTTGAAAATACACAGGGCAATGACCAAGGTTATGAGAATAAATGTAGTAAATGTAAACCAGATTATGCTGGAGGAAACAGCTCTACAAGATGTAGAATCATACACATACCTTGGTAGCAACATAGACACAGAAGGAGATACAAACAAAGATGTCAAGATAAGAATACAAAAAGCAAGGGAAAACTTTATTGCATTGAGTAAGGTATGGAAGTCAAAAGAGATCAAAGCAAACACGAAGCTGATAATTTTTCAATCAAATGTGAAGTCATTGCTGTTCTATGGCTCGGAAACATGGAAGACAACAAAGAAAACCATCAGAAAACTGCAGACCTTCGTAAATGGATGTTTGCGTAGAATAGAGGGACTGAAATGGTATGACAAGATTACAAATGAGGAACTCAGAGAAGAAACAAAGCAGATACAAGTGGAGAAAGAGCTCAGGAAGAGACGCTGTCGATGAATAAGACATACATTGAGAAGACCGACCGGAAGCATTGCAAGACAGACACTGTTTTGGAGCCTGCAGGGAAAGAGTAGGGGAAGACCTAGACAGACCTGGAAAAGAGAGCTGGAGGCTGATATTAAAAGGATAGGTAAAACATGGAAAAAGTTGGAAGGGATGGCAAGAAAGAGGAAGAGCTGGAAGAAGTTTGTTGAAGACCTGTGCTCCGTTGGGAGTTGAAAGGTGAAGAAGATTAGATGTATCAAATGTGATGGGTACCTTATGTCTTTCATATTGTTCCATAATGTCTGATGTTGTACATAGTTGAACGCGTTGGTGTAATCTACAAAACAGGTATGGAGATCCACACTATATTCTCTGCATTTTTCAATGATGTTTCTCATGTTAAAAATGTGGTCTCTGGTGCCTCTGTCATGTCTGAAACCTGCCTGAACTTCATGGATTTCGTGTTTCAGCTTTCTTTTTGATGACATGGCTGATTAATGCGATGGTATGGTAGTTATTGCACAATTTTAAGTTTCCTTTCTTTGGGATGTTGACATATATTGACATTTTCCATGTCTTGGGCCTGTCTGAACTATTTCAGATCTTCAGGTATATTGTATGGTAAATTTGTAAGCTAGCCTTCCCTCCTGCCTGGATTAGTTCAGTTGGTATATCGTCGCATCCTGGTGTCTTCCTCTTCTTCAAACTTTTTATAGCTGAGCGTTCCTCTATCATAGGTTCTGGCTCTTTCTCTCCAGTTTCCATTATTCTGTCTGGGTTTTTTTGTTTTATCTTCATATTTTTACCTACAGTACTCATTCCATCTTCCTAATATTGCCTTGGTTTCCATCAGTGTGTTTCCATTTTTGTCATCTATCGTATGCAATGATGGTTTAAATTCAGCTGTTATTGCTTTAATTTCTTTGAACATTTCTCCATCTTTCCCTTTCAATTGGAGATCTTCTATTTTCTTACAAACGCCCAATTCTGTGTTGTTTCTTGTCTATTCTGATCTTTCTCCTGATTTCTCTTGTGTAGTTTCTGTATTTTACATCATTACGATATATCCCTGTCTGCGTTAGTTTTCTTCTTTCTTCTATAAGTTTCAGTACAAATCGATACGTCAACAAAATCATATTACAATGTGTAGCACTCGATCAAAGTCGAGCATTGAACACCAGGAGCAAAGAAGAATAATTAATAAAGATCAACACGATCGGAAGAGATAAGGATTGAGTACAGACTAGTAACAGAAATGTATAGATAGAAATGGAAGAAAAGAAAGAATATGAGAGACCAGAGGGAATAAAAACTACCACAACTATTTGTAACATCATTATTTTATTACGAAAGTAACAAATCCTCTACAGAACTACTCTTTGAATCAAGACAAAGGTAAAGTTAACTGTTTTGAGGTCTACTTGACGAAGTTATCAAGCCATTCGTCTTGTGTTCTGAAAGTCGTGCGTTTGAATCCGGCTCTCCTCGTTCGGTTCACGAGTGAATATTTTCCGGAGATTTCTAGGATTGTTGCTGAACCTTTGGAGTTTGTGCAGTAGCCCCGCAGATTGCGAGCCATTTCTGCGGAGAGATCTTTCTTTCTTTCTCGAATCCTGTATGCCTCACAGCGTCAGGTCAGGAAGAGATTTCTAAAACGGGCCCTAGTATGCGCTTCGTAGATAGTCTCTTTCGTCGCCTCTGTTATCTCTGAAGTCCATCTTTTGCGTGGCCGGCCTTTTGCTTTGTACCCATTGTATCGGAGCAGCATTGCTCTTTGGGGCGCACTGTCTGATGGTAATCTGCTTACGTGGCCGAACCATTTAATTTGTTGTTTCTTGATGAAGTCTAGTACTGATGTTGTACCCACTTTTTCCTGATGTCTTCATTTCTCAACCGGTCTCTTCTTGTTACACCCAGCATTCTGCGTAGACACTTCATCTCTGTTGTGACTAGTTTTCTTCTATCGTTTGTTGTCAGCGTCCATTTTTGGCACTGGTAACATAATGTGGGAGAAAGATTGTGTTGAACATTGCTCTTTTTGTGTTCATGGTGACGTGTTTGCATCTTAAAATTGGCGCCATTTGCCCTATCATTTGATTTGCGGAGAGATACCGTGTCATATCTCTAGTATACTATAAATTCGGTGCAATGAAATCAATGCGTCGTTAACAAATTTTTTAAACAACTTTTGGTCACATCTTTCAGTTTAAAGAAGTGGTTAATTTTGGATAAAAGAAAGAATATATAAACAACTTTAAGACATTTACTGAATCTCAAAGGTGCATCACACAGTTGAACGAAGTAAGCTCATCAAACAATTGCGTGTCTCGAGCTTAACTTTGTCGCCATAACGGTCCTTCAGAATGTCTCTAATAGACAAGATGCCCCGATTCTACGGGTGTCATGCTCAAGTCATTCACATTCTGAATTTATCTTCTCAGTAATCGTCCACTTTTCCTTATTATCGGGATGCCTTCTCCCATAATATTCTTTTCCAACCCTTCCTGCTTTGTTAATGCGTCCAAAATACTTCAACTTTCTCATTATTTTTTTGTAACATCAGCCGGTTTTCTTTTGTTTTGAATTTCTTCTGGATATATCTATGTGTTATCTTCTATGTACATTGTATACGGGGGACTCTTTTGTAAGATGTATATTCAAAAGCACATAAAACTAGTAGTTAAGTTAGACTAGTATAGACCTACTATAATTCTAAGAATGTCAATAATGTAACGAACCAGAAGTACACAGAGAGAGAGAGAGAGAGAGAGAGAGAGAGAGAGAGAGAGAGAGAGAGAGACGATAGCTCTTCTACACAGAGAGTTATATCCTAAGATTAATTGAATGTTTAAGAATACTGCATTTATATAACCTTCATTGAAAGTCATATAGTAGAACAGGTCAATGAGTCTGGCAGATATATGAATAATATCAAGATAATTTGATAGATATGTGTTGACTTCGTGTGACATACGTTACAACAGGTCATCGCTATCTACAGATAGCATGGCTTCTACAGACTGTACCTTTCATGTTGACAAAACTTTCATGTAGATTATATATGTATTGTATTCATCAAGTTTTGAACATACCTTGTCAATCAGGCATACACAAACAAAAGGAAAGAATAAATGAAATAACAAAATTGATGTTTGAAGCCTGATTTCAAAAAATAATTATTGCAATTTGATGAACGTTTGTGTTTGTACATTGTATTGTATCCCGTTCGTCTTATCTTATCTTAACCACATTAGCCGTGAAGTTTCGTGGGGAGAGTTAGTTTTCTATCTTGTGCCAGGTGTGTTGTGCTTGACGTTGTCAGTCCATGCTTTCGCAGGGACTCTGAGATGTTATCTATCCATCGTGTTCTTGGCCTGCCTCGTGCTCTGCGCCCTGAGTGTCGATTATTATAGGCACGTGATGGTAGTAAATGTGGTTCCATTCTCATTAGATGGCCGAACCACTTGATTCTTTGCTTCTCGATGTACTGTATGCATGGTATAGTACCAACGATGCTTCTGATATTCTCGTTTCTCACTCTATCTCGTCTTGTAGTGTCTTATAGTACCAACGATGCTTCTGATATTCTCGTGTCTCACTCTATCTCGTGTTGACAGATTTTCGTAGACATCTCATTTCACATGTTGTAATCTTTCTTTCTTGTATCTTAGTCACCGGCCATGTTTGGCAATGATAGCAGAGAGTTGGAATAAATATGCAGTTTATCAGTTGTCGTTTGACTGCCATGTTAATGCTTGGATGTTTTATTAGTGGTGACAGTTGGTATGTCACTGCATTTGCCTTCTGGCATCTAGTCTCGATTTCTCTGTCCATCTTTCCATCTGCTGTGAATATACTCCCGAGATATTTTAATTCTGGAGTCTGTTGTATTTTGACATTATTCACGTGTATATTTAGTTGACCTGTTGACCTACTTATTGTCACGACTTCTGTTTTGGAGGTGTTAATTTTCATGTCATATTTTTCGCATGTCGCTTGCAGTGCATTTATGTGTTGTTGAAGTTTTGTGTTCGTTGTTGTAAATTATACTCTGATCATCTGCAAAGAGTAGTTCATTTATTAAATTGTAGTTATCTAGGTTGTTATCTGTCTTGGTTTCTTGCGTTATCCTGTCTATGTAAATATTGAAAAGTATAGACGAAAGCACACATCCCTGCCTACCTCCTGATGATAATTCAAATTCGTCTGTCAGGCAGTCGCTTGTTCGTACTACGCTTGAGCATTTTTGGTATAGCGCTCTAATATTGTCTAATAGTTGGCCCTGAATTCCGTATTCACTTAGTATGGCCCATAGTTGGTTTCTGTTTATTCTATCAAAGGCCTTTTCTTGGTCTATGAATGCTAAGTTGAGCTGTTTGTCATATTCTATGGTGTTTTCACTTAGTTGCCTTAGTGTGAACAGGGCATCGGTGCAACTCTTTCCTTTCTGAACCTAAATTGAGCGATGTTCAGCTGTGGTTCTATTATAGGTTTGATTCTAGATTCCAAAATGTTAGCATATAATTTCCCAACATGACTTAATAACGATATGCCTCTGTATGTATTGCATTCTCTTTTGTTGCCCTTTTTCCATATTGGTATTATGATGGCTTTCTGCCAATCTTTGGGGACTTCTCTTTCTGTCCAGGCTGACTTTAAGATTCTATGTATCCATTGTATTCCAGTTTCTCCGCATGCCGTGATTGCTTCATTGGTTATACCGTCTATGCCTGCTGTCTTGTGACGTGGACTCTTCTTCACAACTTCTTCTATTTCTTGGATGAGTATATTTGGTTCTTCTATGCTTGTGTTGATTGGCAATAGCAATCAAGAAGTTAAACACAATAAAGAACATGTGGCAAAGCACCTGCAAAATATTAAAATTAAAAATATTGAGAGCATGCATTTCCCAGTGGCTACTTATGGTTGTGAATCATGGACACAGAAATTAAGAACGAAAATCCAATCCTTCGAAACTAAATGCTACAGAAAGATCATACGAATACCATGGACAGAAAAAAGAAAGAACACTGATGTCCTGAAAGAACTAAATGTTAAAGAGAATTGGCTGATAAACAACATGCTATAGAGAAAAATTACATACTTTGGTCACATCAAGCGTCACGATGGCCTGGAAAGAACAATACTAGAGGGCAGGGTCCCAGGACGCAGATGCAGACCAAGAAGAAGATGGCTACAAGATATTAAAGAAATCATGAACATGACCATCGACGAAGTGGGTGAACTGGCAAGAGACAGAGTGAATTTCAGATGTGCTGCAAAGAGAGCAACGTCCTATAAAGGATACGCACCTTGATGATGCTTGTGTGATTTTTAAATCTATTCGCAATTGGTGTTGTTGGTTGGTTAAGTAGTTCTTGGAAGTATTCTTTCCATCTGTTCTTCCTTCCGTTTGTATTAAATATTGGTGTACCGTTTTTATCATTAATAATGTCAGTGGGGTTAAAACTTTCGTCTTTTATCCTCATGGAATTGACGCTTTTGAAAAAATGTCGTGGCTGTTCTTTGCATAGTAATGACAGTTGTTCTCCGTATTTTTCCCACGATTCTGTCTTTGATTTTTGATTACTTGTTTACTATGTATTCTCACTGTTCTGTATGCTGCGTAATCATCTTGGCTTTTGAATTTTTTCCATTTAAAAAAAAATTTCTTCTTTGCTGTTATTGATTCTTTGACTTCGTTGTTCCACCATGCAGTTTTTTTGTTTGAATTTCTGTCTTAACTGTTTTTTTGCCACATAGTGTGTTTAATGTTTTCATCATTGCTGTTTTAAATGTTTCCCATTCTTGATGTACATTGCTTATACTTGATGGTAGCGCTGTAAAAATATTTGTCATCATGTTGTTCATATCATTTTGTATGACCTCTTCCTCTAATTTTTTCAAGTTGGTGACGAAAATTGGATTTCTCTTTCTCTGTTTAGTTTCTTTTGCCTTGAATTGTGTTAGTATGACTGGTCTGTGATCTGTGTCTATATCTATATTCGGTATGGTTCTTGCATCTATTATATTCCTTGTTTGTCTTTGTCTAACGAGTATATAGTCGATTTGAGATGACTGTTCTATGTTGTTCCACTTATACCATGTTTGTGTATGGCTTCTTCGATGCTGGAATAGTATGTTTGTTATGATCAGGTCGTGTTCGTAGCATAGGTTGATCATTTCTTCTCCGTTGTTGTTTCGTTCTGCTTCGGTGTCGCTGAAATTTCCTAGGCATGTCTCGTGTCGTCTTTGCTTCCGACTCTTCCGTTGAAGTCTCCCATTATAATTAACTTATCTTTATTGTTTGTTTGATTAATAGTGTCTGACAGTTGGTCAAAGAATTCACGTTATTGTTGTTCATTGCAGCTATCGTTGCATGGGACGTAGACTTGTATAATCGTTGTTGTTTTGTTTTGTTCTATGAATTGAATACGTAATATTCTTTCCGATATATATTCTACTTCATTGATAGACTTTGCTTTCTCCGGATGTATGATGAAACCAACACCGTGTTTCGCCGTTTCTTTTATGTCAGCCCCGCTCCATAATATTGCATATTTATCGTAAGTTTCTTTGATGTTATGGCCTTTCCTTCTAGTGTCAGCTATTCCTAATATTTCTGTACGTGTCTTAATCATGAATTTTACTATGTCTGCTTCTTTGTCTCCTAGTCCACTAACGTTTAATGTTGCTATCCTTAATTCGTTCCTGTACCGCGGTCTTATTGCGGTTAATGGCGGGCTAGTTCTTGCCCCCGGTGAGTTGTTGTTCCGAACTTTGATGGCTTTTTGTAAACTCCGTAGTTCTTGTGTAATATCTATAGTAGAAATTTGTGCACATGTAAATCCCTACCGTTCTGCAAGTTCTGTGGTAGGCTCATCTTTAAATGTCACTAATTATCACATAAAAATCATTGTAAACACATCCTTCACAATCTTGAATCTTGAATCTAACACAACTTATTTACATCGCCATCTTGGAACGGATCTCGTTCGTAGCGCTATATATTACATAGGATCTGCAAGCAATTTCTCATAAACTCTCTATCCTGTGCAATTCGTTCAATCTCTTCTATGGAATTGAGTCTGAGCATTCTCGCCTCTCTCAGCAAAATTTATTTCTGGGTGTCACTCTGGCATCATTTTTTCTTAAACCATTTGTCTCCCTCTTCATTTTCTGCTTTGTGATTCTTTGATCATTTCTTCTCGGAGTATACTCCACATCTCCATCTTACCTTTCTTAAACAGTTGTTACTAATGGTTAACCTGACATTTCTCTGATTTCATCACATCTCCGGAATTCGCCTCATTTCACGTTCATACATTTTCGTAGACATAAGTTTTCCAATTCATTCAACTTACTTTCTATATATTTAGTTATGTTGTTGAAATATACTGAAAATAGTAACTTTCTCTTATTTCACATTCTAAACTTTACTTTCTAAACATACATGTGAGAAAAATAGATATATTTGGATACAATAATTGTGGTTTACTGAATGTGTCATGCTGGGAGTGTATCACATATTGAGAAACAGCATGCAAAGTTGTATAGATCTGTGAATGAATGATTGATACAATCATCATGCTGTTCTTATGTTGTGTAACACTTTACATGAACAAATACGCCTACAGTCGTGATGTCTAGAAGATTAATATGTTTATATTTTCATAATCACCCAACGTTTCTTAACTTTACTAAATTGTATAAATACGAAGAATACGCCGCACGCAACGAAATGCTGATTGTATTATTTGTGTACACATGATTCATTGTGAAGAATAAGTTGTCTATGTCAACTACCCACATCAATCATCATAATTATCCTTATCGATTATTATTATATCGCATACTGTCAGTTGTTATGGCATCAGTACAGCCGAAAGTTGATCGATAATCAACAACCTTCAACCTATAACTTGTGAAATATACAGAACATAGTTACATAGATGTAAACATCAATTACAAATTTTCAATATTAGCTCAAATCTAACATATACCAGCAAGATCTGGAAAATGACTAAAGATATAGAATATAAAAGCATTAATTAAAAATATATGCAAGAAAATAATGAATATTCTTATTCTTCTGCATTCTCACTAGATTGGAATTTCGGATTCTCTAATAAAGGCAGCCGTCTGCCTCAGATTATCGATCATGACACGAGTATGTTTTCTACGTTTTCTACTCGTAAACATGACTAGACACCCAAACCTGGTGCCTCTAACGCTCTTGATCTCTAAATCAAGAATACTATACATGACATTGGACTACTCCACCCCAAACGCTTATGGCATTCTAACATGTCACAGTCGGAGTTTCGTGCTCTATCACACCGCCGTCGACGTGATGACATTGTCATCAAACCCGCCGACAAAGGCAGAGCTATAGTCGTCTGGAGCAAAGACCTATACCTTCAGGAAGACCAACTGCGTGACACTCAGTTTTATAAAACCAGCCCTACTGGTGCCACTCTATCTAATAATAATACGGTTCGTGAAGTCATTAAGAACTTAGTTATCACGAAAGACCTTCCCACGGGTACATCATCACTCTGTGTGATTGATAGCTGTTTGGGCAAACCCGCATTTTGTATGCTCCCCAAAATTCATAAACTCCACAATCCTATTAGGACTATCGTTTCTGCTTGCTCTTGCCCTACGGAACACATCTCCGAATTCCTTAATATTATCCTTAATCCCATAGTCACCACACTCCCTTCATTTTTGAAAGATACGAATCACGCTTTGTCTGATTTTCTTCCATTGTGTTGCCACCCGAGAGAACCTACCGTCTCTTCCTCCTTGATGTGTGCTCATTGTACACTTCTAAACCTCATCCTGACGGCCTTAAAGCTCTCCAGTTCTTTCTCAATAGGAGAACTAATCCACTTGTTTCAACTTCTGCTCTCCTTCGTCTTGCGGAACTAGTTCTCACTCTTAACTCCTTTCAATTCAATGACCAATTCTTTGAGCAGATCAGTGGGGTCGTCATGGGCACTAAATTAGGACCTAGTTATGCTTGTCTATTTATAGGTTATCTTGAACACCTCGTATGGACTACATATGATGGCCCCCTTCCGTCTATCTATCACGGATACATTGATGATTGTATTGGCATTACTGATATGCCTGAAGCCGATTTGTCACACTTCATAAATGTCATTGTTTTCAACCCTTCTATTCTTCTTCTGCGTTCGTTCTTCACGGCCAATTTGATCATTCTTATTGTGATGTATAATTGGCCCACTGGCAAGAACGGAGTGATCTACGTCGGGACGATTGTGCGCCCATGGTGACTAGGCCCGCCCGTCCGTTTTAAGCCAGCTTTTTATTTACTAGGGTGAACTTTCCCTAGGTTATGATCCTTTCTGCCGACTATATCGGCTCGTATCTACGCCTTTACGATCAACTTTGCCGTATATTTGTGCTTTGTGATCTACGCCAGGACAGTGAGTTACGCTGTTTTGCCCATTCTGACTGATAATTATTTCTCGGGGCTTGTCAGCTTGTCCTCGGACGGCGTCTTACTCGTATACGACACCGTGTAAAATGAGCCATTCGCGGTTTCACCGTGAGACAGTGTGAACTTAGACATGCATGGCTTAATCTTTGAGACAAGCATATGACTACTGGCAGGATCAACCAGATAGCTGTCATGGACGAGACTGGACCAACAATGCTCGGGGTAGGGAGACAGCGCTCTGTGCAGAGCGGATCCCGACGTCCCCGGCGAAAATGCGAAATTGAAGCGAAATGACAGAGCGCTCGCTTCCCACCATTTTGCCGGCAAGACTTGCGCCTCGCCAAGCAAAGAACGACACCATGTTTCTACCTGCGGACCTACAAGCTCGTTGCGAGAGCCGGGCCTTTAACGAGACCACCGTCGAGCGTTTAAAATTTTAGACTGACTGTATCACATCGCGACCGAGAAACTCCTATATACGGACACACACACACCACAAATAAGACCGCGCTCGCGAGCGAGCGAGTCTTAATAGCAGACGCTACCTTGTCCCTTATTCGCTGGGAGCCTCGTTCGCGTGAAGAAGCGAAGAGGCACGCGCAGCCGTTAGAGACTATGCACGCAATTGGTTATCGACACTGGGAACAGCGTTCGATGACTGGCTTGGCCGTCCGATTATTTTCAAAACGAGGAAGCACAGTTTGCAGACGCACAACCCAGATAACCCTTCTATTCGTTTTACTTCTCACATCTCACTTCTTGTGTCAACTTTCTTGACATTAATATCACCATATACCTATCAACTATCACTACATCAGTATATTACAAGCCTACTGATGCACATAGTTTTCTCCTTTACACTTCTTCCCATCCCCGGCTTGTCGTGACTCTTTGCCATTCTCGTAGCTCTTGCGCCTTCGTCGCCTTTGTAGCGAGGACGATGATTTTTTGATAGAGCTCGCGAGATACTTGATTTCTTCTGCAGGCGCCTATACCTGGAGAAGGTGCTTGTATCTGCTATGCATCGAGTTCAGAAAATCGCTCGCCAGCAGTCCCTTACCAGCCAGCATAGGACTACTAACTTTGACAGAGTAAAACTTATCTTAACTTTTCACCACCATAGTTCACTGGTAAAAATGTTTTATTCCGTCATCTGTCTATCCTTAAGTCAGATCCTGAGACCTGTTCTGTCTTCCCCAACTATCCTTTGGTGGCTTAGAGACGGGACAGAAGTCTTAAGGATATGTTGGTACACAGTCACCTTAAGTCCAATATCCATGGTCATTTTGGCACTGTCCAGTGTGGCTGTCGTAGCTGCAACACGCGTGCTTATGTAATACAGACGCGTACTGTATCTTTTCCTTTAGCCACGTTTGTTATTGAAAATGGTTTCACATGCGAGTCCCAAAATATAATCTATGCCATTATCTGTAAGCGGTATAACAAGGCTTATATCGGCAAGACAGTCAAGAGGCTCAGTGACTGATTCGCCTAACACTTGCGCGACGTACGTCAATGCTATGTGACCCCTGTAGCCACCCATTTCAATGATACTGGCCATTTAGGAGCTCACGAAATCCAGGTCACAGCCATCCGATAATGTTCCTTCGATGATCGCAGTCGACTTGTTCTGGAGAATCGGTTGATTTCGTTGTATGGTACCTTGCAACCACGTGGGCTAAACGTATCCCATTCCTATGCTTCTTACTACTTTCTCTTCTTATGCCTTGTTATCTATATGGGCATATGTTGCATGCATTCAAGCTATATATTCACTTCATTGTTTATTGTTTCTCTTCTTTCTATTTCTAGTTTTTATGTGTGTTTTTTGTGTTAATTTATTTAGTTATTCGTTTTTATTCCCAGATTTTCATTAGAAACATTTGTATGTAGTCGTTCATATGTTTTTGGTCTTTTAAATTCGTCACTCCTGTTGTTCGTTTGCTTGTTGCCTTGTTGGTCGAAACATTGCTGTATTTTGTAATTATTTTTGTAATTTGTAAAACTACAGTACTTTGTGATTTCGTGTTTTGCCACTCAGATTATCAGCCACGCCATACAGTTTGTCTTGGGCGCTGGTGTAAGTGGACCACCTCTTTCTTCTCAGGGGCAGTTCTGTAGGATGTTTTCTGTTGTCATACTCGCCAAGCCACAGAGGCACAAGTCGTTGGTGCTTTTTTTGAATTTAGTGTACAGGTGGTGTCTCATTCTGTTGTGACCCGTCCGGAGACGAAGTATGGCTGTCTGGTCTCTTCTGGACAGTTGGTAATATCCATCATTCTTGTTGTGTTTTGGGTGTTCCTTATCCTATTTTGCCTTGTAGTGCTCTTTGGCGATGGTTTTTGCTTCTTCGTAGCTAACCAGGTTGTCATCTTGGGGCATTCCTGCTCCCTCTTTAGCCAGTCTGTCAGCATCTTCATTCCCTTGATCTTGCAGTGTGAGGATATCCACTGGATTACGACCCTCTCAGAATCATGGGATAACTGGGCTAAGATTGACCAAAGATCACTTAGTTCTGTGTTTCTTTCAGATTTCAGTGCTGAGATAGCAGACAATGCGTCAGTCAAAAGCACTATTGTCCATGCATTTGGTTCATATGTTGGAGTGCCATTTTTGCAGCTGCACTGAGGGCCTCTACCGCTGCCTTGAAATTGGTTGAGAACTTGCCGGTGGCCAGAGCTAAGGTTAGTTCTACTCCATTTTTAGTCTGAGGACAACTCCCCCTTCTACATTGTGGGTGGCATCTGTAGCTGAGCCATCCGTGTATACATGTGTCCATGAGTCCATTGGGTAGCTTTCGTTATGTGTTTTTCTGCGATGCGCCTTCTCTCCAGGTCTGTCTGTGTTCCTTTCTTGCCAATGCCACTTATTTCTTCTGAGAGCTCTGGTAAACTGCATGTCCAGGGAGGGAGTGCTAGCTAGTTGTATGTGTCTTGATTGAACCAGTGCCAATATTGTTTCTTTGTGAGCAAGTGCTTTGAAGTTTGCCACGAAGTTACTTCTTTTTAGTCTGCCCCTACTGTAGCTGTTGATTCGGAGGTACATTGGATGGTTCACCAGTCTCTCGTATTTTTCTCCTCCTTGTTGAAGAACCTTCATGTCCCGTCCATCCTCTACTGGCTGGAGCCCTGTCACAGTTTCCAGTATTTCTTTGATGGTAGACTTCATGGCTCCAGTGATGATCCGTGAGGCCTGATTTTGCACTCTGCTTAGCATTACAAATTGTGTCTTGGAGGTTGTGGCCCAGGCTGCTATGCCATACTCAAGTACTGGTCGGACTCTTCTAGTGTACAACCTTTTCAGAATGCCCCATCTGCCCCCATGTGGTGCCTGCTAGTTTGTTCATAATCTTCATTCTCTGCTTAGCTCTTTTTCCAGCTTTGTCTATTTGCGTTTTCCAAGTCAGTCTGTGTCCATGGTGATTCCCAGATATGTTGGACATTCCTCCATTTGGAGTAGGTGGTCATTTATCTTGATTTTCACCATTTGTTTCTTCTTGGAAATGCTGAAGGTGGTTTTCTTTTCATTTATGGTGAGCAGTCAGGTACTGGTTCATTTTTCTAGCTTTTGAAGTGCAACTTACATCCTTGAGGTGGTTACTGCTATCGATTCTTCTGGTGTCTACAATGCCAGATCATCAGCGTAGATTGCCCCTTGCACTCTGTTAGGGATGTCTTCCATAATGTCATTCATAAAAACAAGAAATAGTGTGCGAGACAGGACCCCTCCTTGGGGAACACCTTGTTCCATGATAGCCTTTCTGCTAAGTTGTTCCTGGACCTGTACTCGGGCTGTTCTATTTATTAGATGGTGACATATAAATGCGTTTTCTAATTCCAAGTTTGAGGAGTTTGATTTTTAGTTCCTCTCTTCAGACCCTGTCGAAAGCTTTCTCCATTTCAACCCATACTGTTAGTGTGTGTTTCTTTTCTTGGAATCCATCTTTGATCTCCTGGGCAATGTAGGTTACTTGGTCTTCTGTTGATCTGTGCAGACGGAATCCACTCTGCTGTGGTAGTATCAGTTGTTTTTGCTCCAAGTGCCACATGAGTTTTCTATTGACGAGCCTCTCCATTACTTTTCCAACACAACTAAGGAGGCTAATCGGTCTGTAACTGCCTGGGTCGAGTCTGTCTTTTCCTTGTTTTAGAATGGGCACTGTGATTGCTTCTTTCCATTCACTAGGTAATTCTTCAACTTTCTAGCTTGCATTCATAATTTTTAGTAGCTTTTTTTTTGCTTTTGGGCCTAAGTTCATGAGCATCTCATGTGTGATGCCATCCTTTCCTGGTGACTTCTTAAGGTGACACTGGAGTGCTTCTTCGAGCTCATCTATAGTGAAATTACACACCATAAGTTCTTCTGGTGCTGTGGGTGAGTACTCGAGGGATTGACTCTTCCATTGCCCTATTTAGTTTTTCTGTGGGTATGCTGACCTGGCTCACTTTTACGTAATTTTTAATAAAAATGTTGGATAATGAATATAAAATGGGACAAATTCAGGAGACGTGATGAAATCAGAGAAATGTAAATTCAGCTTTTAGTAACAACTGTTATAAAAAGAGAAGATATATGTTTGGCATACTCTGACAAAAAAATGTGCACAGAATAAAAAAGCAGACACTCAAGTGGAAGACAAATGGTTCAAGAAAAAGGATGGACGTCCTAAAGAAACCCTAAAACAAACTTTACTGAAAGAGGCAATACATATCGAACTCGTTTTCAAAGAAGAGATTGAACGAGTTGTCCAGGATAGAGCGGTAGGAGAAATTGTTTGCAGGCCTCACGTAACGTATAACGAGTACAAAATGAATCGTAACACTGGGCTGCCCTGGTGCAACGTCTTCATCTTTAGGCAGTAAAACTTGTCTGCTTCCATAATTCGTAGAAAAAAAGCTGCTTATGAGTCTCAGTTAAATGTCTAAATCCTAGAATTAACACATCAGCATTATTCATCTCTTAGAATCTCTTATGACATTTCTCAATAATTGCCATTGAATTTGCGACAATCATAACATATAAAAACCTAACTCTGGTTCATCTGGCGCAAATATATTTTATACCACGTACCACCATGTCTGTAGAGAATTCAGTTTCCAAGATTGTGTACAGTCAAAAAAAGCAATAATACTAGAGATACAATTATACTAGAGATATCATTGTACACTTCTATACCTCATCCTGACGGCCTTATAGCTCTCCAGTTCTTTCTCAATAGGAGAACTAATCCACTTGTGTCAACTTCTGCTCTCCTTCGTCTTGCGGAACTAGTTCTCACTCTTAACTCCTTTCAATTTAATGACCAATTCTTTGAGCAGATCAGTGGGGTTGCCATGGGTACTAAAATGGGACCTAGTTATGCTTGTCTTTTCATGGGCTATCTTGAACACCTAGTATGGACTACATATGATGGCCCCTTCCGTCTGTCTATCACAGATACATTGATGACTGTATTGGCATCACTGATATGCCTGAAGCCGATTTGTCACGCTTCATTAATTTCATTAATGTTTTCAACCCTTCTATTCGTTTTACTTCTCACATCTCCACTACTTGTGTCAACTTTCTTGACATTACTATCACCTTACGCCTATCCACTATCTATACATCAGTATATTACAAGCCTACTGATGCACATAGTTTTCTCCTCTATACTTCTTCCCATCCCCGGGCTTGTCGTGACTCTTTGCCATTCTCGCAGCTCTTACGCCTTCGTCGCCTTTGTAGTGAGGACGATGATTTTCTTGAGAGAGCTCGCGAGATGCTTGATTTCTTTCGTAGGCGCCTATACCCGGAGAGGGTGCTTGTCTCGGCTATGCATCGAGTTCAGAAAATCACTCGCCAGCAGGCCCTTACCAGTCAGCATAGGACTACTAACTCTGACAGAGTAAAACTTATCTTAACTTACCACCCCCATAGTTCCCTGGTGAAAAATGTTTTATTCCGTCATCTGTCTCTTCTTAGATCAGATCCTGAGACCCGTTCTGTCTTCCCCAACTATCCTTTGGTGTCTTACAGACGGGACAGAAGTCTTAAGGATATGTTGGTACACAGTCGCCTTAAGTCCAATATCCTGACTCATTTTGGCACTGTCCAGTGTGGTCGTCGGCGTTGCAACACGTGTGCTTATGTGATACAGACGCGTGCTGTATCTTTTCCTTTAGGCACGTTTCTTATTGACGATGGGTTCACATGCGAGTCCCGTAATCTTATCTATGCTATTATCTGTAAGCGGTGTAACAAGGCTTATATCGGCGAGACAGGCAAGAGGCTCAGTGACCGATTCGCCCAACACTTACGCGACATACGCCAATGCTCTGTGACCCTGTAGCCACCCATTTCAATGACACTGGCCATTTAGGTGCTCACGATGTCCAGGTCACAGCCATCCGATCATGTTCCTCGGATGATCGCAGTCGATTTGCTCTGGAGAATCGGTTGATTTCTTTGTATGGTACCTTGCGACCACGCGGCTCAACGTATTACATTCTTATGCTTCTTAGTACTTTCTCTTCCCATGCTTTGTAATCTATATGGGTATATGTTGCATGTATTCATGTTATATTCCATTCTTATGCTTCTTAGTACTTTCTCTTCCCTGCTTTGTAATCTATATGGGTATATGTTGCATGTATTCAAGTTATATATTTACTAGATGTTTCATTGTTTCTTTTCCTTTCTATTTCTAGTTTTTATGTGTGTTTTTGTGTTACATTTATTTCGTTATTCGTTTTTATTCCAGATTTTCCTTAGATACGTTTGTATTTGGTCGTCCATTTGTGTTTCATTTTAATTTGTCACTCCTGTTTGTTCGTTTGCTTGATAAAGGCCTTGTTGGTCGAAACGTTGCTGTATTTTGTCATTGTTTTTGTAATTTGTAAAACTACAGTACTTTGTAATTACGTGTTTTGCCAATCAAATAGTTTTACTGCAGTTCCATATATATATATACTGAATATAGAGATACAATGAAACGTAGAAGTTGAATGACTTCATTTGATGTATGTTTTTGTTAGATAAGAAACTACTGATAAACTTTTGTTAAATAAGTAAACATTAGATAAGTACTTGAGGATCTCGGGGAAAAAAAGGCTGACAAACACTGGAGTTAACCACTACCTTTATTTCTCTTGGCGACCATCGCCTAGGGATAACGACTTTCAAGTCATCGACCAGCAAGCTCTCCAATAAAGGGGTCACGCTTTGTTGGATTGTTGTTTGTATTTTGCTATCTTTTTAGTATTTTTTTAATTAAAAAATGTATTATTGTTTTATTTGGTGTATTATTATTGCGCACTGTTATAGGACCATTAGTGTAGTATAGCGTAGTATCTGTCAGCGCCGCAACGAGTAGACCCAGTACATCTGAACGAATCAGCTCCGAGTGCCTCATCCTTTCAGACATAAAACTGCTCGGAGTTTGTTTTTTGCGTCTATGAGTTTGTCTATTGCCAATATGAAGGCTTCCACTTTCTGACAGCAATCAAACGTTGGACATAAAACTGCTCGGAGCTTGTTTTTTGTGTCTATGAGTTTGTCTATTGCCAATATGAAGGCTTCCACTTTCTGACAGCAATCAAACGTTGGGCACTACACATTGATCTTAGCCAACAAGCATTATGGTGTTTTTTCTAATTGGGCCCTGCCCGGTAGTGCCTCAACGAATGAACCCAGCACGATTGAACGTGCAAGCTCCTTTTGTAGTAGAACTGCTCGGAGTGTGCTTAGTGTGCCTGGTGACGTATATGAAAGCTCACACCCTCTGGCAGCGATCAAACGTTGAGAAGCGATGTTGTGACTTTCCAACCGTATTAACCACACAAACTACGAAAAGCAGGCCAGATTCTAACAAGTACAGATATATTAGTCTTTTTACTGATATATATATATATATATATATATATATATATATAGTTCAATTTTGTCGTCGGATCATCATCACTGCACATCGAACCAATTAGTCCATAAGTGCTCCGATGTCCTCCTCAGTATGTCTCTCAGTGTGTGAAAACTAACGACACCAGTACTTTATTATTCTTCTTTGGCTACCACTATAGTGCTCTTGTCTAACTACACCACATTTGACTTGGTATTCTTGCAGTCTAGTTGGGGGTTGTAGATTCCCCACTATTACTTGAATCACTTACACGTCCACTCTCACTTAGGAAATTCAGAATATCATCCTGGTCCATTGATCGCCCGATTTTTATAGCTGCCATACCTGCAAGACTATCTGCACGTTCCCATACACATGCATGCTATGACACACAAATAAAACTGATTTGTGTCCACCTACCTAGACCTCTTTAACGATTCCAACCATTGTCTACGAGCCCAGCTTTTTTCAATCTTCCTGAACATACTCAATGAGTCATTGAGATAACATTACTTATATATATATATATATATATATATATATATATACTAGCAGTTTACCCGTTCTTTACACGGGGAATTTAGTTTCAATCTATTTAAGTCACTTAAAGAAACATGCCACATTGCTTCAAAATCTGCTTCTTCTCTATTAAAAACAATAAGTTTTCTCTCCATTCTTGGTTTTAAAACTTTGTCAATTCACCACATACAATTAAAATGTCCCTCATTCCGATTGCTTGTAAAACCTGACATTATTCAGATTATTAACTTATCGACGTGATAAAAATAAAAACTGACCAAACGTGAGCTGTGTTTTTTTTAAAAATGTGGCCAGAATGTGAATCGAGCGCATTGCCTACTGTCTCCATGTTTGGTTTGAAAACTTTGTCGGTTGACCACATAAGATTAAAATGTCACTCATTCCGATTGCCAGTAAAACCTGATACAACAGAATTCCCGTTCCCGTGAAAGTTGAATTTAGTTTAAATCTAGTTGTAATATTTCACCACTTCTAAAGTTACATTTGTTATCTTTTTCCGCTGATCTTCCGAGCCCACATAAACTCATTTCGACTACCAGTAAAACCTGATACAATTGAATTCCCGTGAAAGTTGAACAAAATCAATTGGCAAATTAAATTTATTCAGATTATTAACTTATCAACGCGTTTAATTTAAAAAAAATTGACCGAGTGTTTAAAAAAATGTGGCCCGAACGTGAATCGAGCGCATTGTCTACTGCAATGTAGACGGGCGCGTTACAGTTCTTCTATATATATATATATATATCACATAGAATGTGTATGCTCTTAGTATTCTTACATTTGTACAGATTTTAGTTAAGTTCTTTTTAAAAAATGATTGTTATTATTTTAATTTCAGTTACCCCATTTCCATATCTTGTTAGCAGTGTGAGTGAACCCACCTATTCAAAAAAGTTACATTTTCTATTTTTTCTCTTTAGATTAAAAAAAAAACCCACTGTCATGTTTGTTTTATCATTCGAAGTGGTTATTCACACTCGAATTCACACTCGAGTGTGAATAACGCCGAACGTTATTCACACTCGGATATAAATAAAGCTGATTCGATTGGCTGACTTCGAACCAATTAAAACTGATTTGATCTAATATGGGCGGGCCCGGAAAACTTACTGGCCTAATGAAACAACACTCGACAGAAAACTACACGGACTTCTGTGTGAGCTACAAAAGAAAGTGAAGTTCATACAAGAGACAACATTGAATATATAAACAATATTTCAAGCGAACGAAAGGAAGGAAGATGCCGTCACAGGGCAAGCTTATGTGCCCCCAAAAAGATTGAGAAATGTTCCTAATTCGGAACATAGTCAGAAAGGCTGCACAGCTCTTTGGCGTAGATCATAAAGCCCAAATATACTGCAAAAAGATGATCGTAAAGGCGCAGATCCAAGCCAAAATATACGGCACAACGGATCGTTCTAGGGCAAGCTACCCTATAAAATATATATATATATCTATATAGTAAATAAAATGCTGGATGAAATAGGGTGTGCCAAGTCACCATGGGCGCATATGCACAACGTAAAAAAGCATTCTCGTCAAAGACCAATCACATTTAGAATGATAAAATTAGCCGCGAAGAACGAACGCAAACAACAACATATCTTATAGGCAGGCCTGTTTTTGTAGGCCTAGGTCTATATAATCTAATATATTTTACAACGAATTCGTGTAATATAATATATCATTATAGGCCTATAGTTAGATCGGATAAATTATTAGTTAGGCTTATAGTTTGTCGAAGATTATTAAACTTTTCGTATCGGTGTAAAACGCTCTATATTATGCGGAGATATCTTTTTATTATATTTTATTGGCATTGAATTGATATGGCATAGCCATCTGTGTATAACACGGAGATATATCTTGTTGTATTGACATCTGTCAATAATGCTCTGTTTTAAACTATACGAATAACATTCTTAGTTATTCGCAGCCGACTGTGAATAACTCCGAACGTTATACACACTCGAGTGTGAATAACGCCTCCCTTTATCATTTGTCATTATTTCTGTTTTGCCACATTAAGATATATATTTTGTTTTTTTTCTCTTTCACTGACATCATTTATTAATTTATGAATGCCTTTTTGCGATGTTGACAGTGACACCGTATCATGTTTCCTGTGCACAATGGTAACATCGTCGAGATATAAAAAAAAAATCCTCAAAAACAGCATGTTCCCACAATAACGACTGTAACAAGTAAGAGATGACTGCATGCAGTTTCGAAGTGAACTTTTTAACTACAACTGTGGACTTGTTGAGAGACAATAACAAAAGCTAAGTGAATGTGAAAGTTTCCACACAGTTCACACTCCGTTTGTTGTACTGAATTAATCATGTATTTAGTCCAAGGTTCTAGTCGTACGAACGGTATATCAACTATCCTTATCAACTTAAACCTTAATTACATCCAAAAGTGCTTTGTCATAGCTGCACCATATTTACTAGACAAAGAGAAGTGCGCTCTTAAACCTTTAGAATAAACTTACACAATCAGAAATGTCTGGGGACGTTCTTCCATTGTTTGTGCCCATTTATGTTGTAGATGCATTCACCGAAAGACCTTTCCACGGTAATCAAGCTGCAGTATGCCTCGTATCACCGGGTCAGGTATGTTTAGTAGAGTTTACACTATCTGAAGTTAGTTTTTGCTGAATGTTAATACTGAAAAGTACATTCCGAAAATAATACTTAAGACGCGTTTCTTATACAAAACAAATTAAGATCTCGTCCATGTTTATTGAAACCAAATATTTATAATCTTTTAGTGACAGCTACAAATCATGAATTCTGATATATCATCTTTCATTGACAGCTGCAAATCATCAATTCTGAGATGTCCTCTTTCAGTGACAGCTGCAAATCATCAATTCTGAGCTCATGTCATCTTACAGTGACAGCTACAAACCATCAATTATGAGCTCGTCATCTTTTAGTGATATCTACAAATCATCAATTTTGAACTAAATCATCTTTTAGTGACAACTACAAATCATCAATTCTGAACTAAGAGGATCATGTTTCAGTGACAGTTTCGGACATCTAATTCACTAACATTATGTGCAGGAAAACAGAAATACATTAGCTCAGTGTAGTCATAAAGGCAAGTTATATGTTTATATCCTTTGGTCAATTTTGGAATATTCTTGGTTTTTATTCAATCTTTCATTTTACCTATAATATATTTAATCATCCATTGTTGGTTTTCTTGGTTTTCATTATTCTTAAAGAACCATTTCTTCTTCATCTTTTATCCAGTTTCCTAGAATCAGAGGTCTAAACAGAGAGAACAGTTGGACAGACAAATTGAAGACAATATTAAGTATGATTCATCTGCTGTATTCTTCTTCTTTTGTCGTCACACCGCTACCGGAATGTTGAGCAGTGTCATGGTTTTCTGTTTTTGTCTTGCGCTGTTTTGGTGGCTTGAGTGATTGTTATTTTTGCTCTTTCACAGGATTCTACTATGCCATCTAACCATCTTTTCGGGTCTTCCTATTGCCTTCTTTCCGATGTTTTGTTGTAGAATACTCTGTATACTGTGGAGTTTGGATGCATTCTTATTAAGTGGCCGAACCACTTCATTCTTTGTTTCTCAATGTAATTCAAGCAAGGTTCTGTGCCAATTTTCTTTCTTATGTTGATGTTGGTGACTGTCTTTTCTGGTGTTGTTGGTAACTTTTCGCAGGCAACGCATTTCACATGTAGTTATTTTTGTGACTGCGCTTTGCTCATTGTCCATGTTTGGCTCTGGTGACACAAAGTAGGTATAAAAATGCTGTTGATCATCTGTTGCTTAGCTGCCTGTAAAGTTTTTGGGTGCCTTAACAATGAGGCTAGCTGGTAGGTTATAGCATTTGCTTTTTGCACTCTAGCCTTTATCTCTCTATCTAGTCTTCCGTCTTCTGTGAATATGCATCCTAAGTATTTGAATTCTTTCACTTGGTTTATTTTAGTGCCATTGACATGGATGTCTAGATTATTATGTTTTCTTCCCATATTCATTATTTCTGTTTTAGTATTGTTGATTTTTATGTCATGATTTATGCAATTTTTATTCAAGGTGTCAATATGATGTTGTAGATCTTATTCATTTTGATGTATCAGGCACTGATCATCTGCAAAAAGCAACTCATTTATTTCATCATTATCTGAATTTGATTCTTGAGTTATTTTATCCATATATGCAATAAAGAGTAGTGGTGAGAGGACACAACCTTGTCTAACACCTGATGTAATGGAGAACCAGTCGGTCATTCCTTCTGTTGTTCATACTGTACTCTAGCTATCTTGATATAAGGTCATGATATTACCTAATAGTTGTCCCTGGATGCCATATTCTTCAAGGATCTTCCATAGTTTGCACTTGTTTACTCTATCAAATACCTTTTCTTGGTCTATAAATATAAGTTGTTTACTTTGATTGTATTCAATTGTTTGTTCGCAGATCTATCTTAGTGTAAATATTGCGTCTGTGCAGCTCTTACCCTCCTAAACCCAAACTGGCTATTGCTTAACTGGGGCTCTAATATATGTCTTACTCTTTGCTCCAATGTTTTTGCAAACACTTTTCCTATATGGCTCAAAGGAGAGATACCCCTGTATGGTCTTCACACTCTCTTTTGTCTCCTTTGTTCTTCCATATTGGTACTATAATAGCTCTCTGCCAGTCATCTGGAGCTTCTTGTGCCTCCCAAGCTATGTTAAAAATTCTGATCAGCCAGGTTATTGCTGTTGTTTTACATGCAAGTAACATTTCTGTTGTTATACCATCTATCCCTGCTGCCTTTTTTCTTTTGCTTTGTTTTAGTGCCATTTCAACTTCAGATTCTAAAATGTTCAATTGTTGATATTTTCTATGTTTCATTTTAAATGTTTCTGTACCTTGTGTTTCACAGTTTAACAGTTCGTAAATATTCTTTCCATCTGTTTTTAATATCTTTGCTGTTGGTAAGAGATTTCCTAGACTTATTATTTATAATGGTGACTGGATTGAATTGCTCTTCTCTTAGTCTCATTGCCTTGATGCTTCTGTAAAATTTTCTTGGTGCCTTAGTGCATAGTTCCGCCAAATGTTCTCCATACTTTTCCCAAGATTCTGATTTAGATGACTTTACTTTATTTTTACTATTCATTCTTGCTGTTCTGTATTGAGTGTAGTCTTCATCTGACTTTGACTTTTTCCACCTGTAAAAACATTTTCTCTTTTCTTGTATAGACCTTTTAACTTCGTCATTCCACCATGTTGTGTGTTTTCTGTTCTTATTTAACTTTTTACAATTTTCTTTCACTATATCCATGATATTTGTTTTGAAGATTTTCCTTTCTTTTTTTATGTTGTTTACTCCCTCAAGGGTGTTTAAAACTGATGTAACTGCTCCTTCAATTTGATTCCTAATTTCATTATTATTTAGCTTTTTAATATCTATTATTTCAATTTGTTGAGTTGTACTCCTGTCTTGTTTTCTATATGGTTTTTGTAGCCATAGTACCACTGGTCTTTGATCAGAGTCTAATATTGCATTTGGGATGGCTCTAGCGTTTTGTATTCTCCATCCTGCACTCTTTTTTGCTAGTATAAAGTAGATCTGTGATGCTTGATTAATATTATTCCATTTATACCAGGTCAATATCTGGCTCTTCCTATGTTGATAAAATATATTGGTGATAAATAGATTGTGTTCTGCACATATATTAAGCAGGTGTTCCCCATTGCTGTTGCATTTCGTTGTTGTGTCGCTGAATGATCCTAGATGTGTTTCCCATGGTGTTCTTCGCTCGCCAACTCTTCCGTTAAAATCTCCAATCTTCTTCTCCTTTGTGTTCGTTCTTTAAGACAAATTATAATCACTCTTTGTGATATGTTTGATCTTTGCCAAGAACATGTATACATTGCACGTTGGTTTGGTAGGCCCCTAAACACATAGACTTCTACATGTTTAGGACACATGCACCTGATTTCAACCAAAAAATCTCCCATGATATATATATTGTCAGTGTTGTTGAATTTACTAATGTTTTCACTTAATTGGTCAAAAAATGTGTTTTTTTTATTCTTTACTGTATGAGTCATTGCATGGGGCATAAATCTATGTATGTTACTTTCCTCTTACCTTGAGCTGTTCTGATTATTTCTGATGTGTACTCCATTTCTAATATATATTTTGCTGCATTATGATAGTTATTGTGTCCCATTTATATTGACATATCTTTACCTTTTTTAAATCAGGTATTAACTGATGAACAGATGCAAAAAGTGGGAACAGAAATGAATCTTTCAGAAACTGCATTCATATCACTTGATAAAGGAGATTTCGTTACTGGTATTACATTTGTTTGTATCTGTGTTATCATATCTTAGAAGATGAGAACATTTAGTAGCCTGCTTTGCAAATTAATGAAAAGATTACAATTTATCTGTGAACTAATTTAAATTATAATCATTATTTTAAAGCATTCTGAGCAATACTTACTTCCAGGAAATCAATAATGCTTCAGGCTTGTTATGAGAACATACAGCAACAATACAAACTGAAAACAGTCACTATCAATAGATTGACATAAAAAGAAGAGTGAGGCTGGGATGTATCATGTCATCCCACCTATTTAACATCACATCATCATCATTAAGTAGCTTGTCTCTTCAGGAGCTTGACTCCCATGACAGCAGCTCTGAAAAACTCTCTGTGCAATATTCTGTGCAAGATGACCAACGTCAGCAGCAGTCATTCTCAGATCATCAATGACATCCTTCACCCATTGTCTTCTAGGTCTTCCACTCATTCTTCTTCCAGACACCATTCCTTCCAGAATTATCTTCTCATGTCATTTGATATTATATGAAATATTAAATTTTCCTTGTTTTTACGTTCTTTAATAACCAACTCTCTTTAATATCAAGCTGTTGCAGAACAGATGCATTTGTTCTCTTCTCTGTCCATGATATTCTAAGTACTCTTCTGTAGCATTTGCTTTCAAAGGCATTAATTGTCTTTGCCACTTTGCCAATGGTTCAAGTCTCACAATTTATATCTACATAAAAATCTTTAAATAGTTCAAAGTACTGATATACCTCAGATCAATGGAAAAATAATAAATAACCTAAGATATTGCAGATAACAAAGTATTTGTGACCAAGAAAGAGCAAGAACATTACAAGAACCAGTAGACCAGCTAAATAAAACTAACAAGAAATATGAATTGAACAATTTACATCCAGAAAATGAATACTATAGTTTTCAGAGACCCTGACTCATTTTGTGGACATTGAGCAACAGCAAAGGAGAAGAAGACTTGGTTTCATATTTATTTCTAAATGAGAAACTCCAAAATAAACTTCAATATCTGTAGAATGTTTACTGTTTGTAAAATTGTCAGCTTGAGAAATATGCAAATGAAGTTATTTGATAATTTTCAGCAAACTCATTTGGACTGAGATGGTTTACTCCTACCAATGAAGTTGATATATGTGGTCATGCTACACTTGCATCTGCAGCGGTTCTATTCAAAGAACTAGGTAATGTAATGATTACGTAGAAAAATATATCATTTTTATTTTGTAGTACAATTCATAAATACTGTTGGTATATCCTTTCATAATAAATGCTGATTTAAATGCACAGAGAATATATCATTAATATTTCTGCATTGAACTGCTATTGATATTCAACACTGGACACTCAAGACATGTATGTGATTCTCTTCCACTTATAAAGAATCTATAGATGAAGGACTGACTTCATTGCATCGGGTTTTTCCATATGGTTTGGTCTCTCTCCTCAGAAATAGCATGGCACCTGCCAATAGTAATGTCAGTTTAGTAACCAATAACATCTATCTGTTCACTCACCATGTCCTTGACAACTGTCTGGCTGGTCTTACTAGATTATCAAGGGCTATGCCCATTTGATTGTTTTCTACCTCATTTTACAACAGAGTAATATCTGCCTCCCTTACAGTTATCTGGCAGACCATACCAGTAGTTATATGCTTATCTCATAATAGAAAGAACTAAAGAGCAAAAAAAGCTCCTAATTTCTTGAGTATCAAGATAGCAAAAGTGTAGTTTATCATCACATTATAGCTTATACAACTTTGCAATCATTCTCATTGCATTATGTTTTACTTGCGTGTTGCAAGTAAAAACGTTAAATTTCAGTATTCCAGGTTAAGTTTTTAGTTTAGTCGTCGGATCACCATCACTGCACGTCGAACAAATTAGTCCATAAGTGCTCCGATCTCTCCCTCAGTATGTCCATCAGCGTGTGGCGACTAACGACACCAGTTCTTTGTTGGTTTACAATTTTTCTTTGTCTGCCAGCATAGCGTTCTTGTCGAGCTACACCACACTTAACTTTGAGTTCTTGCAGTCTGGTTAGTGTTGTGGATTCACCGCTATTACGTGAATCATGTACACGCCCTCTCTCCCGTAAGGAATTTATAATATCAGCCTGGTCCATTGCTCCTCCGCTTTGGACAGCAGCCATACCTGCAAGCCTATCCGCACGTTCATTCCCCATTACACCTGCATGCCCTGGCACAAAAATAAAACTGATCTTTGTCAGCTGAGACCTCCCCAGCGATTCTATCCAATGTCTCCTAGCCCATCCTGTTTCAATCTTCCTGAGCATACTCATTGAGTCACTGAGAAAACATGCATGGATAAAAGTCTGTGATTCTAGCCAAATCATCGCTTTGGTAACCGCCATGAATTCCATAGTGAGACTGCTCGTAGTCACGGCAAAACCACCACTGTCTTCCTTCACAACATCACCTCTGACCTGAGCAGTGAAAGCCCACGAGCTCCGCACATGTCGAATCACCGAACCATCCGTATAAATGATTACATCATGCTCAGATGCGTTCTCAGAAATCAATGCCTGAACCTCTGCCTCCACGACAATTGGGTTGTGTTGCCTGCATTCTTTATCAAGTTCGATGCATACAGAAAGGATGTAGCGATTCCTGTTGGCACTGGTATCCATTCTTCACCAGGATCAATATCTTCAAGTGTACATACCTGTTAATTCCAGGTTAAGTGTTAATAGCTAGTCATTTCCAGACCACAATAAGATGTTTAAAACTTCTATTTGGATCATATACTAGATTTAGTTTGTTAATTATGATTGCTTTGAATACAATATTGGTTGGTTAGATAGTACAAAACTTGTTTCTGCTTCATCTTTGAAAGGTAACAGTAGTAGTGAGATAACTTTTGCTTCTCGAAGTGGACCACTGGTAGTGAAGAGGTTTGACCAGAATAAGATATCACTAAACTTCCCTGAGGATACACCAACTCCAGTGGTAAGACTGCTTAAGGATTTTAGTTACTGAAACTGAATTTTATATGAGTCATCATCAGGTGTAGTGCTGGCTGACGTAGGTGATCATGGATCTCCACAAATCTTTGTCCCTGATATTTGCTATCATCTCAGATGTTGATGATATTCCATGCCATAAAGTCAGGTTGTCTAATATTTTCTCTCTCTGCATTCCTCTTGTCTTGTCTCCCTTCAATTTTACCAATTGTCAAAATGTACTATGTGTGTTGAGTAGAGTATAATAATATAAATATTATTATAATAATAATTATAATAATAATCATAAAAATATAATCATAAATAATAATCATATAAATATAATAATAATGTTTCTCACGAAACATGAGGGCCATCAAAATGAGCCATCATCGTCAGCCAAAAAAACAGCTTTCCTAGATGCTCGGAGAAGGGCTCAAGAGAGAATTAGGAAATTGCAAGATGCCTGGCTGGGCAAAAAATCTGATGAAATCAAGATGTATGCAGACAGACATGTTTCTAAACGCTTCTATGATGCCCTGGAAACTGTTTATGGCCCTCAACAGTCTCACCCCTCCGATGTACTCAATGCAGATGGAGCAAGGCTGCTAACTGACAAGCCTCAGATACTAAACCGCTGGGCAGAACACTTCCGTTCTGTCCTCAACCATCCATCCACCATATGTGATGAAGCCACAGAACGCATGGCCCAGGTCAAAATCAATGTCAAACTTGATGTTCCATCTACCTTAGAAGAGGTCAAGAAGGCAACAAGCCAGATGCCCAGCGGGAAGGCAGTTGGTGCGGACTCAATACCAACCAAAGTCTACAAAGAAGGAGGGTCCATGCTGATGCTGAAATTTACAGAACGTTTTACATCCATTTGGTGCAACAAACCTGTGCCACAGGAACTAAAGTATGCCACTATTGTCCACCTGTACAAGCGCAAAGGAAACAACCAGGCCTGCGATAACCACAGGGGGATCTCTCTCCTGTCAATTGCTGGCAAGATACAGGCCAGAGTCCTCCTCAATCGCTTAATTGATCACCTGGAACAGGACTTAGTCCCTGAGACCCAATGTGGCTTCAGAGCAGGTCGTGGAACAGAAGACATGATATTTGCTGCTCGCCAACTACAGGAGAAATGCCAAGAGCAGCACCGTAACCTCTATATGGTCTTCGTCGATCTGCGAAGGCTTTGACAGTCAACAGTCATGGAAAAATTTGGTTGCCCAGTGAAATTCATTAAGATCGTCCAATAGTTTCACTAGGGCATGATGGCACGTGTACTTGATGAAGTGGAGCTGTCAGAAGCCTTCCATGTCCTCGGCGTCAAACAGGGCTGTGTACTGTCACCAACACTCTTCATCATGATGTTTGCTGCCATGCTCATGGATGTCTTTTGGGAAGGCGACAAACATGGGGTAAAGATTAGAAACAGGACAGACGGTAATCTATTCAATCTTCAGAGATTAAAATCCTCCACCAAGGTAAAAGAATCAACTATCTCAAACCTGTTGTTTACTGATGACTACACCCTCGCTACCAACTCTGAGGAAGAAATGTAGGCTTACATGGACAAGTTCTCAATGGCCCTGTGATAAGTTTGGCCTCACCATTAATACCAAAAAACAGAGGTCATGTTCCAGCCCGCCACTAGAGAGCAGTACTACAATCCAATCATCAACATTAAACACCAGCGTCTCCTGTCAACGGACAACTTTGCTTATCTTGACAGCCTCCTATCCAGATCAACAAACATAGATTCTGAGGTCAACAATAGGATATCCAAAGCCAGTGCTGTGTTTAGAGGGTTACATGTCACTGTGTGGGAACGGAAGGGGATAATCGTAGCCACAAAGCTGAAAGTTTACCAGGCCATAGTGCTAACCACGTTGCTGTAGGCAAGCGAGACATGGACAGTGTATAGCAGACACGCAAGAAAATTAAACCACTTCCACACAAGCTGTCTACGCGGAATACTAACAATAAACTGGCAGGACAAAATTCCAGACAGCGAAGTCCTTACAAGAGCAAAGATCCCAAGCGTCAATACCCTGTTGCAGAAAGCCCAAGTGAGATGGGTCGGTCACGTTGCTTGAATGCCTGATAAACACATCCCAAAACAGTTAATGTATGGCAAACTTGAAGGGGGCAGACGTTCAGCTGGTGGACAGAAAAAATGCTTTAAAGACAACATTAAAGTGTCTCTGAAATGCTTCGATACAGACACCACATGCTGGGAATCCCTTCTAGGAGTCTGTTCTAGGATTGGACTCTACAATCACCTCCGCACACACGAGGGAGGTGCAGCAGCACACGTCTAAGATTGTTGTCATCATCGCTTGCGATGGACGGCTATTATTAATAATAATCATAACTATAAATGCATGTAAACTTCTGTAAAGGAACAGGCATCTTAATAACTGTGTTTTAGTGAAACCCAGTGATTATCATATAATCTGGGAATTGTACCATTTGAATTACGTGCTCCTTATATGTGCTACACAGTTTGACTACAATTACTCTTGTTAAGTGATATTGCAACCAGTGATTTATTCAATGTATAAATCATGTCTGGTTATTATTGACACTTGTTATATTACAGTAACATTATTAGAAATTAACTCATTTTGTCTTTTACTTACTGAGGTCACCATTTGTGATGTATCATTGTTTCATGTAGCAATTTTATTTGTCAGTTTTGTGTTTCTAGGACTTGACAATGACTTTCCGGTTCAAACACTGAGCTTGTCTTTCAATGTATTCTTAAATAGTCATAAATTGTCTTTATTTAATTTCTCATTTGTATTGATTCATTACTTTATTAATAGGATCATCCTCATCACACTTCTGTGAAAAACCATGTGCGCTCAACTCTTTCTTACACAGAAAGATCTCAGTGACAGTGCACAAATTACATAGCAATTGTGGAAAACCCCAATGTAATTTTAAGGATGGTAAAAATGTGTTGGGGTTTCATTTTAATTTGTATTAACAATGTTTTACTGGACAGGCACTTTACAGCCTACTTTTATTGATTTGATGTGTTTAAACTCAAACATGGAACCTACTTTGATCATCCATCTTCAGTAGGACTAGGTACTCAATCTAACCTACAGGTCAGATCAGAGATAACTAGAAAATAATAAGACAAGTTCACACAGTACTGGAAACTGAGTACTTTTGGAGTGTGAGGCTTAGCAAGAAAGATTTGTGCACTTGTAAACTGAGTACAAGATGACAGAACACATACTCTGTGCATGTCATTTCTACATAGAAGGCACTGAGAAAATATGGTCTACTGAATTTACACTACTTTGGAAACTGAGGGTCTTACAAGAGCCACAAAAGTGTAGGGATTAGTCCTCTTGCTTCATAGATTCCTGAGTCAAACTCTACATTAGGGGTGTCATTTGTCATGATCATAATGACTCTCATTTTAGCCAAAATTCAGATGGGTATCAGAGAAACACTGGAAAGTTAACGCAGCTATAGTCTGTCCATTAATTCGTGAGCACGTTCTCGAAAACTACCTGTTGGATCTCAGTGATTTTTGCAAGCAGCCTTAGAATATCCATGACGCTAGAGAAATATTTTTTTCCAAGAAAATTTGATGTAGTTTGGAATATTTCTTCTTCAGGTTATATTAAAATCAACCTCACCGGATTGTACACAATAGTAACAGATCTACGGTACACAGAGACGTTGTTCTAAAAATACATTATGGTAACATTGAAAAATCGTGAGTAAACAACAATTTCACGGGAATTCCGTGCACGAACCAGTCGACTTTGAAAGCGGAAAGCATATGACGTTATAATTGGGATACCGTTGTATAGTTATAGGTGTATCTCGCTATTTGTATGAAGCTATTGTATCATATTTGTTGGCTTATCAAAACTGACATTGATATCACATTCATAATGAGTCTGAAGTGCACATTTATAACAATGCAGAAGGTTACAGTTTTACTATACCAACACTTCCGTAGGGAATCTAAGAGAGGTCATCTATATTGCGATATTCATAACCCTGAGAAAGGAACGCAACTGGCGCTTGGTCTGAATAGAGAATCCTTTTCCCGATGGATTAAACAGGACACAAAGTGCACTAATGTCAAGCAAGGAAGGAAAAGAACAATTGACGACTTTGACATAGATGTCATAAGATGGGAGCTCTTGAAAATGTTTGCGACAAATCAACTTGTTACTCTCAGGAAACTGAAATTAAAACTGCAATCAGATTGCAGCATAGACATTTCTAAAAGTACTCTATAGAAAATTGTAAGAGCCGGCTTCACCTTCAGAAAAACTATAGGCGGCAGGAATATTATTTGTGAAAAGTCACATTTAATTGCTGCCCGAAGTAAATACCTGAGGCAGATCCGTGAGTGGCGGAGGCAAGGCTATGATATTGTATATTTGGACAAATCCTGGGTCAATGCTCACCACACCAATGCTAAAGAATGGCAATCAGTAGACGGTGAACAGAAAAGAAAAATACCAAGCAGCAAAGGCCAGCGTATTATACTAACACATGCAGGAAGCAGTGAAGAAGGTCTTGTCCATGACGCTGGACTTATTTTCCAATCAAAAGTACCGACGGTAGGGACTACCACACAGAAATGAATGGACATATTTTCAGGCACTGGATGGAGAAAGATCTACTTCCAATTCTAAACAGACCATCATGCTTGGTAATGGATAATGCATCCTATCACAACGCAGTATCAGCGGAAGACAAAGTACCAACTGCATCAAATACAAAAGATCAAATTAGGACTTGGCTTGCTAAGGAAAATGTCAGCTTCGATGATACATATTTGAAACCGAGTTGTTGCACCTGGTGAGGATGACAAATAAGACAAAGGTGTTTCATATTGACAAAATCATTGGGGAATACGGCCACACGTCTTTGCGACTACCTCCATATCATGCTCACCTCAATCCGATAGAGCTTGTCTGGGCTAAAGTAAAGGGCAAGTTGCCGAACAGAACAGGACGTTTAAAATGTGTGATGTTGAAGTTCTGACACATGAGTCCCTCTCAATGATAGACATGCAGTTCTGGAAGAAGTGTGTTGAACATGTGCTCCGAGAGGAAGGCGAGTACTGGCACCGAGTTGGATTACAATTTGTCCAGCCAGTAACAATTATCAACCTCATGGAATCGTCAGATTCGGGATGATACAAATCATATTTTGATTACAGACTGAGAAATAGCAACGTATACATTTCCATATCCAAATCCGTCTACCATCATACAATTTGTGGTGAAGTTAAGACACCCTGGAGTCTAATGGTGACCGAAGGGAGGACTAACTGTTGCATATTGTATCCAAGTTCACGATTGCACATAAGGGCAACACACTTAATTAGTTGACCTATCAAGTTAATATGGAGATACACCTATGAATAGAATTGACATGGACACATTCTAGGGATTACTGTAAAATCTAAAATTTGAGCCCCTGTATTTGCAATTGTCATAAAAGATCAAAGAAATTCGCCGATGTGCAAAATCCGTAGCATCTATGGACTACTGGTTAGCTTTATTTTAGCGTCATGGATATTCTAAGGCTGCATGCAAAAATCACTGATATCCAACAGGCAGTTTTCGAGAAAATCAATGTCAACCTTGCTCACGAATTAATGGACAGACTACAGCAAAATGTTGACCACATCAGCCATTGTGTGCCATTGGTCAAAGAAAAAATCCTGGTTCAAATTTGTATACCTCAAGGTATAAAAATTGGTTCTTTACTTACTGTTTTATCAAAGACTCTATGTACGACCTTACTCAAATGTCCATTGAAGCTATTCGTGCTGTGATCTGATTACTGACAGAAGGATGAATACAAAGAAAAGCCAGTCCTCACTTCCCTCCCTTTTAAGATCAAAGCAGTACAAAGAGGATGATTAGACAAAACATGAAAAATGGAGTATGGGGCAGAAATCAATGAGAAGAATCCGGACGTAACTGAAATGGAAGTCGACGAAGAGTACTTCCCAAGAGTTGAAAGGAGAAAACTGGCACATTTTAAAATCATAATTCAAGTTTCTTACCTCCAGAGGCTTACGTGGATCTACTGTCCTGGGCATGCTGGTGTTTGGGACAATGATAGAGCGAACAGACATATCAACAGCATTGATGGTCGAGGAGCTAAAGATGGATAAGGGGGATGTTCTTCAGTCTATTCACGACTGCCTGTTGGATGAAGACACTAAACTGTATGTTGAATCTATCCAGCGATTTTATGAGTTTGGAATTACCAATTGTACATTTATAACTGGATGCTTGAGGGGCAGAGTGATGTGTGTTTAACCAGTGAGCCATGGAGCCGTCAGTATGCATACCCTTCAATATCTGTTGCGGAAGACTTAGCACTTATGGGTCTGTCCAGAGTGCAGTGACGTCTGTTCAGTAAACAATTTTAATCAGTAATTATAATAATTCTTACCCATTTTACTCTATATAACATTGGTGTTCGTACAAATATATCAAAATTTGGGGACACATCTATTTTTGTAAATTTCTAGACTAAATTTGACTGCATTCTACCCACGATTCAATTATGTTCATTGAGAAAATCCAGGCATTTAATTATTTACATATTTAATTTCTCCTTTAAAACTGTAAGACTGGTAAGAATTGATTTAATTGCTCTCAGATAACCACGAGTGCCCAGTTCTGTTTAGATTGCTGAAAATGCCAGCTTTCTGATTCACTAGCTCTGATAATAATATTAATTTTGTTAAAAAAAATGTGAGCATTTATTTTCAACTAAAAGTGCAAACTGCTTTGCTAGTGATGCAAGACATTTGACTAATCAACACAGAACCTAAGTAGTTAGTCACCTTAAGCTGATGGAAATGTTGGTGAGGAGATCTGAACATCAAAGGGCCTGTTCAATGTGCAATGTTGAGCATCCTCACTAATGACTAATTTTAGACCAAATGAGCTATGGGAATTGACTGTACTAGAACTTGAGCCATATTTTTGTTGACTGGTTCTAGTGCACTAAACAGTATGCTATGCTGACTTATCGAATTTATGGAAAAGTAAAATCAGCACTCTGGTCAAAATCAGTATATACAGATCACTGGTACTATCCATTCTTTTGTACGGTTGTGAGAGCTGGACACTCAATGCAGAATTGAAGCGAAGAATCCAGGCCTTCGAATGTAAGTTACAGATGTATTAGTTATATAGAACATAAGACAAACATTTATGTTAGAGACCAAATAAACAACCTTGCAGGTCGACAAGTGCCACTCTTGACAATCGTGAAAAGGTCTAAACTTGCATGGTTCGGGCATGTGATGAGACATGGTTCACTCTCCAAGGTTATCCTACAGGGAACAGTTGAGGGTGGAAGAAGGAAAGGAGGGCAAAGAAAATCCTAGTTTGACAACATCAAGAGCTGGTCAGGATAGAGTTTCTCCACACTCGCTCGAGGAGTTGAAAACAGAGACTCATGGGATGCTTTTTGTGCTGATGTCTCCACCGTGACACCCCTACGTCCCTAACGGGTTATGGGCTTTATTATTATTATATTACCAAATTTGTCCATTTGTACTGTAACAAAATTTTATTTTGTTTTCCATTTCAGAATCTTGCTGATTTTGCAGACTTGTTAAAGGTAATGGGTATATATTTCTAACACTAAATACATTGTTAACAGGAAAATACAAACAATCAATAGATTGACGAAATGACCATAGATTGGATCATGAAATCAACAACAACAGATAACAGATAGGGAATACAATGGACACTTATGAAACAACTAGAGGACCAAGATTTTGCAGACGATATGGCATTGCTGTTCCACAACCACGCACAGAATAAAGATAAGATGAATACCCTAAATAATAAGTCACAGCAACTAGGTTTGAAAATACACAGGGGAAAAACCAAGGTCATGAGAATAAATGCGGTAAATGTTAACCAGATTATGCTGGAGGAAACAGCTCTACAAGATGTAGAATCATACACATACCTTGGTAGCAACATAGACACAGAATGGGGAACAAACAAAGATGTCAAGATAAGAATACAAAAAGCAAGGGAAACTTTATTGCATTGAGTAAGCTATGGAAGTCAAAGGAGATAAAAACAAACACAAAGCTGAGAATCTTTCAATCAAATGTGAAGTCAGTGCTGTTCTATGGCTCGGAAACATAGAAGACAACAAAAGAAACCATCAGAAAACTGCAGACCTTCGTAAATGGATGTTTACGTAGAATAGAGGAACTGAGATGGTATGATGAGATTACAAACAAGGAACTCAAAGAAAGAACTAAGCCGGTACGAGGGGAGAAAGAGCTCAGGAAGAGATGCTGGCGATGGTTAGGACATACATTGAGAAGACCGACCGGAAGCATTGCACGACAGGCACTGTTTTGGAACCCGCAGGGAAAGAGGAGTAGGGGAAAGCCTAGACATACCTGGAGAAGAGAGCTGGAGACATATTAAAAGGATAGGTAAAACATAGAAAGAGTTGGAAGGGATGGCAAGAGAGAGGAAGAGCTGGAAGAAGTTTGTTGAAGACCTGTGCTCCATTGGGAGTTGAAAGGTGAAGAAGAGAAATACAATGTGTGTATAACACCAAATTTAACTGATGATCTAATTGACTTGTTTGTTTTATAAAACATTGTAAACTCATGTTTAGAACATATGAGGTAACTATGTCCCCTTCATTTTGTCACCAACAAATGTGCTGCTGTTTAAAATAAATATAATTTTTTAATAAATGTAGAAAATTCAATTATGTTACAAAATGAAATCATAGAAAAGTTCAGGATTTTGTATAGATGGAAAGTACAATATGACAGGACTGTAATTTAGAACAGTATATCCTAGGGAAAAGCAAGAAAACAAGTCAAACTTTTGCCATGCCCGACCTGGAAAGCCAAAGTCTTAAATCTAAACTTCAAATATATAGAAGTATTGCAATGAGAGTATTACTGTATAGCAGGGAGTTATGTAAAATGACCGGCAACATCAAACGCAAGTTGGAGATATTCCAAAATCAATATTTAATAATAATCCTGTGAGTTTTCTGGCCAAATACGATAGCAAATGAAGAGCTTCTAAAGCATGTATGCCACTAAGAACAGTGGCTGGGCCAGCTCACTGATGGACAATGGATTGAAAAAGAAGGCCTGTGTGTCCAAAGGAAACATAGAGAAGAACGGTGGAAAGAGAGCTGAAAGATTGTGGGCTGCCATTTAAAACAATTAGTGGAATGACAGCAGAACGGCAACAATGGAAATCTTCTGTGGAGTCTTATATGTTAGACAGAACACAATGAGGATATAGATATAAATAGTTTTCTACATGTGACCATTATGAGATTGAAAAATGTCACCAGCAGAATTTACAAAAACAACAAATAAACAGGAATGCAAAGTGTTTAGGGAGGTACCAAGGCTTGCAAACATGATAACAAGTAGTGAAATAAACAAATGCTATACAGGTACCTGAAACTATTGGAAGGCACACTTTAACTTTTTCCACGCGCAGTTATTTCCTCAATTTTTAAGTAGTTAATTCAAGGGAGGTAAAATAACAAGCGCCCGTGTGCGCGGGCCCGCAAGGAGCAAAGAGTAGCAGCACTGCGACCTACAAGGCATGTCGTAAGAGGCGACTAAGGTGGGGTTTGGCGTAGGGCTGGCTACCCTATCCAGTAGAAAATTTTAGCCACAAAATCCAACCAACCATGAACAAGTCACATAAAAATAAAATAAAAACTGTGCCGGCCAAGAGGAAAGGAAGCTCTTCTAGAAGAGGTATGAAGCGATGCAGAGAAAGCCGCAAGAGTCTACACGCAGATTATCTTCCTTTCACCTAGGAAAAGCTCCAGAATTGGCACCTGGAATGTTAGAAGTATGTATCAAATGGGAAAGACAGCACAGGTTGTAAATGAGATGAAATTTCACGGATTGGCATCTTGGGATTATGTGAAACTAGGTGGAATGGTGCAGGCAAACAACGTCTAAACACAGGAGAAACAATGCTGTTCTCAGGCCATATGGAAGAAAATGCCCCCATAGTGAAGGAGTGGCTTTAATGCTATCTAAAGAAGCGGAGACTGCACTAATAAAGTGGGAAGCAGTGAGTCCTAGGATAATCACAGCAACATTCAGAACCACCAAAAGAAAGTATTCTTGAATGTGACCCAGTGTTATGCACCTACCAATGATAAAGAGGAAAAAGTAAAGAGGAATTTTACATAAAACTTCAAAATACTATAGGTAATCAGAGAAATGGGAACATCAAAATTCTGATGGGTGACCTCAATGCCAAAATAGGTTCGGACAACATAGGCTACGAGGAGATCATGGGAAACACGGACTAGGAATAATGAACGAAAATGGAGAACTATTCACTAATTTCTGTGCAGCGAATCAATACGTCATAGGTGGAAGTGTCTTTCCACATAAAAGAATACATAAAGCAACCTGGGTATCACCAGATCACAGAACAGAAAATCAAATTGACCACATATGCATAAACAAGAAATTCAGGTCATCTCTACAAGATGTAAGGGTCCTAAGGGGGCAGATGTAGATTCGGATCACCATTTGCTGATAAGTAAAATTAAACTGAAGCTTAAGCGATACATAACATCCCATGAACATAGACACCAATATAATGTAGGATACCTCAGAAGTCAAGAAACAAAGGAACAGTTCACGGTCACAGTCTCTAATAAGTATGAGGTGTTGCGGCAATTAGAAGATGAGGTGAGTGCGGAAGAATGCTGGCAGCAAGCCAAAAATATTTGGAATGAAACATGCACAGAGGTATTAGGAAAGAAGGAGCGGAATCATAAGGCATGGATAACTCCAGAAACTCTCAAGGAAATAGAAGAAAGGAAAAAGAGGAAAGCAGATTTAAATAATAGCAAAACTAGAACTGCCAAAGCCATAGCCCATGAAAAGTACACAGAAGCTAGCAAGAAAGTGAAGAAACAAATAAAGTTAGATAAAAGACAATACGTAGAAGATCTAGCAAGAGAAGCAGAGGTAGCTGCAGGAAAAGGAAACCTTAGGGATCTTTACAATATCACTAGAAAGCTAGCAGGAAAATACAGACCATCAAATGGGTTGATCAAAAATAGTAGTGGGAAAACTATCACTAATGTTAGAGACCAAATGGAAAGATGGATGGAATACTTCAAGGAACTCCTGAACAGACCAGCACCTACAAACCCCAAGATATCCAACCGGCAGAAATTGACTTGGACATCAACTGTGAGAAACCATCCAAGGAGGAGATTAGTAAAGCCATTAAATTTTTAAAAGAGGGAAAAAGCGGCCGGTCCAGATGGTATTCCAGCAGAGGCGGTTAAAGCCAACATAAACACATCCACAGAAATACTGTATAAATTATTTAGCAGAATCTGGGAGACCGAAGAAATACCAGCAAACTGGAAAGAAGGATACCTGGTGAAGCTACCAAAGAAAGGGACCTTCAGAAGTGTGAAAACTATAGGGAATAATGCTGTTGTCAGTACCTGGGAAAATACTAAGCAGAGTCATCCTGGAGAGACTGAGAGATACCATCGATATAAAGCTAAGAGATGAACAGGCAGGCTTCCGACCAAATAGATCCTGTGCTGACCAGATAGCCACATTACGTATAATAATAGAGCAAAGTATTGAATGGAAATCCCAACTTTATATCGGATTTGTTGATTATGAGAAGGCTTTTGACAGTATTGATAGGGAAACCCTTTGGAAATTAATGAGGCATTATGGAATCCCACAGAAAATTATTAACCTAATAAAAGCAACATATACAGATATGAAATGTAGAGTTCTTCATGAAGGTAAACTAACAGATACTTTCGGAATAGAAACAGGAGTGCGTCAGGGATGTCTTCTATCACCTTTGTTGTTCTTACTGACAATAGACTGGATTATGAAGACCACAGTAACTAACACCAGAAATGGAATCCAATGGACTCTGACAGAGCAACTAGATGATCTGGACTTCGCTGATGATATAGCCCTTCTGTCACATACACAAAATCAGATGCAGGATAAGCTAACACATTGAATCAAAGGTCCCAGCAACTAGGGCTGAACATTCATAAGGGAAAGACAAAGATATTGAGAATTAACCAAGCAACGACAACTCGATCTCCTTGGGAAATCCCACTTCAAGAGGTAGAATCATACACATATTTGGGCAGCAACGTAGACAAAGAGGGTGGAACAGATAGAGATGTTAAAATAAGAATACAGAAGGCAAGGGAGCTTTCATTGCACTGGGAAACATTTGGAAGTCCAAAGAAATCAAATCTAGAACAAAAATTCGGATATTTAACTCTAATGTTAAAGCAGTTCTACTGTATGGGTCAGAAACATGGAGAACAACTAAAACAATAGCGCATAAATTGCAAACATTCATCAACTGGTGTCTGCGCAGAATAGAGGGAATAAGATGGTATGATAGGGTCACAAATGAGGAACTTATGGAGAGAACAAGACAGATTCCAGTGACGAACAGGTTAAAAAAAGACGCTGGCGCTGGATAGGACACACTTATCGAAAACCTGAGGGAATATAACAAGAAGGGTCCTTGCCTGGAACCCACAGGGACAGCGAAAGAAGGGAGGCCGAGAAATACATGGAGACGAGATTTGGAGGCAGAGATCAACAATATAAAGAAGAGCTGGAGGGAGCTGCAGGAGATAGCTAGAGATAGGAAGACTTGGCATGAGTTGGTTGAGGGCCTATGCCCCAACCGGGTAAAAGGCAAGAGAGAGAGAGAGAGAAAATAACAAGGTTGAAAAGTAGTATAAGTAAAACAGTAGAAGTGAAACTAGAAAGACTTCTTATAAGGAAGCAACTCTATGGCGCAGTGTGTGGCTAATGGCGTGCAATGGACTTCCCGTGACGCACTGTGCGGCTTAAAGCATGGAAAGAGTTAAAACAAGTTTGATCAAAGTCTGACTTCACATGGCAACCATGCTTTGCTGGAGAACAAGTTTATTAGCAAATGTGACTAACTATACATCTAGAAAAAAGAAAATCACTTACCATGTATTTCTGACACACTGAGCTCTCAACATGGGTGACTCAGGCTTATTCAAAATAACATATCTTAATTGCTACTAGATATGATTAACAAACCAAGAACACATAGGTCATTTCAAATATTAAAACAGAAAACAAGAATTCATAGAAAGCATAGGGACTAGTGGACATGGTAATTAACAGTGAAACAAACAAATACAGTAGATTCTCAGTTAAACCAACCTCCATGACTATATTATATAACTGACTATATTATTGTCAGTACCAAATAGTCACACCATGAGTGTTATATATCTAAGTCTATTGCTGGAAAGGTTTGCTGGCGATGAGGGTAATGGCTGCGGCGGATTGTGAACAGCGCCATCTTTGTCTTTTATACCAGGGTCTGGTCCTTTCTGTGCTTGAGTATGCGCTGGCGATCCTGACTCTCAGTCATAGTCAGATAGAATGACTGGAAAGGATACAGAACGAGGCGATGCGCATTATACTTGGTTGCACTAAAGACACGTCGTGCAGGGCGATGCGCTATCTCCTTGACTATCCTACTATGGAGTATAGAATACTGATGAGCCGTGCACTAGCATACCTTCGAGTCAATGCTGACACACAACATCCGTGCACTTGGAAATAAAGAGACAAAAAGGAAATAGGTTAAAAGAGGAAAATCTTGAATGAGTCAGGCCTAGGACTGTATTGAACAGGTGTGTACACTTGAAGACATTGATCCCGGTGAAGAATGGATACCAGTGCCAAGAGGAATCGCTACATCCTTTTCTGTATGCATCGAACTTGATAAAGAATGCAGGCAACACAACCCACTTGTTGTGGAGGCAGAGGTTCAGGCATTAATTTTTGAGAACGCATCTGAGCATGATGTAATCATTTATACGGATGGTTCTGTGATTCGACATGTGCGGAGCTCGTGGGCTTTCACTGCTCAGGTCGGAGGTGATGTTGTGAAGGAAGACAGTGGTGGTTTTGCCGTGACTACAAGCAGTCTCACTATGGAAATCATGGCGGTTACCAAAGCGATGATTTGGCTAGAATCACAGACTTTTAACCATGCATGTTTTCTCAGTGACTCAATGAGTATGCTCAGGAAGATTGAAACAGGATGGGCTAGGAGACATTGGACAGAATCGCTGGGGAGGTCTAAGCTGACAAAGATCAGTTTATTTTTGTACCAGGGCATGCAGGTGTAAGGGGAATGAACGTGCGGATAGGCTTGCAGGTATGGCTGCTGTCCAAAGCAGACGAGCAATGGACCAGGCTGATATTATAAATTCCTTAAGGGAGAGAGGCGTGTACATGATTCACGTAATAGCGGTGAATCCACAACACTAACCAGACTGCAAGAACTCAAAGTTAAGTGTGGTGTAGCTCGACAAGAACGCTATGCTGGCAGACAAAGAAGAATTGTAAACCAACAAAGAACCGGTGTCGTTAGTCGCCACACACTGATGGACATACTGAGGGAAAGATCGGAGCACTTATGGACTAATTTGTTCGATGTGCAGTGATGGTGATCCGACGACTAAACTAAAACTAAGTCTATTGCATAATTCTTTACACCCAACATAGGTTGCTGTGAATGATCAGTCAATTATTCAAGATGTTCAGATTAGTAAATATCAGTACCTTCTAGTGCGCCTGATGGATGATGTGAAAAGGTTAGTCTTTAATAGGCAAATTATTTCAGGTTTATTTTACATAATTTTAATATATGAATTGTTGAAATTATGTCTTCATCTCAGACATTAACTTCAATATGTTTAAAATGAGGCCAGACTCTCTGCCTCCCTTCCCCTTCAGGAGAACTACACACAAGCTGCATGGCTTGTCACAGTCAGCGACTAATAGCTGATTGCTAGCATCAGGGTCAGCGTAAGAACAAAGCTAACAAAGACATCACTCCACCTATTTATGGCAACCCCAGAAACAGACAACCACCAAGTACTATGGTTAAGTTTGGGGAGATTGAAGAGGGAGAATCTAACCTGGTATAAAAAAAAGGCTACACTGAAGTTGGATGTGTCTTGCCGAAAGGTGCAGATACCACACCTCATGCTGAAAACTGCAACGCAGCCCATTCCGTTCTCCGGACTACATCCTGCTATAACCAGCAGGAGTATGAGAATGAATGAGGAAGAAAAAAGATATGATTGGAAAAAATGGATAGTTCCAGGTTGTCATTATCTCCAATGAGTTTATTCTGCAGTTCTATTGATAATATAGATAGAGACTGCAGTAAAACTATGTAGAATGGCGAAACACGTAATAACAAAGTACTGTAGTGTTACAAAAACAATGACAATACACAACAACGTTTCGACCAAAAAGTCCTTTATCAAGCAAATGACACAACAAAAGTAACGAATGTCACAGAACACAACATATAAACTCTGACAGAGATATTACAACGGTTAAAAATGAATGAAAATATGTGACTAAAACGAATAACGAAATAAATACAGAAAAACTAGAAGTGAAAAAGAAGAGAAACAATAAAACATCAAGTAAATATATGACTCATATACATATAACATCTACACATATAAAATATATAGCATGAGAAGAGAAAGTACTAAGAAGCATAGGAATGTAGAGCGTTGAGCCCATGAGTTCATGAAAGTACCATATAAAGGAATAAAGCGATTCTCCAGAGCAAATCAACTGCGATCATCCGAGGAACATGATCGGATGGCTGTGACCTGGGCGTCACGAGCACCCAAATGGTTAGTACCATTGAAATGAGTAGCTACAGGGGTCACAGAGCATTGACGTATATCGCGTAAGTGTTGGCCGAAACGGCCACTGAGCATTTTGCTTGTTTTTTCAATGTATGCCTTAGCACACTGCTTGCAAGTGATAGCGTAGATTATATTTTGGGACTCGCATGTAAAATCATCTTCAGTAACAAACGTGGCTAAACGAAAAGATACAATACGAGTCTGTATCACATAAACACACATAATGCAGACGGCCACACTGGACAGTGTCAAAATGACTCTGGATATTGGACTTAAGGCGAATGTGGACCAACATATCCTTAAGATTGTTAAGAGTGTTATTGATGAGCATCTCATCAATATTTTCTGTTCTTCATACTCTAGACAGTTTTCTAAAAGATGTTCAGAAGTAATTTGTCAGTACCACATTCCCAATAACCAGAAGTTTCCATACATTTCTTGTTGAAAAGATGGTTCTCAGTCTGGTCTGTGGGGAGTTTAAATTTTATGACACATACAATTTGATTACATATATATATATAGTTTGTAAAGAAAGTAAAGGGACCCTTTTTAATACAGTGTAGTATATTGGAGAATAGTATGTTAAGCCTGTATTTTTCATTGAACATCAGCTCACGATGGGTTATGTGGAGAACATTACTCCAGCCACCTTTGCTTTCAGTGCTTTTTTGGTACCCAAATGAGACTGGGTCGACATGAGAATGCTGTTACGCATTGAAAATTCCACTCCCACTATGGAATTTAACCCAAACCACGCACCTAAGAGTGAGTGGACTAACCCTAGACCATCGCAACTCTCATATATATATATATATATATATATATATATATATATATATATATATATATATATATATATATATATATAATCAAATTGTATTTGTCAGTCAAAAGACAAAATTATATATCATTCATTTTCTGCATCAGTGTATCTGTACAATTTATAATTGTAATTTGTTTGATACACATTTCCAATAATTTCCAATCTAAAAAAAAAAGTAAAGTCCATAGCCTTTTCAGACCTTAGGGTATGAAGTGCCTATCACTTCACATTTCTAGGCAATAGTGTACATGAGGCAGGAGGGTTAATTCCTTTCCTCACATGTAGAATGTTGAGTGTGGGATTGAACCCACATCCCTCTTGTGTTCGAGTTGATTAGTGAATGCTTATGCATTGGGTCATATCCGTGCCGGCAAGATGCGGTTGAAATTTCTTACCGTTAAATAATAATGTACTATGCTACATCAATATATGACTACATCCAAGCTTAAAGTTGTTCACGTGCTGACAAGCTGTATGGCTGAGGATAGAATCAGTCGCTAACATGAAACGGGACTTTTGGCCGTGCTACGGAGTATCGTGCACTAGCGCCAGAATCCGTCTTAGCAAAGACGCAGTGTTCAGCGTTACCAACGGATATGGATACATCAAAAGGTATGGTCGTGTCTGTCTTAGGTACCTGTAGGAGAAGAGGGCGAAGAAAGAAAAATCGAGCAGGAGCTAGAAAGAGACAGCTAAAATGTGATAGATTGGGTCACCACCACGTTCGAATACTGTACTGGAATTGCGCCGGCGTCAGACAAAAGCGTCCCATCTTGGACAAACTTCTTTACGGTGCTGACGTTGTTGCATTACAGGAGACCAACTTGGGTACTGGTACAATCCAAACCCCTGGATTTCATGTATTCTACAACAGAAAACATCTTGGACAGGCTATCTTTGTACGCCACAACTTGATCGTCTGAAGTAGATGTATCGGGATGGAATTGCGATGACTTGCAATTACATGCTGTTAGAATACAGACATCAACACCCTGATTGTCAATGTATATGCATGTAACGGAAGGGTAGATGCCTCTAGGTGGCAAGGAATATTCGAACAGGATGAAAGTAATATCCTCTTTGTGGTGATTTCAATGCCAGAGGACAACAGTGGGGTAATATCATTACCAATCGACAGGTAAAGGAATTGGAGGATACATTGGTCCCAACAGATTTGGTGTGCCTTAATACAGGTCAAGCAACCAGGCTGGCTAAACGACCGGGCGATTCAGATGGGGAAATCGACCTGGCACTGGTTTCATCCGCCCTTGCTCCCCACTGTAGATGGGATGTCTTGGGATACCATGGTAGTGATCACTGCCCATGCGTTGTCTTAATCGAGCCTTGCCGATCGAGCAGAAGTCGGATTACGTTGAAAGCGTTCACATATGACAACGTAGCTCGAGACACGATTGGTAAAATTCGACATGCCAAGGCCCAAGTATCTCATCAGGTGCGGAAGAATATAACACAGCCCTGTGGTGGAATGGGGAGATTGAAACCATTTGGCGCACCAAAGAAGAGTGGTTAATGCATGACAAAAGGCAGCCGAGCAGTCACAGCATTGCCTGAGCATATCTTGGAGTTGAAAGTGGACATGGATGAGAAAATGGCACTTTTTAAGATTTGTGCTACCCAAGCAAAGTCAGCTAGGTGGGAAGAATTTTGTGCACAAATGTTTTCCGATGGCTCCCTCCAGAAATTTTGGCTGTTTCACCAGGCCATGACAGTCGCCACACAGACGTATCTACAGATTTTCAAGATAACGATCTGGTGTGGCGAAAAACTGATGAAGCTAAAGGAATGGCATTTCTGGATCATTTTATTCAACAGACGAATCGAAATGATAGGAAGCAAGACTCAATATTGTTTCCCTGTTATCGGAGCAATGTGTCGACACGGAGTGGAATGACGATCTTGAATTCACGAGTGATGAATAACGTGCAATGCTTAAGAGATCACACAATACTGCACAGGCCGATGGTATCCAATACAGTGACATAAGCAGAATATCGGACGACGACATGAATGGGATTTGTAAAGAATTCAACACTAGTTTAAAAAATGGCGAGATCAGGAGGAATGGCTACACAGTTATTTAATACCACTGGCAAAACCTAACAAGAATCACAACCACATAAGCGGTTTTAGAATAATTGCAATGCAGAACACAGTGGGCAAGCTTCTGGAAAAGTTAGTGGCATGTAGGCTCGATCGGGATTTGGAGGAACGTCGCATGTTTCCTTCCACACTCGGCGCATACAGGCGGAATAAAGAAACTTGGTGTAATACATCGATCTTTTCCTATGACGTCTTTGAAGGCTTCCAGGCTGATTTGGAGACTTGTGCTGTTGTTCTAGATCTCGAGGATGCTTACAACAAAGTTCCAATCACATACCTTATACAAATGCTCACGCTACTTAAAATCGATACATTGCTCATAAGATGGATTGCAATGGCCCTGTTCGAGAGGAAAGTGGCACTCAGGTGTGGTAATTGGTACTCTGTGCAGACAAAAATTTCACGGGCCTACCCCAGGGTCTCCACTATCTCCAGTACTATTCAATGTATTCACCATAATGATTACTAAGCAGCAATTATCTGGCAGGGGACGAACACTGTCATTTGCAGACGACATCATGGTGTACAGACAGGGAGAAACAGGGATGAAATTGCTAATAACTCCAGGAAGAACTGAACCGCATAATGACCTGGTGTGATGTTTCTGGTGCATCGATAAACCATACCAAAGCTGTGCTATCATGGTTCTCCCTAAATAATCACATTGTGAAGTCTGACACACCACATGTTACGTTAGATGGACATACACCTAACAACAGCATCTATGCTTATTTGGGTGTAAATTTGATCGCAGTCTATGCTTTGAGGACCATATCGACCAAGTTGTGCCAAGGCTGAACGCACTATCCGCACTGAGAATCATGGCGGCTGCTAGCATTGAGCAACGCCTTCTTGTGCTCTTGTACCAAGGTATTGTTCTGTCATGTATAGAATATGCATGCGCTCTCTTAACAATTAGTCCTACGCAAACAGTGAGACTGGAAAGAATTCAGAATGAGGCTATCATTCTGGGATGCACCAAAGATACACCAGGAGTGTCAATGCGATTCCTTCTTGATCTCCCAACTATTGCTAACAGAATTGAAACTTGGAGGGTTCGATCATATCTAAGAATCAATGCAAACAAGGAACATCCTCTCCATGAAGAACTCATTAAGGAGAAAGGGTGTAGACTCAAGAGAGGCAGATCATGGCTGAGTCAGGCGGAAGATACGCTTAGGAAAATATTTGATCCTTCCGGAATTGAAACAGGAGAGGAATGGATTGCTGTGCGCCTCAATTTCCGACTGCTTTCACCGTTATTACATCTATTAAGAAAAACTACGAACAAAATAATCTATCACTGCTAAACGTGGAGGTGGAGGCTCTCTTGAATGACATCATCAATGATACAGATGTGGTTATTTACACCGATGGTTCAGTCATTCCTAAACAACGCTGTGCGTGGGCTTTTCAGCACGCTCAGGAGGAAAATAATAAGAGAGGCCAGTGGGGCCTACGCAACAACCACAAGTAGCTTGACAATGGAGGTTCGGCGGTTACGGAGGCGGTGAACTGGTTGGCATCTCACAATTACTCTGGTGTTTTCATACTCAGTGACTCCATGAGCATGATTCGTAAAGTCGAATCAGGTATGGTGAGAGCAACTGGGTACTGGTACAGACAATGATCAGAGAAATAACCTTCATTTTTTTCCCTGGGCACGCAGGAGTTAGGGGTAATGAACGAGCTGATAGATTGGCTGGCTTAGCTACAATATCATAGGGAGCTGCAATGGATCGCAGTGACATTCTTCACGCATTGAGAGAGTCTTTCCGAACAGAGGAGTTTCAGGGCTGTGAATCCCACTCGCTGACCAGATTGAAAGAGATGGGTGTCAATATTGGTGCAGCCGAAAAGAACGACATACTAAATATGCAAAGAGATTGATTAATCAACATCAAACTGGCGTGTTGGGTCGCTGGACGCTGCTGGATTTGCTGAGGCGGAGATCGGAGCACCTATGGACATGTTCGGAGTGCTATGATGATAGTCCTCATATAACTGATAACTGATAACTGATGCTTATGCATTACACTAATCCGTTTGACACTTTTTTCGCCTACTGGAACTAAATTTATATTGATGTAATATGCCCTTTTTCTATATTGTTATTACTACAATCAATATTCATTATTTTAGTCTCTCCTATGCTGATGCAGTAGTTTTCCTACTTTTGAATTTGTTATAGCCTCATTATATTGATGTACACAATTATCAAACTCTAAGTAAAGATCATGTTTTCATACCGTGTGGTATATTGGGGAATACAGTGTTTGGCCCATACTTTTCTTTGAACAGAGGTCTGTTATGGGGTTAACATTGTGCCAGCCGCCTTCATGTTCCAGTGTTTATTTCGTACCAAATTGAGGTTGGATTGACTTTTTTGGAATCAGTTTTATAGCAAGTATATGCACTTTCCTTTGTGCTATCGTTTGTTGTATTTCAAATTATATTATCTGTTTAGTTAAAGAAATATATTTGTAACATTATAGGCTAAAGTTATAAACCTTTGCAACTGGCACTAACTAGTGAGGGGGAATCTTTGATCGGTGCAAGAAGGAGGTAATTGCATTATCATAGTTGAAATTTGAATGAAGAAGCATAACAGCATATTAATGCTTTCCTGTAAGTTTCTTTACTGAGAGACCATTTGAGAAGCCATTTAATAACTATTGTCATATTACATCAAGTTTGATTCTTTAATTTAATCAAGTAAGTCAGACTGAAACCTATCTAGTAGTGTAAGGAACATAGGATGAGTTTGTGTAATAACTTTCATAGTTTTGGTGAATTATCAGTTATATGAGGACTATCATCATAGCACTCGGACATGTCCATAGGTGCTCCGATCTCCGCCTCAGCAAATCCAGCAGCATCCAGCGACCCAACACGCCAGTTCGATGTTGATTAATCAATCTCTTTGCATATTTAATATATCGTTCTTTCGGCTGCACCAATATTGACACCCATCTCTTTCAATCGGGTCAGCGAGTGGGATTCACAGCCCTGAAACTCCTCTGTTCGGAAAGACTCTCAATGCGTGAAGAATGTCACTTCGATCCATGTTAGCTCCCTCTGATATTGTAGCCAAGCCAGCCAATCTATCAGCTCGTTCATTACCCCTAACTCCTGTGTGCCCAGGGACAAAATGAAGGTGATTTCTCTAATCATTGTCTGTACCAGTACCTCCACCCAGTTGCTTATCACCATACCTGATTCGACTTGACGAATCATGCTCATGGAGTCACTGAGTATGAAAACACGAGAGTAATTGTGAGATGCCAACCAGTTCACCGCCTCCGTAATCCCTGAACACTTGTTGAACTATATTGAATTTTGTTGTTTTAGAGAAACATTTGAAGCACTCAAACCACAAGTTGACAAAATGATTGAGGCAGATGTCAACAAGTCTGTGAAAGGAATAGGTATTACGTTAAAAGGTTCGAGGGAGAATGGTTGCGTGGACAGCAAAGGCAATGTGTATGATTTTGTTTCAAGATTCTTTTCTCCTTGGAATGGAGTTTCAGAAGATCCTGTCACAGGTATATGTGTTTAAGTCGATGTATGATCATTTTTTTAAAGAGTGCATCATGTCAAAAACTCTATTACTATACTCATTTAGATGATCAGTTCTGCTTGAATGTGTAACTATACTACTGCATTGAATTTCAATAACTGTAATGACATCACTTAACAGTGTCTATCATACATCAGTCATTCTTAATGTCCATTATGTGAAGTTTTTTTGTGGCTTAAATAGAAATCTAAAATTGTAGTTATGTTTTAATTGCTTTTATTCTACCTATAAATGAATTATGCAACCATTCCACTAGATACATGCTCATGGAACTCACCACAGTGAGTAACTCATGCCAAAACCAGTGCAGGAGGAGCATGACAGTCATCAGCAATCTACCTCAAAAATGGAAATCCATGCAAATCCTGGTGAAATAAGACTGGATATTTCAGAAAGACAGCTAGGTCAAGATAGACCACTTTGATTAGAAAAAATGCAGAAATGTAAAGAAAATATATAGGTTCTGGAAGGAGTCCCAAATAAATGTATGCTGAAGAATGCCACTTGACTCAATGGGACGAAAAGTGCAATTCCATGAGCTAGGCAATCTTCTACTTTAAAAGGAACATTGCTATCAATCTCTAAAAACCTCAATGGCATGCAGAAGATTTAAGGGTTTATTCTCTTCCAGGTATGGCTTTCCAGTAAGACTCATCATAGCGAAGATTAGAAAGAAAGGTAAAATAAAATGTAGAAACTTATCAGATAATAATAATAAAGTCCATAACTCATTAGTGTCATAGGTGTGCTATGATGGAATCTTCTTCTTTCTTCTTCTTCTTTTGTCATCACACTGCTACCGGGTTGTTGCCCAGTGTCGTGGCTTTCTGTTTTTGTCTTGAGTTGTTCTGGTGGCTTGTGTGATTGTTATTTTTGCTCTTTATATATAATGGAATCACCAACACATAAATCATTCTAAAGATCTTCCTATGAGATCAACAAATGTGGTAACAGTTTTTGCTGACCAAACCTTTATGATATATGCCAATGCTTTCTTTACCTACCTCTTCTTCTACAACCTTCAACTGTCCCTGAAGAAATGTTTTGAGTAAAGGAATCATGCCTGTTCACTTGTCTGAACAATGAGAGCTTATTTATGAGATAAACATCAGTAGAAAGTAGGAAAGCAGAAGTTATCATTAAAATAGATGGATACAAGATGATAACCATAATTTCTGCAATCAACAGGTTCATGGCATGTTGTTGCTGGTCCTTACTGGGCAAAGGAGTTGAACAAATTAAACTTCTATGGTAAGTAATGAGACCATATACATTTGCTTTGTATTGTATTCTTGTGGTTTTAGTTTCAGTTTGGAATATCTTCACTGCACTTCGAATATGATCCCATGTGCTCCAATCTCCTTTGCAATGTCTCCAACAGTGTTCAGCGACTAATCATACCAGTTCAATGTTGATTATTGAGGCTACTCATATGCCTATTCTCTTGTTCTTTTCTGGCCACTCCAATCTTCAATCCAAGCTCTTGAATTTTAGCAGTTGACATGGATTGGTTTAAATGAAAGTCCTCTTTATGGCCACTATATGAAGGCATTCAGGATGTCAGCTCTATTCATTGGTTAACCACCTGATATTGTTGCAGAGTCAGCCAGCAGCCTGCAAGCATTGTCATCGACACACGAGTGCCCTGGACTTGTGGTTTACATTTATTTCACAGTACAGTGATAAATCATTTTCACAATTTTTAATCAGTGGGATATAGAAGTCTGTGATCTGACTAGTGGTTCTAGGTTATTAATTTATCTGACTTCATAGCAAACCATACAGATGTTAAAGAATTTACCTACTAATGATTCCTGCGGATTGCTTGTTAAATACACTCTTCTATCAGATCCATATTTGTCCAGTTCAACTTGTGCAATATTTCATTTCAAATTCCTTAAAGTACAACATAGATTCATCTCCAAGTGCTGTCCTCATACAACAGGTGGTTGATAGCAACTGCAGTATGTCTTCCATTTTCATCATTAACATCCAAACTATAGATACTTTTGATATAATCGAGCCTGCTCTCTTGTTACTCTGAACACCTGCCCATCCAGAATAATGGATCCATATAAAAACATGTGGTTAGAAACATCTTTAGATGTCATCTACTCATAGCTGAACTTGTATTTTTTTAAACTTTCAAAGCATGGGCTAAAAATTAAGCATGATAATTGCCTTAGTACAATGAGTCTCAAAGATCCATAGAATAGTTTTAGTTTAGTTTAGTCGTCGGATCACCATCACTGCACGTCGAACAAATTAGTCCATAAGTGCTCCGATCTCTCCCTCAGTATGTCCATCAGCGTGTGGCGACTAACGACACCGGTTCTTTGTTGGTTTACAATTCTTCTTTGTCTGCCAGCATAGCGTTCTTGTCGAGCTACACCACACTTAACTTTGAGTTCTTGCAGTCTGGTTAGTGTTGTGGATGCACCGCTATTACGTGAATCATGTACCCGCCCTCTCTCCCTTAAGGAATTTATAATATCAGCCTGGTCCATTGCTCGTCCGCTTTGGACAGCAGCCATACCTGCAAGCCTATCCGCACGTTCATTCCCCTTACACCTGCATGCCCTGGTACAAAAATAAAACTGATCTTTGTCAGCTTAGACCTCCCCAGCGATTCTATCCAATGTCTCCTAGCCCATCCTGTTTCAATCTTCCTGAGCATACTCATTGAGTCACTGAGAAAACATGCATGGATAAAGTCTGTGATTCTAGCCAAATCATCGCTTTGGTAACGCCATGATTTCCATAGTGAGACTGCTTGTAGTCACGGCAAAACCACCACTGTCTTCCTTCACAACATCACCTCCGACCTGAGCAGTGAAAGCCCACGAGCTCCGCACATGTCGAATCACCGAACCATCCGTATAAATGATTACATCATGCTCAGATGCGTTCTCAGAAATTAATGCATGAACCTCTGCCTCCACAACAAGTGGGTTGTGTTGCCTGCATTCTTTATCAAGTTCGATGCATACAGAAAAGGATGTAGCAATGCTCTTGCACTGGTATCCATTCTTCACGGGATCAATGTCTTCAAGTGTACACACCTGTTCAATACAGTCCTCGGCCTGACCCATCCAAGATTTTCCTCTTTTAACCTATTTCCTTTTGTCTCTTTATTTCCAAGTGCAGAGGATGTTGTGTGTCAGCATTGACTCGAAGTATGCTCGTGCACGGCTCATCAGTATTCTATACTCCATAGTAGGATAGTCAAGGAGATAGCGCATCGCCCTGCACGACGTGTCTTTAGTGCAACCAAGTATAATGCGCATCGCCTCGTTCTGTATTCTTTCCAGTCGTTCTATCTGACTATGACTGAGAGTCAGGATCGCCAGCGCATACTCAAGCACAGAAAGGACCAGACCCTGGTATAAAATACAAAGATGGCGCTGTTCACAATCCGCCGCAGCCATTACCCTCATCGCCAGCAAACCTTTCCTCGCCTTCATTATCACATGAGCTATGTGTTCCGTAAAAGCTAGACTACGATCAAAACGCAACCCCAGGTATTTCATAGACTGAGATCGCTCCACTACCTCTGAACACAAAACCACAGATGGTGTTGGAGTGTTGACGATGTGGTTGTTTAAAGAGAACCATGTCACCGCTGCTTTTGTGGGTTTGACCAATGCTCCTGCTTCAACGCACCATCTACCTATGCGGTCGAGTTCTGACTGAAGTTCCTCCACAAGCTGTTCTCTATCCTTGCCCTGACGATACACCAACACATCATCTGCATATGACATTGTCCTTCCTCTACCCGTGATCTGCTCTTTTGTGATGCTCACAGTATAGGCATTGAACAACACCGGAGATAATGGTGACCCCTGTGGTAAGCCAGGGTGGATTGTTGTTGCTGATGAGCTAACTGCCACATTTAAACACTATCTTTCGCTGGAAGAGGGCGCAAAGATCAATTGAGGAGGAATGGGCTGATATTGAGTTCAGTCAGCTGCACCATTAAAAATGCAACGGCACTCTATTATAGGCATCTTCAAGGTCAATTGCAGCAGCACATGTCTCAATGCCGGAGTGAAAACCCTCATAGACATCGTAGGCGAACACCGCTGCGTTACGCCATGTCTCTCTATATGGACGGTACCCTCCAAGGGTGGGTGGAAGGAGACTTAACCTCTCTAGTTGGCAGGATATTTTCCTGGCAATTATTTTCTCCACAACTTGCCTATTGTATTCTGCATGGTGATTACCCGATAGCCCTGAATTTTGTGTGGTCTTTGCCAGGCTTCGGCAGAGGTACCAGGTAGCTGTGCAACCATTCTTCGTTGATTATTGCAGTCGTAATGCTTTTGTTGTAGAGGCCAGCCAGTTCTTCCCACTCCCCATCAGACAACCCGTCAATGTCACCATATCGTATGCCATCTGGACCAGGTGCACTGTTTTTGCTCTCCGTACAGCATCCTTGATTTCCTCCACCGTCACCAAATCATCTACATCTAATTCCTGGTTCTTACATTTAGCTGCAATGGATTGTCTTGCAGTGTTTGCCTACAATGTCTTTCTGGTCACTCTGCTCTAAATAGTGCGCAAACAGAGCCCTACCCTTGTTTTCATCTGTCCTCTGCCATGTAAGATCCAAGCTCTGGAAGTCAATAACACACCGATTCTTTACTGTACCATTCATACTTCTGTGCAATCGCCAGAACAGATTCAACGATTTGTCATTGCCCACCGTTGACAGAACTCAGCCCACTTCTCACTTTTTACCATCCTTGCAATAGCTTTGAAACACCCTGTTTTATTATTCATTTCTTGTTTCAACTGCAAGATGTCAGCAGGATGGGTAGTTCCATTTTTCCTGGCAGTTTGCCACCTCCTAACAGCACACCGCTTGTCTATCCACGCCTTCTCCACCTCGTCATCCCACCATGGTGGCTGTTCCCAACGTTTACTACTGTTGGTGTGCTTGCCTCGTTTGACACACCTTATTCTACTGATAACGTCTTGCCCTGTGGTGTCGTACTGGAAAGAGTGCGTTACTGGCCTATGTTGTTTTGATCTACCTTTGTTCACCAGTATGATGCACGGACGGTGGTCACTGCCATGGTACCCTAAAATCCCCCCATCTGCACACAGCAGTGAGTGTAGGGGATACAAGTGCCAAATCAATAACACTATCCTCATCTCCTGGGCGACTCGCAATTCTAGTGACACCGCTGGTATTGATGCACAACAATTCCGTGGTCTCAAGTGCTAGTTCGAGATCTTCTCCCTGTGTATTCGAGGAAATGTTGCCCCATGATCTACCCTTTGCGTTGAAATCACCACAGAAAATGACATTATTGCTCTCATGACTTATAATATCACTCAAACACTGCCATTTCTGTGTCCACTTTCGCATTACAGGCATACACGTTGACCAGCACAAACGGTTTTCAGACTGGACTTTAATCGCCTGAAGTTGCAATTCGTCATCATCCCATCGAGACATGTCTACTTCCGACACATCACTGCTATTACGGACTAGAATTGCTAGACCCATATGTCTTCTGTTGTAGTAACATTTGAAACCCGTCATACGTAGTACACCACCATCGCCCAGTCGCGTTTCTTGAAGAGCTACGATGTCTGCTCTGTATACAAGGGTTTCAAGAATTAGCCCGCGTTGATGCGCACTTGCACAGTTCCAGTAGACAATGCGTATATTATTGAGACCCAAGCGGACGTATTTAAGCCGTGTACGTCGTGCGCCTGCTCGCCGACCCTGCCTTGGCCTTCGTCCTCTTTTGTTTCTACGTTTGATCGTAACGTTATTGTAATCGACGTCCGCCATCTTGAACTGATCGAAAACCAAAACAAACCGTCACCACAGCAAAAACACACACTGAGGAACATTTCAGCACAGATGCACGAAACTCCGTAGCACCGGCGAAGATCCTCAGTGAATGGACTTCCTATTCACTTTGCATAGCTATCTGCATATGAAATTAACCATCCATCTTAGACGAAATATTAGCACCGCACAAAAACAACACTTTGGCGTTCGCCAACTTGAACCGGAAGATCCATAGAATGGTGACAACAAAGTCCTCAACATTCCTATTCTAGAAGTAGTAGTGATGTATGCTCTTTTATGCTTAATCATAGAGCCCTACTATCTGTGCTAGCTAGGAAACCACAATCATATTTCTCAACTCATGTATAAACCAAACTGTGAATACAGATCATTCATTCTAATTATTATCTGGTACCACGTAATGAATATCAGAGACCCACAGGATTGTTGCTGGAGCTACGGAGTTCGTGCTTTGTGCAATACTCTCGGAAGGTGGCGTGCCATTTTTGTGAAGAGGGACCAAGCCATATGGGGTAAAACCCGGTGCAATGAAGTCAATCCTTTGGCTTCAAAACCCTTTATAAAGAACTTGATTGATTTATTGGTAACGTTTTACAAAGAAATCAGAAGAAGGTTACATGACTATGGCATAACACAAGTAAAGAAATAAAAGTACAACTTCTGATGTCATGAATTTTTACTGTGACAACATATGGATGTTAATCATAAATAATAACACAAACATTAAAGAACAAAATAAATGTTTTCAAACAAAGTACTACAGAAAAACTCTTAGAAAGCCCTGGTTAGAGAAGAGAAAAAAAATATAGATATCCAACAACTTGAAGATCAAGGAACATTGACTCATAAATAATATCATGTCTCAGAAAATGAAATATTTTGATCACATTAATTATCCCAGATGTTTGGAGAGAACAATTGTAGAGAATGTGCTTCCTGGAAGACAAGGTAGGGTACCAAAGACTATGGTGGCACACAACATTTCAAAACCTTAAACATAATTTTGGAAAAGGTGGAAGGACTTACTAGAGACAGTGTTTTTGAGGTGAGCTGTGATGAATGCTACATCCTGCAAAGGACATTTTACATGGCAAATGAAAATTTTACAATCATGTTTAGCAGAAAATGTGTCTGATCCTTATTGAACAAAAAAAGCTGTTACACAAGTATTAACAAGAAAACAAAGGCTATTTTTAACAGTCAACTGTGTCAGGTATGATTTACTCTTGTAGAACATGATATAATGCACCGATACTAATTGAAGATTGTTATTTTTTGCAGCTCGCCAGTGCTCCAAGCGAGGAGGTGATCTATGGGTTACAGTTGAAAAAGACAGAGTAGTGTTTACTGGAGATTCTGTTGTGAATCTTCGGGGAACATTTTCATTGTGAAACAAGTCATAGGAATGTTGCTACTTTAAAGTAAACAGTAGTCTTACAAGTTTTTAGCCTGCACTTCTCAACACTTAGTTTACATGCTCAAAAATCATTTTTTTTTTACTACAAGCTCATTTTAAGAAGTAAATGTTTAGGCTTGATTAAATCAGCACCAACTATAAACTTATGGGCGTGCGGACTCAGGTATGAATTACGGGAAATCAGACCACACCTACACCACGGGACCTCACATTTCAGTATTGTTGCATATAAACGAATTCATTTTAAAATCAACACAAAATGCTAAATTAAAGTTATATTATGCACCAAGTTAAGTTTAACAATAAGGAATATCAGTATTATGAATATTTTCACCAATAAATAATCATAGATTCACAGAATTGAGTAAAATTGTAACATAAAGCTTGCAGTGTTCTTATGAAACATATATATTTGCCTACATATCTATTTATTATCTCAAAGTATTCAGAATTGGAATGAAAGTTCTATCAAATGAAGTAATTATTTATTCCTTTATTATTATTGTACAACTAATTATTTATTCCTTTATTATTATTGTACAACTAATTATTTATTCCTTTATTATTATTGTACAACTAATTATTTATTCTATATTTATTTTTTAGTGCAAATGGGTTCCCATATAAAATTAAACATAATATATTCCTGTGCACCAGTGTTTCTCAACTTTTTTTCTACTATGCTCCACCTGGACACCTCAAATAATTCAATTTCTACCTCCTAAAACCCTATGCCTCTGCCTCCACAACTAGTTAGAACTGAACAAGTTTGTTAACTTTGTGTATATATTGTCAATTTTGCTTTAGTTCATTTTGGCAGGTGTTTCTTTTTAAAAAAATGTTGTTCTGGTTACGTAAAAGCTTTGTTACAATCAGTTTAAATAAAATTACCATTTTGCCACAATTGAAAAAAAAGTGAGATACAACTGATGCTGCTGTTAAAAATAACTAGGCAAGTTTGTTCAATTTTTGTGTATTGTTAATATTTTTTTTAGTTTGTTATACTGGTAGATGTTTCTTTATTTAACATTTCTATAGGTTGTTAGTTACAACAGAAACTGCAAAAAGTTTAATTAGCACTGTGTACATTTAGAGTGACAGATGATATGATTTAACAAACCTTAACACACAGTGCCAAGTAGTTATGGTGCCTGTTGTACTAGTGTTGCCAGTTTTATTTTTTAAGTTAAAATTGCAACATTGATCATTTATTGACTACAGTGGTATCTTTTTTACAACATTTTGTAGAGCAGCTGTTTGTAGTACATCATTAGCTTTAGCATCACTTCTCAGAACGCTTCATGACACAAGTTTAGTAGAATAGTTGTCATTGTATTAAAAGTTTAATCTTGGCATCCCATCTCATAACATAACAACTCTAAATGATAAAAGTTTGGTAGAACAAGTGTCATTTTATGCCATTAGCCGTTACATATTTTAATTATAAAATTTACTGACAAAATATTTAACAATACATTGTGCAATTAACTACAGACCAGTCAGATTGAAAATAAAAAGATGTGCTGCAAATCGTATAAAACAATGACTGACACTAAAAGATAATATGTAATTCCTGGTACAACAACAAACATGCTTCATTTAAAACAAATCTACAGAAGACCAAGTCACCCACATTGTACAAGAAGAAAAAGGGCTTTCCAGAAATAAACAATCACTTTGACAGTGTGTTTAGACATTTATAAATCATTTTTTCACATCTTAAAAGATGGGCTGAGAGTAAAATATTCAAATATGGAGTCTGTAGAAGGATGTACAACTAGATCAGTGACTACCTCAAGAATAGAATAGTGAAAGTTCGAGTGCAAGAAAAATCCAGCCAAAAGAAAACATTGAGTCAATGTGTGTGGCATACACTCCCCTATACTCTTTCTCATTTACATAAATTACATCAGAAAATACTCTCAAGAAAATCCTTCTTATTCGTGGACTTTATATCAACCGATTGTTAAACCATTCTTTGTGAACTTGCATGTTATTTGTGCCTTAAATCACGAGTTTGTTGTGCCAGTTTGCATTGACTGACCTGTAGACCAGCATATTCATTTTCTGCATGCTATTTATTTGGATTCACCTCCTTAAGTTGCAGATAAAAAACATCAATCTAGGGGAGTCCATTACCCTAGGTGAACAGACCCCATTAGCCTTGTACCTCATGGTTAAAGTTTCCCAGTATACCCCTTAGGAGGTGGGGTTGGCTTGTGTATTTTGCATATCATTAGCAGGCTACCAATTTTCACTTTTTGTCCTTCCTAATAGAGACTAGCCGACCACAACTCTGCTCGATGCAGACACAGAAGACACTTTGTAGACCACAAGAATGTCCAAAATTCACTCTTTTGTTGTGGGACTTCAGAAAATGCATCAATGCAGAAAGAATGCTAGACATGATTCTCTGAAAGTCCTTGCAGTCTGCAACTTCACTAAATTTAACTATTTTCTCTGTATCTAAAAAACCTCAGTATACAAAACATCAATTAAATGGCCAAGCTCTGTGTGCAGAGGATATTTCATCTTACCTAGTTATCAAGCTAAACCACTACATGACATGGAACCAAAAAAACCACAGTTGATGGCAAAAGTGGCCATAAAAAATCATGTAAAAAGCCAGGAAGTTGATGAAAACATCCTTAGAAAGCAATACACAGACAAAGACCTGTTTTCGAATATGGAATCACATACAATTTTAGCTGAAGGCAGCCAAATACAATTTGACAAGATTCAAAATCCACTCTAAAGTCAAGCGACAACATCATAACAGTAGCAAATAAAGCCAAACAAATCAACCATTGGAAAAATATTACTTCTTCTTCTGTGATCAACTTCTGCCTTGTGACAACTCCGGTATGTGTGCATGGTAGTGTGCCTGAGGTCTTCATCAGTCCACCATAGTTTGTTTTGAAGGGTTGTTCCTCATGGCAAAATTGTTATTCTCAGACTGGGGCAGTCTTGCAGGATGTGCTCTGGGGGCTGCTTTTATATACTGCAGGTGCACACAGCTGAGTCTCTGAGATCCATTCGATGGAGGTATGCTCTGAGACTGCAGTGTCCTGTTCGAAGTCTGAAGAATGATCTGTGCTTTTCTGCTTAATTTATGTTGTTGTGCTCTGGGTTGTATCCTCCATTTGTTTTTTTTTCACATCATTTTTCTGGACTGTTTCAGGAAAGTCTTTGCTTCTGTAAAGCTTTGTCTTGGGTGATGCTGTGTTAGGCTCCCTCCAGCCATTGCAAGTTTGTCAGCATTTTCATTTCCTGGAATGCCACAGTGAACTGGTATCCAATGTAGAACTAACTCTGATTCCTTGGACAAAATTATTAATGAACTGCAGCTAATAGAAAACAGATAAGAAAAACAGTTGTAAAAGCTGAGAAAATTTAAGAGACCCATAGGACAAACCATTCTCGAATGGATGAGGAGACCAGGAAGCAGAAAGTCTCTTAAACAGATGAACTTTGCCCCTATTAAAAACCATATTGTTCTGATAAGTTTAGCAGAAAAACTAATGTGTACTGCTCCTCAAACCTCTCAGTTTTGTTAAACAAGATCACAATTTAAATATAAAAACAAAATAAATATAATAAGAATATATCAAAATTTGCATTGTCTGTTAGTACAGTTTTGGTAACCATAGATACATGCATATTTTGAGTTGCTGTCTTCAAATAAATGTAGAATAGAACTGATGATCAGTATGGGCATGAATGGCTAATGTTCATGTACATATTATGGTGGCACATGAAATACAGCTTTACATATTTTGCTATTTGCCTTCAACTCTCTCAGTCCAGTATGAAACTCAACATCTATCTCTGTGGGAAATAAACTTAAACTATTTAGCAAAAATGTAAAAACTCTATGTCAGTGTTTCCCAGATTTTTTCAGGCATTCCCTTGGGCCTTAATCTGTTCCCCTCCCCCCCATCACCAGCCCCAAAAAATAACAGACACGGTAACACATAGAAAAATCCATAAAGTAACACTTTTCCCAGAGTTAAATTTAAAAGAGCATGATGTCATGAGATACTACTATCATTGACAGTGCTTCAGCAAGAGAACAAGTAGAACTGGATGCCTGAGGGACAGAGTGAGAGGTGTGTTTTATCAGCGAGCCACGGGAACCATCCAGTATGCATACTCTTCGATATCTGTTGGGGAGACTGAGCACCTATGGGTCTGACTGGAGTGCAATGATGTCAGTTTAATAACCAAAAACCAAATCAGCAAGTTTTTAATGTCACAGGTAGTAACTACACTGTTCAACAGTGTGTGATGGATAACTTAGTAAAGTGAAGTTAGCATTCCAATGTCTGGTGCAAAATCAGTTTGCACCAAGTCATCATGATCAATAATTTGGAGTTGATACATTTGAGACAACACTTTCAGCACTACACTAAAACAGGATTCCACTAAATATGGTGTCAGAAATACAGCATAATTTTTTTTATTATTGCTCATGGTGCAGGGTAGAAATTAGATATATTCTTCTGTCACCAAAACTCATGGTAAGATTTCTTGAACTTTGCTTTCAGCTCTATGTCATTTTTAACCCAACTTGTTTTTCATCCACTACCTGACTGTGAACTTCATATACTTTGTGAATTGCTTCTCTAACATAAATCTGGGACATGGTGTATCCAAAATAGACTATTGTGGGAACAACATTTGTAGTAGCTCATGCTGCTATCTACATAATTAGATTTTCTGTAGAAGTTGTCATAATAATTTTTGATTAACGAAAGCATGGAAACAATAGTAAAACTTGGACTTGAATTTTTCTTGTGGAAACGTGTGAATCACTAACCATAGCAGAAGGTATAAAGAAGAAAATGTAATCTATTAAAATAAAGTGCTTCAGACAAATTTTTAGAATTCTCTGGACAAAGAGGAGGAGAAACATAAACAACCTAAAAGATCTGAATAGAGAACCTTGATAGCATAGTGCACAATGTGTGTGGCTCCAGAATCAAATTCTATAAGGGCAGTGGAATATTGTTGTTGACCATAACAGCTTTCATGATAATCCAGCTTCAAGGAGAAGCACTCACAAGTAAAGGCGGCAGACATAATGTTGATTCCCATCATCTATTGTGTGCCTTTGGTCAAAAGAAAATACAGATCTAACACTGTATTCTCCAGTAGTCCTATACCACATGGTATTTTAAAAAATCAGGTTTGTACGACAAGGTAACCAACTCTGAAGTACTGCAAGGTGCAAACTTGCCTTGTATCAATAGCAGGCTCAGTAGTAGAAAACTTAGATGGCTAGGGCATATGCAAAGATGGACAATGGCCGCATTCCAAAACAAATGTTGTTCTGTGAACTTTTGAGGGGAAGAGGCACCAAGACAGACCACTGCTCAGATATAAAGATGCCTGCATGGACCAATGAATAACTTTTCCCAGCAAATGGGAAAAACTAGCTAATGATCAAGATATACGAAAAACAACATTGCACAAAGGTGCAGAATCTTTTGAAGAGAGACTTAGGGATGAGCTGAAAGACAAGAGAGATAAGCAAAACTCAGAAGTTGTCACAGTGAAACACTTGCCAATTGACGAAAAGGCCCATATATATATATATATATATATATATATATATATATATATATATATATATATATATATATATTAAAAAGCACTGCTCTTTACTTCTTTTTAAACTCTTTCCACGCTTTAAGCCGCACACTGCGCCATAGAGTTGTTTCCCTTATAAGAAGTCTTTCTAGTTTTACTTCTTCTGTTTTACTTATAGTACTTTTTAACCTTGTTATTCTGTTAGGTTGTCAAGTTTACTTCAATTTAGTATATAATAATATATATATGTTTATTTATTGATAAGTAGTTGGGATCGTAATTTTTTTTTTTTTTTACTTCCCTTGAATTAACTGCTTAAAAATTGAGAAATAAATGGGCGTGGAAAGTTAATGTTTGAATTTGAAAAAACCTAAACATTGAGTAACACTGTTCATAAACAATATTATGTCTCGAAAACTGAAATATTTTAGGCAAAATAAACATTATAATGGCTTAGATATAATGCAAAGCATGGTTCCTGGAAGACAAGACAATGGTGGCAACAAAACATTAAAGAAAACTAAAACATTACAATGGAAGGGCTCCAGGGAGCTGACTAGAAACTAAAAGTCTTTCTGGTGGGCTGTGATGAGAAGGACTTCCTACAAAGGACATGCTACTTGACAAGATGAGTATGCTTCGATACACCACTATTATCAGGTTGAATAAAATGTGGTTTTTCTTTTGTTTTTCCAGATGCTTACTTTCAATATCTTCTTTATCTGTGTGTTCATTCTTATCAAATATGTTATCCACTCTTTTGTGATTTACACTGAAATTGTAATTACGTTGTGCCCCAATTCATAGGCACCTTTGACATGTAGGACAAGTATGTCTAATTTTTGTCCTAAGCTGGTACTTAAGTTTGCCTGACCTGAGAGTCTCTTATAATTTACATATTTTGTTCTTTCTCGCACTGAACGTCAGTCGCTTTTAAGCCGCTAAATGCAGCTTGTGTATGATTGATTGGTAGAACCATCATCATTGCACTTCGGTGAGTAATCATGTGTGTTCCGATCTTTCTTACTCAGCGCAGTGCACCAACTCCGTAGCACCGGCGAGAGTCCCGATGTAATTTTGAAGATATTGAAATATTTTGTAGGAATTTTAAATTAGAAAAGCGTGTGTATGATCTGAGCCAACGAGCATATTCATGCAGACAAGCACATAACTACTGGCAGGATCAACCAGATAGCTGTCACTGACATGACTGCACAACCGTAGCTTGGGTAAAGGAGACTGCGCTCTGCACAGACATGATTAAAAGTGGACCTGGATAAATCGTAGGACTTTGAAGTGATATTGACATCCGCTTGTTTTAGTCCCATCTCCTTCACTCTGGATAGAGATGCGGGTTCACGCATGTCTGTAAAAAATAATAATCGATTCTGTCTGTATGTTTTATGGCATCGATGATGTCTGGCGTGTCCATTGTCGTCCTCCATTGGTGTCTGATCGCTCATTGTCCTTTCTTCCAACTAGACCCAGTGTGAAAATAAATGTTACATGGATTATCTGTGATGGGCTCAGTGTGTCGAACCATTCATGCCGTAAATAGCCACACTGGATTTTCTTGAGCAAGCTTATTGAGTCACTTAAAGTACAAGCATGTTTGTAATCGTGTGTGTCAAGTCAGCTCAACGTCCTGAGTCCTGATCACTGCAATTGTTTCAGTTGTAAGTCTACTTGTTGCTACAGTAAAAGCACCACTTGCCTCCTTAATAGTTTTGCCTCCGGAGCTTGAAGACCCAAACATTTCGTTTGCCTCGAACAAATGAGCCGTCCGCGTACATCATTGCATCAACATCTTTCGTATTTTCATATATTTGTGCCTGTATCTCAGAATGTTATGGAATACCAGACAAAATAATAAACATTATAAAGAGCCTCTATGATGGTTCACATTGTGCAGTTCGCACTGATGGTAGACACAGCGACTGGTTTATGGTTGAAACCGGAGTAAAGCAAGGCTGTATTCTATCTCCGCTATTGTTTGGAGTGGCCATTGACTGGGTGATGCGAAAATGTTGCAGGGGCGAAACTGGCATTGATTGGGTAGAAAATAGTCAACTAGAAGATTTGGATTTTGCAGATGATATTGCCTTGTTAAGTAGAAACAACCAAGATATGCAAAGAAAAACAGACAACTTGTCATCTATAGCATCAAAAGTTGGACTGCAGATAAGCTATGAAAAAACAAATATAATGAAGACACCTATGGCAAGTAATGCAGATATCACACTGGAATCTAAAATGATAAAAATAACAGAGCAGTTCACCTATTTGGGTAGCAATTTTGATTGCACGGGAAATGTTAAAAAAGAATTTATGATACGAATTGGCAAAGCAACTTCAGCTTTTAAAAGTCTAAATAAAATATGGAACTGCAAGTTATATAGTATTAAAACTAATTTACGAATTTTCAATTCAAATGTTGTATCAATCCTAACATATGCCAGCGAGAGTTGGAAAATGACTAAAGATATAGAAAGCAAGTTGAATGCATTTGAAAATAGATGTCTGCGAAAAATAATGAATATAAAATGGAACGAATTCAGGAGAAGTGATGAAATCAGAGATATTTCTGGTCAACCACTAGTGACAACTGTTAGCCTATAAGAAAGAGAAGATGTAGATATGTTGGGCACACCCTGAGGAGAAATGATCAAAGAATATCAAAGCAGGCATTGAAGTGGGATGCAAAGGGTTCAAGAAAGAGGTCGACCTATGGAGACCCTGAAGCGAACTTTGCTGAGACAGGCAGGAAATATCGGTCTCAGTGCCATGGAGGAGATTGAGCGAGTTGCCCAGGATAGAGCGGTATGGAGAAATTACTTGCAGGCCCTATGTAACATATAACGGTACGAGAGGAATTATTATTATCTCAGAATTAGTGGGCGGTTGTTGTTTCAGTGGTGGTGAGCTCTCAAGCGAAGCTGGCTCAAACTCCACGGTGGGCAAGTTTGGAAGCAAATTCGTTTCCGCGGGATTTTTAATGCAGGTAAAAATAGACCTTACCGTTCAGAAAGCATTGGCAAACTACTAAGCATGCAAGTAGTGCCTAGACAATCAATGACTCGTTTACTGTGGTTGATGGCTACGTCCTGTAAAGGATACGCCACGATTTTCATTTTCATCTCAGAATCAACATAGTAGAAATTGCTTCTCTGCAACGTCTATCAAGTGGCAAGAGTAAAATGAACCGAAAAGGTGAAGTTTGAATCCACATGTATTGTAACCCACTCCATTTTAAGAATGATGTCTATAGAACTACATACCATCGCGTATGCCGTCTTCGGCACGGTACATCCGTGATTTACGTTCGTCAATTAATATCAAGTACCAACTTACAACGCGTTTGAAGTTAATAACAGTAAATGCATGTCTCGATAAGCCTGCCACCATACAGCAGTTCAAAGTAAAGAACATATTTAACGAGATATTTCTAAAATAATTGAAAAGTATTATAGTAATAATAATACAATAACGAAAGAATAATAAACAAGCAATATTATAATAACGATATGATTTGCTACATCCACATTTTTAGACCACTCTTTCTTATACTTCTTTACACACAGCCTCCTGTGAGCGCAGTTCAATTCCGCGGACTGGCAGAAAAGCCACAGGTTCTCCAGATTTACGGTGTTCGTGGCACCGAACCGAAGGGTTACGATGTCCATGGCACAGAGCCGAAGAGCTGATAGCTCAAGTGCTTCTGGATCGAAAAAAACACACACACAAGAAAACAGCACATTTAAACGTTGCAGAATGCAAAACGTAAATAAATTATGATCTGGAGACGATGATTATGATTGATGGCCAACGCTGTAAACATACTCCGTCTCAGAACGCAATTTAATTTGTTACATCCGTAGTGACCGAACATGACAAAATATATTGTTATCAGCAGAGAGAAAGTAGAGAATGTGAACAGTTTTTAATATTTTGGTTCACTGCTAACAACAGATGGAAATGGAATGAAGGAAATAAAAAAGAAGAACAAACATGTCTTTACAACAAAAAAAAAAAAAAACACTAAAAACAGTATGAAACGGAACTGATAGGAAAACAAAGGTCAGAATACTAAGAGCATGCAAATTGCCAGTGGCTACGTATGGGTGGGAAGCATGGACATTTAATGAGACAGTGGAAAAACATATATGTGCTTTTGAATAAAAGTGTTACAGAAGAGTCCTCCGTATATCATGGACAGAGAGAAAAAAAACTATATCTATTCGGAAAGAACTCAAAATCAAATAAAACTGGCTGATGCTACAAATAAGAGACAATTTAGGTTTAAAAGCCGAATGATTGACTTCATTGCACATAGTGTTACCCCATATGGCTCGGTCCCTCTCTACAGAAATGGCACGCCACCTGCTGAGAGTATTGCACTAAGCACGAACTCCGTAGCTCCTGGAACAATCCTAGGGGTCTCTGGAAAAACTGCCCTCGTGAACAGAACGGCGTGGTCCGGATTCGAACCCACGACCTTCGACTCACAAGGCAAAGGGCTTAAGTATTTTGGACATATAAAAAGACACGAAGGGCTGGAGAAGACCATCATATAAGGAGTCATACCGGCAAACAGAAGAAGAGACCACGGAGAAGATGGATTCATGATGTAACTGACGGTTTGAGCATGACGGCTGCAGAGGAAGTACACCTGGCCTATGAGAGAGCGAAATTCCTAAGGACTGTTGGGGTGGCAAAGTTCTGCTCAGGACAAGCTATTTGATGATGATCTGGTCATGCAACCAGTAGTATCAAGTAACGGGTAACGTTCTGCAACATATCTCGCGCCAGTAGTATCAAGTAACGGGTACCGTTCTGCAACATATCTCGTTTACTAAAGGATCAGTTCATGAGTTATCTAACGAGTATTCGGGTATGTAAATAATATTACTATTCGCACTACACTGGTTCCAAGTAGATCGTCTAACGGCGTATACGTCTGCTACTGTAATTGGGATGTTGTTACATAGCCTGCTCGAAGTGCTTAATATATTTGCCTTGTGATTGTTACACTGTATTTAACAGAAGAGAATTTTATTATTGGCGTATAATTCTGTAAACGTTAGAAATGTCCGGTGATATTTTCCCATTGTCCGTTCCCATTTATATCGTTGATGCATTCACCGACAGACCATTCTCTGGGAACCCTGCAGCAATATGCCTTGTGTCACCGGGTCAGGTATGTTTTCTTTACATGCCTACTTAATTAACGTCTAGTCTTGTTGCACATCACGCACGCGACTTGCATAAGGACTTTAACTTTCCATGCTTCCCAGTTTTTTTGTTGGTCCTCAGCGCAATGTATAATTTCAGTTATAATCTGTGCATTTCCTCTTCCATGTTGCATCGTCAGTTTTGGGTTTTCATTGATTCTCCTTTCTCCTGACACCCCCTCTCCCCATAACATAATGGCTCTTCTTACAGATAGTTGAGATATGTTTGGAGTAATTCTCATAGTTATTGGTTACTGAACTAACGTCACAGCACTCAGGGCAGACCCATTATAGGTGCTCAGTTTCCCCCAACAAATATTGAATGGTATGCATACTGATGGTTCCCGTGGCTCACTTGTTAAACACACTCTTCTCTCTGCCCCTGAAGCATCCAGCCTTACTTGTACAACGTGTAATTCCAAACTCCCTCTATCACTATATTGATTCAATGTCAATTTTAGTGTCCTCATCTAACAGTTGGTCATCAAGAGACCGAAGAACACCCCTTATCAATCCTAAACTCAACAATCAAAGTTTATTTAGCATACTCTTATTGATTTTCATCTGACAAAGGTTTTGTTATATGCTCAACTTGAACATGTACTTATATTTTATCATCACTCTTTTATAAGACTAGAAACCTGATCTCACCTACATTGAGACAGGTATCATGGAAACAATAGACTGAATGCTCCATGTGGGAAGCGAACTGAGACCATTTTAGGGGGTCAAAGGCACATGGCGGCAACATGTGCCAGGGTCAGTGAAGGGGCACTGATCAAGACTCTGCCCCCCTACCTCCATGTGGTGACCCTGGTAACAGACTTTGGTTCCTGTCTGGCTAAGGGGGGAATTGGGGAGAATTACAGGTAGTGGTAGTAGTGCAAGTACAGAAAAGCAATGCAGGTTCAAAAATCCCTGAACAATGCACGCATCTCCTGGCTGATATCCGCTAAAATTTGCCCAAGTTACCAAAAGTACGAAACAGCAGCGTACAAAAGTCCACGAACAAAATGCTAGACACCCCTTGGAGAAAGGACTGAATTAAAGGGATGAGAGCTGCATCCCAAAGCTGAGATGTGGAGTGAAACTCGAGCCCTATGCACGAGTCAAGCTCGCGTCAAAGCAGTTCCTAGATACGGTAAATGCGATGGTAGAGGTGAACGCAGTGGTCTTACCAGAAGCAGCAGCTTCCCATCCGATGGGAAAGGCTGCACATGAAGGGATGAGAGGTGCATCCAATTTAGAAAAGAAGGCCAACTGCCCAGGAGTAAAGGGCCGCAAGCAAATTGCCTGCTGTAGGGCTAGAATCAATAAAAAATGTGCGTAACGAATCAAAAAGTCTCGGCAAGTATCACAAAACACGGTAGTGCAGCATCGTGACGCTACATGGGAAGGTATGCGGGAAACCCGTACATGAGGCAAAGCGTGGAGAAATCTATTGGGTAAAGTTAGCCGAGCACAAATTCTAAAGTTGCGCTCAGAGCCTAACGAAACTGCCCTCCCTGGGACAACTGGGCAGGGTACAGTTGCAATAACAACTAACATCCCCGAAAGAACTGAGGTGGGTGATAGCAGCGAGCGCAAAACCTCTGTTGCGTTGCTAGCGCAGACTGAAATGACCCTCTAGAATATCTGTGTGCAGCCCCAGACCAGTGTTTCCAGGAGACAGGGAAAATACAGGGTAAAATCCTTGCAAATTGCCAAGTAACGACACGCGCCCGAAGCGGCTGAGAATACTCCTACTCAGGAACAAACTCACCGTGGATAAAAAGTATGGCCGAAAATGCAAAGGCTTGACTGGTACAACCCCAAGCATTGACTAAAGGCAGTACTTTTCAGACACCGATCATCCTACACAGATGACATCCACATGTCATGGCTCAGATCACATAAAGGCTAAGCATACTGCCAACATATGATCGTTTGTTTGACAAAGCAACACAAAAGGTGATACTTCCTGTGACTAGCCCTAGAAAGGTCGAGATCGTTCGGGTCTTTACCTTAGCGACCTCACCCAGTCAACACATGTAAGCTAATGCTCCTTGGCGTAGATCTAAGCTTAAATTTATGGCATCAAAATATCATTAAGGAGTGGTTATCTTACGTTGTGTATGGAACGACCTCACCAAAGGCAGGAAAGCCGTTAGAGAAGGCACCGATATACCTTCACTAAAACTAATTCTGTCCGAGAAAGAGTTACAAGGACATTAGGTCTCCTGCAACGATCACTCTTGAAGGATCTAAGCTTCAAGTACCTCGGAAGTCGGCGAGACTGTCCATATGGTTGAGGGATGCCTGTAAAAGGGTAATATAGGCCCACGCGAAAATTGGTCAGAAGCGCAATACCAGGCGTCATGACTTTACACCTGAATTAATAGCGGGTGATCGAAAGAAGAAAAAGAAGACCATTTTTGGAGCTTGAGGCAAGCCCTGTTCCTTCAAGCCACAAAGACCTCAACGAATTATAAAATGGGGCTATATATTTCAAAAAGAAACAAATTTCCGTAGCAAATTTTCTCAGTTGAATGCAGCATATATGCAGAAGATATAATTGTCCCCCAAGTTAGCAAATTCAAACATATTAGAACAAGATGGAAAGTGACATGTATTGATATATTGTTCAAACACTAATTATGTCTAACTCCTGTTCTCAGGTTTTGACTAATGAACAGATGCAGCGAGTGGGAACTGAAATGAATCTGCCAGAAACAGCATTCATATCACTTGATAAAGGAGATTTTGTTACTGGTATTGTTGATTTACACACTATTATGTTAAAAATACTTCACTTATTTTATCATCTGCTTTACAGCAATAAAATGTTAAGTATGAACAAATTATTTGAGTGTTATATTATAATGTTCAAATATGGACAATGAACAAAGCGCAGTCACAAAAAATAACTACATGTGAAATGCCCTGCCTGCGAAAAATTACCAACAACACCAGAAAAGACAGTCACCAACATCAACATAAGAAAGAAAGTTGGCACAGAACCTTGCTTGAATTACATTGAGAAACAAAGAATGAAGTGGTTTGGCCACTTAATAAGAATGCATCCAAACTCCACAGTCTTCTACAAGAGAACATCAGGGAAGAAGGCGAGAGGAAGATCACGAAAAAGATGGTTAGATGGCATAGCAGAATCCTGTCAAAGAGCAAAAATAACAATCACCCAAGCCACCAGAACAGTGCAAGACAAAAAAAGAAAACCACGACATTGGGCAACAACCCGGTAGCAGTGTGACGACAAAAGAAGAAGAAAGAAGATATTATAAACAGTTTAATTCCCTAAAGAAAAACCCATAGTTAAGTTAATTCTGTCATTTGGTTGCCAGATAGTATAATAAAGAATCATTTATTCCCCACAACACTTTGCAGCATGCATGGAATTAATAATTATCTGAGCTAACTATTTATTAAATTTAACCCTCGTATTCCTAGCCCTTCAGAAAAAGCTCCTACCGAAATCCCAGGGCAAGGGAAATAACCCAGCAACACTGAAAAGTGCTTGTGAAATAAAATTCATAACAAATACAATTTCTAATCAATATTTGTGATTTAAAGTCCAATTTACAGTTAAATGGATGAGGTACTAGTTTGTAAACATGTATGGTGTCAATACCATGCAAGTTGGATGTAAAAATTATACAAGTGAAGAAATAAAAAAAGAGTGACATTATTGAAAGTATGTTTCACTCAAAAATGTCAGTTTTATCTACTATATATATATAAAAATGTATGTATGTATGTATGTATGTATGTATGTATGTTTGTTACCTATAGACTCGGAAACTACTGAACAAATGTAGCTGAAATTTACAGGATATGTTTGTTTTGATGCCGGGATGCTACCTGTCACAGTTTGAAATAGGTAGCGCTGAAGCTTTTAGAAAAATCTAAAAATAATAACAAGTTCATTTCATCGAGAGTTTCTAACCAAATTGCCATTAACGTTTCCGGAAGGCTACGGTGTACGTATTAGTATTTACACATCAGATTTAGCTGAAATTTACAGGATATGTTTGTTTATGTTTGTTTTGATGTCGGAATGCTACCTGTCATAGTTTTAAATATGTATCGCTGACAATTTTAGAGAAAAATCTTTTAAAAATCGAAAAACGCAAATTTCATCGAGAGTTTCTTCCGGAAGTTTACAGTATGCGCATCTACACGATTCGATGACGTATGATTCAAGTCAATATTTCAAACAAGCCGTTACAAGCTGAATTTAAAATACGCAATCCAGGTTTGTTTCTAATCATGATCATAGATACTGCAAATCATATTTTAAGTTGTCGCCAACTATTCCATCAATGTTTGTTAGCTATGTTGGCAAAAATTGCTCTATATTCGATTAAACCAAACAAAACTACGATCCGAGGAATACGTTCATTTGAGGGAAGCTATTGGCGGGCATTTCTATAAATGGCAAGATGGTTATTTTGCCATCAACGTTTACCTGATGTACAATGTACACGTTATATGTATGAATATTACCCAATATTAGATTACACGACAGAAACGGGATTACCATTTATTATTTTGTAAATCAATCCATACCATTGACCGCTATAGCGACGTGCAATTCTAAATTAGTACAACCATTTCGCAATAGGTGGCGTGAGTAGTTTCGACAAATGATTCATACAGTTTTCCTGATTTTTCAAAACATTTTACTGGCAGTTTCTATGCATTTCCTAATAGAATTTAATCAAATGCTAATTTTTTTATTTATTCCAGCGAAATATCAACAGTGATATTTAATTCCGTGTGTGAAGACAAACAAGATGCAGTTATTTCCACACGCTCTTCACGAATTTTCCACACATTTGCAATTATTATGCCTGAATATTACCCAATATTAGATTACTTGACAGAAACGGGGTGACCATTTAATATTTTGTAAATCAATCCATACCATTGACCGCTATAGCGGCATGCAATTCTAAATTAGTACAACCATTTCGCAATAGGTGGCGCGTGAGTCATCATCATCATTAATCCTCTCCGCTCCTCGTGGAGCATAGGGCCTCAACAGTTGTTCGCCACTCTTCTCGGTCTCTGGCTGTTCTTTTTATGTTCTCCCAGGTCAATTGAGCACTCTTCAGCTCCTCAGTAAGACCTCATCTCCAAGTCTGCTTAGGCGTCCTCTTTTCGTTTTCCTGCGGGTTCCACTCGAGCACCTGTCTAGTGACACTCGACTGTGTCTTCTGCAAGGTATGGCCTATCCATCGCCATCTTCTCCTCTTGACCTGTGTCATCATAGGTTCCTGCCCTGTTCTTATCCACAGATCCGTGTTTGTAACTCTATCATACCATCTCAATCTGAGAATCCGCCGCAAACATCCGTTGACAAAGGTCTGGATCTTATTTGTATTTGCCCTAGTGACTCGCCAAGTTTCCGAGCCATACAGCAACACCGACTTCACATTTGAGCTGAAAATCCTGAGCTTTGTTTTCGTGGAGATGGCAGCGGACTTCCACACCATGTGCAGGATCGCAAAGGCCTGTCGGGCCTTCCTAATCCTAGCATTAATGTCCTCATCTGTACCTCCTGATCTGCTGATCTTACTTCCAAGGTAGACAAATTCATCCACATCTTCTATGTCCCTTCCCTCAATCCGTATTGGATCTTGCTGTATGTTGTTGCTACGCATTACTTTAGTCTTCTCTTGACTGATTTTAAGGCCGACTCGTTGTTCCGTTTGTGCCAGAGCATCCACTTTTTCCTGCATGTCTTGTAGTCTATGCGAAAGCAAGGCGAGATCGTCCACAAAATCCAGGTCTTCTAGCTTTGACATAAGTGTCCACTGTATGCCTTTTCCAGACCTGTCGTAGGCTGTGCGTGTGACCCAATCAAGTAGCACCAAGAAGAGGAGGGGGACAGCAGGCATCCCTGTCTAACACCAGTAGTGACCTGGAACTCCTCTGACAGTCTTCCATCATGAATAACCTGGCAGGCAAACCCCTCATACAGCTGCCTGATGATGTCGACAGTCTTCTCCGGCACCCCATAGTTTCTTAGGATCCCCACATTGATTTCCTATCTATGCTGTCAAATGCCTTCTCAAAATCAACAAAGCACACGTAGAGCGGAGCCTGCCACTCCATTGTTTGTTCCACTATGATTCTTAAGGTGGCTATCTGGTCATTGCAAGATCTATCTTTCCGGAATCCCGCCTGTTCGTCCCTAAGCCTCTGGTCTATAGCATCTTTCATCCTGTCCAGAATAACCCTAGTGAGGACTTTGCTGGGAATGGAGAGCAGCATGATCCCTCTCCACTTGTCACAGTTTGACAAATTGCCATTCTTTGGCAGTTTCACGAGAGGCCTTTCTTCCAATCTGCTGGTATCTCCTCCCTGTCCCACACCAAGTTGAACAATATGTGGAGTTGGTTTACCATCTCTTCTCCTCCCTCCCTCAGAGCTTCTGCTGGGATATTATCAACTCCTGCCGCCTTGCCCTTGGCGCGTGAGTAGTTTCGACAAATGATTCATACAGTTTTCCTGATTTTCAAAACATTTTACTCCAGTTTCTATGCATTTCCTAATAGAATTTAATCAAATGCTAATTTTTTTATTTATTCCAGCAAAACATCAACAGTGATATTTAATTCCGTGTGTGAAGACGAACAAGATGCAGTTATTTCCACACGCTCTTCACGAATTTTCCACACATTTGCAATTATGCCTCCCAAACGAAAAGCTATCGGCCCATCTACACCTAGAGTACGAAAGAGAAAGGAATTACTAGCTTCAGAAACAGATGAGCAACAGAAAGCAAGACTGCAAACTGTTTGAGTACGCACTGCTGAAGCCCGTTCGTCCTGAAACAGACGAGCAACGTGAAGCAAGACTAGGAACCAATCGAGTACGCACTGCTCAAGTTCGTTCAGCTGAAACAATCGAGCAACGGGAAGCAAGTCTGCAAACCGTTCGGATACGCACTACTCTATCCAGACGAACACTGCACGCTGATTTAAATCTAGGTGCATTCCATTACAATACTAATTATGATTACAGTCTTCATCCAAATGTGGTTATTGGAAAAATGGATAGATGCATGTATTGCTACAGTTTTAATCAAAATCCTGACATTCGTTGTTCATCATCTGTTTGTCTCGATCAAGTACATTCGATCGAGTATTGCAATCGTGAAATCGATCAAGTACATTTGCAAATATGTCAACAAAGGAAGCAATATGGCAGTTTTTGGAGTGGCAAATATAACTGCATCCATCGATGAAATCGAGCATTATCAACTGGGACGTTACATTAGTAGCAATGAAGCAGTATGTCGCATTTTATAATTTCCAATCCATGAACGACATCCAACAGTTGTTCATTTGGCAGTGCACCTTGAAAATGGACAGCGCTTGTACTTCACAACAGAAAATTCACATGCATGAGCATTGTCACCATTGCCAACAACGTTAACTGCATTTTTCTCATTGTGTAGAGATGATATATTTGCAAAGACGCTACTTTACTCTGAACTGCCAACATACTACACATGGAATGCAGTAGCGAAAAAGTTTCAACGTCGCAAACAAGGTAAAACAGTTGAAGAACATTCCAATTTATATTCGAACAACACGTTAGGCCGTTTGTACACTGTTCATCCAAACAATGCAGAATGCTTTTACTTGCGATTACTGTTAATCAACAAACATGGACCAACATCCTTCCAAGAATTGAGAACAGTTAACGGTCACGTATGTGCTACTTTTCGTGAAGCTTGCCAAGAATTAAATCTTCTTGAAACGATGCACATTGGGACACTTCACTCGCTGATGCATCCAATACTGCACGACCACAGCAAATACGCACATTATTTGCAGTAATTTTAACAACATGCTTCCCATCCAATCCAAAAGAACTTTGGGAAAATACAAAGACTACATGAGTGAAGACATCCTACATCGCTAGCGTGCGACGAATCAAAATCCTGACATTCAATTCACACCAAACGTATATAATGAGGCATTGGTTTCAATTGAGGACATATGTTTGGCAATCACTAATAAAGCACTGGTGCAATTGGGAATGGTTGCGCCAGAACGATCTGCAAACAACCTTTTCGATTGTGAGTTGGAACGAGAAACACTTTGATATCAACGAATTGAGTACTTTGTTCAAACGAATCTTCCAAAATTGATTCCAGAACAACGCATAGCATATGACAGAATTATGCATGCAATTACCAGCCAAAATGGGGGATTGTATTTCATAGATGCGCCGGAGGCCAGGCAAAAGTTTTCTCATTTCACTTATTTTGGCAACCATGCGATCACGAAATAATATTGCACTGGCAATCACATCTTCTGGAATTGAGGCAACTTTTTTAGATGGTGGCCGAACAGCGCATTCAGCGCTGAAATTGTCGTTGAATATGCAAATCACTGAGACGCTAACATGCAATATCAACACAAATTCTGCAATGGGTAAAGTACTCCAATTATGTCAACTCATTATATGGAATGAATGTACTATGGCGCACAAAAAGCATTAGAAGCGCTTCATCGTACACTAAAAGATTTGAGAGGAAATGACCAGCTCTTCGGTGGCGCACTCATTTTATTATCTTGCGATTTCCGGCAAACTCTACCAGTTATACCAAGATCAACACCAGCTGATGAACTTAATGCATGCCTGAAATCATTAGTTTTATGGCAACACATACAGGAATTGACTTTGAAGACCAATATGCGTATACAACTACAACATGATGAAACCGCTGAACGTTTCAGTAAAACAATTGTTGGATATTCGAATGGGAAATTGTCAATCGATGATTCCACACGATGTTTCACATTGCCAACAAACTTCTGTAACATCATAGCGTCCACAGACGAATTGATTCATAAAGTTTTCCCAAATATTGCACATAATTACAAAGATCATGTGTCCACGTGCTCAGTGCACGTGCAATATTAGCAGCAAAAAAAAAAAAAACAAGGATGTATATGCCATGAATTTGAGCATTCAAAACAAAATACCAGGCGAAGTGATAACGTATAAGTCCATCGATACTGTAATGAATCAAGACGAAGTTTCTCAATTATCCAACTGAATTCTTTAATTCACTTGATTTGCCAGTCATGCCACCACATGTTTTAACATGAAAATTGGCATGCCTATCATTCTTCTCTGAAACATCAATCCACCACAACTTTGCAACGGTACCAGGTTTTTAGTGACAAATATGATGAACAATATCATCGAAGGTACAATTTTAAATGGAAAATTTAAAGAAGATATACTATTGCCACGCATCCCAATGATTCCAGCCGACATGCCATTCGAATTCAAACGCTTGCAGTTTCAGGTGCGACTCGCCTTTGCAATGACCATCAACAAATCACAAGGACAATCACTACAAGTGTGTGGACTACATTTGGAAAATCCAAGCTTTTCACATGGACAGCTATATGTGGCCTGTTCACGCGTCAGAAAACCTTCTGATTTATTGTATAGCGCACCAGACGGAAAAACAAAGAATATTGTATATCAAAGAGCACTTCAATAAACAGAATTAAAATGAAACGTTAAATTGTAAGGTTTTTTTCCAAGAAAATGAACAAAACGACAATGATCCAAAATAATTATTAAATATTGTTTTACCGAGTTTCCTTTAAATTCAATTTCTTTTGGAGGCGTAGCAACGCGCAGGGTACAGCTAGTTGAGGATAAATGTAAATTGAAAGGTTGAAAAGCAATCTCCTTTACAGAGGTTTATTTTATGTGTGGGGCAGCTATCACTTGTTTCCACACACCTTCGTGATGCAGTCCTCATCTTCATTTAGAAACACTAACTGCGGCTCTGCATTTTGCCAAACAGTAGAGTTGAGTCGGTTTGATGGTTGGCATAAATGGAGTTTATCAGTGCTGCAGTATCTGGGAGTTTATCAGTCCTGCAGTTGCCTAGCCTGCATGTTTGTATGGGCAGGAGGCCCTAATACAATCAAGACAGAGGTTCAACCTTGCACATGTCCATTTTGTCCTCATGGAACGAATTTGGAATTGACAATGAGGTACAAATATTTGCTGATACTTTCAAATCTATTTCTTGACACTATATTTGACAAAGCAGGCACATTCAACAGTTTATCGGTAAATCAAAACATTCTGTAGTAAGCTAACTGGTGAGTTTGACACATAAAGTTTACATAAAGAAAGATCTTGATGTAATGAAAAGGAACAGTGCCTATGAAGGATCTGGATTTTTTTGAATTTTCCTAGAGCAAATGCGTTGGTTAGCCCTGTCCAATTCTAAAAAAAATACCTCACGCAAAAATCGTGCGTGCCGTAATGACGTAATGACAAATAGAGAATATTCTGAATCTGAATCAATGTCATTTGCAGAACCTGTTTCTTCACTAAATTGTTTGATATTGATAGTGCTCAGCTGTTGACAACTATTCTCTCTCAACTTTATGACCTGGGTGGAGGAGGAAGCGGCGGTGTTCGCATCCATTGACAATCGTAATTCATTGTAACTAATAGTTACGTAAACCGTCGTAAAAACTAGAACTAGCGTCGTATATTTTCGTATGCAAATCTTGAATTAATTATATATCAAGCGATTTATCACGATCTGCCGGAAAATTTTCCATCAACTGAATCATAAATCACAAGTTTTCCAGAAAATATAAGGACTTTTTCAAAAATTCGCAGATACGCAACCAATAACACTAGAAACATGCGGACTTCTAAAATGATGGTAGCCATTATCGGCAATGACATCAGTGCTAAATTTAGCGTGTCTATTTGCAAGGAAAGATATCGAAAAACAATTTAAAAGGTATATACCCGCGGCGGTAACGACCGCTATGAGTTTATACCGATAACAGGCGCATTTGGCCGCTCCAGGAATAAGAGAATAAGAAATTATAAAGGTTGTTTAAAGCCTAGAATATATTTTATTGTTTGTATAATTCTTTGCTTGAAAATTATGCAAGTGAAATGATGTGATAATTTTCAGAAAATGTATTTGGACTGAGATTTTTTACACCACTGTTGAAATTGATCTATGTGGTCATGCTACACTAGCATCTGCAGCCATTCTCTTTAAAGAACTAGGTAAGGATATGACAACATAGAAAGAACAATTTTCAAATCTTCATGTAATATTTATATATAATATATATATCAGTTATATGAGGACTATCATCATAGCACTCGGACATGTCCATAGGTGCTCCGATCTCCGCCTCAGCAAATCCAGCAGCATCCAGCGACCCAACACGCCAGTTCGATGTTGATTAATCAATCTCTTTGCATATTTAGTATGTCGTTCTTTACAGGCTGCACCAATATTGACACCCATCTCTTTCAATATGGTCAGCGAGTGGGATTCACAGCCCTGAAACTCCTCTGTTCAGAAAGACTCTCAATGCGTGAAGAATGTCACTTCGATCCATTGCAGCTCCCTCTGATATTGTAGCTAAGCCAGCCAATCTATCAGCTCGTTCATTACCCCTAACTCCTGCGTGCCCAGGGACAAAACTAAAGGTTATTTCTCTGATCATTGTCTGTACCAGTACCAGCTACTTGTGGTTGTTGCGTAGGCCCCACTGGCCTCTCTTATTATTTTCCTCCTGAGCGTGCTGAAAAAGCCCACGCACAGCGTTGTTGGCGAATGACTGAACCATCGGTGTAAATAACCACATCTGTATCATTGATGATGTCATTCAAGAGAGCCTCCACCTCCACGTTTAGCAGTGATAGATTATTTTGTTCGCAGTTTTCTTAATAGATGTAATAACGGTGAAAGCAGTCAGAAATTGAGGCGGCACAGCAATCCATTCCTCTCCTGTTTCAATTCCAGAAGGATCACATATTTTCCTAAGCGTATCTTCCGCCTGACTCAGCCATGATCTGCCTCTCTTGAGTCTACACCCTTTCTCCTTAATGAGTTCTTCATGGGGAGGATGTTCCTTGTTTGCATTGATTCTTAGATATGATCGAACCCTCCAAGTTTCAATTCTGTTAGCAATAGTTGGGAGATTAAGAAGGAATCCCATTGACACTCCTGGTGTATCTTTGGTGCATCCCAGAATGATGCGCATAGCCTCATTCTGAATTCTTTCCAGTCTCACTGTTTGCGTAGGACTAATTGTTAGGAGAGCGCATGCATATTCTATACATGACAGAACAATACCTTGGTACAAGAGCACAAGAAGGCGTTGCTCAATGTTAGCAGCCGCCATGATTCTCAGTGCGGATAGTGCGTTGAGAGCCTTGGCAATAACTTGGTCGATATGGTCCCTAAAGCATAGACTGCGATCAAATTTTACACCCAAATAACTCATAGATGCTGTTCAGGTGAGTGTATGTCCATCTAACGTAACATGTGGTGTGTCAGACTTCACAATGTGATTATTTAGGGAGAACCATGATAACACAGCTTTGGTATGGTTTATCGATGCACCAGAAACATCACACCAGGCCATTATGCGGTTCAGTTCTTCCTGGAGTTTTTTAGCAATTTCATCCCTGTTTCTCCCCTGTCTGTACACCATGATGTCATCTGCAAATGACAGTGTTCGTCCCCTGCCAGATAATTGCTGCTTCGTAATCATTATGGTGAATACATTGAATAGTACTGGAGATAGTGGAGACCCCTGGTGTAGGCCCGGTGAAATTTTTGTCTGCACAGAGTACCAATTACCACACCTGAGTGCCACTTTCCTCTCGAACAGGGCCCTTGCAATCCATCTTATGAGCAATGTATCGATTTTGAGTAGCGTGAGCATTTGTATAAGGTATGTGATTGGAACTTTGTTGTAAGCATCCTCGAGATCTAGTACAACATCACAAGTCTCCAAACCAGCCTGGAAGCCTTCAAAGACATCATAGGAAAAGATCGATGCATTACACCAAGTTTCTTTATTCCGCCTGTATGCGCCGAGGGTGGAAGGAAACATGCGCGTTCCTCCAAATCCCAATCGAGCCTACATGCCACTAACTTTTCCAGAAGCTTGCCCACTGTGTTCTGCATTGCAATTATTCTAAAACCGCTTATGTGGTTGTGATTCTTGTTAGGTTTTGCCAGTGGTATTAAATAACTGTGTAGCCATTCCTCCCTGATCTCGCCATTTTTAAACTAGTGTTGAATTCTTTACAAAGCCCATTCATGTCTTCGTCCGATATCCTGCTTATGTCACTGTATTGGATACCATCGGGGCCTGGTGCAGTATTGTGTGATCGCTTAAGCATTGCACGTATTTCATCACTCGTGAATTCAAGATCGTCATTCCACTCCGTGTCGACACATTGCTCTGATAACAGGGAAATGATATTGAGTCTTGCTTCCCTATCATTTCGATTCGTCTGTTGAATAAAATGATCCAGAAATGCCATTCCTTTAGCTTCATCAGTTTTTCGCCACACCAGATCGTTATCTTGAAAATCTGGTATGATACGCTCTGTGGCGCACCGTTCATGGCCTGGTGAAACCGCCAAAATTTCTGGAGGGAGCTATCAGAAAACATTTGTTCACAAAATTCTTCCCACCTAGCTGACTTTGCTTGGGTAGCACAAATCTTAAAAAGTGCCATTTTCTCATCCATGTCCACTTTCAACTTCAAGATATACTCAGGCAATGCTGTGGCTGCTCGGCGTGCCTTTTGCCATGGATTAACCGCTCTTCTTTTGGTGCGCCAAATTGTTTCAATCTCCCATTCCACCACAGGGCTGTGTTATATTCTTCCGCACCTGATGAGATACTTGGGCCTTGGCGTATCGAATTTTACCAATCGTGTCTCGAGCTACGTTGTCATACGTGAACGCTTTCGATGTAATCTGACTTCTGCTCGATCGGCGCCGCTCGATTAAGACAACGCATGGGCAATGATCACTACCATGGTATCCCAAGACATCCCATCTACAGTAGGGAGCAAGGGCAACTAGTGCCAGGTCGATTTCCCCATCTGAATCGCCCGGTCGTTTAGCCAGCCTGGTTGCTTGACCTGTATTAAGGCACACCAAATCTGTTGGGACCAATGTATCCTCCAATTCCTTTCCCTGTCGATTGGTAATGATATTACCCCACTGTTGTCCTCTGGCATTGAAATCACCACAAAGAGGATATTACTTTCATCCTGTTCGAATATTCCTTGCCACCTGGAGGCATCTACCCTTCCGTTACATGCATATACATTGACAATAACGAGGGGTGTTGATGCCTGTATTCTAACAGCATGTAATTGCAAGTCATCGCAATTCCGTCCTGATACATCTACTTCAGACGCATGCAAGTTATTGCGTACAAAGATAGCCTGTCCAAGATGTTTTCTGTTGTAGAATACATGAAATCCAGGGGCTTGGATTGTACCAGTACCCAAGTTGGTCTCCTGTAATGCAACACCGTCAGCACCGTAAAGAAGTTTGTCCAAGATGGGACGCTTTTGTCTGACACCGGCGCAATTCCAGTACAGTATTCGAACGTGGTGGTGACCCAATCTATCACATTTTAGCTTTCTCTTTCTAGCTCCTGCTCGATTTTTCTTTCTTCGCCCTCTTCTCCTACGGGTACCTAAGACAGACACGACCATACCTTTTGATGTATCCATATCCGTTGGTAACGCTGAACACCGTGTCTTTGCTATGACGTGTTCTGGCGCTAATATATATTTCCTCTCTTAACATTATGTGTTACATAGGGCCTGCAAGTAATTTCTCTATAATACTCTGTCCTGGGCAACTCGTTCAATCTCTTCCATGGAATTGAGTCCAAGATTTCTTGTCTCAACAAAGTTTATTCCAGTGTTTATAAATACAGAAGTCTTAAAAACAGCTCTCCAATGAACAGTAGACATAAGGAGGCGAAGAAGGGCAGACAGACGTGTAGCTTTATCAATTCCTTCATATTAACTGGGAAACTTCAACCTTGAATGTGTCCAGTACTATCACTGGTGTCTTTGTTATTTCTCCTTGTCATATTCACTTGTTTACCTGTTCTCATTCCATGAATTATTTATTCCTTCTTGACATTATTGTTCTGAAGTTGCTGTTTTGTGTATAATATGAGACATACAATGTTGATACAACTTTACAGTCTATTATGCATATAGTGTTTTAGATCATTTTTTGGCTTTTAATTTGGATAGTTTAAAATGTTTAGTTTTAACTCTTTACACGCTTTAAACCGCACACTGAGCCACGGTGGAAGTCTGTTGCACGCTTTAAGCCGCACACTGCGCCATAGAGTTGCTTCCTTATAAGAAGTCTTTCTAGTTTTACTTCTACTATTTTACTTCTACTACTTTTTAACCTTGTTATTCTATTGGGTTGTCCAGTTTTCTTCAATTTAGTATATAATAATATATATATGTTTATTTATTGACAAGTAATTGGGATGGTTTTTTTTTTTTTTACTTCCCTTGAATTAACTGCTTAAAAATTGAGGAAATAACTGTCCGTGGAAAGAGTTAAGGTATCTAGAAAATTTAAGTATCAGTCAAAAACATCGATTTCTCAAAGTGTTTAGTTCTATAAAGTGCAACATTCGTACTATCGATTACACATAAAATTATGTTGTTTTGTTTGCGTATTAGCATTACAAAATTAATAAGAAACACCCAACTCCAACCTTTTTTCTTTCTTATTTTTCTGCGTTATCACTCTCACTAGATTGGGATTTCGGATTCTCTAATAAAGGCAGCCGTCTGCCTCAATTATCAGCCACGCCATACAGTTTGTTCAGTTTAAAAATTGTTTTTTTCTAATTCCACGTTTAAAATTGAGTTTTCTCAAAATCATTTTCCCCTTTTTTTTGTGTCAAAAATCCCTGAGTTTTAACTAATACTAAAGCTAGAGAAACGAAATTTGAGGTGAATATCCCACATATAATTTTGTAGCTACAGGTCTATTTCAAATTACATCTTTCTGAAAATTTGTTTTTAAAATTAATTTTTAATGTGAATTGATGACACATTTTGTGCAGATTTTTTGGGAAGCATAAGTTTAAAAATAAAACATATTTCTTGTGATTTTACAGAAAATAAATGGACCTGTAGCTGTAAATATGATTACAGTATATGAATCACCCTTTTATCTGATTCCGTACCGTGGAACACTCAAGTGTAACTATTTCTTATCTGCCTGGACCACGCGTCGCTCAAAAGATGATTACTATTTTGTTGAGTTTTTATTATTTTTTGTTCGGATTGAAGATTTATATTAACCGGAAACTACTTAGAAGTGATGTGTAAACGATAACGAATACATAGCAGCATGGCTAATGCTAGAATTCGAATTGAAACGGATTTCATCAATCATTTTAGGATACCATGTGACCGTAAAAAACTAGTGATTTTTATGAATGTTCATGATGCAACTTTGTTAACGGTTAATAAACCATACACTCCTTCACTATTTTCTTAACGTTTGTGTATTCATAAATGGATTACAGATATAAAGAGAGCAGTTAGACTGATTTATTCCACATAATGTTCATCAAGGCCCTTGAAAAGTTGGATTTTCGTTCTCACAATTTCAATTAGTTTTTTTAATTCATGCTAATATTTTTCAAGCATAGTCAACACAACATTATATTTTTGGAAACAATAAATATTTTATGAAAGTACATTCATTTATCTTTAATTTGATATATAATAAGTTAAACTTTAAATCATATTTAGAAACAATATTTTAGTTTAGCTAAAGTATGTGTACAATATTTTTGAAGCTAAAAAATAATTCTGTCCAGAGGCGAAAAAACCCGGTAGTGAATCAGTTAATAAATGACTACACATTGTAGGACTCGCTTCTCAAGGCTAGTGGTCTGGGTTCAACTCCCGCAGTGTGCGTGTAATTTTCCCGACCGCGACAGCTCTCAGGTCAACCCAGCCTCAACTGGGTACCAGACATGCTCTAGGAAAGTAAAGGCGGTCGGTGTGATGCTGACCACATCACCCATCGTGTGCCGACGGTCAATGAAAATACAGGCCTAACACTGTATTGCCCTATATACCACGAGGTATGAAAGGGTTCCTTTACTTTTTTTTTTACTTACACATTGTAGGAAGACGTTATTGTCTACACTGATGGTTTCATTATTTGACACAGTTGGAGAGCATAGATCTTTATGGCTAGTACTAAAGGAAAGGTCATTAACACTTTCGCTGCCAGCCATTTTTCAACAAAGTCCGACTCACTGCTACCGCTATTTTTACGGCATGATCAGTTTTCAGGGTGACAATTTAAAAAAATTGTAAAAAATAAGATAATAAACTTAAGACTTTTAAACTATGGAATAGTATTCATATATTAATGAGCTATTAACTTGTCTATATGTGGAATATATTCTTTATAATCCACAAGCTATTGTAGTAACTGATATCCCCATACTTATCCACAGTATAATATGCGGTCGTTTTCAAGTTGGGTGTCCATCACCTACTCCTGTACCCCTGGGAATGTCTGCTATCGATCTATAAACATTGTCATGTGAATCACAGTTCAAATTCATATCACATTCAGAGTTCGTTTTAACACTATCACTGGCTAAAATGTCAGAAAAAGAGTCATTTTGGACATCACTATTCATCAGCTGCGTCGTCCATTTTGGAAATTTTTGTTTACTTACGAAAAATTGCGAAAAATCTGACTTATACCGACGTTTACCGCGTTTGTGTTAGATCCGCCATTTTGGAGAGCTCGTCGGAACAATATGGAAGTAGTACGTCACAGGACCCCCATTTTCGGCAAGCGATACTCCCGTTAAAAAGACATCGTCGACGGCACATGTCGGCCGACAAAAGTCGACGACGGCAGCGAAAGGGAGTTGGTGTTATCGCCGACTTTTGTAGTCGGTGGCAGCGAAAGTGTTAAAGAGGCGAGAGGCACATATGTGTCAACTATCAGTTGTCCAACTATTGCGGACTTAGTGGTGTCAAAATTCTTGGAGTGGCTAAAGACGCAAACATTCACACATCCATGCCCAGTTACTCTATGAGCATGATACAGAAGATCAAAACCTGTTATCTAAAAAGACAGTGGATACAATTAATACAAAATGTGAGAATCCAAACACTCATTTTACACTTTTTATGGGTTGAAGTACAATGAGAGAGCAACTGCTCTGATGGGCAGTGCTACATTCGAGAATGAGTCTTCTTTAGCTTCTGAAACTCCGGTGCACAAGCTGGACATACCGCCTGTTACAGCAAAACAAAAAAAACCTGCAAGAAAACTCAGTAGATACTTTAACCAGCACAAAATAGGAGTAGTTCTAAACACACTAAAAGACATGCTTAGGAGGAGATCGAAGAAATTATGGACATCTGCAATGAAGATTATCCTCAAATGAACAGGGAACTATTTTGAAAGAATGCAAAATTTGCTGTCAGTGATTTTAGTTTATTGGTTCTGTTTTATCTTCTGCAGGTAACAGTAGTAATGAGATAACATTTACTTCTCGAAGTGGACCATTGACAGTAAAAAGGTTTGACAAGACTAAGATATCACTTAACTTACCTGAAAATGCACCAAGTCCAGTGGTAAGACTGCTGATTCACTTTTATTACTTAATTGTTCTTGTTCTCAGTGAAATACAAGGCTGTTACTCTACATCAATTTTTCATTTATCTTCTTGAGTTACTTTCATAAAGAACCAGTTTTCTCACCACTTCACTCTTCTCTTGTGATCTATCTATCTATTCTCTAATCCATTTTGCTTTTCAGCATCAGGTCGAAAAAGGAGGCACCTGGAGCGAGCCTCTCTATGCACATTGTCTTTCACTTCTCCAATCCTGGTTTACCTCACGGCTTCAGGGTAAGAAGTTTTCTAGCACAGGCTTTTGTGTATGCTTCATAAATATGTGTCTTTCGTCGCCTCTGAGGTCCACCTTTTGCGGGGCCAGCTTTTTGCTTTGTATGCACTGTATCGGAGCAACATTGCTCTCTGTGGTATACTGCCTGTTGGTAATCTGCTTATATGGCCGAACCATTTAATTTGTTGCTTCTTGATAAAGTTCAGTACTGATGTTGTACCCACTTTTTTCTCCTGATGTCCTCATTTCTTTGTTGGTCTCTTCTTGTTACTCCCAGCATTCTTCGTAGACATTTCATCTCTGTCGTAACTAGTTTTCTTCTGTCATTTAATGTCATTGTCCAGGTTTGGCACTGATAGCATAATGTAGGGAGAAATATTGTGTTGAACAATGCTCTGTTTGTGTTCATGGTGACCTGTTTGCATTTTAAAATTGGAGCCATTTGTCCTAGTGTTTGATTTACTTTATTGCATCTATGTTGGATTTCGTTAGTTATTCTTCTGTTTGCTGAAAAGGTGCTCCCTATGTAAAGTCTTTGACTTGTTTTAATGGGTGTTTGTCGATGGCAATATTGGTAGTGTCTTCCTCTCTAGCGAATGTCATTACTTCAGTTTTGTCTATGTTTATTCTCATATTGTATTCATTGCATGTTAACTGGAGTCTGTTTTGGTCTCATTAATAAGTTTGGGTTTGTTATTATCTCTTGTAATCTTATATTTGGTTAAGGCATCAATTGATCAAGTTCTGCAGTTTTAACAATACATGTATATTACAAATATTAGTTGGTTAACTGATTTAGTTCCTCATTTATACATCAAGTCCTACAATATGTAAAGTCACCTGGTAAACAGTTCAGATAGTATCAATTTTTTGACAAGCCATCTCATGTGCCAAAATGTTTTATTACAAAGAAATTGTTCACATGTTTCATTTGATGTCATTTGTGTATAATTCTATGTAGAATACAGCTGGTGAATTTATACAATACAGTTTTCATTTCTGCACACTTAGATGTATGAAATAGTGTATTGATGCTTGATATAAGAAAGTGATAATATATTTTCTTCAGACATCAAATTGTATTCTAGAAAAAGTCGTGTAAAAATGTGGTTTTAGTGTGAGCATACTAAGAGTTAGCTAATATTATGTTTATTACTTGTTTTTTCTGTTTCAGAATCTTGCAGATTATAAGGACCTGTTAAAGGTAATTGGTGTATAGTTGCAGTAGTTTTAACAATTTTAGTATAAAATAACACACAATTTAGTTGATTTTAGTTAGTTAACAGAAGCAACATTACTGCACTTTGAGCAGACCCATAGATGCTCTATCTGCTTCAATATATGATGAATAGTGTGCATGCTAATAGTTCCCTTAACTTACTGTTATACACATCTCATCTGGGTTTTTTTACAAGTGTAAAACACAAGTGTGTTTATACATGTTCATTAGTTTTGAATTCAATTCCAATTCAAGTTCAGTTCCGAAATTGAACCAGGAGAGGAATGGATTGCTGTGCCACCTCAATTTCAGACTGATTTCACAGTTATTACATCTATTAAGTAAAACTGCGAACAAAATAATATGTCACTGATTAACGTGGACGTGGAGACCCTCTTGAATGACATCATCAATGATACAGATGTGGTTATTTACACCGATGGTTCAGTCATTCGTCAACAACGCTGTGCGTGGGCTTTTCAGCACGCTCAGGAGGAAAAATAATAAGAGAGGCCAGTGGGGCCTACACAATAACCACATGTAGCTTGACAATGGAGGTTCGGGCGGTTACGGAGACGGTGAAATGGTTGGCATCTCACAACTACTCTTGTGATTTCATACTCAGTGACTCCATGAGCATGATTCGTAAAGTCGAATCAGGAATGGTGAGACGCAACTGGGTGGAGGTACTAGTACAGACAATGATAAGAGAAATCACCTTCATTTTTGTCCCTGGGCACGCAGGAGTTAGGGGTAATGAACAAGCTGATAGATGGACTGGCTTGGCTACAATATCAGATGGAGCTGCCATGGTTTGAAATGACATTCTTCATGCATTGAGTCTTTCTGAACAGAGGAGTTTCAGGGCTGTGAGTCCCACTTGCTGACCAGATTGAGAGGGATAGGTGTCAATTTTGGTACAGAAAAGAGTGACATACTAAATATGCAAAGAGATTGATTAATCAACATCGAACTGGCGTGTTGGGCCGCTGGACGCTGCTGGATTTGCTGAGGTGGAGATCGGAGCACCTATAGACATGTCCGGAGTGCTCTGATGATTTTCCTTATATAACTGATAACTGGTTTTGAACCTAGGGAACAATGGATCAAAAGTCTGATAGAGTAACTGGCCCTATTTAGTTTGAACACAGAAATCCATGTCAAATGAATGGCTGTTAATGCCTACCTTCTGATGATTATTCAAGAACACACAACATGATAGATATTCCATGCTTACAAAAATCTGCTCCACTTCATGAAAAGATATCAATAATAGTAGTCTGAATAATTGGTAGACCTTGGTGTACAGACTGTAACAAAGAATATATTTTTATTTCCCTCAGTTGATGCATCTGTTCTCTTCTTCAAGTTGTATTATCACCTACCATCTAACTTGCAAAATTTAAATTCTTATCATTGTGCTTGCATCATCACTACTTTTGTTTTAGTACTATAAAAAGTATTAGTTTTATCATTGAGTCAGTTCATGAAAAAACATTTGTAGTGACCTCAAGTAAAGATGGTCATTGCTTAGTTCAATTAGAGATGGACAGTAAACTTTGAGGTCCTTGCACATGTAAAAGAAACCCTAGAAAACTGAAAATAAAAAAAACATAGACTGAAAAGAGGATTCTTAGTAAAAAATTATTAATATGTAAACATCAATTTAAAATTTCTAAAATTAATTGTCTTAACTCTTTCCATGTGCAGTTATTTCCTCAATTTTTAAACAGTTAATTCAAGGAGGTAAAAAAAAATCATAACTACTCATCAATATATAAACACATATATATATCTTATTATATACTAATTTTAAGAAAACTGGACAACCTATTACAATAACAAGATTAAATGTACTAGAAGTAAAATAGTAGAAGTAAAACTGGAAAGACATCTTATAAGGGAAGCAATTCTAATGGCACAGTGTACAGCGAATGGCATTCAACATACACCGCCGTGGCACAGTGTGCGGTGAAAAATTTGGAAACAGTTAAGAATTACATAAGGAGTTTTCCCTGGTGCTACAGAGTTTGTGCACTTCTACTGAGATCTTCTTGTGTAAGCAAGCGATTGGAGCACCAATGGTGGTCCTAATATCAGTAGCTCACTCTCTCTCTCTCTATCTCTAATCTCTCTATCTATTTTGAGCTAATCCTGTTAGAACATAATTATGGACATTAAAAAAAACACAAAATGTAGATCACTAATACTTGTATATGGTTCCTCATACAATTGTTAATTAGTGAATGAATGTCTAGAAAAACATACACCAGCACAAAGAGAAGCAGATTTATATTTGTTGTTTAGGCATTTTATGTGATAAGAATAGACTTGAATACATTGTGTCTACAGACGTTTAACAGATGAAGAGATAGAAGAAAAATTATTTATTAAGTGCTGTATATTCCAACATCATGAGGTGGAAATAATAGTTGGTGATATAAGTGAGAATGAACCAGCAATAAGTGGTGAAATAGTCTGTCAAAATGGGCCAAAATGACAATAGAAAGTCTTTGCTATAAGTGAAAAGGAACCATCATTAAGTAGTGAAATAGTCTGTCATAATGGGTCAATCAAACTGACAAGGGAAAGTTGGTGCTATAAGTGAAAAGTAATTTAAAAAAATAAGAGATGAAATCTCAGAATGTGCCAACCAAACTGACTAGGGAAAGTTGGTGCTATAAGTGAAAAGTAATTTAAAAAAATAGATGAAATCTCAGAATGTGCCAACCAAACAGACTAGGGAAAGTTAGTGTTATAAGGGAAAAGGAAGCATCATTAAGTGGTGAAATAATTAGTCAAAATGTACCGACCACCATGACAAGAGGAATAACATTTGAAAATCCGTTACAACCAATCTTTGATGTGGAGGTGGCACCTGATCTGATTTAAATTATAAAAATCTTAAATAAAAACATAAACATCTAAATGAAACATTTTGCATAGCTTTTGATGTGGTACCATAAACCACAGGTGTACCACTACTGTCATCTAGTGCATAAAAATATAATATAAAGAAATATAATCTTGTACAGGTTACTGTAACTGACGAGTGTCTTGTACAAGACATTCAATTTAGCAAAACTGGATTGCTAATTGTACGACTTAAGGATGATGTTACAAGGTTAGTAATAAGTTGTCTTCCATCAATCATTGAAATGATTTTTATATGAAGTAACATTTCAGTAGCTTCAAAGGAGACTGGTATAAGAAGGTCAATATGTGGAAGAAAACATATGAGAGCCAGAGCTAGACAGGTAGTGGGGGATGTATTCCTTCACCATTCTTGTTTAACCTTGCCATAGACTGACTGATGAGAGAGACCATAAAGGATAACAGCATAGGAATTTCATTGATACTTACCTCAGTACTGAAAGATTTGGATTATGCAGACAATATTAGTCTTTTGGCCAGTCAATACAAATGGAAATAGATACAGTTTCCAGAACAGCTCAAAAATGGGACTTGAAATTAATATTTAACCCGTGAACCCTGGCCACCTGTACCTTAAAAATCTCTTCCCTGGAGCTCCTGGGCAAAAACAGCCCATATCAGAGTTATATTAAAACACAATAATTTAGCACTCTTAAACGCTCTATAATTTGTTATTGACTTACCCCATCATCTCTGTTATTCCTGCTTATTATATATTTGCAGAATACTAAACTTTAAAACTTATTTGATTTAATATGTGGCACGCCACGAATACTCCTGTATATGAAGATTTTTCTCCATATTGAAGATATATAGCTTGAATATCAATTAATTAAAACAATTCTTTGTCTTCTAAATGATCATCTAACTCACTTTCTATATCCGTATGAGAGTAGTCCCATTCTAAATATAATTCATCTTCAGATTCATTCAAAACAAATTCAGCAGCTTGCTCTGTTATACTTTTAGAATGACAATTTCCAAAAATTATCTTTGTAACATGTAAATACTTAACTAATTACCTTTTCAGTAGAATAAAGTCATACAACAGCATCCGTCATCTCGCAAAACCACGTAGAATACCTAGATTGTGTTTTACGTCACATTGTGCACAGCTTATTTTCAAATACCGAAAAATAGTGAAAAAATATTCTTAGACCAATATATCGGGAGCTTGGGATATGCATTGCTTAGATTCAATCCTGAAGTATCGGGAGCCTGGGTTCAAAGGGTTAAAGAACAAACGTAATGAGAAATATTAAAAAAATTAGAGGCTGGGTCGACCTGGAAGCTGTTACGGACTGATAAATATTTTGTACCCACTCTGGAATTGAACCCGGACCACGCACCTAAGAAGTGAGTTTACTAACAACTATGCTGCTGCAGTTCTCAATGTTTCCTTTATTACTAGACTATTGAATAAGCTTGCATAGTTGGATTAAGTAATTGTTTACACACTGTCTAGCTGCTATTTGGGTGCTTCAGTTCTAGCAAGTCACAGATCACTGAGGGTGTTTCTTGTAGATCCTTCCTTGTTCATTAGAAGTCCTCAATAACATTACTTGTACATGTAACCTAGAATACATTTGATAATAAATGACAAGACTCAGCAACAAAGTTGTGACATTGCACATGTTTCACAATGTGGCACCTATAAGCAATCCAAGCCATTGATATCCAAGTCATTGATATCCAAGTCATTGATATCCAAGTCATTGACTTATACTGAGTTCTATACTTGTCTTTTTTTTCAGAGAAACATTTGAAGAACTCAATCCTCAGATTGATAGAATGGTTGAGGCAGATGTCACCAAGTCTCTGAAAGGATTGGGTATTACATTGAAAGGTTTGAGGGAGAATGGTTGTGTAGACAGCAAAGGCAATGTGTATGATTTTGTTTCAAGATACTTTGTTCCCTGGATTGGCGTCCCAGAAGATCCTGTCACAGGTATATGTTTTTGTATGTTTCAATGGGGTGTTGGGGGAGAAGGTAGGGGTGGTACCTCACGGAAAATAACAGCTGTATCCTGGTCGTACCTATGGATAGTCATAATCCTACTTGGTCTTCACTTCTCACTTAGCTCATGTTTGGCTCCCCGTGCCACACCCTGGGCAACAGTCTTGGCTGACTGGCTAAACAACATGATTGGGCGGGAGTAATCCTGCTTAACCCCCTACTTCCTCCTTTTTTTCCTCCCACATTCTTGACCACAGTGAGAGCTCTAATGGCCTCTAATATGACCATTCAGATCTGGCACAGCACTACAGCATAACTGAGTAGATGTGGTAAACATTTGTATACTATTTGACAATGTACATGTAGCCTCTGTGGTTGGAAAGAAGCCAGAAAGGTACTAAATAGATCTGAGGATAGAGAACCAATGTGTGCTGATTTCTGACGACTGACATCCATCGTACAGGGGCAGTGACTCAGGACGTGATGATCCTCTTGCCTTGAACATTTGGACACACGCCTAGAGTATAACAGAGCTCGGTGTGACCAACAGGCAATCTGGTGGTGGGGAATGAGAACAGCGAACTCTACCTTGGCTGCAGTATCATTAAGCGACACAGAAAGCCCTCATCCACTAGTGCTATGGCAGTATTATTCTGGCTCCTGTCCGGTGCGTGGAAATCCCCAGACTTTTCAATGCTATGTACAACATTAATAGAAATTCAAGCAAGATCGAACGTCGAATCGAATTTCAAGGTCAGTGCCAGACCATGTTGTTCTGTGTGAAAAATTGACTACTGGAAAAAACAAAACAAACAAATGCAAACATAGAAATACACAAAACCCTTGGAGGAAGAAGGACCTACAGATGTCAGATTACCAAAAGAACAAACATTCACTTAACATCTTACAATTAAACATCTGTGGTCTAAGAAACAAAAAGATTGAACTCTCAAAATGTTAATATTATTATATACTAAATTGAAAAAAACTAGACAACCCAATAGAATAACAAGGTTAAAAAGTAGTAGAAGTAAAATAGTAGAAATAAAACTATAAAGACTTCTTAAAAGGGAAGCAACTCTATGGCACAGTGTGCGGCTTAAAGCGTGCAACGGACTTCCGCCGTGGCGCAGTGTGCGGCTTAAAGTGTGGAAAGAGTTAAGTAGTATGAAAGGAATGTATGGTGACTTGTTACAACTATGTTGACAAGTAAACTTTCAGTGAGTCATAATCTTAGTACACTTGACAAATGTGATTCCAGAAGCAACAGTAGGATGAAATTTAGAAACTTATGGATGAAATCATTCTTTCTGCAATCAACAGGCTCATGGCATACTGTTGCTAGTCCTTACTGGGCAAAGGAGTTGAACAAAGTAAACTTGTACGGTAAGTCATTAGACCGTATATATTTGTGTTGTATACTTGTGAATTACAGTTATTTAAAAATGATAATTAATTTCACAATTTTAAACAAATGTGGTATGGATTTATGTGATTGATCAGTGATTCTAGGTATGGAACCTAAAGAGTTTGAGTGATTTATTGATAACATTTTACAAGCATGATCAACTGAAAATGTGTCTGAACCCAATAAGACAATAGAAGCTATGGCATGATTGCTACTATGGCAATACAAGCAAGTAAATCTATTGAATGTTTTGTAAGTGTCAGTCTTGTCAGGCATGTTTCACCTTTGTAGAATAGGTTATAACTGCCCTTGCTAATTGAAGATTGTTTTCTTGCAGCTCACCAGTGTTCCAAACGAGGAGGTGATCTATGGCTCACAGTTGAAAGAGAGAGAGTCATTTTGACTGGAGATTCTGTTATAAATCTTCGGGGAATGTTTTCATTGTAATAAAAAAAAGTCAGAACAATTATAGTATGCACTTCTTAAAATGTTGTTCTCGCAAAATTGTATATACTTCATCATATTCTATGTAAATTTCTAAGTTGAAATGAATTAACGATATAAAAGTCAGCATGATATATTGCTTAACTAATGATATTAAAAATACTCTACAGTAAACAATTACATAAGAAAGACGAATAACCTCTAACTCGTACAATAAGTTTCCATATTAGTAGTAGGCTTCTTTCAGTCATGATAGCTGTGCTGCTGGATAGGTGCTTCACAGCTTTGTTGGTGACTGTGAAGCTCAATGTGGGAGTGATAGTCCTTGTTGCAGTTTTCACACCTAAATGATGAGGTAGATCTCTCAAGATGGGATTGTATTCTCTAGTAGTCACTTTTCCTCTGCTTGCTTGATTAGACTATGCTCAAAATGTAACAGCCCACTGTGCACATGGATCAAACAGAAATGTGTGGCTGCAAAAAGAACACAAAGAGAAAGAATGAATACTAGATTAGAACATGTAAGAAACTGTTACAATACCAGACTGTTGTCCCCAGATAAGGAAAACAATAGGAAGGCATTCCCAAACTGATGATTGGTTTGCCAGCTTACTTCTATTAACAATCAAGAAATAGAAACAAAATAGCATGACAAAAGCAACTACTGTTTCCACCTAATATACTTTAATTCAATGCAAACATCAACAGCAGACAATTACAAGTGAGGGGAAAAGCCAGTCAAATACTGGATCACCAAATGCTTTGGATAATTGATGATGTTAATGTTTGGCCCATCAGCAGCATGAATATATAAAACAATTTTGCCTCAGTAGATGTAGTTCTAGTCATTTGTTTATCACAAGTGATGAAGACCACTCTGTTCATCCAATAAAAAGAACAATTTATTGGGACAAGTTAATCTATGGATGTGCAGAGGCTTAAACAGATATAGGTCTGGAAGACTCTTGGGCAGTATGGACATGACACTATGAAGATCAACAAACCAGACCTCACTCACATATCACAAACTGATAATAAACTATGGCACATCACAGTATTGGTGGTATAACAGAGAGAACAATAAACTGCTAACATAATGCAACAAGTATGAATACCTTTTAACTTCTGAAGGATATTGAGCATTTATTGGTCTGTCAGGAGTACTATATAGTGGATTCATTAACCCTTAAGATCCTATGTTTACTTTTTATTATGATCTTTAGAATCCTGAGCTAGTATGAAAAATAAAGCAAATGAAATGAGTGATTGCCTTGGTTTATTAATAACATTTAAATTTGTTGTGATATTTGGATACATTTGGAGTATGTTATGTATCAATGGATTATTGTCTAAAATGTCGTACTTGTGTGCAAAAAGTATGTAACTGTGACCTACTTTACAGAAAATGTAAACAAATGAACTTTTACTCACTTCTAAAAGCCATGATAGTGGTTAAAACAGAAAGAACATAGTCCAACATTACAAGCAAGGCACTGCTTTTGGTCCGGACTGGTATGTTGCGCTTTGTTCTTTTACCTTCCTTCTTACAGTGAACACATTCCCGTTGCCATCTTTTGATTTAAATATTGACTAGTTCATGTTGAGCCATATGTTTTTCTTGTCTGTCTGTCCTCTTTCTAGCACAGAAATGTTCAAGCAAATCTTTCATAACTACAGTCTGGAACTGTAAGGCAGTTAGAGAACTTTACGAAGAACATAAATCTAATCTTATCCATGAGCTAGATTGCCGTCTTGAAAAGTCATGTGGAAATTTGATGACAATCTTTCAAACTGATTCCATGACTTGTTTGATAAGAATTGCTGGTTCAAAGTTATATCATCTGACTAGTGTACAATCTAGAATTAGGAAGCTTAGGTATACCCATAAATAAGTAGATTGTAAAAAATGCTTTCATTTTCCCAGTACGTGTATCATTCCATTTGAAGTTTCTGAAGTCCGGTTAAGGTTTTGTCATTTTTTTCTGACAAGCGTACGTTATTTTGCTCTGTTAAAAGAATGAAGAAACTTTCTGGAATCATTTGCAACAACTAATGCACTGGCTCAACATCTAGACCTAATGCAGTATCAGATGGCCATAATTTTTATTAACTCTTTCGCTCTGTATTATTTTGACCTCTGGATGCATTTATTTTGCAATTCAAATTTAACATTCAATGTCAAATAGTATAAATATTTATAACTCTAGTACTGTTACTCTAAAGTATGACATATAATATATTAAATTATTGCTAATTGGATGTGGAATACATTAATATAATAAAATTTTGCATCAGGTGATGTATGTTTGAGAAAATTAGACTATTGTAGCATTACTACTATTTTGAAAAAAAAAAATCGTAAACAATATTCCTACTCTCGGGTTTGTATTGCATCTTAATATTTATAGATCTTTTCAGAAGTAGCAGTAAAATGAAGATAATCCATGTGTGAACATATTCTATAATTTTCATCTAATTAGGTTCAGTATTTTTTATAATATTTAGTGCGGCCATGTCAACAAATAGTATGTGCAATGCCCGTTCTTTAGATATAATTATTACATTAGACTTAGAATTACAACTATCGATACTACATTCCATAAACAATCATATGTCGTCATTGCCATCAATTTAATCTTCCGCATTACTATCACAAGTTATAATTTGATCTAGCAATACTCAAGATTGCACTGTATAAACTCATTTTACTCTTTATGTTAAGGTTGGCAACTGTCGAAAACATTATCGTAAAAAAAAAATGACTAGACTTTAACATAATAATGCACTGTTTTCCAGCTTTCAAATCTTTGTTAAAAGAAGTTAGAAATGTACCTACGTATAAGTAATTTCCATTTCTGAAGATTTGTTAAACTTCAGTAAAGGAGTTGGGAAGATACATTTGTTTTTGTGAGCATACATCCAAAAGCCGATATATCGGTTTTCAACATCATGAACATTACTCTGAACCGATATATCAGCTCTGCAGTCCCGTTGGGTTAAATTGCTGTATATTTGCACCTGCATTGCTACATTCAAAGCTCCACCCATCGTGAGCAGCATACTTCGAATGTGCATCACTTAACTGACTCACACTTCTGTCATTATGTCCCTCATCATCATCACTGTGACTTCACTGACCCAACCATCAATGCTATCACTGCTGTAGTATTGTTCTAACTCATTGTTTTGATTCTCTACTTCAATATCTGATTGATTATCATCATAATCAAAGTTGAGCTTGTCAAAACCAATCAAACAGATTCTGTATCGACGGCACTGGTTGCTTACTTTCCCCCCCAAAACAGCTAATTTTTTGCAAAAATGCACCCATTTGAATGCTACATTTGTAAAAATACTCACAGAATAGATGAGACTGCAGTAAAACTATTTGATTGGCAAAACACGTAATCACAAAGTACTGTAGTTTTACAAATTACAAAACAATGACAAAATACAGCAACGTTTTGACCAACAAGGCCTTGTTCGTTTGCTTGATAAAGGCCTTGTTGGTCGAAACGTTGCTGTATTTTGTCATTGTTTTGTAATTTGTAAAACTACAGTACTTTGTGATTACGTGTTTTATGTTGTAAACAATGTTTATCGATGCTTTCTCCTTACATCAGAATTTGAATCAAAAGGTCATGATTCGAATAGTAGACTGTGTTAACCGATGTATGAACGCAATGTAAACCAGCAATATAAAATTTAAGAGCAGTAGTGGTTACCGGAGGTATAGAACGTTAATGGTTAACCATAGCCTTCACATAACAGTTCATTTTTGTGTGTGGCAATTATATGTTTTCTGTGAATACCAAACCTTTTTCACTCTGGAAAATAGGGCTGCAATTGTTGTGTTCCACCAAATGCTATTCTGGGTCACCTTCTTCTGCTCTGCTCTCAATGTTATGATTGCTCCAATCTCTTTCTATACAGTTCTTTGCCAGGTATTTTTAAGCAACCCCGCTCATATCTTCCCTTGTGAGTTCCAGTCAAGTCATCATCATCAGGTGCTGTGTCGGCTGGTGTAGGCGATCATGGATCTCCACAAATTTCTGTCTCTGTTGTTTACTATCATCTCAGATGTTGACACTCTACCATGCCATGAAGTCAGGCTATCCAAAATTTTCTCTCTCTGTCTTCCTCTGTCTTGTCTACCCTCTATTTTACTGGTTGTAACAATATGTTCTAAACCTCCCTTCCTCATCATATGTTTGAAAAATGATTACTGCCTCTTTCTTATATTGATAATAAGCTTTCTCTGTGTCTTGACCTCATTCATCACCTCAACATTAGTCATTCTAGTAGTCCATGGGATTCTCATTGTTCTTCTTTAAAACCACATCTCTGTGGCCCTCATAGATTTTTCGATCTGTTTATTGTCCATTAAATGCTTAATTATGTTGTTAAATTGTTTCCAATTTAGGGAATCCATTACCTTGTTCTCTCTGTAATCTCTAATTGTATTGGCTTCTATCCTGTCATCTTCTACAATTCTGTATTTCTGTTCACTTCTAGCCATCTGATATGGAGTGTGTGACAGTCACCTGTTGCTGAATGTCTGCAGCTTGGATGTGATATTCTTGGTAACATGTCATGCCTCAGAACCATAGAACAGGACAGAATGTACATTTGTATTGAACAGCCTAAGCCTATTTCCCAGTGCAGGTTCACTGTGGAGTATCTGAAAACTTTTAGAAAAATGCTCTGTTGCCAGCAAGAACACACATGTATGAAAAAATGTAATTGCTCTGTAGCCTTTACAGACCATAGGACACATGAAATGTCTGTCACCTAACATTTCTAGCACCAAGTATGCTGCAGGTAGGAGGTCCAATTCCTTTTGTTTGCATTGCATAGGTGTGCGGTTATTGAATTGAACATAAAAGAACTGGGTTAATTTCTTGCATTCAAGGTTCCACAATTGAGGAAAGGAATTGACACTTCATATCTTGCATGTGTTCTGACAACATATAAAGGGAAAAAAGTGCCTGTGCGCATATGGGTTTTGGTTTCTGGTATTCTACAGTGAACTTGCATATCTAATGGCATATATAATGTATATATGTTCATATACAAATATATATATATATATATATATATATATATATATATATATATATATATATATATAAAATAATAATAATTCCTCTCGTACTGTTATACGTTACATAGGGCCTGCAAGTAATTTCTCCATACCACTCTATCCTGGGCAACTCGCTCAATCTCCTCCATGAAACCGATATTTCTTGCATCTCACAGCAAAGTTCATTTCAGGGTCATCCTCTCTTTCTTGAACCCTTTGAATGCCACTTCAATGCCTGCTTTGATATTCGTTGATCATTTCTCCTCAAAGTGTGTCCAACATATCTGCATCTTCTCTTTCTTATAACTGTGGTCACTAGTGGTTGACCAGACATTTCTCTGATTTCATCACTTCTGAATTCGTCCCATTTTATATTCATTATTTTTCACAGACATCTATTTTCAAATGAATTCAACTTGCTTTCTATATCTTTAGTCCTTTTCCAACTCTCGCTGGCATATGTTACGAATAGATATATATATATATTCAGTCATAAAGTTAGTTTGTGCCAATGGATAGTTAGTTTATTAATGGTCTACAAAATATAGTCTGAAGTCACAAATCATAGAACCATCACGTCTCACAAACCATGATCACTTAGTGATACAAGCTTGGCAGAATGGTTGTCTTCATGTCACAATTAGTCTGTGTATCGGGTCTACAAAATGTGTTCTGCGTTTCGTTCTGTATCCAACATAGTTGGAGTCAGCTAGTCCTTTGTAGGAAGAACGAAAAGTGAAAATTAGTAGCCTGCTGATGACCAATAGAACACACAAGCCAACCACACCTTCCAGTAGTGTAGAGTGGGAAATTTTGATCATGAGGTCAAAGGCTAATTGTCTCTGGCTCACCTAGGGGATGGACTTCCCTAGGTCGGAATTTTGTAGATCAGTTTTTGGGTTTTTTGGCGGGAGGGTGTGTTCTTCATAGATAGGCAAGCCTGAATGAAAAAAGAAACCGGATGTGCTGGTCTACAGATCTGTAGTCGCCTACTGGCACAATAAACTAATGTTCTAAGACACAAATCACATAATGACTCCCAAAGAGTAGAAAAAAACAAAAACCTTTGTATCTTCTTTCTTCTTTTGTAATCACACTGTTACTGGGTTGTTGTTCAGTTGCATGGTTTTCTGTTTTGTATCTAGCATTGCTCAGGGCATAGGTTTTAGATAGTTTTGCTTTTTCACAGAATTCTGTTTGCCATCTATCAGTCTTTTCCTTGGTCTTCCTTTTTGGTTTTTAATGTGGTTTTCCCAATTTATTTGTTTTTTTTGTGGACGTTTGTAATAGTTTTATTATTCCAAGTGCCACAGTTTATTTTATATGATTTTTAAAAAATGGGTCATACTGGAAAAAGTTAATGACAATATTCTGCAGATTTTCACAACTAGATTTACGCATTTTATTGAAAGCTTAAAACTAATTGTAATACATGTTGATAGTTCATTGTTGTTCTCTCAAAGTTTGTTTATTTGTGCACTTTTGTGACATAACTTTCATTTTCTAGACTCCAGTATATTTATTGGGATTTTCAAGGCAGGTCATGTTGAAAAAATATTGACAATGTTCTGTAGATTCTCAACACTAGATTTATGCAGTTTGTCATGAGAAACTAATTGTAAATATTATTTTCTGACAGTTTGCTCAATTGTGCCTTTTTGGGATAATATTTTTAGTTCTAAGTGCTGCGGTTGATTTTTTATGACTTATTAAATAAATATCATGCAGATCTTTTTTTCTGAGATTAAATGACTATTAAAACATGGCTTTACAAAAAATTAAACAACTAAAAACAATATGGAACAGAACTGATAAGAGAACAAAGATTAGAATACTAAAAGCACAAATTTTGCCAATGGCAACATATGGGTGTTAAGCATATACATTTAATAAAGCAGTGGAAGAACATATATTTGCCTTCAAATACACGAGTCCTCTGTATATCTTGGATGGAGAAGAGAACAAATAGATCTATCCAGAGAGAACTCAAAATCAAAGAAAACTGGCTGGTGCTACAAATAAGAAAAAGAAAATTGAGATATTTTGGACATATAAAAGACATGATGGTCTGAGAAGACCATCATGGAAGGAGGCATAACGGCAAAGAGAAGAGGAAGACAATGGAGAAGATGGATTCAAGATGTAACTGATGGTTTGAACATGACGGCTGCAGAGGCAGGACATCTGGCCAATGAGAGAGAAATTCTGGAGGACTGTTGGCAGAGCCGGATTAGCCTAGTAGCAGAAGTAGCAAATGCTACGGGCCCGCGCTTCTAGGGGGCCCCGCGCCTATGTGACAAATGAAAATGGAAAAAATTACCAGATGTTATATAAAAAACACGCAAGCTGTCTGAATTTTTAAATGTCGTGTGTAATGGTGCTGAATCCAACGAAATCGAATCAGAAAATACAGAAGACGTGTCTCACGGTATAGTAGATGAAGGCAGTGCTATAGAAGAATCATCATTACCAATATTACCATTAAGATCAGCAACTCTTCACGATTTAGCCACATTTTCCACAAGACAAACTGAAATCGAATGTACAGCAAGTCCTCCCAATTTAGCCATATCATCTTCAAGCCAAAGAGAGGCAGAAAGCACAGCACATGCTTCTAATGTAGCAACATCATCTATAAGCCAAAAACACAATGAAAGTAAAATTTACTCCAATGATATTGGTGAATGGTAAAACAACTTCAATCGAGATTATTGGATTGTGAAAGAAAGTAGCGAAGTGCAACATATGAACAGTGATTTCATGTCTTAAAAAAAAACAAAAAACATACGATAAAGAAAACAATCCACGATTTTGTCGAAAATCGTTTTTCACATACATGCATACACCAACAAACAAAACTCACATGAGAGATTGGTTTTGTTATACAGAAACTAAAGGACAACTGTTCTGTTTTGTTTGCAAAGTTATTGATTTAGGCTGTACCATAGAGTGACTGGTGTATTTGGAATACTTCGGCAGTTAAAATCTATTACAGCAGAAGAGATCTTGAAAAGAACTCCAAATAATGTCAGCTCTTACCAAGAGGATTTGGAAGAAAGCCTAGGCGACGAACTTATGCAGTTCACTGAACTTATTAAAATTAATGTAGCTGCTGCTATTAGCAATGAAAAGCATGAGGCTCTTGAACTGCAATTTTATAAACTTATAATGGAAAATTCATTAGAGTCGTGTTTCCCAAATGTAGAAATAGTCTTTCGAATTTATTTGTCTTTAATGATTACTAACTGCAGCGGAGAACGTTCTTTTTCAACATTAAAGTGTATAAAAAGTGAGTTAAGAAACATGATGGGACAAGATCGTCTAAATAACCTCACCTTAATGAACATTGAATGTATTTTACTTAGAGAAATTGATTTGTCTAGTGCTATCTCTAAATTTGCTCACATTAAATCGAGACAAGTTTGTTTTTAAAAGTTGTGTTTATTTTATTATCATACAAAACCTAGGGCCGCGCTAAAATTTGCTCACGGGCCGCGCTAGCCTAATCCGGCACTGACTGTTGGGGTGACAAAGTTCTGCTCAGGACAAGCTATTTGATGATGATGAAGTGACTATTGGTCAAGAGGTCATGTTGGTCAATCCGTTAAGTGTAGAACAAAGATTTAAACATATTTACAATAATAAATGAATGAGAAACAAAATGCCAAAGTTTTATAATTTTATTGCAACATTTACTGCATCAAATAATTGTTTGAAATATGTTCAAAAAGTCCAGCACTGTCACTATTGCACAACCAGAAATGCTCAGCGGTCAGAGAGTTAAAAATAGATTGGGAAGTTTTAATGAAAGGTGAACAAAAAAGGGGGAAAAACAATCAGTATAATAATTACAGATTAAATTTGTAAAATTTAAACTTATCCTGTCATGTTGACCTTTGTTTAATTTCAAATTTAATTGATTTAACTGTGTTCTTCATGCATTTGTTTGAAAGTAAAAATTCCATGCACACAGTTTGAATACAAGGAAAATAAATACAATATCTAAGAGTACTTTGAAAGCATTGTCTATGGATTAAAACAAATAGTTATTGCTCTATTATTTGAAAAACCTCAATGTAAATAATAGAATAACTTGTGTCTAGAATATCTCTTGATTATTACAGAAGTAAAAATTCATTCTACTATTGATTTTTCTATTTATAGTTAAGTTTAAAGTTCAGAGAGAGTTGTAGAAAATAAAAGAAAGTGCACATATTCTGTTAAAGGTACACTTGAAGAAATTCTGGTGGCAGCTGATAGTAGACTGGACATAGAGATCGAAACCAGAATCCAGCAAGCCAACAACATTACATACCAACACACCTTAATCTTGAAACACCAAGCAATTCCATTAGAGACTAAAAGACAGATTATAAATGCAATCTTCATATCAACGCTGTGCACCAGTGTCAAACATGGGCACCGACAAATGAAAAAAAAAAATTGCCACCTGTGAAATGAGATGCTTGAGGAAAGCGGTAAATAAAACAAGAAGAGACCATATAAGAAATGAGGAAATTAGAAGAACAGCCGGAACAACAGCTGTTATTAGATTAATTGAAAAACAGAGACTCAAATGGTTTGGCCACTTGGTGAGAATGAACCAGAATACAACAGTTGCAAGAGTGTACAACCTGAAAATGGAATCATCAAGAGGAAGGGCAGACCAAGAAAAAGATGGTTACTGACAGCTTAAAACGCCACAATATCATATAGACCGAGCATGCACTGTCTCGGAAACCGATCATCAGTGAAATCTGCTTTGCCTAATGGCAAAAAAGCAGAGCAGAACAAAAGAAATTCTGGTGGCAGATCAATCAGATGTTAGTGTAAAATAAGTTAATGCTGGTTAACTGGTTCCAGAGAGGATGGGTTTTGCAATATTTGCAGCTGGAACAGTCTAATGAGATGTTCAAATTGATTTTCAGTTTGTTACAATTTATCCTTTTTTTTAAATTAATTTTTTAGTCTACATTTTAGTAATGATAACATCATTGATATGTCTGTATAAACTTTCAATAATTATATCTTTGTAACAACAGAAATGTATTCACTGACACATCAGTTGACAGAATAGATCTCAGTGTCACTGCACAAATACTTATTCCATTGTCAAGTCCTGTTTATCTTCTGCCTCCAACAATTTGTCGATGAAATCATCAAAAGAGCTTTTTGTAGCTAGACAGTAAATTGCTCCAGTACTAAGTTGAATACTGCAGAGAAAAAATGTATCAATGCATATATACTTATTGAGTCCAATATTTACACCTAGAATGATAATAGGGGATGCCCCAAATGTTCTTGTCTCTTCTTGTACATGACAAATTGGGGTGAAAACTAAACAGAAATTAAAACAAAATTATATATTATACGAAAAAGAACCAGAGCCACCACTGATTGAAGCAGAGTGAGCCATTAAAAATAAAAAATTGGAAAGCGTCTGGATGCAATGAAATAACAGCAGAGTTAATTAAGGCAGGAGAGCAACAGAGTGCAAAAGTATATCATGCACTTTGCAATAAAGGTATGGAACAGCAGAATATGGCTAATGGAATGAAAGAGAACTATATATATTCCAGTACCAAAACAGGCAATTAAAAAGAGTGCACAAATTATAGAACAGTGGCAATAATTGGCCATACTAGTAAGATCTTGCTTAAAATTATCATGGAAAGAATCAACTGTAAATTGGAAGTGGAGATCAACATTTTTTAGGATGGCTTCAAGAGAGGCACAGGAACTAGAGAGCATATATTAAATATGAGAAACATCATTGAAAATATAGAAAGTATAATATAATAATAATAATTCCTCTCATACCGTTATACGTTACATAGGGCCTGCAATTAATTTATCCATATCGCTCTATCCTGAGCAACTCGCTCAATCTTCTCCATGGAACTGAGACCGATATTTCTTGTCTCTCTCAGCAAAGTTCGTTTCAGGATCTCCTTAGGTCGTCCTCTCTTTCTTGAATCCTTTGCATTCCACTTCAATGCCTGCTTTGATATTCATTGATTATTTCTCCTCAAGGTGTGTCCAACATATCTCCATCTTCTCTTTCTTATAACAGTTGTCACTAGTGGTTGACCAGACATTTTTCTGATTTCATCACTTCTGAATTCATTCCATTTTATATTCATTATTTTTCGCAGACATCTATTTTTAAATGCATTCAACTTGCGTTCTTTATCTTTAGTCATTCTCCAACTCTCGCTGGCATATATTAGGATTGATACAACATTTGAATTGAAAATTTGTAATTTAGTTTTAATACTATATAACTTACAGTTCCATATTTTATTTAGACTTTTAAAAGCTGATGTTGCTTTGCCGATTCGTATCATAATTTCTTTTTAACATTTCCTGTGCAATCAAAATTGCTACCTAAATAGGTGAACTGCTCTGTTATTTTTATCATTTTAGATTCCAGTGTGATATCTGCATTACTTGCCATAGGTGTCTTCATTATATTTGTTTTTTCATAGCTTATCTGCAGTCCAACATTTGATGCTATAGATGACAAGTTGTCTGTTTTTCTTTGCATATCTTGGTTGTTTCTACTTAACAAGACAATATCATCTGCAAAATCCAAATCTTATAGTTGACTATTTTCTACCCAATCAATGCCAGTTTTGCCCTTGCAACATTTTTGCATCACCCAGTCAATGGCCACTCCAAACAAAAGTGGAGATAGAATACAGCCTTGCTTTACTCCGGTTTCAACCATAAACCAGTCACTGTGTTCACCATCAGTGCGAACTGCACACTGTGAACCGTTGTAGAGGCTCTTGATAATGTTTATTATTTTGTCTGGTATTCCATAGCATCTCAGAATATTCCACAGGAGATTCTGTGTAGACTATCAAATGCTTTTTAAAATCGATGAAATTTAGTATGAGTGGTTGTTGCTTCTCTATATGTTCCTCCAAAATTAGTCGTAGGGTAATTATTTGGTCTAAGCAGCTTCTCCCAGGTCTAAAACCAGCTTGTTCTTCTCTCAGGGTTGTGTCCACTGCTCCTTTGATTCTATTAAGAATGATTTTGCAGAAAGTCTTGGTCATTACTGATAATAGGGTGATCCCTCTCCAGTTGTTGCAATCTTTGAGATCACCTTTTTGGGGATCTTAACAATTATTTCCTTTTCCTTTGATCTGAGACAGTTTCTTCTTCCCACCATACTGTATTAAATAGTTCTTGCACCTGGCTAATAGTTGTATCATCAGCTGCTTTGAGCATTTCTGCAGTAATGTTGTTATCACCCGCTGCCTTATTGTTTATTAAGGAATGGATTGCCTCCTTGACCTCAGCTACACTTATCATTTCTTCGTTAATTGGTAGGGATCTGTTTCTTGCCTCTTCATCAAACTTGAGTAGTACTGGTGGATCAGGTCTATTTAATATTTCTTCAAAATGTTCTGCCCATCTTTTCTTCTGCTCGGTATCTGATGTTAGAACTTTACCATCTTTACTCTTGATTGGGTCACCATTTGAAACAAATGTTCCAGTAAGTTGTTTTAGTGTATTGTATATCATTTTACTGTTACCAGTCTTAGCTGCATTTTCCCCTTCTTCAGCCAGTCGATTGACATATGCTCTTTTATCTCTTCTAGCCGCTCTTTTCACGTCCTTGTCTTTTAGTCTATATTCCTCTTTAGCTTGGATTTCATCTGTTGCATTCTTAGTATTAAATATCGCTAGTTTCATCTATCTTTTTTCTCTCTTGAATACATTTCCGGGTGTCATCACTTATCCAGGGTTTTCTGTCTTTCGTCTTTAATCCTGCACTACTATTTGCTGCCCCCAATAGTGTGTCCTTTATCTTAGTCCATTTGTCTTCAATGTTCTGTTCATTATCACCATTGAGTAACTCGAACCTATTCTTAAGTACGAGCTGATATTCCTCTTTTACTTCTTTATTTTGTAGCCTTTGACTGTCTATTCGCAGTTGTTCTTTTTAGTATGGTGAATTTTTAATTTCAGTTTCAATTTACCTATGCATAAATTATGATCACTTCCTACATCTGCCTCTCTGTATGCACGGACATCCAGCAATGATGTCCTAAATTGTGTATTTATGCACATATGGTCGATCTGATTCCTGGTCACTCCATCAGGTGAGCGGCAAGTAAGTTTATGAATTTCCTTATATGCAAAGATGGTACCTCCAATTACTACGTTTGACTGCATACATAACACAGTCAGTCTTTCTCCATTCTCATTCATTGTGTTTATTCCTTTTTTCCTATAGCTCTCTCTACTCCTACATTATCACTTCCAACCTTGGCATTACATTCCCCTATTACTAATAAAAGGTCATCTTTTTTGGGTCTTGTTAATTTGATCTTGTAGTTGCTCATAAAACATGTCTTTCTTATCATCGTCAGCCTCGTTGGTTGGTGCACAACACTGAAGTATTGTCATATTGACATTCCTGGTACTGAAGCGGGCTCTTATCTCCAGCGCGTATCTCTTCATTTTGTCTGCAATTTGGGCTGATTTTGTAGCTGTGGCCATTGTTCTCACATTCCAAAATCCAATTTTAGTGTGTGTTTTGAGCCAAGTAATGTACGAGTCCGGTTGCTTACTTCCTCAAAGCGGCTTTCATCAGCAACTGTCATTGATGCATTAGATACACTGCACACCACTTGGCTGATTCGTTTACCGGTATGGTGTCCTTTCTTGCAAGTTTCTGTAGCTCTTTGAATTCGGGCCCGGAGGTGTGGGTCTGAGTTTCACCCCCTGCGAGCCCACGGTTCTTCTCTGGATGCACCCTGCGAAACTCAATTCGGGCGCCCACCTCAGGGCTCAGGGTTTCACCTTATGCGGTCATACAAGCAACTCAGCTTGGGTCCCCACCTCAGGGCTCAGGGTTTCACCTTATGCGGTCACACAAACAACTCAGCTTGGGTTCCCACCTCCGGGTCCAAGTCTCGTTCCACGTCTCTTCTCTGAATGCACACCTAATCCCTTTATGTGGCCATTTACTCCGGGAGAGTTGGCATTCGTTCACAGACTATCTTACAGTATTTTTCCTCACATTTCAGCTACCATTTGCGAGACTTTCATCGGATTTCGGCCAGGAGATGCGTACATTTGGTTCAAGGGTTTTGGACCTGCATTTCTTTTCCGTGCTTGCATTACTCCCACTACCTGTAGCTCTCCTTCGATCCCTACCTTCTTGGCCAGATAGGAACCGTTGTCTATTTCCAGGGTCACCACGTGGAGGTGGGGTAGGATCTTTGTTAATGCCAGCTCACTAATCCTGGCGTGCCAATGTCCCTATGCGCCTTTGATTATTCAAAGGCCTTTGATTGTGTAAAACAAACACCACAAATTATGGAGCTAATGTCAGAGATTGTGGTTCTCATCTCATCTGTTGTATATTGTAAAAATTCTATATAAAGACCAACACGCAGCTGTGAGAATCGAAGAGGGAACATCAGAGTGGTTTAGCATAGGCAAAGGAGTTAGGCCGGGCTACATTTGATCACAGTACTTATTCAATATTCATGATGAAAACTTCATGAGGAATGCCAAAAAATGCAGATGTGGAAAAATATGACACTTTGGTGATCAGAGGTCACAAGTTACAAGCAATAAGATATACTGAGGACACAGTGCTATTATCTACATCACAAAATGGCATAGTTAACTTGATAATGTCACTTCAAAAGAACAGCAAAGATTAAAACCTGTATCTCAATACAATTAAAATGTAAAACAAAGATATTTACAACTGATAAAACAGGAATGATGGATAACATTTGTGTCAATAGTCGCAAAATAGAAAGAGTCGACAGCTTTGAGTTCCTTGGGGACATTGCTGACAAAGGACGGGAGTATTATAAAAAAATTAAAGAGGGCTGAGCATTGCTTTGCAAAACTAAAAGAACTAACAAACCTATGAAAGGGAACTGACATAAGAATAAAAATCATGTGTTTAAGAGCCTGCATTTTTCCCTTGGCAATCTATGGTTGTGAGACATGGATCATTAACAAAGCGGCAGAGAAGATAAACAATGGCTTTGAATGCAAGTGCTGCAGAAGAGTACTTAGAATATCATGGACAGAGAAGAGAGCAAATGCTTCTGTTCCGCAACAGCTTGATATAAAATAGAGTTTGTTATTGAAGAACATAAAAACAAGGACAATTCAATATTTAGGACAGATCAAACGACATGGAGAAGAAAATTTTGGAGGGAACGAATAATCCCTTCGACTGTGTAAAAGGTGGACTTCTAAACATCATATGTGTCTATGCACCAACACTAGCAGCGTCTGTAGAAGATAAAGACCAGTTTTATGACTCATTACAGAATGTCGTTAACTTATTTCCAGTGTATGAACAACTGTATATAATGGGCGACTTAAATGCAGGTATAGAATCTGATCACTAGTTATGGCCAGTATGCCTGAGTCATCATGGCATTGGAAATATCAACGATAATGGTCAAATGTTGCTTGAATTATGCTCCCAAAACAACACGTTTTGTGCGTAACCAATACGTTTTTTTATGTCAAACACAGGCACAGAGTGTTGTGGTGCCTCCCAAGATCAGGCCACTGGGATAGGCATGATTTTGTACCCACACGCAGACAACACCTCAACGCAGTTAAAATTACACGCACTTTCCACAGACTGTGATACAGATCATGCACTAGTTAGCAGCAAAGTCAAATTGCTACCAAGGAAAATTCACACAAAAAGAAGACCACTAAAACCCAAAATCAACATGACTAGAATGGGGATGGCAGAGAATAGGGAGACATTAAGAAAAGAGTTTATTGCTCTATCTGACAATGAAATGGGAGAAAGTAGTATAGACGAAAATTGGAACATCCTTATAAATCTAACATGTATAAATGCGCCATCTCTTCCTTTGGCACCAATAAATTTGCCAACAAAGGCTGGGTCGAATAAAATGAAACAACACTCAGCACCCTAATTGAGGAAAAGAAAAGAGCCCTAATAAATTACAAAGAGAACCCCTCGCAATATTCAAAGGTCTGTCTTCAGCACACAAAATCAGTAGTGCATGGAGAGTTTTTTTCCGATCCAGAAGCACTTGAGCTTTCAGCTCTTCGGCTCGGTACCATGGACATCGTAACCCTTCGGTTCGGTGCCACGAACACCGTGACTCTGGGGAACCTGTGGCTTTTCTGCCAGCCCGCGGAACTGAACCCGCCCCACAGAGAGCTAGAAATGAATACTGGTCAAATCTATGTTCTGCGATACAAAATGCTACAGATATGGGCAACTTGATGTGGCAATGTAAAAAAAATCAGAGTAGTTCTGGGACCTAACATCACAAAAATTGCACTGTAAGATCGGAAACAGGTGAACCAAAAACAGATGGGAACAAAAAGCTTGTAAGATGGGTGGAACTATTCTAATTTTTACTCTGTGGGGAAATCAGTAAACTCTGTTCTAGATCTGATCTTACTGAAGTATCATGAACTAAACGAAATGAATGTCGTACCCACAGAGTTGGACATTTTTGAAGCAATCAACAAACTTTCAAATGGAAAAGCATCGTGACTAGATAAAGATTCCTGCAGAAATCCTCAAACATAACAAGGAAGTTCTCTTGCCCCACATCTTCAAAATGTGATTTATCTGGTAACATTATAATAAATTGCAATAAATTTCTATCTTTTAAAGATGATTACTTGCCTTCTTTTAATGATTTTATATTTATACTCGAAGAACTCTTTGAGCCAATTCCAAACTGCATATTTTAATTCTGCTTTCGTAGCCTGCTTTTCTGCTAAAATATCCTGATACAGCAACAGATTAGGGTCCTGTTTATAGTTCTCAAATGTTTCGTTTACTGGAATAAGAATAAATAAAACAAAATCAGAAAACATGAAATAAAATAAATTCTCCCCCAAAAAAAAACCAAAAACGTAGGCAATTACCGTGCCATGGTTGAGGAGGAGGCATTGAGTGCCCTGAGCTGTGCCAGAAAGAACTTTGTCACCCAGACAGGTGACTTGGGCAATTTCAGTCAAAACTGATCACCACCCTGTTCTCATGGGTGGAAGTTAAAAGTAGTGCTAACAGTGGGAAAAAATTACAGTTATACCAACGTCAATATAAACAAATGATTTCGATACCCCGCAGTCTTAAGACAGAAAATCTGACTGTCAGAATAAATACCATGGACCAAAGTAGTAAGATAACTCATGCTGTGAGATTAAGTCTTCTGGGCATCACACTCAACATTTGAACAGGGTTCTGAAATGTAAGTGCCCTGTTCAAAACACAAACAAAACTTTCAAAGTTGTAAAATAAATGCATAACTAAAAAGTTAATTGCATATCCTTTACAGAACTTTGCGAATCAACCCAGCTTTTTAACGCTGTTTGTGATTTTCTAGGCATTATTACGTTCAGTAGTTTGCCATTGCTTTTAGAACCGGTTTGTGCCATCTACCTTTTCTTGCAACCAAACTGTCCGCAGTGTGACTCAAACTCAGAATGTTGGGGTTAATAAACCGAGTCAATAACCCCTAAGCCACAGACACCACCAATGCATAACTACAAACTACATATATTAGGCATTCAGAATGACAGATTTTAGGAAAGTCACAACTGCCACAGAGAAACTATCATATATTCTGGATGAATCAACACTCTGCCAGAGTTGCCTTTAACACATTCACTACCGAATTGAAAAATATGATGTGGTCAAATTAATTTTTTTGCCACATTTTCCAGTTTGAAAAACATGTAAATTTGATCCCATCAACAAATGATATCAAATTCCTGATCTGACCACGATGAAGAAATAGATAGCTTTGCTGTAGATATCAAATTCCTGATCTGACCACGATGAAGAAATAGATAGCTTTGCTGTAGATATCAAATTCCTGATCTGACCACGATGAAGAAATAGATAGCTTTGCTGTAGATATCAAATTCCTGATCTGACCACGATGAAGAAATAGATAGCTTTGCTGTAGATATCAAATTCCTGATCTGACCACGATGAAGAAATAGATAGCTTTGCTGTAGATACCAAATTCCTGATCTGACCACGATGAAGAAATAGATAGCTTTGCTGTAGATATCAAATTCCTGATCTGACCACGATGAAGAAATAGATAACTTTGCTGTAGATATCAAATTCCTGATCTGACCACGATGAAGAAATAGATAACTTTGCTGTAGATATCAAATTCCTGATCTGACCACGATGAAGAAATAGATAGCTTTGCTGTAGATATCAAATTCCTGATCTGACCACGATGAAGAAATAGATAACTTTGCTGTAGATATCAAATTCCTGATCTGACCACGATGAAGAAATAGATAACTTTGCTGTAGATATCAAATTCCTGATCTGACCACGATGAAGAAATAGATAGCTTTGCTGTAGATATCAAATTCCTGATCTGACCACGATGAAGAAATAGATAGCTTTGCTGTAGATACCAAATTCCTGATCTGACCACGATGAAGAAATATATAGCTTTGCTGTAGATATCAAATTCCTGATCTGACCACGATGAAGAAATAGATAACTTTGCTGTAGATATCAAATTCCTGATCTGACCACGATGAAGAAATAGATAACTTTGCTGTAGATATCAAATTCCTGATCTGACCACGATGAAGAAATAGATAGCTTTGCTGTAGATATCAAATTCCTGATCTGACCACGATGAAGAAATAGATAACTTTGCTGTAGATATCAAATTCCTGATCTGACCACGATGAAGAAATAGATAACTTTGCTGTAGATATCAAATTCCTGATCTGACCACGATGAAGAAATAGATAACTTTGCTGTAGATAAAACCTGGAAATTGGATCAGAATACGTTGATGTAAATTTAGCACTAATTTCACATGAAGCAATGATTGTCACAGTGGGGCAGTTGGATTATTTTGATAGACAATCTTGGCGGACTCTACAGCAGCTAGTACAGAATAAGTTATTTTAAATATGGGACTGGGCAAGCATCTCCTAGAATGGCATGTGACATCTTTGAAGATTTCCAGGCTGGTTTGGAGACATGTGCTGTTGTACTAGATCTCGGGGATGACTACAACAAAGTTCCAATCACATAACTAATACAAATGCCCACTCTACTCAATATCAATACATTGCTCATAAGATGGATTGCAAGGGCCTTGTTCGAAAGAAAAGTGACACTCAGGTGTGGTAATTGGTACTCTGTGCTGACAAAAATGTCACCGGGCCTACCACAGGGTCCCCACTATCTCCAATACTATTCAATGTATTCACCATAATGATTATGAAGCGGCAACTATCTGGCAGGGGACGAACACTGTCATTTACAGACGACATCATGATGTACAGACAGGGGAGAAACAGGGATGAAGTTGCTAATAAACTACAGGAAGAACTGAACCGCATTATGGCCTGGTGCGATGTTTCTGGTGCAACAATAAACCATACCTGCGCTATAACCAAACCATAAGCTGTGCTATCATAGTTCTCCCTAAATAATCACATTGTGAAGTATGACACACCACATGGCACTTAAGATGGACATACACTCACTCGAACAGCATCTATGAGTTATTTGGGTGTAAAATTTGATCGCAGTCTATGCTTTAGGGACCATATCGACCAAGTTATTGCCAAGGCTCGCAACGCACTATCCGCACTGAGAATCATGGCGGCTGCTAACATTGAGCAATGCCTTCTTGTGCTCTTGTACCAAGGTATTGTTCTATCATGTTATAGAATATGCATGCGCTCTCCTAACAATTAGTCCTATGCAAACAGTGAGACTGGAGAGAATTCAGAATGAGGCTATGCGCATCATTCTGGGATGCACCAAAGATACACCAGTAGTGTCAGTGAGATTCCTTCTTGATCTCCCAACTATTGCTAACAGAATTGAAACTTGGAGGGTTCGATCATATCTAAAAATCAACGCAAACAAGGAACATCCTCTCCATGAAGAACTCATTAAGGAGAAATGGTGTAGACTCAAGAGAGGCAGATCATGGCTGTCAGGCGGAAGATACTCTTAGGAAAATATGTGATCCTTTCGGAATTGAAACAAGAAAGGAATGGATTGCTGTGCCACCTCCATTTCAGACCGCTTTCACAGTTATTACATCTAAACTGCGAACAAAATAATCTATCACTGATTAACGTGGAGGTGGAGGACCTTTTGAATGACATCATCAATGATACAGATGTGATTATTTACACAGATGGTTCAGTCATTCGCCAACAACACTGTGTGTGGGCTTTTTCAGCACACTCAGGAGGAAAAATAATAAGTGAGGCTAGTGGGGCCTACGTAATAATCACAAGTAGTTTGACAATGGAGGTTCGGGCGGTTATGGAGGCGGTGAAATAGTTGGCATCCTACAACTACTTTCGTGTTTTCATACTCAGTGACTCCATGAGCATGATTCGTCAAGTCGAATCAGGAATGGTGAGACGCAACTGGGTGGAGGTACTGGTACAGACAATGATCAGAGAAATCTCCTTCATTTTTGTCCCTGGGCATGCAGGAGTTAGGGGTAATGAACGAGCTGATAGATTGGCTGGCTTGGCTACAATATCAGAGGAGCTGCCATGGATCGAAATGACATTCTTCACGCATTGAGAGAGTCTTTCTCAACAGAGGAGTTTCAGGGCTGTGAATCCCACTCGCTGGCCAGATTAAAAGAGATGGGTGTCAATATTGGTGCTGCCCGAAAAGAACGACATACTGAATATGCAAAGAGATTGATTAATCAACATCGAACTGGTGTGTTTGGCTGCTGTACGCTGCTGGATTTGCTGAGGCGGAGATCGGAGCACCTATGGACATGTCCGTAGTGCTATGATGATAGTCCTCATATAACTGATAACTGATTTTCTCAAACACACTACATAAAGTAATATTAATGAGTAATATTAATAAAAATAAATATATGAATACTTAATTCTATTTTATCTATTGTCTATTTCCAAGATGGAGTTGGCTGTCCACTCTTGCTGTTAGGCATAGGAATGGGAGTTTTAATTTGCGTTTTATGGTGTTTGAGTCGCCCTTGTTGTGTTATATCCGTGTTTATGTAGTGTTGTCTTGATATTGTCTATCCATCTTTTTCTTGGTCTTCCCTTAGCTCTAGTAGCCGATCTCTTTTTTTTTTGTATGCTGCTATTGGTGGTTGGTTGTATTTTATTCTCATTAAATATCCAAACCACTGCATTTGTTGTCTTTCGATGTATTCGGTGCATGAAGTTATACCCACTCTGCTTCTGATGTCCTCATTTTGTAGTCTATATTTTCTAGTGACCCCCACTGTCTTCCTCAAGCATTTCATTTCACACATGGTGAGCTTTCTGTTGTGTGTTGCTGTAAGAGACCACGTTTGGCATTGGTAACAAAGTGTTGGTATGAAAATACTTTTTATCATCTGTCTTTTCACTTTCATTTTGATCTTTGGGTGTTGTAGTAATGTTGTCAGCTGGTAGGTCACTGCATTTGCTTTTTGACACCTTGTCTCTATTTCTTTATCGAGACATCTATTTTCAAATGCATTCAACTTGCTTTCTATATCTTTAGTCATTTTCCAACTCTCGCTGGCATATGTTTGGAATCTTCTTAAATGACCGAATCATTACATTTTTGATGAAGTTCAGTACTGATTTGTACCCACATTTTTACCTAACGTCTTCATTTCGCAATCAGTCTCTTCTTGATACTCCCAGCATTCTGTGCAGACACTTCATCTCTGCCATGCCTAGTTTTCTTCTACATAAATATAAACGCTACCATTACACAATAAACACACATATTTTTCTTAGTATTGTTAAAAACAGTACTGTACCTCCCATTCAGAGGAAGTGCAGTTCCATTGTCATTTAGCCATGTTTTTAAATGACATGATACTTAGTCATAATTTTTGCACACCTTTTTGTAAGACGATGTATCCAACGGGACTGCAGAGCTGATATATCAGTTCAGAGTAATGTTCATGATGTTGCAAAACCGATATATCGGCTTTTGGATGTATGCTCACAAAAACAAATGTATCTTCACAACCCCTTAACTGAAGTTAAAAAAATCTTCAGAAACGGAAAGTACATATAGTACATTATTATCTCCATTTAACAAAGATTTGAAAGAGGGAAGGCAGTACTTTATTTTGTTCGTCGAGTCATTTTTTTAAAACGTCAATGTTTTCGACATTTTTTAACCTTGTCATAAAAACCAAAATGAGTTTTTACAGTGCAATCTTGATGACTGTTAGATCAAATTATAACTTTTGATAGTAATGAAGAAGACTTAATTGATGGTAATAATGACATTTGATTGTTTATGAAATGCAGTATCGATAGTTGTAAGTCTAATGTAATAATTGCATCTAAAGAATGGGCGTTCCACATTCCATTTATTGATGTTTCCGCACTAAATAATGAATATTATAAAAACTACTGCACCTAGTTAGATGAAACTTATAGAATATGTTCACACATGTATTATCTTCTATTAACTGCTACTTCTGGAAAGATCTATGAATTCAGATGTAATACAAACCTGAGAGTAAATATATTTTTATTGATTTTGTTTTTTTTCAAAATTGTCATGCTACAATAATCAAATTTTCTCAAACGTATATCACCTGATGTAAAATTATATTAATGTATTCCACATCCAATTAGCAACAATTTAATATATAATATGTCACACTTTAGAGAAACAGTACTAGAGTTATAAAGGTTTAAACTAATTGACATTGAATGTTAAATTTGAATTGCAAAATAAATGCGTCCAGAGGTCAAAATAATACAGAGCAAAAGGGTTAAGTCATAATATCAATTTAGAGAAATGAATAATATCGCTGATAAGAACACTATTCCAACTCTAAAATGAAACTGCTTGCTTCACCCCTTGGGAGGGGAAATCATGTGGAGGTCGGTCTCTCAATGCAGAGGCCAGTCTCTCAATGCAGACTCAGCTCAGATGTGCTATTTGTTTAAAGAGATGAGTTTTATCCAGTGAAAAGATAAGGGAATATTAGGAGACAATACTAATAGCCACCCATCACAAGCGATGTTGACAATAACCTCAGACGTGTGTTGCTGCACCTTTCTAGTGTTTGCGGAAGTGACTGTAAAGTCCAATCCTGGAACACAAATCTATAATTCATTTCTCTAGCCTCAGCTGTACAATGATTTAGCCTCAGCTCAGCTGACAATGATTCTCAGCTATGTGAAGTCCTCTTGTGTTGTTGCAGTGTCACATTTGTTGATCGTCTCTAGGCCTCAGCTGTACAATGATTCTCAGCTATGTGAAGTCCTCTGTGTTGTTGCAGTGTCACATTTGTTGATCGTCTCTAGCCTCAGCTGTACAATGATTCTCAGCTATGTGAAGTCCTCTTGTGTTGTTGCAGTGTCACATTTGTTGATCGTCTCTATGCCTCAGCTGTACAATGATTCTCAGCTATGTGAAGTCCTCTTGTGTTGTTGCAGTGTCACATTTGTTGATCGTCTCTATGCCTCAGCTGTACAATGATTCTCAGCTATGTGAAGTCCTCTTGTGTTGTTGCAGTGTCACATTTGTTGATCGTCTCTACGCCTCAGCTGTACAATGATTCTCAGCTATGTGAAGTCCTCTTGTGTTGTTGCAGTGTCACATTTGTTGATCGTCTCTACGCCTCAGCTGTACAATGATTCTCAGCTATGTGAAGTCCTCTTGTGTTGTTGCAGTGTCACATTTGTTGATCGTCTCTAGGCCTCAGCTGTACAATGATTCTCAGCTATGTGAAGTCCTCTTGTGTTGTTGCAGTGTCACATTTGTTGATCGTCTCTATGCCTCAGCTGTACAATGATTCTCAGCTATGTGAAGTCCTCTTGTGTTGTTGCAGTGTCACATTTGTTGATCGTCTCTATGCCTCAGCTGTACAATGATTCTCAGCTATGTGAAGTCCTCTTGTGTTGTTGCAGTGTCACATTTGTTGATCGTCTCTACGCCTCAGCTGTACAATGATTCTCAGCTATGTGAAGTCCTCTTGTGTTGTTGCAGTGTCACATTTGTTGATCGTCTCTAGGCCTCAGCTGTACAATGATTCTCAGCTATGTGAAGTCCTCTTGTGTTGTTGCAGTGTCACATTTGTTGATCGTCTCTATGCCTCAGCTGTACAATGATTCTCAGCTATGTGAAGTCCTCTTGTGTTGTTGCAGTGTCACATTTGTTGATCGTCTCTATGCCTCAGCTGTACAATGATTCTCAGCTATGTGAAGTCCTCTTGTGTTGTTGCAGTGTCACATTTGTTGATCGTCTCTATGCCTCAGCTGTACAATGATTCTCAGCTATGTGAAGTCCTCTTGTGTTGTTGCAGTGTCACATTTGTTGATCGTCTCTATGCCTCAGCTGTACAATGATTCTCAGCTATGTGAAGTCCTCTTGTGTTGTTGCAGTGTCACATTTGTTGATCGTCTCTACGCCTCAGCTGTACAATGATTCTCAGCTATGTGAAGTCCTCTTGTGTTGTTGCAGTGTCACATTTGTTGATCGTCTCTATGCCTCAGCTGTACAATGATTCTCAGCTATGTGAAGTCCTCTTGTGTTGTTGCAGTGTCACATTTGTTGATCGTCTCTATGCCTCAGCTGTACAATGATTCTCAGCTATGTGAAGTCCTCTTGTGTTGTTGCAGTGTCACATTTGTTGATCGTCTCTATGCCTCAGCTGTACAATGATTCTCAGCTATGTGAAGTCCTCTTGTGTTGTTGCAGTGTCACATTTGTTGATCGTCTCTATGCCTCAGCTGTACAATGATTCTCAGCTATGTGAAGTCCTCTTGTGTTGTTGCAGTGTCACATTTGTTGATCGTCTCTATGCCTCAGCTGTACAATGATTCTCAGCTATGTGAAGTCCTCTTGTGTTGTTGCAGTGTCACATTTGTTGATCGTCTCTATGCCTCAGCTGTACAATGATTCTCAGCTATGTGAAGTCCTCTTGTGTTGTTGCAGTGTCACATTTGTTGATCGTCTCTATGCCTCAGCTGTACAATGATTCTCAGCTATGTGAAGTCCTCTTGTGTTGTTGCAGTGTCACATTTGTTGATCGTCTCTATGCCTCAGCTGTACAATGATTCTCAGCTATGTGAAGTCCTCTTGTGTTGTTGCAGTGTCACATTTGTTGATCGTCTCTATGCCTCAGCTGTACAATGATTCTCAGCTATGTGAAGTCCTCTTGTGTTGTTGCAGTGTCACATTTGTTGATCGTCTCTATGCCTCAGCTGTACAATGATTCTCAGCTATGTGAAGTCCTCTTGTGTTGTTGCAGTGTCACATTTGTTGATCGTCTCTACGCCTCAGCTGTACAATGATTCTCAGCTATGTGAAGTCCTCTTGTGTTGTTGCAGTGTCACATTTGTTGATCGTCTCTATGCCTCAGCTGTACAATGATTCTCAGCTATGTGAAGTCCTCTTGTGTTGTTGCAGTGTCACATTTGTTGATCGTCTCTATGCCTCAGCTGTACAATGATTCTCAGCTATGTGAAGTCCTCTTGTGTTGTTGCAGTGTCACATTTGTTGATCGTCTCTATGCCTCAGCTGTACAATGATTCTCAGCTATGTGAAGTCCTCTTGTGTTGTTGCAGTGTCACATTTGTTGATCGTCTCTACGCCTCAGCTGTACAATGATTCTCAGCTATGTGAAGTCCTCTTGTGTTGTTGCAGTGTCACATTTGTTGATCGTCTCTATGCCTCAGCTGTACAATGATTCTCAGCTATGTGAAGTCCTCTTGTGTTGTTGCAGTGTCACATTTGTTGATCGTCTCTACGCCTCAGCTGTACAATGATTCTCAGCTATGTGAAGTCCTCTTGTGTTGTTGCAGTGTCACATTTGTTGATCGTCTCTACGCCTCAGCTGTACAATGATTCTCAGCTATGTGAAGTCCTCTTGTGTTGTTGCAGTGTCACATTTGTTGATCGTCTCTATGCCTCAGCTGTACAATGATTCTCAGCTATGTGAAGTCCTCTTGTGTTGTTGCAGTGTCACATTTGTTGATCGTCTCTATGCCTCAGCTGTACAATGATTCTCAGCTATGTGAAGTCCTCTTGTGTTGTTGCAGTGTCACATTTGTTGATCGTCTCTACGCCTCAGCTGTACAATGATTCTCAGCTATGTGAAGTCCTCTTGTGTTGTTGCAGTGTCACATTTGTTGATCGTCTCTACGCCTCAGCTGTACAATGATTCTCAGCTATGTGAAGTCCTCTTGTGTTGTTGCAGTGTCACATTTGTTGATCGTCTCTACGCCTCAGCTGTACAATGATTCTCAGCTATGTGAAGTCCTCTTGTGTTGTTGCAGTGTCACATTTGTTGATCGTCTCTACGCCTCAGCTGTACAATGATTCTCAGCTATGTGAAGTCCTCTTGTGTTGTTGCAGTGTCACATTTGTTGATCGTCTCTATGCCTCAGCTGTACAATGATTCTCAGCTATGTGAAGTCCTCTTGTGTTGTTGCAGTGTCACATTTGTTGATCGTCTCTATGCCTCAGCTGTACAATGATTCTCAGCTATGTGAAGTCCTCTTGTGTTGTTGCAGTGTCACATTTGTTGATCGTCTCTATGCCTCAGCTGTACAATGATTCTCAGCTATGTGAAGTCCTCTTGTGTTGTTGCAGTGTCACATTTGTTGATCGTCTCTAGGCCTCAGCTGTACAATGATTCTCAGCTATGTGAAGTCCTCTTGTGTTGTTGCAGTGTCACATTTGTTGATCGTCTCTACGCCTCAGCTGTACAATGATTCTCAGCTATGTGAAGTCCTCTTGTGTTGTTGCAGTGTCACATTTGTTGATCGTCTCTACGCCTCAGCTGTACAATGATTCTCAGCTATGTGAAGTCCTCTTGTGTTGTTGCAGTGTCACATTTGTTGATCGTCTCTACGCCTCAGCTGTACAATGATTCTCAGCTATGTGAAGTCCTCTTGTGTTGTTGCAGTGTCACATTTGTTGATCGTCTCTATGCCTCAGCTGTACAATGATTCTCAGCTATGTGAAGTCCTCTTGTGTTGTTGCAGTGTCACATTTGTTGATCGTCTCTATGCCTCAGCTGTACAATGATTCTCAGCTATGTGAAGTCCTCTTGTGTTGTTGCAGTGTCACATTTGTTGATCGTCTCTATGCCTCAGCTGTACAATGATTCTCAGCTATGTGAAGTCCTCTTGTGTTGTTGCAGTGTCACATTTGTTGATCGTCTCTATGCCTCAGCTGTACAATGATTCTCAGCTATGTGAAGTCCTCTTGTGTTGTTGCAGTGTCACATTTGTTGATCGTCTCTATGCCTCAGCTGTACAATGATTCTCAGCTATGTGAAGTCCTCTTGTGTTGTTGCAGTGTCACATTTGTTGATCGTCTCTATGCCTCAGCTGTACAATGATTCTCAGCTATGTGAAGTCCTCTTGTGTTGTTGCAGTGTCACATTTGTTGATCGTCTCTATGCCTCAGCTGTACAATGATTCTCAGCTATGTGAAGTCCTCTTGTGTTGTTGCAGTGTCACATTTGTTGATCGTCTCTAGGCCTCAGCTGTACAATGATTCTCAGCTATTAAGTCCTCTTGTGTTGTTGCAGTGTCACATTTGTTGACGTCTATGTGCTGTACAATGATTCTCCAGCTAATATGATCATCTGTTTTTAGTGTCATTTTAGACCTTAGCCCAGCCGTCAATGATTCTCAGCAGTGAATCCATCTAATGTGTTGTTCTAGTGCTCCATTTGATTGATCTCTCACCTCAGCTGTACAATATTCCAACTTGTGGTTCTTGATGTGTTGTTCAGTGTCACTTGTACATGACTCTAACGCTCTCAGCTGTACAACATGATATTCATGCTTGGAATTTTGGTTCTTATGAGTGACTTTGGTATTTGGAATTGTAATGTCATTTTCATTTCAACATTCTTCTGTAAAACCACATCTCTGGGTTTTCCAATGATCGTATTGATTGTTTGTTCATTGTACACATGACCGTGAACAGGACTTATACAGTGATAACAGACAAGAAATAAACATCAATTACAACCATGAAGGACCACAAATACTTCCATCAGAAGTTATCAATGCCATAAGACACATGAAAAAAGGCAAAACCCCAGGACCAGACAATATAACAACAGAAGAAATAGAAGCAACAGGCGAATTGGGCGTAGGAGTTTTAACAAAATGATTCAATGACATCTACAACACCGGATATGCACCCAAAGATTTACGACAATCCATTTTTATAGCACTACCAAAGAAAGCAGGAACGATAGAATGCGAAGAACACCGCACAATCAGCCTCATGAGTCATGTAACAAAACTACTTTTCAGCATTATTATGAGAAGGGTACAAAACAAAATAAGACAAGAAGTTAAGGAAGAACAATGTGGCTTTGTTGAACGCAGGGAACAAACAACACAATATATACAATAAGAACAATAATGGAAAGATCAATAGAAATGAAGTTGGACTTATACTTATGTTTCATAGACTACTCAAAATCTTTCGATAAAGTAAAACATGGAGAAATAATCAGCATGTTAGAAAGTATAAATATTGATGGGAAAGATCTTAGACTGATCAAGAATTTGTACTGGCAACAAAGCGCAGCCATTAGACTAGAGAGTAAGATTGGAATCTACCAGGCGATACAGTTAGGAGTACGGCAAGGGTGCGTACTCTCAACAGACCTATTCAACTTATATAGCGAAAACATCATGAGATCTGTAGAAGAAAAGACAGGAATAGCAGTCGGAGAACAAAATATAAACAACCTAAGATACGTTGATGACACAATTCTCATGGCTACAAATGAACAAGATCTGTAAGACTTGATAGACATACTAGTGAGAGAAAGTGAAAAGAAAGGATTAAGCATGAATATAAAGAAAACAGAGGTTATGGTTGTCTCCAAGAAACACCAACATGTAATATCAAAATAAATAACACAGCACTGAAACAAGTCCATTGATTCAAGTATCTGGGAACATTCCTAACATTAGATGGAAGATGTACAATAGAGATTAGGAGTAGAATAGCTCAAACGAAAGCAGCTTTTATGAAAATGAAGAACACACTATGCGTGAACTCACTACCAATGACATTTGCGAAAACGAGTACTGCAGTGCTATATTGAACCAATACTTATGTATGGCAGCGAATCATGGACAATGAACAAACAATCAATATGATCATTGGAAGCCACAGAGATGTGGTTTTACAGTAGAATGTTGAAAATTCCATGGACTGCAAAGAAACAAATGTGGAGGTTTTAAATCAGGCCTGCACACAAAGAAACCTTATCAAAAGAATAAGAATCCGACTATCAAGGTTCTTTGGGCATATAATGCGAAGAGAAGGTTTAGAACATTTGGTGACTACAGGTAAAATTCAGGGAAGGAGAGACAGTGGAAGACAGAGGGAGAAGATGTTGGATGGCCTGACATCATGGTTCGACAAAATATCGACGTCAGAACTGATTACATGCACCAAGCAAAGAGAGTTGTGGAGAGACATGATCGCCTACGCCGGCAGGCACGGCACTTGATTGATTGATTGAATGTCATTTTATTTTGAGTAGTCTGTGTAGATGGCTTGTGTGAAAGTGGTTTTCTTGTGTGTCTGCTACACCCCGTCCATGTCTCACTAGCGTACAACAGCAATGTGAGCACTTGGGCCTGGTAAACTTTAAGCTTTGTGGCTATGCTGATCCACTCCGGTGAACATCTCCAGCTCTGAGGCCCTGCTATATAGTCTTGGACCACATTTGTTAAAGATAACCTGGACGAATTGTTTAGAAAAATGGCATAAAATACTACACACATTACTATTTGCTTTAGCAAATGGGGAACACGTTAAATTTGGTCAGAATTTATCAAAATGTTGTCATAATGAAGAAATGAGCTGAAAATCCAGAAAATGTCCTTTTTAAAAGGATACCAGCAGAACAATCTGTTGAAATTGTGTTCGATGATGCCAAAGATGAATTAGATTTACACAGATTATTTTTATAAGGATATTGAAACTGAAACAGATAACAAGTTGGGATAACAGAAATGTTTGGAATTGATTGATATTCAAGCTGTTTTTTTGTATCTCGAGACCAGGTAACAGTGCATAATACTAAGGATTGTCCATAGTAATGTATCAAGTAAGTATTATACTGGCTGGTCTCGGGAAAAAATGTTAAGATGATGAGGTAACAAATTATACAGCACTTGTGCCAAAGTAACTAGTTTTGAAAATGGCTGTTTTTGCAGATTTTACTCAGCAGTAAAGGGAAATGGGTTTTATGGTATGAAGGTCTGGAGTTCAAAGGGATATGACTTTTATTAGGCTTTATAGGAGAAAAGTTTCATAAACATTCATTTCTGTTATAAAGAAAAATGGAAGCTCTGACAGCCAGCGAAATTTTAATTGCTGCGCTGATTATGGCTGCTGCTGAGGGAAATAAAATAAAAAATGATGCGTTACAAAATGTTTTTATAATGCTGTCTTCTTCATCACAGATTATCTTCATACAACAGCTTGTCCTAAGCAGAACTTTGCAAGCCATCGTCATTCAATAGTCATTCAATATTTCTCTTTGTTGTATTCCATACTTCTGTTAAGTTTATCTAGACATCTTTTTGGAAGGTAATCTGCCATTGCTTTCCTTCCTGGCAGAGACCATACCGGTCAATGACCATAGCCATTATCTTTATTACATTCCTGTGTCTACCATTGTGAGTATTGAGATCATAACAAGTTAACACTGCTGTCAGCTCCCTCACTCATTCCCTGCCTGCTGTCAGGGTGTCACATTACTCTGCTGGGTGGGGAGGGGGGTGGGGTTGCTAAACGGGTGCTTTTCCTTGCCCAAGGGTGTCCCCTAAACTAGAAGAAGCAGATCATAACAGATACATGAACGAATACTGACTCTGTAGGTGAACCTCTATCATTCACAACAGCAATTACTTCAATAATCTGTTAGATAGGTTGAGATACATTTTTTCTTATTAGTATGACTACAGATTAGTACCTGTCAGTGGATGATACTTCTGTAGCAACAGAAGAGCTTTCAACACAAAACATTGCATAATACATCTTGGAGAAAATAGATGCTACTAATGAAGAAGATGAAGGGATGAAATCATGCTTCTATGATACAAAGCAAAGAAACATTTCAAGCAGTAGAGAGCCTGCTGATGTTTTCCTGAAACAGACCAATAACTCACCTGCAATGACAACCTTCAACTTTACTGATAGCCTTCAATCAATCAATATACGTAACCAGTATAGAACTAGCAAAGGAACGTTTGAATATAAATATAGATTTGCCAATAAAATCTCAAAATAAAGGGCAATTGACTACATCTTATAAAGTAACTGAGAGATGTAGGATCATTTCCCTTCTTATCTGAGTATAGTGTCCCCTTATATTATACAATTTCTACACTAGAACTCTTTCCACACAAAGACACCCATAAAACAACTTGAAATTCTGCTGACCAACATACAACAAACCAGATTGATCACTACTGTATAAACTCGAAATTTTGTACATCCATCTCAGATGTAAGAGCCTACAGAGGGGCAGATATTGACAGCGACCATAACTTATGCATTGCCAAAAAAAGGACTAAATTGAAAGTACTATACAAACTGCAAAAACTAAGAAAATAGATTCTAAATGCCTACTTTTACTAAAACATTCAATGTTCCTACAATATCGATATTCATAATAGATTCACCAACTTACATAACGTCACTACAACAGGACATACCGAGAAGAACATAGAAAATATTTGGAACTTTTTTAAGAACACTACTAAATCTGTTCTGCAGCAGCAGAAACAGCGGGATATATAAAAAAGGAAAGAAAGAATTGGTTACATGAAGAAACATTGTAAAAAATCAAAGAAAGAAGTTAAACTAAGAATGCTGTCGACTCAAAATGAATCAACAGTCCTTGAATATAGACAACTGGACAAAGATATTAAAGCAAATGCTCGCCAACATAAACGTTATTACATCCAGAAGTTATCTTTAGAGGCAGAACAGAATCAGCATCCAAAACAGGGAACAATAAAACACTCTTTCATATTAAGAAACAGCTAACGAATCATCTGCCGATGGCAAGCTGTCATGTGAAAGGTAAAACCATGAATCCATACCATCACAACAAGCACAATCGAAAAGACGGGCTGAACATTTTAGAGAGATATTAAATAGACCCAACCCAACGATAACACCAGATTTTGAAACAGAAATACAAATGCCATCATTAAATGCACCCATTGCTGACTTCTCAATGGAAAAAATTAAACAAGCCATCAAGAAACTGAAAAACAACAAAGCCAGGTGTGGCGACGATATTTCATGAGAGATGCTAAAAGCAACTGACAAGGAATCAATGGGATTCCTACGTACCTTAATGAGCGATGTTTGGCATAATGAGACCCCTCCAAAAGATTGGAAATACGGAGTGATATTGAGGCTCCCAAAAAAGGCGATTTGTCAAATTGCAGCAACTGGCGCGGAATAACTCTTCTATCAACACCTGGCAAACTATTCGGCATCATTTTGATGGAGAGGCTGAAAAAAGCCGTCGACGCAAGGCTAAGAGAAGAACAAGCTGGCTTTCGTCCACATCGTTCTTGTACCGGTCATATCTTGATGCTGAGATCCATTATAGAAGAATCAATTGAATTCCAGTCACCCCTAGTGATAAATTTTATAGACTTTCAGAAAGCGTTTGATAGTCTACATCGTTCTACTCTCTGGGAGATTCTTAAGACCTATGGCTTCCAGGAAAAATACATCAATATTATAAAAGCCTTCTATTCTGAAGCATCCTGCTGTATAAGAACAGATGTAGGAAACTCAGACTGGTTCACAGTCAATTCGGGTGGGAAGCAGGGCTGCTTTATGTCACCAATGCTTTTGGGATAGCTATAGACTGGATCATGCGCAAATGCACCCAAGATGATCAACTAGGCATCAAATGGCTTAATAACAGCAGACTATTTGATCACTGCCGATGACGTGGTCAGATTGAATTCAACCACACAAGCAACCCACAAACTAACTAGCAATCTTTGCACACTTGCAGAACAGGTTGGTCTCCAGATTAATTCTGCCAAGACCAAAATTATGGACCTCACAAACTCGACAGACAACATCGCAATAAATGGTCAAACACTGGAGAAAGTTAAACACTTTACATATTTGGGTAGTAAAATGTCAAACAAAGGAGACGCGATGAATGAAATAAACTCTCGTATTGCTATAGCAGCTAGTGCCTAAGTCAACAAATATACGGCAATCTCAAGACCTTAGGTGTGTATGTATGTACCTTAGTATATGTACAAAAGTTAAATTGTTTAGGTCATGTGTGATTCCTGTACTGACCTACGGTTGTGAAAATTGGAAATGAACAAAGAAAATTGATAAGAAACTGAACAGCTTTGAGAATAAATGTCTCTGAAAATTATTACAAGTAAAATGGAGTGATTTTGTTTCGAACAACACAGTGAGAGATAGAACACAACAACATCCCGTATCAAATATTTTAAGAAAACGAAGGTGGAAATATTTAGGTCATGTTCTTAGATGAGACGAAAAGAGACTAATTCGACAAGTCCTTATGTGGTCACCAGTTGGGAAAAGAAATCGAGGGAGACCAAAGACCACTCTTCGAAGAACCATCCAACAAGAAAGTAAACTATTGGGATGTAAAACCATATGAGATCTCCAACTGCTAGCAACGAACCGCATTACATGGAGATCTAAAATCTCTGCCTAGCGCCGCCTTTGGCACGAAAGGAACAAACAAACTAACTAACACTAGAACGAGAATCCTGTAATAGAAACAATATTTGTCCAGTCCTTGACTCTTCTTATGGTAGAATTTGACCTACTGAATGTTTTAAAACAATAACAAGTCCTGACAACAAAATCATTAAAAAATGTGATAGGTTTTACATGATGCAGTCTTGTTGTAGTCTGCTTCAAATTGATTGTAACCCTTCATTAATGTTGCTTCAGTGGTGTTGACAAACACATACATATAACATGAGGCTGTTTCTGATATTGTATGCACATTATGGAAGCTGTCAGCAGTCACCTGAAAGATATGTTAAGTATTGATAACTGTCACAAGACATCTGAAAGAACATAAGACTTGAAATATCTTTATCTTAACAAACACAATCTAGTAACACTTTGTTTTTTACTGTTTACAAGCAAACATAAAGTAATGCGATGGTACAAGCTTACATCTAGCCAACTCATTTGTACATACTATACACCAGTGAGATATGGACAGTGCATAAGACATGCAAGAAAACTAAACCACTTCCACATAAGTTGTCTCCACAGACTGCTCAAAATAAAATGGCTGGAAACAAATTCAGATAATGAACTCATAAGATCCAAGATTCCAAGTATTCAACTCTTTTGAAGAAAGCCAAAGTAAAATTGACTGGTCACATTGCCTGATAAACACATCCCAAAACAGTTGATGTATGGTGTTCTTGTTGGAGGCAAACTACTAGTTGGTGGACAGAAAAAAACTTCAAGAGACTCTTAAAGTTTGTTTAAATTGCTTCAATATAGACACCACATGCTAAGAATATCTTGCGCAAGATCGCCAAATGTGGCGATGCAACAACACAAGTGGAAATCAGATAGCTGAGAATTCAGGTGCAGAGAAAACAAGCTGTACTAAAAGATAGAATACACAACATCCACATGTCAAATCCTCATCACCTTTGGTGGGGTATTGTGTTCCAGAATTGAACTCTACAGTTCCCTTTGTATACACACCAGAGAGGGACAAATAACACACATTAGAGGTTGTTGACAACGTTGCTTGCAATGGATGGCTATTACTATATACTTTGCTAAGAGTAAAACAGGGATGCATACTCTCTCCAGACATTTTCAACCTATACAGTGAAAGTATCATACAGCATATAAAAGTATAGACAGGAATAACAGTCGGTGATCAAAACATTAACAAATCTATGGATACTTGATGATACTTCCTCTTCTTCAAATTCTCCATATCATTCACTTGTTAACCCCTCTTTGTGATTTGTATGTGATCTAAGCTGAAGAGCAATTGTACATTGTGCCAGTTATGCGTCTACAAGTAGACCAGCACATGCGATTTATATGACGCTTTTTATTTACTAGAGTAGCTTTTCCAGGTCTCTACCTCAGTTGCCTTATATTTCACAGTGTTACTATTCTTTGCTTCAATTGTGAGCCTCAGCAACACATGGGTGCACTGATGATACAATTCTCATGGTGACAAATGAACAAGATCTAAAAAATATGATAGACATAATAGTGAGAGAAAGTTAGAAGTAGTTAGTGAGTATAAATATAAAGAAAACAGAGACAATGGTTATTTCTAAGAAAAAGGAAAACCCTAGAGCAACATCAAAATAAATAATATGAAACAAGACTGAAAACACTGTACAACACTGAAGACAGAGTACAACACTGAAACGAGTCCATGAATTCAAATATCTGGGAATATTCATAACATCAGGTAGAAGATATACAACATAATTAAGGAGTAGGATATCTCAATTTAAAACCAGTTTTTATTGAAAAACTATGTGTTTATTCACTACCAACAACACACCGAAAAAAAATATCCAGGGCTGCATTGAACCAAAACTTCTGTATGGCTGCAAATTATGAACAATAAAGAAAGCAATCAATAAGATCATTGGAAACTACAGAAATGTCTCATGAACAGGGAAAAAAAATAATGAGGTTTTAAAAGAGACTTGCACACACTGAAAACTCATCAAAATAATAAGCATTAGACAGTGTTATTTGATCCTAATGTGAAGAGGAAGTTTGGACTATTTGATGACTGGATAAAATACAGGAAAATAAAGAGATCAAGGAAATCAGGAGAAGATGTTGACATCGTGGTTTGATTAGAGATTGACGTTATAACGGTGATAAACTGCACCAGGGAAGTAAGAGTTGTGGAGGTACATGATCACTTATGTTGTCAGGCATGACAATTACCAATTGACTGATAATTGGTAGGAGTTAAGGTGGAGGCTGGTTCGGTGCTGAGGCAATGGACTGAATCACTACAAGCATCAACAAATATAAATTCTTTAAGGGAGAGAGGATGTGTACATGATACACGCAATAGCGGTGAATCTACAACTAACCAGACTGCAAGAACTCAAAGTTAAGTGTGGTGTAGCTCGACAAGAATGCTAAGCTTGCAGACAAAGAAGAACTGTAAACCAACAAAGAACCGGTGTCGTTAGTCGCCACACGCTGAAGGACATACTGAGGGAGAGATCGGAGCACTTATGGACTAATTTGTTCGACATGCAGTGATGGTGATCCGACGACTAAACTAAACTAAACAAAGCATCAACAATTTGCAGAACTATATTCATCTTTGTTTCGGGGCACATGGGTATCTATAGCAATAAGAGAGTGCAGACAAATGGCTGGCTCTGCCCCATATTGGGGGTCAGCTAACGAATAGAGCTGACATTTTGAACGCCCTCATAGAGTATGGCCACAAAGAGGATTTTCATCTAAACTAATCCACATCAACTGTTACATTGCAAGAGCTTGGAGTGAAAATTGGAGTGGGCAGAAAAGAACAGCACAACAGGTATATAAGTAGGCTCATCCATCAATATCGAACTGGTACAATCACTCGCTGGACACTGTTGGAGATATTGCTAAGGAGATTGGAGCACATATGGACATGTTCGGAGTGCAATGAAGATATTCCAAACTGAACTGAATTAATAGGAATGAAATTAAATTTGTTAATATCTCAAATAATGCTTGGAAGGTGGTGCACATCCTATTCTTTTTTTTTATTTTTAACTTTCTAGGGATGTTACATGCACAACTTGTACACAGAACCTCCATATCCATCAATCAATGATAATCTGGCTAAGAGTGTCGCATGGGATGGATTCTGCAGTGGGCTGTGCTCTGAGAAGTCCCTGTCGACGTTCTGGAGATTTCACCAGCGCATGAATGGTACTGCAAGACGTAAATGCATCCAGGATTTCCAAAGCACTGACTCGGCTTGGCAGAAGTCAGATGAAAATAAGGGTACAGCTCTCCTCAAACGCTATATACAGCAGACAGACCACAATGACGAGGCCGAAAGACTTATGGCACAGGGGGCCACAGAAGAGCTTTGCAGCGCTGTTGTGGTGGAGGAGGATATGTATATAACTGCGGAGGTCATCAGAACAACACTGAAAACGTCTGGAAGCACTGCGCCAGGGCCTGATGGCATTCGATACAAGGATATTACTGATTTATCAAAAGACGACATTGAGGAATTGGTAAAAGAATTAAACGTCAGCATCCAGGATGGTGAGATCAGGGAGGAGTGGCTTCATAGCTACCTACTACCATTGCCGAAGCCCAACAAAGATCACTCTCAGTTAGCCGGCTACAGAATTATTGCACTGCAAAACACGACAGGCAAGCTTCTTGAGAAAATCGTGGCACGTCGACTGGCATGGGACCTTGAAAATCGCCATATACTCCCACCCACTCTCGGAGGTTACAGATCTGGGAAAAAAACATGGTGCAATGCTGCGGTCTTCGCCTATGATGTCTTCGAAGGTTTTCATGCAGGTATTGAAACATGTGCAGCAATGGTGGACTTGGAAGACGCATACAACAGAGTGCCCTATGATTATCTTATGCACCAGCTTATCAAACTCCAGGTGCACCCTCTCTACATCCGATGGATAGCTGCTGCGCTATTCAAAAGGAAGGTTGTACTGCGATGTGGTAATTGGTTTTCTGAACAGGTGACTGTATATTCCGGATTGCCACAGGGCTCTCCTCTTTCCCCTGTCTTATTTAATATATACACGGTGTCAATCACAGAACAACAACTCGATGGCAGATGTAGAACTCTGTCATTTGCTGATGACATTCTAGTGTATAGACAAGGGAAAGACAGGGATGCAATTGCCGGTGAGATACAGAGGGAACTCGACCGCATCACAGACTGGTGTGATGTCTCTGGTGCACTAGTTAACCCTACCAAAGCAGCAGTGACATGGTTCTCACTCAATAATCACACTGTTAACGCATGTACGCCTAGTGTGAAACTTCGCGGTAGTGTTTTTCCCGTAGATAAATCGATGAAATTTTTGGGTGTGACATTTGACCGCAGTCTGTGTTTCCGGGAACATGTTGAGTATGTCATTGTCAAGGCACGCAAAGGTTTGGTGGCAATGAGAGTCATGGCGGCTGTTAACATCGAGCAACGACTGCTTGTCATTCTGTATCAGACATTGGTCCTCTCCACCATTGAATATGCAATGGCCATCCTCACTGTCAGCAAAACGCAAATTGAAAGACTTGAGAGAATACAGAACGAAGCTATGCGCATCATCCTCAGGTGTACAAGGGATACACCCTGTGTGGCGATGAGGTTTTTCCTGGATTTTCCGACCATGGAGTATAGAGTCAAGATAGCTAGAGTACGTGCCTATCTCAAAATAAGTGCCAAAAAGGATCACCCATTGCATAAACAGCTCAGCGCCAGTGGTGGACATCGGTTAAAGCGTGGCAAGTCATGGGTTGGCCGTGTCGCAGATACTGTTCTGCTGGTATGCGGGCTCAATAATATTGACTATGGAGAAGAATGGATACCGATGCCTCCAATATACTGGAACACTTTTTCAACCATCATTAAATTTGACAAAGGTTGCAGAGAGGGAAATCCCATGGCGTTGAATGCAGACGTCAAAGCCATCATCGATGAAAATTGCAATGCAGACGACGTTGTGATCTACACGGATGGATCGGTAGTTCGTCACGAAAAGTCTGCTTGGGCCTTCTCTGCAAGCTCATGTGGCAGAATGTTCAAGGAAGCCAGTGGTGCATTCAGTATGACAACAAGCAGCATGACAATTGAGGTACTGGCGGTGACCAATGCACTAATCTGGCTAGTCACAAAACTACACTCATGCGTGCATTTTGAGTGACTCATTGAGTATGATCCGAAAGGTGGAGGCCGGTTCGGTGCGCATGCACTGGACTAAATCACTGCAGGCGTCAACAATTTGCAGAATTACACTTGTCTTTGTTCTGGGGCACATGGGTGTCGTTGACAATGAGAGAGCAGACAGGCTGGCTGGCTCTGCCGCTATATCAGATGACCAGCCAATGGACAGAGCTGACATCGTGAACGTCCTTATAGAGCGTGGCCGCAGAGAAGACCTTCATCTAAACCAATCCACGTCAACTACTAGATTGCGAGAACTGGGTTTGAAGATTGGTGGGGCAAGAAAAGAACGGTACAACAGGTATACGAGTAGGCTCATCAATCAAAATAGAACTGGTACAGTCAGTCGCTGGACGCTGATGGAGATATTGTGAAGGAGATCGGAGCACCTATGGACATGTCCGGAGTGCAATGAAGATATTCCAAACTGAAACAATCAATAATAGGGCTAGACACTTGAACTCACCTTCCCTGAGGTCAAGGGTCACTGCAAATATGTCTGAATCACATTGTAGTGAAATCAAACTTAGAAACTGCTGAAGATGACCATTGTTAAGTCTCCTTGATAGGGAAACTCAAGTTCAAAATATTTGTCTCAACATAATCTCCTTCAACAAATCACTTTTAATTCCTAAATTTTCAGAACTTATTCATTTTATTGTTTCTGTTTCCATATTAAGCTAGTTTTTTAAATAGACAGAATTCACTTTCATAATTTATTTTAGATCTATGAGATGCAGCTACACTTTGTGAGATCTATTATTTTATCAATAATACAGAATGTGACCTTTACATTCCATGTTAGAAGGGAGCAATTGAGTTCAGAAAAATGAAGCACAATGAGCATCCAGGCAAATAACAGATTAAAAACAAAAAAGGTAAAGCCCCCGTTTTGATAGTACTGGGTATTATGTTGGACTGGTATTTTTCTTTGGTTAATGTCCCACGTTTAAGTGATATGGTCAACATCGTATCGGCTGTTATTACTTTCCTGAAAAAACATCTTCTTCATCTTTCTAAGCCTTTGAGTTTCATTGCTGCAAATATTACCTACCTCTATTCATATCTCTGATCTTAGCCATCTTTTCCAAATTGTTAGCTTCTAGTATTTCTAGGTCTACTTCAATGTTATCTCTCCATCATTTTCTTGGTCTGCCTTGAGGCCTCTTCCCAATAATTTTTGGTATATGCAAATTTAGACTGTTCTCTACCATTCTTTCAATATGCCCCATGCTAGTGATAGTTGTAGTGATGGTAGAAACAGACTACAGGTGGGACAATTGTTATCAATTACAACCTCATTAAAAATAACACCACAGCGACTGGTGTCAAGGTGAATATTTAGAAGAAAAAAATAACAAAACAGTTCTTGTCCTGGAACCCATAGAAGAGAGGGAAAAACCAAGAAATAAAAGGAGAAGAAAGCAACAAATGAAGTTTAAGATTAGGATGATAAGGAAAAACTTGATAAGGTTAATTCAGGACAGAAAAGAATAGTACAGGACAGAAAATAATAGTACATGACAGAAAAGAATAGTACAGAACAGAAAAGAATAGTACAGAACAGAAAAGAATAGTACAGAACAGAAAAGGATAGTACAGAACAGAAAAGAATAGTACATGACAGAAACGGATAGTACAGAACAGAAAAGAATAGTACATGACAGAAACGGATAGTACAGAACAGAAAAGAATAGTACATGACAGAAACGGATAGTACAGGACAGAAAAGAATAGTACAGGACAGAAAAGAATAGTACATGACAGAAACGGATAGTACAGGACAGAAAAGAATAGTACAGGACAGAAAAGAATAGTACAGAACAGAAAAGAAAAGAATAGTACATGACAGAAACGGATAGTACAGGACAGAAAAGAATAGTACAGAACAGAAAAGAATAGTACATGACAGAAAAGAATAGTACAGAATAGAAAAGAATAGTACAGGACAGAAAAGAATAGTACAGGACAGAAAAGAATAGTACAGAACAGAAAAGAATAGTACATGACAGAAAAGAATAGTACAGGACAGAAAAGAATAGTACAGAACAGAAAAGAATAGTACATAATAGAAAAGAATAGTACATGACAGAAAAGAATAATACAGGACAGAAAAGAATAGTACAGGACAGAAAAGGATAGTACAGGACAGAAAAGAATAGTACAGAACAGAAAAGAATAGTACAGGACAGAAACGAATAGTACAGGACAGAAAAGAATAGTACAGAACAGAAAAGAATAGTACAGGACAGAAAAGAATAGTACATGACAGAAACGGATAGTACAGGACAGAAAAGAATAGTACAGGACAGAAAAGAATAGTACAGAACAGAAAAGAAAAGAATAGTACATGACAGAAACGGATAGTACAGGACAGAAAAGAATAGTACAGAACAGAAAAGAATAGTACATGACAGAAAAGAATAGTACAGAATAGAAAAGAATAGTACAGGACAGAAAAGAATAGTACAGGACAGAAATGAATAGTACAGAACAGAAAAGAATAGTACATGACAGAAAAGAATAGTACAGGACAGAAAAGAATAGTACAGAACAGAAAAGAATAGTACATAATAGAAAAGAATAGTACATGACAGAAAAGAATAATACAGGACAGAAAAGAATAGTACAGGACAGAAAAGGATAGTACAGGACAGAAAAGAATAGTACAGAACAGAAAAGAATAGTACAGGACAGAAACGAATAGTACAGGACAGAAAAGAATAGTACAGAACAGAAAAGAATAGTACAGGACAGAAAAGAACAGTAGACCAGAGGACAGAAAAGAATTGCAAATGTGTGTTGATAACCTGTGTTCCAAGAGGTAAACAAAGTATAACATTGCTAATAATTAGAAATTACCTATTTTTCATGTTCAGTCAAAATGCATAACTAATTAAATTATATATCATTTTTGAAATACTTCTGAAACAAACCTGTAGTGATTGGTCAGGACCCAGGGTAATATTTATCTTCTCAACAAGCTCTACCATGACCTTACCAGCAAGAACAGTAATGGTTGTGTTTGCAAAGTCTTTGTGGATAAAGTTCTCCAAATACATTCCTGCAGTCAAGGTGCAAACAGAAAATCTTGGTCAAACAAGTGAGTTACTTAAGTGCTTGTTCTCAATGCAAAATGAAATAGTTTATTTAAAAATTGTTTAAAAAAATAACAAAACAGTACATATATTTCTTGTTCAATGATCCAGAAGGTTCTTGTCTTTAGTCTCATGCTGTGTAACATTTATCTTATACATAGCATTAAAGAGCTGGAGCATTTGTGAATTTTCTACCCATCGTGGAGAGTAGTCAGAAATGAATTTTCATTTCTTCTTATCCTGATGCTGTGAGGCAAAACCAGTATAGAGAAAATTTGACAAAGAAGAAGAAGGGGCATGCTTTTTTTCTAGGTTATGTGTCCAAATGTTCAAGACAAGAGGATCATCAGATCCTGAATCACTGTGCCTTTATGATTGGTGTCAGTACATAATGGTTCTCTATCTTCAGGTCTAGTCAGTTTCATTTCTGAAGGATTCTTTTTCTTAATCATTCACTTTCAAACTTTCATGTTCCCTGCTTAGGTCAGAGGGGGTATTGTGAAGGAAGACAGTGATGGTTTTGCCATGACTACAAGTAGTCTGACTGTGAAGATCATAACAGTAACTAAAGCAATGGCCTAGCTGAAGTTACATTTTACCCATGTATGCTTTCTCAGAGACTCAATGACTATGCTCAGAGTGATCAAGATGGACTGGTCTTGATGACAATAGTTGGTGTTATTGATAAAGTCTAAGTTGACAAAGATCAGTTTTATTTTGTGCAATGGGACACAAGTAGAAAGGGGACTTAAGAGAGATTTTTGCATCTATCCAACTTTTCTTTCCTTTCTCTTACCTTTTACTATAGAAGGCTGTATACACACTGTTGTTCAGCTGAATTCTTACTTCATACATACTGTTGTTCGGCTGAATTCTTACTAGGTGCCCAAACCATTTCATTATGTTTAGCGATGTAATTCAAGCAACGTTTTGTTCCAACCTTATCTTTGATGCTGGTATGTGTGACTCTTCTGCCAGCGTACTTGCATTGAGTCTGCCTTATTGTCATGCATATGTTGACTAGGTACAGACATAGAGTATTCTTGGTATACTTTTTTCTTTCATACCTGGGAAATCTGCTACAAACACAACATTTGTGTCAACATCACTGTTTAAGGAAGTCTTAATTTCATTCAGCTTTGTTCTCCAGTCAGACAAATCCACCATCAGAGGCATCATCCAGGGAGTATCTGTGAGGGGACTCCACTCTGCTGTGATAATATCTACTCGTGGATCAATTAATCTGAAAAGATAATGTTAAAACCAGTTCCTGTATTTTGTTGTCTTCATTAATTAAAAATGTAATGACGTGCATGAATGCAAACATAGAAATATTAAGATTAACTGAGTTCTTGCAAATATAAGTTGTCAATAGAAATGAGATAATTGTGATATTTTTGTCCGCATTAGGAGACACAACACTTTATTGAAAGCTATCTTGAAAGGGAAGGTAGAAGACAGGAGAGCAAGTGAAAGACAGAGATACATTTGGGAGCAGAACATTAGGAAGTGGACTGGCAGAGTCTAGTACTAGTCAGGGCAAGGGACATAGCTTGTGGGAGAGCCATTACAGCCAACTAAATAGTTATAAAATGTGTGTAACATGTGGGTAAATTGTGCGAACATTTATGTAATTTGTAGAAACAGTTATGCAATTTGTGTAAACAGTTACGTAATTTGTGCAAACAGTTATGCAATTTGTGTAAACCTGAAAGTAATTTGTGTGAATAGTTATACAATTTGTGTGAACAGTTATGCGATTTGTGTGAATAGTTATATAATTTGTGTGAATAATTATACAATTTGTGTGAATAGTTATACAATTTGTGTAAACAATTATGTTATGTTATGCAATCGACGTTATGGCACATTGGGCATTCGCATATGTGCTCCATCCTCCGCTGCAGCAGCCATCCCAAAGTCCATTTGATCACTGTACCCATGAGAAGCTGATTAGTATATCTTCTCTCTTACCAGGAAGAGGACACCGTTTGGAATGTCCAAACTTAATGCCTAATTCTCGAACACGTTTCAGTGTATGAGACTCGCTCATCTATCTAATCTTATATATATAGTTATAAAATTACTATACTCCCGTCATGCAATCACCCAAATGCAGGTTACTGCGGATAAGACATCCACTGCACAAGAACGCTAATCATGTTAAGGGCACAAGAATTAAGCGTTGCATGTCGTGGATGGCCCAGGCTGAGAGAACAATTGGTCAGGTGACTACGGTTGCGACTCTACCAAAAGGGGAAGAATGGATCCTAACAGATGGTAGCATGATCAACTATCTCAACGTTATCATTACTCTTGGAAGAGAATGTAGAGATTGGGGCAACATGAAGGCTGATCTCGCAGTTAAGCAGCTGATAGAAGATAATGCAAGGGATGATGATGTTGTTGTATATACCGATGGGTCGGTTTAACGTGGTGAGAAATTCGGCAGGGTTTCTTGGCTAATGCGCATGGTAGGGTTGTTGCAGAGCGAAGTGGGGCATACAGGACAACTACTTCTAGTATGAGGATGGAGGTTGAGGCCGTTACTGCTGCCCTCCAATGGATTTCTTGGACTTCATTTACTGGGGCAGTTGTTGTATCTGACTCTCAGTCAATGCTTCACAAGATCCAGAAGGGCTGGTTTCGGTATGAGTGGATGTTGTCTATAGAAGTTTCTAACCTCCAGAGGCCTAAGTGGATATACTGCCCTGGGCATGCGGGTGTTTACGGTAATGAGAGAGCGGACAGGCTTGCATCAACTGCATCGATTGTTGGGGAGTTGAAGAAGGATAAGGGGGATGTTCTTCAGTCTCTTCGCGACTGTCTGTTGGATGAGGACAATAAAATCGATGTTGAATCGATCAAGCGATTTAGGCAGTTTGGAGTTACCCATTGTGCAGGTCGAACTGGATGCCTGAAAGGCAGAGTGCGGGGTGTGTTTAATCAGCAAGCCACGGGAACCATCAGTAAGCCTACTTTTCGATTTCTGTTGGGGAGACTGAGCACCTATGGGTCTGCCCGGAGCGCAATGACGTCAGTTTAGTAACCAATAACCAATATATATAAGACAAAGATTAATGAAATTGTGTGTCTGTCCCAATTGTTTGAAGATATCTGGACATCCTACGGACTTGAAATTTGGCAATAAAGTGGCTTTCATGAATGCGAAGTGGGAAACATTATCAAACTAGGCTTTTTGTACGTTTCTATAACCATATTCCCAACTTAATGCACATGGACATTCTGTGTAGAAATAGCCGAAAGTGTCTTTCCATGTTTTCACGACGTTAGCGGTCATGTGATGCGCAAAGTGATCCTGGTGTTATAGTCCGGTGACGTCTTTTGCACATCACACGAATCATCATCATCAAGGTGCGTATCCTTTATAGGACGTTGCTCTCTTTTGTAGCGCATCTGAAAATTCACGCTGTCTCTAGCCAATTCACCCACTTCGACGATGCTCATATTCATGGTTTCTTTAATATATTGCAGCCATCATCTTCTTGGTCTGCCTCTGCGTCCCTCTAATACTGTTCTTTCCAAGCCATTGTGACGCTTAATGTGACCAAAGTATCCAATGTTTCTGTATAGTATGTTGTTTATCAGCCAATTCTCTTTAACATTTAGTTCTTTCAGGACATCAGTGTTCTTTCTTTTTCTGTCCATGGTATTCGTAGGATATTTCTGTAGCATTTAGTTTCGAAGGACTTGATGTTTGTTTCACGTGAATACAAACATATTTATTGGTATTTCAACATGTCAGTTCTGTAGACGATTGCATAAGATGCTCGACTGCTATCCTGAAGACAACATGTTCAATCTCATTCTCTGCCAATTTTTATTTAAAAAACATTTTTTAAACACATCGATAAATTAATACTCTGAATAAATTTAATTTCCAACTTGTTATTTTTCAACTTTCACGGGAATTCAATTGTATCAGGTTTTACTGGCAGTTGGAATGAGTTTATTTTAATCTTATGTGGCCAAAGGACAAAGTTTTCAAACTTTCATGGAGACAAAACGTATTGATTTTTAATGGGCAAGAAGTCGATTTTGAGGTAACGGGGCATGTTTCTCATTCCGATTGGCAGTAAAACCTGATATTTCATTCTAACGGTATCTGACCGTATTTCATTCCGATTCCTAAAACAACTTTACAAATGGATTTATACCAAATTTCCCTTGCGAAGAACGGGTAAAACTGCCAACTTAACGCAAATGGTCATCATGTCTAGAGAACACCGAATATGTCTAATTATGTTTTCATGATCCGCCGGTCACGTGATATGCAAAGTGGTCATGTTGTTATATTCTGGTGACATCATACGCACAGTAAAAACACAAATACAAACATATTTATTGGTATTTCAACATGTCTGTTTGGTGGCCGAATGCATAACATTCCTGGCTGCTTTGCTGAAGTCAACATGTTCAATTCACGGGAAGGTCAGCACATTTTTATAACTTTTTATAATCAGAACACATTTGATTGTGAGTTTCATTTGCATCGATAGAACTGACTGAATAAATTCAATTTGCACATTGTTATTTGTCAACTTTCACGGGAACGGGAATTCTATTGTATCAGGTATTACTGGCAATCGGAATGAGGACCATTTTAAATTGTTATTTGTAAACTTTCACGGGAATGATAATTCTGTTGCATCAGGTTTTACTGGCAATCGGAATGAGTGACATTTTAATCTTATGTAGTCAACCGACAAAGTTTTCTCACCAAGCATGGAGAGAAAACGTATTGTTTTAATGGGGAAGAAGCTGATTTTGAGACAACTGTGTATGCTTCTTTAAGGGACTTTACAACTAGATTTAAATTAAATTTCCTGTGCGAAGAACGGATAAAACTGCTAGTGTCACATAATTGAGAGTGTACCGCATTGATGATATTGGCTCTGTCCATGCTTCTGCCCATTTGAGTTGACAATTATGTAATTTGTCTAAACAGTTACGTAATTTGTGTGAATAGTTATACAATTTATGTGAATAGTTATACAATTTGTGTGAATAGTTATACAATTTGTGTGAATAGTTATACAATTTGTGTGAATAGTTATGTAATTTGTGTGAATAGTTATGTAATTTGTGTAATCAGTTATGTAATTTGTGTGAATATTTATACAATTTGTGTGAATAGTTATGTGATTTGTGTGAATATTTGCGCTCAGCAAAGTCCAAGCATAAATGTAGCCAGTTGATAGCTAATAATTGTAAACATATTGGCTTACATCATCATCAAGTGTCTCCACAAGCTACCGTTTTGGCATTTAAATTTAATAAACATGTTAGAGACTTCCCAAACATGGATTACAAAGACAGATCAGTAAAATAATGTGAAGTGAAAAATGTTTTGTTAATATTGTAATAGTTATATGTTCCTAAGTATTTATATCCATAGAAAAGAGTCTGAAGCCAAAGGATTGACTTCATTGCATCAGATTTTACCCCATATGGTTCAGTCTCCACAGAAATGATACACTTCCTAGAAGATTTGCATAGCAGGCAAAAATATTGAAAAGGATGATGTAAGTCGCTTTCAAATAAAATAACTGGAGCTTGTCAGTTGTGCTTATGTGGTGTGTTAGTTTTGCTCAGGAGCTCTGAGGGATGGGGTCTTACACTCCTTTGTGAGTGACCTGGGTTCAAAGTATTAAAAAGACTAGCTAATAGTAATGTAACATACACACTATTCTAAAATCTCCATGAAAAAAGAAACAGAGGCAGACTAAAATACTAATGAAGAAGAGAGCTAGTAACATATGTTAAGATGAAGGAGAATACACGGAAAGGACAGTACAGGATAGATAAAGAATAACACATATTTGCTGAAGACTTATGCTACAGAAGTTGCTGCTACAAATGACTTATGCTACAGAAGGTGCTGCTACAAATGACTTATGCTACAGAAGGTGCTGCTTCAGAAGGTGCTGCTACAGAAAGTGCTGCTACAAATGACTTATGCTACAGAAGTTGCTGCTACAAATGAATTATGCTACAGAAGTTGCTGCTACAAATGACTTATGCTACAGAAGGTGCTGAAACGATCATTACTATTATTATACTTTGTTAGTGCTCGTTATAAAGTGTCAATAGCTAATCTATTGTGCACATAAAACATGTTCAAAATATTACCTTTGCTGAAAACGATAATTTAAGGATATCCAAATGTCAAAGTAAATCGAGACATTATTTATATTGTATGATCTCAAATTGTCAGCAAGACAGTGTGCATACTGTTTTATCATGTTAGTATGTGAAGACCAACTACTGTCACCATTTATCCATATCTGCAGGATGGCATAAACATCAACATACATGTATACCACAAAATCCCATAATTCATTACAGTCACAATTACATTACAGTAACCCTATAAAATGTTACATATCATTGTAGGGATGTTAAAAAAATGGGATGTTGAAAATTTCTTTACCTCAATGAGAACTTTATAAACATAATATAATCCTATTTTAAGGACTGCAGACATATAAGGTTTAGTGTAAGGAAGCACACTGCCAAGATCTCGTTTGATCTTACTATTGGGCATCCTAGTAACAGACCAGTCTAATTAATGAAGTAAGAATGGGCATGATCTCTACAGCAGGGATGTCTGTTGAACATCTATACCTGACTAAAAAAAGGGAATCATTTTTTCATCTTCAACATGCCTTTGAGATTGTAAGGGAGTCTGGGCTAAGTTTACTCCAGAGCAGAAAAACATCTAGTTTATGGTATTACCACCACTGCCATTCTGAATCAAGCAGTTATCTGAGATTTGAAAGAACACTCTCGATAGAAGGCTGTCCAGCTCATGGCATTACACTACAACCATATTAAATCTAGCAACTAGCTATCTGGAATTTGAAAGCTCTGGAAACATAGACCATCTAATGGGCCACTAGAAGGAAGATCACCAGAGAGTTTAAAGTGCAAGCTCTGCTGCCTGAAACAAATTGTAAGCTTCTACTTCCTCAGGGAATGAAACAAAAATGTAAAATTAAGTTTGACCTATTTTGTTAATATCAGTCTTCAGCTCTCTTCTCCAAGTATGTCTAGGACTTCCCTATTCCTCTTTCCCTGCAGGTTACAACACAGCGCCTTTCTTTTCAATGTGTGTCCTAACCATCGCCAGCGTCTCTTCCTTAACTCTTGCTCCACTGGTATCTGCTTAGTTCCTTCTCTGAGTTCCTCGTTCGTAATATTATCATACCATCTCAATCTTCTATTATACGTAAACATCTATTTATGAAGGTCTGTAGTTTTCTGGTGGTTTCTTTTGTTGTCTTCCATGTTTCAGAGCCATTGAAGAGCACTGACTTCACATTTGATTGAAATATTTTCAGCTTTGTGTTTGTTTTGATTTACTTTGGCTTTCATATCTTACTCAATGCAATAAAGTTTCCCTTGCTTTTTGTATTCTTATCTTGACATCTTTGTTTGTTCCCCTTCTGTGTCTTTGCTGCTACCAAGGTATGTGTATTATTCTACATAATGTAGAGCTGTTTCCTCTGGCATAATCTGGTTTACATTTACTGCATTTATTCTCATGACCTAGGTCTTATCCTCTGTATTTTCAAACCTAGTTGATGAGACATTATTTAAAATTCATTTTATCTTGGATCTGTGTGTGATTGTGGGACAGCAATGCCAGATCATCTGCAAAATCCAGGTTTTCATAGTTAGTTAAATTAGTTAGTTTGTTCCTTTCTTGTCAAAGGCGGCACATACGACAGATGTTTTAGATCTCCATGTGATGCGGTTCGTTGCAAGCAGTTGGAGATCTCATATGGTTTTATATCCCAATAGTTTACTTTCTTGTAGGATTATTCTTCGAAGAGTGGTCATAGGCCTTACACGTTTTCTTTTCCCAACTGGTGACCATATAAGGACTTGTCGATTTAGTCTTTTTTCGTCTGATCTAAGAACATGACCTAAATACTTCCACCTTCGTTTCCTTATAATATTTGATATGGCTCTAATAGATGAACTTATTTGAAATAATAAACTTTAAAATTATACAATATATACATTATATAACATGAGATAACAAAGTAAATAACAAGAAAATTAACATTAAAATTAGAGAAAGATGTGTGAAACAAACCTACCAACAAAAACTGAGACTTGGTAATATGTGCAAGGTTTCTCAGTTTTAAAATTGTAGAGAATACATAATTTATTTGCATACATCTTTTATCTAATAGAAACTAGCTACATACTGACTGCCGGAACTGATTAAATTGGGACAATATGAACATTATGCTTTTAATAATGAATACAATCTTAACATTTGTATGGTTTAAACACAGGTCAAGACTTAATTAACGTTTACTGACTAAATGTAATGACCATCAAATTCAAAGCTTATTATGACAAGCGACATGTTGGTTCTCTGTGACGTAGAGATCAAGTGCTCATCTCTTGCTACAAAAGTAATCAGATACTACCCCGCGTGAAGGTATCAGAATACTTTTCCAGAGATCCGTGGCAACAATGTAAATGAAATCAAGTACCTAGTCCTATCAGAGATGGAGTAGGTCCAGTGTTCAAGCTGTAAAAGAACCTTTGGTTGTTGAAAACCGATAGCGTAGGCTGCAAAGCTGTTGTTTGAGTAAAATTAATTAAAATAGAATTTCTACAAAAGTTTTCCTCATTTTTAAAATTATGTTGATGACTCTCATCAGTGCTATGGAGTTTGTGCACTGTCACTGAGATCTCCCTGTGTAAGAAAGAGATAGAAACACACATGGTTATTCACCGAGGTGCAGTGGTGTTAGTCCTATCAATAAATCAAACTTAAACATACACGATGCAGTTTCTTTGTTTGACTTGTACATACATACATTTGGTTTCAGATATCCTGACCGTCCTGTGTCCTTATCATAGTAGGTAATATGTATGTGCTGTAAAGTCCAAGAGTGAACCATCATATCCCAAGAGTAACCGTAGAGTCCATTAGTCCAGTTATTGTAGCCCTGTGAATGGAGTCCCACTTTATTATTCATTATTTTTTCAGCTTTATACCATTTTTACATTACATGAGATCTTGAAATATTGCTATTCAATAGGAAATTGTAGGAATTTACATCAGGAATTTTATATAAGTTAGAGATATTTCAAAATAAATGTCCTAGAAAGAAAACCCTGCAAATATTTTGGCTAGAAAAGATAAAAAATGAAGAGCTACAGAATGAAACAAATTGCATATCACTGGCAACCATTATCAGAGGAAGAAGATAGAGATGGTTTGAACATGTGTGTGTAGAATGTCAGCGGGTACTTTGTCAAAGACATCTTTCTATTGGATGGTGAACAGAAGGAGAAGACCAAATGTGATCTGGAGAAGGATAATGGAATGGAAATGAAAAATGTAGACTAACATGAAAAACCATGAGTAGAAAGGCAGAAGACTGACAGAAGTGGGACTCATTTGTGAATGCATAGACTCACTAATAAAACCTCATCTTTATAAATCCAGTCTGTCAAAAATATAGAGTGTGTCAGCTATGGCACATCAGGAAAGGGCATACCTAATACTACAAAAATGCAGTCATGTACCTAATAAAACTAAAATAATGAAATCATTGCTTTCAGGTACAACCAGAGAGATAGAAATTCTAACCCACATTCATGAAGACATGGTAAAATAAGATGAACTTTGTTCTAACGACAGGTCAGAAGATTCTACTTTAAAATATAATGAACAGAATACACAAGAAACTGGAAAAAGGAGATAAATATCATTTAGGTTGGCTTTAAGAGAGGCAAAAGTTCATGTATTTATCATGAGTATCATAAATTAAAAAAATGTAGAAAGTACAACATAGGTTTGTATATTTGCTTTGTTGACTGTTCAAAGGCTTTTGAAATTGCTCAACATCAGTCGTTAGGGGGCATATTGATAGAGATGGGGTTTTCACCAATATCCAGAGACTCATTTTGATTTACTGTCCTGGACATACAGGTGTTCTCTGAAGTGGAATAGTGGACATGCTTGCATTGAAAGCAATGATTACTGAGGAGTTTAGGATTGATAAGGAGTATGTTCTTCATTCCTATTGCGATCTACTAGTGGATGAAGGGACTAAAATTGACGTTAAATTAATCCAACGATTTTAGGAGTTTGGAATTGTACGTTGTACACGTAGAGCTGGATGCTTGAGGGCAGGAGAGGACCAGCGAGTCACAGGAACCATCAGTATGCATACCCTTCGACATCTGTTGGGGGAGACTGAGCCCCTATGGATCTACCCTGATTGCTGTGGCATCAGTTCTGTAACCAATAATCAATAACCAATTCTATTGCGAGTAGAGGAGAGGACCTGACCTTTTTTGCAGACCCAGAAGACTTCAACAACTTCAGGCATGTACGGCTATGCCTAGAGTTGCAAAGACTCCTACTCAGATAGAGTATGTTGGTGAATACTGCAGTATCCCTTCGATTATAGTACACTGTGCACTCTAGGAACACCACTTGTTGACCACACTTGGCAATTGAAATGTGGTTATAGTCCAAAGAACTATGTCTGTGATTGCTCTAGAATAGTCATTCTGTGTCACATGTTTGTGACAGAAAAGTGAATTACAAAATTTACATCACAATGTTAGAAAAACAAAAGGCAGAAGTTTCAAAGCAAAGCTCCATGATGTGCAATTAGAGAAACACAACAAACTTGAAAGAAATATCAGAAGGGGCTAGAAGAAATACATAGATAAATTGTTAAGGATGCAGAAAAATTGCCTACTGATAATGCCAAACATTTCGATTGCTCTAGAGATATAACTAAAAGTTAAAAAGGATTGTCACGTCTTGAGCTACTGCATCTGCACAATGGGTTTTAGTCACAAGAATGCAGTGTTACTTGCCTTCTTTTCCTTAGTACTGTACATTACAGTTTGTCTGCCGTTTCAACCACATGCTGACTGTATGCATATTATCTAATAGCACACACATTTTTTTAGATAATTTTATCCTCAAATCATTTGCCTGCACAGAGCTTTACCACCCTAACAGTCTTTAAGAATTTTTCTCTCTCTCATAGGCCAGATGTCCCAACTCCGCAGCCGTCATACTCAAATCATTATTGACATCCTGAACGCCTCTTCTCCGTAGTCTTTCTCTTTTCCTCTTTGCCAGATGCCTCCTTCCATAATGGCCTTCTCCAACTTTTCGATTTTTTAAATGTCAAAATACTTTGATGTTCTCAATCTTACTTGTAGCATTAGCCAGGTTTTCTTTGACTTTGAGTTCTTTCTCAATAGATCTATTTGTTTTCTTAGATGTCCATGATATATGGAGGACTTTTTGGAACACTTTTATTAAAAAGTACATATATGTTTTTCCACAGGCAAAATGCTCAGTGACTGTTTCGGCCAACACTTAAGTGATATACAACAATGCTCTGTGACCCATGTAGCCACTCATTTCATTGAAACTGACCATTTGGGTTCTCACGATGTCCAGGTCACTGCCATCTGATTATGTTCCTCTGATGATCGTAGTCGATTTACTCTGGAGAATCGCTTTATTTCTTTATATGGTACCTTGTGACCTCATGGACTCCACGCTCTACATTCCTATGCTTCTTAGTACTTTCTCTTTTCATGCTCTATATTGGATATGTGTATATGCTAAATGTATATGAGTCAGATATTTACTTGATTTTTATTGTTTCTCTTCTTTTTCCACTTCTAGTTTTTCTATATTTATTTCGTTATTCGTTTTTAGTCACATATTTTCATTCATTTTTAACTGTTATAATATCTTTGTCAAAGTCTATATGTAGTGTTCTGTGACATTCATCACTTTTGTTGTATCGTTTGCTTGATAGAGGCCTTTTTGTTCGAAACGTTGGTGTGTATTGTCATTGTTTTTGTATTTTGTAAAACTACAGTACTTTGTTATTATGTGTTTCGCTATTTAAACATCAATAGTCAAACTCACCTTGGTAATTCCATGTGAATAAGGTAGAAATAGTTGCCATGCTATGAACATTAGTGTAAATAATGAGGTCAAATGATGCCACCATGTTGAAGTTGTTGCTGGAGGTTTTATTGAATAGGCAGTCTTAAACTTTGGGTTCAAGGTCTGCAAAAATGAAATGATGTAAGTTCAATGAAATATACTTGAATGACTTTATTTGTCTAATGTGAATGTCTATTATCTAACAGACAAGACTTGTGCTTGGTTGAAGAACTTCAAGAACAAAGTTAGGAGACTATGGAAAATGATTTAAACTATGTCAGTTTTTCCTTTTTTATGCTCTTGAAATATTGTCTATATATTCAATGTTGTCTCATGTATAAACTATCTTTTGTAACTCATTCTGTTCTGTGTTTCCCTAACAATCTTTGAGTTACCTCAGTATATCATATGTTTTTGGCAGCCTTGAATTATGTGCTCTCTGCAGTCTTTGAATTTTAGTATTATAGTGATATAATGAACACAAAAAGAGCAAAGTTCAACACAATCTATCTCCCCACATTATGCTACCAGTTATGTTATGTGATCGACGTCATGGCACATTGGGCATTCCCATTCGTGCTCTGTCCTACGTTGCAGCAGCCATTCCAAAGTCCATTTGCTCACAGTACCCATGAGAAGTTGATTACTATATCTTCTCTCTCTACCATGAAGATGACACTGTCTGGCATGTCCAAACTTAGCGCTTAATTCTCGAACTTGTTCCAGAGTCTGAGACCCCCATGTCACACAGTTGAGAGCGTACTGCATTGATGATATCAGCTCTGTCCATACTTTTGCCCACTTGAGTCGGGGAACTGTTTGCAAGAGAGTCAGCACGCTCGTTACCCCGTACTCCAGGCGTGTACAGCCATGTCATTTTTTTGAGATGTGATCTCCGAATGATGTCCACCCATTCCACACACATACTTCCAGATTCAATCAGTTGAAGCATATTCATCGAGTCTGATATAATGATCGTATGTGTAACCTGTTGCTCAGCCACCCATGACAGAGCCCTGGAGGCAGCGGTGATCTCCATAGTCATGCTCGATGTCGTTGTCTCAAAATCCCCACAGTCCTCATGAAGTGCGCGACCGTTTCATTGTGTAGAGTAAACCCACGATGATCTTGTGCCACGCTTGAAAGAGCCATCGGTGTAGATAATGATATCACCTGGATGGGAGTGCTGATCCACGAGTGCAAAATTTCCGCCTTGACGACGCCCGGGGCCATTATCTACAGCGGTGTCCAAGTGTGCTGACAACCCTGGTGTAAGCAGTCATATCCTCTGATATAGGCATCCATTCTTCACAATGCCTCAGCTCATCTAGAGTACAGACCTGTTTAATAACTACCTCTGACTCGGCCATCCAGGATCGACCTCTCTTCAATCGTCTACCGTTGTTTTCATTTATGGATTTGTGCAGAGGATGATTTGTGTCCTCAGAAACTCTCAGATAAGCTTTTACCTGTGTGACTTTGTGCCTCATGGCCATCGTTGGCAATCCAAGGACATAGCGCATTGCCACACAAGAAGTGTCACGTATACAACCGAGTATTAGTCAAATCGCTTCATTTTGGATCCTTTCTAACTTATCCAGCGATGTTATGCTTACTGTCAGAAGACCAAGACCATAGTCCACCATGCTCAGCACTAGACCCTGATAAAGACAAAGTAGCAGGCGTTGTTCAATATCCACCTCCGCCATAACTTTGAGAGCGGTTAGCCCTTTACTTGCCTTTAGGATTACGTTCTCAACATGACTCTTAAATGACAGACTTCTGTCAACTTTTATTCCAAGATATTTTAGTGTTTTGCTTCTGTCAATGTCTTTGTTACACATGCTGACAACTGGGGTAGGTGTCTTTACTATGTGAGTGCTATGGGAGAACCATGTCAGAGAGGCCTTTGCTGGGTTCACATTCGTTTCGAATTTGTTGCACCAGTCACCAATCCTATTCAGCTCACACTGTAATGCAGATGCGATCTCATTTCTGTCCTTGCCCATGCGATACACCAGCATATGCTACCAGTGCCAAAACCTGGGTGCTAACATCAAATGATAGAAGAAAACTGGTCACGACAGAGGTGACGTGTCTACACAGAATACTGGGGGTAACAAGAAGAGACCGGTTGAGAAATGAAGACATCAGGAAAAAATGGGTACAATATCAGTACTAAACTTCATCAAGAACAACAAATTAAATGGTTCGGACACATAAGCAGATTACCAACAGACAGTACACCTCAAAGAGCGATGTTGCTCTGATACAATGGATACAAAGCAAAAGCTGGCCATGCAAAAGATGGACTTCAGAGATAACAGAGATGATGAAGACACTATTTATGAAGCATGCACGAAAGCCAGTTTTAGAAATCTGTTCTTATCCTGAAGCTGTGAAACAATTTTTCTCTATTCTAGGCTGTCCTTTGTATTGTGTTCTAGCTGTGACTCATTTCTTTCAGTTCTTGTTCTACTGCTCTCTTCCATGTTGTTTTGGGTTTTACAAGTTTTTGTTTGCCCTCTGGTGTCCATCTTAGTGCAGTATTTGCAACAGAGTTAGTTGACATGTTCGATCCATCTCCATTGTCTCTTTAATTAAACTAATACCGTAAAAGTGTAACTATCAAATGTAATGGGACATCCATGCTGAACAACAAAGCACTAATAGATATATATTTGATGTATGGACAATGGTTTCTTTCCTTCAAAATGTACCCAATCATATGCTAAACATCTAAAAGACAACTGTGGAATGTGGTTGAGGGATTCACATCTGTAATTTTTTCAGAATCACATTATCTTCTATGGAGGAGATTGAGCGAGTTGCCCAGGATAGAGTGGTATGGAGAAATTGCTTGCCTTCCCTATGTAACATATAATGGTACGAGAGGAATTCTTATTTATTACATTATCTTCTAGTCAATCAGGGATGGAAAATGACAATAACAAGTAAATGGATAAAGTGGATGACAAATCAATACCTCAGACTTCACATTTTCTTTTGTATAAATACAATGAAAACTTGGCTGAAAGTCTGTGTCTTCTGGATTGAAGAGCTTCAACCTGCGAGGAAATGTCTTGATAAATTTTCGAGGCCAGTTCTTCAAGTTGAGTAAAGCATTGCATATGGAACATTCTGAGCAATGAGAAAATTAGATCTACTTGTAGTTCCTTAATTAAGTTCATTGTTATATGTATGGGAACATTCCTGAGCAATAGAAAGAAAAATGTAACAGTATCTTCACTTGCCTTAGTTCCTTATAATTTATAGTTCATAGTTTATATGTATGGAAACATTCCTGAGCAATAGAAAGAAAAATGTAACAGTATCTTCACTTGCCTTAGTTCCTTATAATTTATAGTTCATAGTTTATATGTATGGAAACATTCCTGAGCAATAGAAAGAAAAATCTAACAGTATCTTCACTTGCCTTAGTTCCTTATAATTTATAGTTCATAGTTTATATGTATGGAAACATTCCTGAGCAATAGAAAGAAAAATGTAACAGTATCTTCACTTGCCTTAGTTCCTTATAATTTATAGTTCATTGTTTATATGTATGGTTCCTTCCTGAGCAATAGAAAGAAAAATCTAACAGTATCTTCACTTGCCTTAGTTCCTTATAATTTACAGTTCATTGTTTATATGTATGGGAACATTCCTGAGCAATAGAAAGAAAAATGTAACAGTATCTTCACTTGCCTTAGTTCCTTATAATTTATAGTTCATAGTTTATATGTATGGGAACATTCCTGAGCAATAGAAAGAAAAATGTAACAGTATCTTCACTTGCCTTAGTTCCTTATAATTTATAGTTCATAGTTTATATGTATGGGAACATTCCTGAGCAATAGAAAGAAAAATCTAACAGTATCTTCACTTGCCTTAGTTCCTTATAATTTATAGTTCATTGTTTATATGTATGGTTCCAACATCACTGCAACGGGTCACCCCATAATTGCTCCGTTCCTGTGCCAACAAAATCACACGAAATGCTAACAACTGTCCCTGTATCGTTAACTAATTCAAGAATGAAACAGCCGTACCTCCAGAAAAGCGCAGGAAGCACCGCATAAATGAATATGGCCATCGCTAAAGTGTCAACACAAAACTGTTAATCACTTGAATTGTAATTCATGTCGAAGGAACATCAATCACGACAAAATCCAGCTTTCTGCACATGCAAAACACTGCATACGGCAGATTGAGTTTGTTCATCATAACCGCTGTCCGCCATTTTCTGAATACCCACAATTACAACAAACGCATGAATGATACAGCAAAAAGCATTCCATGTAACATTTATAGCTCGCAGCGTTGCTCAAGCACTAACTCAGTAGCTCGGCAAATGAAACCGGAAAATACCCGACCAAACATGGTGGAAATGCGCTAACACAGTCGTGTCCAGAATCAAACAGTTCTGATTCTGAATGGCCCTCCCGCATTCAGCCATTGCTGGCCAGACTTTTTCTCCTTATAATGTTTTAATGATTAGGCAAGAAAATGACATCTTCAAACTTAATTTGATATTTCCGTGCATAAAATAAGAATTAATCTTACTAGTTTTGAAACCTAATAAATAAAAATATGAAATTTAATTTCTCAACTCCAAAATAAAAATAAATTGTTAGTTTTGTTAATTAAATTCTAGCCAGCTTACAATTTATTTGTAATAACATGACAAAGCGGAACTCACCAATTCTGAAGATTATTGAATTCATCAGATGAAATGAAGATGAAAGAAGAAGGCCAAACATCCTTGTCTTATCCAAAAACAGAAGAAAACCAAGGGAAATGTCAATAAAAAGGCCACCAAGGTGAACTATATACAAGTCTATTTGAGGTTCTGTTAGGAGTATTCTGAAAATATACACTCAAATGATATTATTTGTGACATGCAATTTGATTTTAGGATTTGCAAAAAGTCATCAATTAATAGTAGTAATCTTCAGGGTCTTAAATAAAACAACTGTCCATTGACAGTCACAAGATAAATAGAGAGCAGATAAGTCTGCATTACAAATAATTATAGTCAAGGTGTGTAACATAGATGAGAATGATGTACCGCGGTTGCTCAGTGACGACCTGTGGGATGAGGACACTCAAATTGAAGATGGAATCTTCACTGCATGGAATTTAGAACTAAACATTGTAAAGTAAGACCGGGCATAATATGAAGTGTGTTTAACCATAGCAATCCATCCCCATTCATGATCTTTAACATCTGCATGGAGAGACTGAGCCTCTAGATGTCTGATCAAAGTATTATGTTGCTGATTCAATATTCAAATAATTAGAAAAATATTTTTGTTTAGTTAAACAAATATAACAAAAATTTAAGACTGCAGAATAGTTACACTACGTCACTAACAAATATATCAAAGAAGTAAAATAATTATTCCTAACCACAAGTAAGTACACTGCTATAATTAGATGAAGATGTAGTGCAGGTTCAAACTTAGGTATAGGTAGGGTTTTTTGTGGAAGTCAAAATAAAAACTCAACCTGCACACTCCGTGTTGATAGTCTTCTTCTTCTTCTTTTGTCGCCACACTGCTACCAGGTTGTTGCCCAGTGTCGTGGTTTTCTGTTTTTGTCTTGCGCTGTTCTGGTGGCTTGTGTGATTGTTATCTTTGCTCTTTCACAGGATTCTGCTATGCCATCTAACCATCTTTTCCGTGGTCTTCCTCTTGCCCTCTTTCCCGATGTTCTGTTATAGAAGACTCTCTATACTGTGGTGTACTGTGGAGCATTCTTATTAAGTGGCCAAACCACTTTATTCTTTGTTTATCTATGTAATTCAACATAAAACAACAAGCACCAAGAGGAATAAGATGGACCCCTTTCGATATGCTTGAGGACCTGGACTTTGCAGATGATATAGCCCTGGTGTCACACAAATATGAACATATACAAGAGAAAAGTACAATACTTCACAGCACGGCAAAGACAGTAGGCCTCAAAACAAACACAGGAAAAACAAAAATTATGACAAACAGTGAAATCCAACAACCAGTAATGTTAGAAAATGAAACACTGGAAAGGGTTGAGCAGTTTACATATCTTGGTAGCGTACTGACACTAAATGGTGGCACAGAGGAAGATATAAATCACGTCTAAGTAAGGCCAGAACCGCTTTTGCCAAAATGAAACCAGTATGGAAGTCCAAAATCTACAATAGGACCACAAAGCTTAAACTCTATAAAAGCATTGTTTTGCCAGTTTTGCTCTACGGATCGGAGTGTTGGAGGATGACCAAAGGAGATACTATCAGGCTGTCAGTTTTCCACCACTCTTGTCTTTGCAGAATCTTGGGAATCTTTTGGCCAGTAAAAATATCCAATAACCAACTACTCCAAGATACAAGACAAGAGGCAATGAATGACATACTCAAAAAGAAGATGGAAATGGCTTGGACATGTTATGAGAATGAGACAAGAAATGCCTGCAAGGATAGCCCTCACTTGGACACCAGAAGGAAAGAGAAAGAAAGGCAGACCACGGACAACATGGAGGCGCATGATGGAAGAGGAACTGGACACCTCATCTCTGACGTGGGGCTCTGCGCTGAAGGTTGCACGGGACAGGAGAGCATGGAAAGTTATTTCTGAAGCCCCATGTGTCACTAGGCATGACAGGATTAAGTAAAAGTAAGTCTATGTAATTCAAGCACGGTTTTGTGCCAACTTTCTTTCTTATGCTGATGTTGGTGATTCTGTCTTTTCTTGTGTTGTTGGTAACTTTTCGCAGGCAGCGCATTTCACATGTAGTTATTTTTGTGACTGCGCTTTGCTCAATGTCCATGTTTGGCTCTGGTAACACAAAGTAGGTATAAAAATGCTGTTGATCATCTGTTGCTTAGCTGCCTGTGAAATTTTTGGGTGCCTTAACAATGGGGCTAGCTGGTAGGTTACAGCATTTGCTTTTGTACTCTAGCCTCTATCTCTCTATCCAGTTTTCCGTCTTCTGTGAATATGCTTCCTAAGTATTTGAATTCTTGTTGATAGTCAAATAGCCATAATCATCATCGCAAATAGAGCTCTAGTGACCCCTAACCAGAAATATGCAATAATATTTTATAATTTAATCAATCACACTGGTTTTCTCAAACTCCATAAGATGTTTGATTTTAGTGCCAAGAACAGCCTTTGTAATGCCAGTTTAGTTTCCATCACATTTCCCAATAAAGATGAATTGGTTATTGATAACTTAATAATTATTGGTTACAGAGTAATGTCACAGCACTCCGAACAAATCCAAAGGTGATCAGTCTCCCACAACAGATATGTTTTGTACCAGTCACACATAATCTAGTTGAATAAAATAGTTACCAGTTGCATAGATAAACAAAATGTCATATGTCACCAGGATTGAAAATGTAATTGAAGTCATTTCGTTTTCAGCTTTCCAAGACTTTGAGGTTCATTTTGGCAGATAACACCCACCTCCATTCATCTTTTCTTAACCTTCTCTTCCAAAATGTTGACTCCTAGTATTTACAATTCTAAGTGTGGTGTACTATGGTTTTGGTCTTCTGACAGTGAGCAAAACATTGCTGGATAAGTTAGACTACTGGATAAGTTTCTTTCTGACTCTAATCCTGTTTGCCTCACAGCGTCAGGTCAAGAAGAGATTTCTAAAACAGGCCCTAGTATGCGCTTCATAGATAGTCTCTTTCGTTGCCTCTGTTATCTCTGAGGTCCATCTTTTGCTTGGCCGGCCTTTTGCTTTGTACCCATTGTATCGGAGCAGCATTGCTCTTTGAGGTGCACTGTCTGTTGGTAATCTGCTTACGTGGCCAAACCATTTAATTTGTTGTTTCTTGATGAAGTCTAGTACTGGTGTTGTACCCACTTTTTTCCTGATGTCTTCATTTCTCAACCGGTCTCTTCTTGTTACACTCAGCATTCTGCGTAGACACTTCATTTCTGTCGTGACTAGTTTTCTTCTATCGTTTGTTGTCAGCGTCCAGGTTTGGCACTGGTAACATAATGTGGGGAGAAAGATTGTGTTGAACATTGCTCTTTTTGTGTTCATGGTGACGTGTTTGCATCTTAAAATTGGTGCCATTTGTCCTATCATTTTATTTGCTTTGTTGCATCTGTGTTGAATTTCATTAGTTATTCTTCCGTTTGCTGAAAAAATGTTCCCCAGGTATGTGAAGTCTTTTACTTCATTTAGTGGGCGATTGTCGATGGAGATATTTGTAGTGCTTTCCTCTTTGGCGAATGTCATTACTTCTGTCTTGTCGATGTTTATTCTCATCTTGTATTTGTCATGTTGTATTTGTCATGTTGTAACTTGATAAGTTAGGATACAAAACGAGGTGATCAGGCTTATAATCGGTTGCACACGGCACACTTCATGTGTAGCAATGTGCTATCTCCTTGGCTTACCAACGATGGCCATGAGACACAAAGTTGCACAGGTAAAACTTATCTGAGAGTATCTGAAGACACAAATCATCCTCTGTATAATGCCATAAATGAAAACAAGGACATACATTTGAAGAGTTTCTGATCCTGGATGCCCAAGGCAGAGGATGTTTTTAAACAGGTCTGTACTCTAGACGAGCTAAAGCATGGGGAAGAATTGATGCTTATATCAGAGGATATCATTGATTACACCAGAGTTGTCAGTTGCATCCAGGGTTCTCTCATTGGTGGTTGAGCAACAGGTAACCCATACGATTATCATATCACACACAATGAATATGCTTCAAAGGATTGATTCTTATAGTCTGCGTGCGGAATGGGTGGACAGCATTTGGAGATCACATCTCAAGAAAATGACTTGACTGTACACACCTGGTCGTGCAGGATAATGAGCGTGCTGACTTTCTTGCAAACAATGCCCTGACTCACGCAGGCAGAAGTATGGACAGAGCCGATGTTATCAATGTGGTAAGCTTTCATTTATATGATATGGACGAGTCTCGGGCACTGGAACGAGTGCGGGAATTAGGAGTTAAGTTTGAACATGCCAGACAGTGTCATCTTTGTGGCAGAGAGATAAGATATACTAATCAATTTCTCACGGTATGGTGAGCAAATTGATTTTAGGATTGCTATCGCAGTGGAGGACAGAGCATGCATGGTAATGCCCAGTGTGCCATGACGTCGCTCATATAACAAAACAACATTACAGGTCTACTTCAGTATTATATCTCCCTCGTTCTTTTGGTCTGTTTCGTTCTCTTTTCGCCTTCATCTATATTTGTATATTAAATGTTAGGCTCTCTGTTCTCTGCCATTACTTCAATATGTCATAGTTATTATATTCTATTAACCTTCTTAATGATTGTAGTTAATGCTGATTGAATAAATTATAAATATCCTTATTGTTTCTCCGGACACATTATCAAATATTGTCATGTTTGTTTGGCCCAACGATTAGTTTTAAGACTGTTTTCATAGGTCTATAATAATGTTTCATCCTGTCTTATTGTGTTTCAGGTTTTGGATCCATATGAAACAATTGGTCTTCTTTTGCCTTGTGAGTCGAAGGTCATGGATTCGAATCCGGATAGCGCCATTCTGGTCATGAGTGCAGTTTTTTTCCAGAGACCCTAGGATTGTTGCTTGAGCTACGGAGTTCGTGCTTTGTGCAATACTCTCGGCAGGTGGCGTACCATTTCTGCGGAGAAGGGCCGAGCCATATGGGATAAAACCCGGTGCAATGAAGTCAATCCTTCGGCTTTAAAACTCTTTAAGCTGTAAAACAGTTTGGTATATTATGACCTTGGCGTTACAAGACATAAACTAGGAATTTTAGCAGTTGTTGTATGGGCAAACTATACTCTATTTCGTGATAGTATTCTAGACTTTATTTCTTCCCTTATTATGTTGAAGTTATTAAAGTAATGTTAAAGTGCTAATGTATTTCTGCTATTTTGACTGGAGCCATTAACCACTATTGTAATACATGTATAAACACGTAATCACAAAGTACTGTAGTTTTACAAATTACAAAAACAATGACAATATACAGCAACGTTTTGACCAACAAGGCCTTTATCAAGCAAACGAACAACATGAGTGACGAATTTAAATAAAACAATTACATATGGACTACTAGATGCGGAGACATTCAAACGTTTCTAATGAAAATCTAAGAATAAAAACGAATAACGAAATAAATGTAATACAGAAAACACACATAAAAACTAGAAATAGGAAAGAAGAGAAACAATAAAACATCAAGTAAATATATAGCTTGAATACAAGCAACATATGCACATATAGGTTACAATGAGAAGAGAAAGTACTAAGAAGCATAGGCATGTAATACATTGAGCCCATGTGGTCGCAAGGTACCAGGATCTGACTTAAGGGTCCTGAGACCCGTTCAGTCTTCCCCAACTATCCTTTGGTGGTTTACAGACGGACAGAAGTCTTAAAGATGTGTTGGTACACAGACGCCTTATGTCCAAATCCAGAGTCATTTTGGCACTATCCAGTGTGACCGTGGGCGTTGCAATACGTGTGCTTATGTGATACAGATGAGTACTGTATCTTTTCCTTTAGCCACGTTTGTTATTGACGATGGTTTCACATGCGAGTCCCATAATCTTATCTATGACATTATCTGTAAGCGGTGTAACAAGGCTTATATCGGTGAGACAGGCAAGAGGCTCAGTGACCAATTCGCCATACACTTGCGCGACATACGCCAATACTCTATGACCCCTGTAGCAACCCATTTCAATGATACTGGTCATTTAGGAGCTCATGATGTCCAGGTCACAGTCATCCGATTATGTTCCTCGGATGATCGCAGTCGATTTGCTCTGGATAATCGTTTGATTTCGTTGTATGGTACCTTGCGACCACGTGGGCTTAACATATTACATTTCTATGCTTCTTAGTACTTTCTCATCTCATGCCTTGTAACTTATATGTGCATATGTTGCTTGTATTCAAGCTATATATTTACTTGATGTTTTATTATTTTTCTTCTTTTCTATTCATTATTTGCTTTTATTCTTAGATTTTCATTAGAAACGTTTGAATGTCTCCGTATCTAGTCGTCCATATGTAATTGTTTTTAAAATTCGTCACTCCTGTTGTTCGTTTGCTTGATAAAGGCCTTGTTGGTCGAAATGTTGCTGTATATTATCATTGTTTTTGTAATTTGTAAAACTACAGTACTTTGTGATTACATGTTTTGCTAATTAAATAGTGTTACTGCAGTCTCATATATATTGTGAATAAATGTATACAATTACACCTGCTGAGAATATTTAAAAAGAGAAACAGTTTTGCATTACACTCACTTAAAGGGATCAAAAATCCAATGACTTGCTAGAGATTGCATTGAGTATCCAAACACCCAGTCCATATCGAATTTCTTCAATCCAGCATAAAAGTACAGAATAAATATCTGAGAAAAAAATTGTTCAACATTGTTGCAAGCATCAATGATAAAGAAAACTAATAAAACTTTAAATAGAAACTTCTGTGTGAATATAAAGACTAAATATTTGGAAACAAGGCAATAGGATTCATCTATCATGTTGGTAATTAAAAGTAGCAAATTGTGTGACCTCTCTACTATGCAGGTTATGCAGATAAGGATGATGGGTGTAACTAAGTTTAAGTGTCACTTGAGTGCTATTGTCAGTTAACTGGCACTGATTAAAACCCTACTTCACCTGATTATGGTGGTCTTTAAAATCGACAACAAGTCTGCAGTTGGGCAAATTGTGATGGAATCAAGGAGGAAGCTACTGACCAAAAAAATGTTTAAAGGATCTTCATATATTCTTTCATTTCACTCCACAGAGACTTCATTTTCAAAGTAATACATTCAAAGAGTTTGCAATTTTTCATCATGCTATGTCCACCTCTTCATATACTTGATACAGATTATGAAATGTTTGTACTAATGTATAATTTTAATATAAATTAAACAAATTTAACTACTATTGTTATGATAAATTAATCAGTTTTTTAAAACCAGGATATTTTTGCGTTTTGAAAATTTTTCTCAGGACACTGGACACTTTGATTTCTGTGGATAAGTGGTAATGCCTTTCTCAGGACACTGGACACTTTGATTTCTGTGGATAAGTGGTAATGTCTTTCTCAGGACACTGGACACTTTGATTTCTGTGGATAAGTGGTAATGCCATTTGTCTTGGATTCTGAAGGTTGTGGGTTCAAATCCAGACCATATCATTATGTTCACAAGTGCACTTAATCCAAAGATCTCTAGAATTGTTGTCGCAGCTACAGAGTATGTGCTTTTGGCAATACTCTTGACAGGTGGTAAGCCATTTATGCAAAGAGAAACCAGGCCATATGAGGGGGACCCAGTGCAATGTAAGCAATCTACTTGATTAGGTCTGCACTTTAAACACTTGATTATTTCTCACTCTAACTACTTGACTATGTTAGCACTCTACTTTACTATGTCATCACTCTAATTATTTAATTATTTCAGCACTTTAACTACTTGACTATATCTACACTCTAACTACTTAATTACGTCTGCACTCTAACTACTTGATTATATCTGTTCTCTTACTACTTGCCTATATCTGCACTCTAACTACTTGACTGTGTCTGCACTCTAACTACTTGAATATGTCTGCACTCTAACTACTTAACTATTTCAGCACTCTAACTACTTGAATATGTATGCACTCTAACTAGTTAACTATTTCAGCACTCTAACTATTTAAATATGTCTGCACTCTAACTACTTGATTATGTCTGCACTCTAACTACTTGATTATATCTGCTCTCTTACTACTTGCCTATATCTACACTCTAACTACTTGAATATGTCTGCACTCTAACTACTTGAATATGTCTGCACTCTAACTACTTGAATATGTCTGCACTCTAACTACTTGACTATTTCCCCACTCTAACAGCTTGACTATGTCTCCACTCTCAATATATGCATGAAGAATTGAAGTTAACTTGTCACCTGAGCCCGTATTAGAGTGTAGTTCCAAAGTGGAACATGTGCATTTTTGATCTTTGGGTCCAGAAGCGCATCAATTGACCTAGGAAACAAATGAAGAGAAAATCTAAAAATTATTCTGGGAATTCATTTTTATCTGTTCTTAAATTAGAAAATATTCAAACTTAAACTTCAGGAATGCAAAAATAATCAGTAGTGGAGAAACACAAGTAAAATACCAAATAAATGCAAATGTTAATTATGGAACAATAAAGTCCAGCTTGAAGACTGTAGCTTGCATCTTTTGAAACCCCAAAAAAATATTAAGTGCATTAAAGCAAAGATCAACAATCTCAATAACAATGTTTACTTCTGCTAGTGTCTGTTTTATGAATATTGTATCGGTTAGTGATCTGTTTTATGAATATTGTATCGGTTAGTGATCTGTTTTATGAATATTGTATCAGTTCATGATCTGTTTTATGAATATTGTATCGGTTAGTGATCTGTTTTATGAATATTGTATCGGTTAGTGATCTGTTTTATGAATATTGTATCGGTTAGTGTTCTGTTTTATGAATATTGTATTGGTTAGTGATCTGTTTTATGAATATTGTATCAGTTAGTGATCTGTTTTATGAATATTGTATCGGTTAGTGATCTGTTTAATGAATATTGTATCGGTTAGTGATCTGTTTTAAGAAATGAATTTTTGTTTTACAAATATTTTATTACAAGTTATCTGCTTTACATATGAGTTTATGGGTTAAAAAATAATAAAATTAAATCCACGGTTTTCACTTTTCTGTAGTAATATTTCCATCTCAATTTATTACCAAATTTCCAATATTTTACTTCAAGATAGGCACCAAACAAAAGTTGCAGTATTTTAAAATAACTATTTTAAAAACAAGGGATACAATTTATAGAAATGGATTTAAAAGTGATAATTGGAAAAAGATATGGAACCACTGGTCTAGAGAGAGGCAATGCATCTAGACACTACAGAGAGATTTTGTATGAGTTGCTGCGTTCTCCTGGCACACTATCTATCTGTGAGTTGCTAGCTCTGACTAAATAGGTTACAGTTTTCAGAATCTATTAGATGTTCCTGACAAGACTTTAACCCTGACCAGGTATTCTTTTGTCACTTAATTAGAAATACTAAACACCTATGGGTCTGCCAGAATTGCAGTAAGGCTGCTTTCTATTAACCAATTACCAAACAAAAGACAAAATAAAATTTCAAAAACTTACCAAAACCTGTTTGCATCTGAAATGGCAAAAAGAAAAGCCAAGATTCCAAAGAGATATGAGTGGTTGTTCCATGTCGCCGTATCCAAGAATAGGATATACCAGTAAGATCCTAGAAACAGAGCTGAACTCAACTTCATCTTGAGGCCCAGCATAATACCACAAGCACCTGACATATAAATAATAGAAATACCAAGGTTATACATTACTTCATCACAACTTCTTTATTTGATACACTGACATTACTTACTTCATTACTTAGTCTCTTTATACCTGATAGCAAATGTGGCATCAGTAAGGAATTTCTATGCCCTCTTGTATCTTGCAATCTCTGGTGCAGTAGTCCATGTCAAAGATACTTCGGTTTTTCTTTCATCATTTGTCTCCATGTATTTTGTTTGTTCTATTTACAGCCAACTATAAACTCATACTGTCAGCGGACTCAGGTAAAAATTCTATTAAATAAGACCCCAATCGTGGCGTGACCTGACATTTCAGTCTTGTTGTATATAGACTAATTCATTTAAAAATCAACACAACCTGCTAAATCAAGATTGTATTATGCAACAAGTTAAGTTTAACAATAAGGAATATCATTATTATTCATATTTTTCATGAATAAATAACCATAGACTCATCATTGTCATCATCATCAAATAGCTTGTCCCTTCCGGAACTTTGCTTCCATGACAGCAATCCTGAAAAACTCTCTGTTCTGTGCAAGTTGTTGACTGGCGTCAGCATCAGTCCTACTCAGATCATCAATGATATCCTGCTACCATCGTCTTCTATGTCTTCCTCTCGCTCTTCTTCCAGGCACCACTCCTTCCAAAATTAATTTCTCTAGGCACTTATGTCGTTTGATGTGTCCAAAATATTTAATGTTCTTTGTTTTTATGCTTTGTAATAGCCAACTTTCTTTAATATCAAGCTGTTGCATAACAGAAGCGTTTGATTTTTTCTCTGTTCATGATATTCTAAGTACTCTTCTGTAGCAGTTGGATTCAAAGGCATTAATGATCTTTCTGCCACTTTGTTCTAATATCTTTTATAGCATTCCCATCATTTGTCAGCAATACTCCAAGGTTTCATAGACTCAAAGAATTGAGTAAAATTACAAAAAAGCTTTCAGTGTTCTATCAAACATATATAATATCCAGCCCCTCAACCCAAACTTGGCGAGGGCTTCTCCAGGCAGTTATGCGGCCCAATATTAGAGTTGGCTGTGGTTCTTTTCTTCTTTTTCTTCCTTGTGGTGTAAATGTGATAGCTGTTTTCGTTGGATTCATTCGCAGAATATGGCCAAGTCATTGCCATATATTTTTGTTATAGTGGTATTTAATGTTTTCTGCTTAGCTGTTTGGATAAGACTCTTGCTAGAGATGTTTTCCGGTCATAATATTTGCATGGTTCTGAGCAGGCATGAGTAATGCAAGGGAAACTGAACTCACCGATTGGCTTTCAGCAGTGCGGGCATTGACTTTTCTCAAAGGAAAACTAGGTTTAGAAATAATACAGCTTAGCAATGATATTTTTACCAGTCACAGTTTACACAGTTGTCGCATGTCTATTCTCCAAGCTTTGTTCTGAGTGATCAGTTTTCAAATTCGAATCACCTTACTTATTTCATACTTTAAAGTGCTGTCAAACTATATTTGGATTCTTATTCAAAAAGGCATTTCCAGGTTCGTGAGCATTTTTTCAATTGATGCTAACAAAATTTTAAAAAAATGCAATAGCACAAATTAAAAAGTAGGACAAATAGCCCAGAGTGTTAATAACCTAGGATTATGTGGAAGAAAACTGCAGTATATTTCAAGACTAGCGGTTCTTGATATGTTGTTCAATTTAGTGCTTTACTCCTGTATTTGCTGTTGTCAAAAGTGCAATATCATACAATCGGTTGGTTGCGTGCTATTTCTACGGAGAGTGACCAAGCCATTATGGGAAAATCCGGTATAATGAAGTCAATCCTTCGCCTGACTTTAGCGTTTTTTAGGGTCTAATTGATAGTGAGGTTGAACAGAAAAAAAGACATCTACATCTTTACCGTATGCCAGACACACTAACAATACTACAAAAGTGTTATCAAGTTGTAGAGAATTTTATCATCACTTTACTATTTGCAACACAAAATAAATAAAAACAATAATAATTGTTCTACACAATAATAATAATAATAATTCCTCTCGTACCGTTACACGTTACATAGGGCCTGCAAGTAATTTCTCCATACCGCTCTATCCTGAGCAACTCGCTCAATCTCCTCCATGGAACTGAGACCGACATTTCCTGCCTCTCGCAGCAAAGTTCGTTTCAGGGTCTCCTTAGGTCGACCTCTCTTTCTTGAACCCTTTGCATCCCACTTCAATGCCTGCTTTGATATTCGTTGATCATTTCTCCTCAAGGTGTGCCCAACATATCTCCATCTTCTCTTTCTTATAACAGTTGTCACTAGTGGTTGACCAGACATGACCCTGATTTCTACACAAGTGCGTGTTTAATTATACAATATCCGCGAGGTTATCAAAAATCGTATTAGAGTAAATAACTAAAATCTATAAACATTACTTTGATACGGAAACTTCAATGGATAAAGTGACAGAAACAATTTCAGCATAATATCCCATTAGGAAAGATAAACTGAAAAACTAATATAAATGTAACTGATAAATTGCAGCCCTTATATTAAATCGGGAATGGAAACGTGTATGAGAGAGATACAGACAAGCATAAAGAGAGAAAGAGAGGAAAAGGTAACCAGCGGTGATAACAATAGTTTCAGACTTGTATTGTTCCATCACCTTCGAGCTTTGTGTATGTACATAACTAGAGAGTTAAATTTTCGCACAGAATTCCCTGCCATGAGTGACGTTGATACTGTCTATTCTTTCTGGTGCGTTTTTTCAGGCGATGTACGGTAATCTACAAATTTGAGGTGGACTGAGCAGATCAGATCAGATCTGGAGAAAACTGGGGGTGGCTGCGGTGATACTTAATAAATTGGCATTTTAGGACAAAGACACGTATGTATGGTATCACATAGGCAAGCTATGTATCCATTTTTAGTCATCCATCCTATTTAGATCCATGATTTAGTTAGTTTAGTATTCATTGTGTATGTGTGTATATGTTTCCTTGATAGAGACATACAGTCGAAAAGTAGATTTTTGTTAGTTTTATAATTTGATTAATAATTTTGCATTTTTTTCCCTACTAGCTTCAGCAATTTAGCATTTTCCAGCAATGTGGTGTCGCTAGTGGTGTTACTATGACAGTCGTATGTACTCTGCAAGGATTTCACAGAAATTAAAGTTGATATGAAATATTTTTAACAAATCTTCTGTCTCCTGTTTTTTTTCTTTCTTGCTGCACCCATTAACCGTGAAATGTAGTCTGTCATCTATTTCTTCCATGCACTTTTTTTTTGTATCTGGAATTATTTCAGATAATGTTTGATGATTTCTTTAGAGAAACACGTAAACAAAGTACTGTAGTTTTACAAATTACAAAAAACAATGACAATAAACAGCAACGTTTCGACCAACACGGCCTTTATCAAGCAAAATAACAACAGGAGTGACGAACTTAAAAAAACAAATGAACGACTACAAACGGAGACATTAAAACGTTTCTAATGAAAATCTGGGAATAAAAACAAATAACAAAATAAATGTAGCACAAAAAACACACATAAAAAACTAGAAATAGAAAAGAAGAGAAACAATAAAAAATTAAGTTAATATATAGCTTGAATACATGCAACATATGCAGATATAAATTACAAGGCATGAGAAGGAATGTAATACGTTGAGCCCACGTGGTTGCAAGGTACCAAACAAAGAAATCAGCCGATTCTCCATAGGAAATCGACTGCGTTAATATCAGAGGCATTAAATTTAACTCTGTACTATAAATTTAACTCTGTACTATAAATTTAACTCTGTACTATAAATTTAACTCTGTACTATAAATTTAACTCTGTACTATAAATTTAACTCTGTACTATAAATTTAACTCTGTACTATAAATTTAACTCTGTACTATAAATTTAACTCTGTACTATAAATTTAACTCTGTACTATAAATTTAACTCTGTACTATAAATTTAACTCTGTACTATAAATTTAACTCTGTTACTATGCGCCTATGGAGGTTCGCTCCAGTTGTCTCTTTTTTTAAAATCTGGCGCCGAAAGACAAAGCAGGATTAGAGAATAGATAGACAGATAGAAACACATGTTGTAAATAAAGAAGAAGTAGATTTCTAATAGTACACTCACTACCTACCTGTTAACATAATGATGTATACAATGCACATCCACTCTACGGGTAGTGGACGCAGGAAATTGAATAGAGGAAAACGACACTCATTCACGTAACGCCACAAATTATCAACAGCTCCCAATCCTCTCTCTTGAATGGTGTCCTGTATTATCAAAAACCCTGTCAAATTAAAGCAAGATGATATAACAGAATCGCATATGTCTATCATCTTTAGAAATTATATGAATTATATATGATTCTATATTCAACCTGTCATGGTAAATGTCATCTAGACAATTTTCTCTGAGTTTACTTGATTCTAAAAGCAACTACACAATGTTTAATATATATTTGGTAACTGGAGCTCTCGGTGGCTGAGTAGTTAAGCCTTAATCTGAAGCTCGTGTGCACCAAATCGTGTCGTTCTGATCCCGTATGCATCTTTACCGGTGATCTCTGAGATTGTTAACGGAGTTCCGTGCTTTGTGCAATACTCTCGGTTGGTTGAATATCTAGGGAGATCGAACATCTATGGAGATTGAACATCTACGTGATTGAACATCTATGGAGTCTGAACATCTATGGAGACTGAACATCTATGGAGATTGAACATCTATGGAGATTGAACATCTATGGAGACTGAACATCTATGGAGATTGAACATCTATGGAGACTGAACATCTATGGAGATTGAATATCTAGGGAGATTGAACATCTATGAGATTGAATATATATGGAGACTGAACATATATGAGGTTGAACATCTATGAGATTTAACATCTATGAGATTGAACATCTATGGAGATTGAACATCTATGAGATTGATCATTTATGAGATTGAACATCTATGAGGTTAAACATCTATGAGATTGAACATCTATGGAGATTGAACATCTATGGAGGTTGAACATCAATGGAGACTGAACATCTATTAGATTGAACATCTATGAGATTGAACATCTATGGAGATTGAACATCTATGAGATTGAACATCTATGGAGATTGAACATATATGAGATTGAACATCTATGGAGATTGAACATCTATGTGTTTGAACATTTTGTGGAGATTGAACACATATGAGACTAAACACATATGTGATTCAACATCTATGGAGATTGAACATATATGCGATTCAACATTTATGGAGATTGAACACACAGTAGACTAAACACATATGCGATTCAACATCTAAGGAGATTGAACACATCTGAGACTGAACACATATGCGATTCAACATCTATGGAAATTGAACAACTATGAAGATGGAACACATACGAGATTGAACACATATGAGATCGAACACATATGGGATTGAACACATATGAGATTGAACACATATGAGATTGAACACATATGAGATTGAACACATAAGTCGAACTGGATGCTTGAGAGGCAGAGTGAGAGGTGTGTTTAATCAGCGAGCCATAGGAACCATAAGTATGCATACTCTTCGATATCTGTTGGGGAGACTGAGCACCTATGGGTCTGCCCGGAGTGCAATGACGTCAGTTTAGTAACCAACCAACCAACCAACCAACCAAAACTTCAGTACTTTGTGATTACGTATATTGCAAGCCGATGGCTGTTTTGGCTTCCTCATAACTGACCTCGAGATCAGTTTGAGGTAGTTACCCGCCTTCTTTAGCTAGTTTGTCGACTTGTTCGTTTCCGCTTAAATTACATTGTGTTGGTATCCACTGAATGACGGTGCGTTTGAGAGAGCGCGCTAGTTCATCGAGGGTCGCTTTGAGCTCATGCAGCTCTGTTTTGCCTACGCCTTTGAGTGCCGTAATGACCGATAGAGCATCTGTGAATATCACGACTTTTTGCGAGAGGTGCCTCTTCTCTCTAGGATCATTTCGGCCGCTGTTCTTATTGTCTCTGCCTCTGCCCGGTAGTTATTTGAGTATTTGCCTGTGTCAATCGCTTTTGTGACCATCACTTTCTTTGAGAGTTTAAGCACTATTCCTCCACCGTCGCTGATTGCGTTCCTAGCCGATCCGTCAGTATAGACGTGTAACCACTTATTTTCAGGGTACTTTGTCTCTATGTATTTTTCTGTGGCCGCTCTTCTTTCGAAGATTTATTGCTGGCCTATTTTCAGTATGCCTGGGATTGATTCCCTTAGTTCCGGCATTTTGGTTTTCCACGGCGGGCATTTATCGGTTACCGGGAATGATTTGACTTTACAGTTTGCTAGGACCGGATGGTCTACGATCAGTGCTTTCGTGTTTTTTGCGAAGCTGGTCCTCTGTATTCTGCCCCTTCCGAATCCGTTCATTCTTTCGTACATAGGGTGGGAATCGAGCCGTTTGAGTTTTTCCGCCAACACCAAGACTTTTCTGTCCCTTCGATCTGCCATTGGTTGGATGCCTGTAATTGTTTCCATTGCCTTGATGGGCGTGGACTTCATGGCTCCTGTGATAATGCGCATTGCGCGGTTCTGGCTGTTTTTAACTTTGGCGAATTGTTTTTGGATGCACTACTCAACGATGAATGAACTTCGTGCCTTACTCAGTCTGTTTTTAATGTCAGATCCAGCGCCTCCTTCATTGCTAATAACACTTCCAATTTGTGTGAAAGCGGTTGTATCTCAGAGGGTTTTACCTTCTAGTTTGACTGGTGCTGTGGTTGCTATGTTCAGAGTCATTACTTCAGTTTTCTTCTGATTTATTTTCAGCCCAACCATCTCACTATATTGGTTAAGGCGGCAGGTCTTTTCCTGGATATCTATATGTGTATGAGATAGGAGTGCGATGTCATCTGCAAAATCTAGGTCTTCCAGAGTAGATGTGAGCGTCCATCTAATACCTCTTGCCTTATCTTCCGTTGTTTTACGCATCACCCAATCTATGACAGTGTTGAATAATAGGGCTGACATAACACATCCTTGTCGCACGCCTGTTTTGACTTCAAATTTTAGCTCTGAGGTTTCAACACTGCATGCAAACTTGCTGTAGCAGCTTTTTATAATATTTATAAAACACAGTGGGATTCCATACCATCTTAGGGTACGCCATAGACTTTCGCGGTGTATGCTATCAAAAGCTTTTTCAAAATCTACAAAGTTGATATAGAGTTTGCTTTGCCATTCTGTGCATTGCTCTATGATATTTCTAAAAGCAAATATTTGGCTTATACAGCTCCACCCTCTGCGAAATCCTGCTTGTTCCTTTCTCAGTTTCTTATCCACAGCATCAGTAATACGTTGTACGATGATTTTGCTTAAGATTTTACTTGGGACAGAAAGCAGTGTTATTCCACGCCAATTATTACAATCGGCAAGGGAGCCCTTTTTGGGTATCTTGATGATGACTCCTCTGATTCATGCCTCAGGTATTATTTGGGCATTCCATATAGTAGTATACAAGGGTTGCAATATATTAGCTGCAAGTTCTGGGTCTATTTTGAATAGTTCTGCGTTTAAATTATCCTTTCCTGGTGCCTTGTTATTCTTAAGAGATTTAATTGCTGTAATGATCTCGTCCCGGCTGGGTGTTTCAATGCCAATTTCTAATTCCTCTGTTGGTTCTGATATGTCTGCTACTACCGTTGGCGGTGGTCTGTTTAACAATTCTTTAAAATGCTCTGTCCATCGTATTTCTTGTTCCTTTTCCGTTGTCAATAGTATTCCATTCTTATCATATGAGAGTATTTGATCTCCTGTAATGTTTTCCGCTTATTAGCTTTGTAATTTTGTACACTGTTCCCTGATCACACTTTTTCGCTGCTTCTTCTGCCTGTACTGCCAGGTCTTCAACATATACTCTTTTGCCAACTCTCCCAGCCCGTTTGATTTCTTTACTTGCGCTTTTGTACTGTTCTTGGTATCTTGCTTTCAGTCTTTCAGACTTTGCTTCTAACAATTTCTTTTTAATATTCTTCGGCTGTCTATTATTTTCCATGTTGTTGGTGTTATCCATTCTTTTCTTTTCTGTACCCTAGACATGCTTGCACTGCTCTTGCTATATATAGATGCTATGTTGTCCCATGTTCTATCTATGTTGTCAGTTTCATCTGTATTTTCATTACTTTCTAGGGCTTGGAATCTGTTCTTTATCTGCATTATAAACTTATCCCTTACTTCCGTATCTTTTAGTCTACCCACATCGAACCTCTTTTGGAAGTTTTTCTGTTGTCCTGTTTTTCTTAGTTTAAGTTTGACATAAGCTGTGACTAGGTGGTGGTCGCTACCAACATCTGCACCTCTCTTGACTACAACATCTAGCAGCGAGCGTCTCCAGGGTCCACTGATCATTATATGGTCTATTTGATTTTTATCTCTGCCATTAGGGTAATACCATGTTAATTTGTGGATATCTAAATGTTGAAATAGGGCTCCTCCTATAACGAGATTGTTCATGCTGCAGAAGTTTACTAAACGTTCCCCATTTTCGTTCATCATACCACATCCATATTTTCCCATAGTTCTATAACTATGAGTGTTGTCTTGTCCGACCTTCGCATTTATATCTCCCATAACAATGATAACATCATGGGATGGTGACTTGTCTAATTCTGCTTGTAGGTTTTCGTAGTACGAGTCTTTCTTTGTATCTTCGCTATCATTAGTTGGCGCATAGCATTGTATGATTGTGATGTTTGTATGCTTCCCCTTTAGTCTGATCTTAATCAAGCGGCTGCTGATAGGTTTCCATTCTAACAGACACTTTTCCACGCCTTTTCTTAGGATTACTGCTACTCCTTCATGGTGTAGGTCATCGTCTCGTCCAGAAAAAGGACTGTTTCACCTGTTGCAGTGGTACTTCTTCCGTTTCCTGTCCATCTGCTCTCGCTAACCCCTAGGATATGTAGATTATATCTTCTCATTTCTGCTGTTATTTGTGATAGTTTTCCAGTTTCGTACATTGTTCTTACATTCCAGCATCCAATTCTGGTCTTGGTTTTGGCATTCAGGACTTCCGTCCTCATGAAAGTAGCTTCCTTTCGGCTTTCACCACTTCCAGTCATGTGAGTCAATGACGCTGGTAGCCCTTCATGTTCGTGAATAGGTTGTATGTTTGTTGTTGTTTCCGTAACTTTAATTTTTTAAAGGATGGGATCGTTAGTCCCAAGCCCGACCCCCAACCTGGAGGATCAGGAGACCATGCTTCGTCTGTCCCCTCTTCAGTGACCTTTCCGGCTTGGTTAACCCTTCCGGGAACATAAGTTCCCGCCGTCCTAGCTCACTGTATCATTGGAGCACGCAAGCCTCCCCACCACTACGAGGTAATGGCCTCATGGGGAGGATCATGGCATATCATGCACGTTAATGTAGTGTTTCTTCTCAAGGACCTCCTTTTCGCTGACAATGCTGCCTTAGTCGCCCACAGTGAGACTACACTGCAATGCCTAATCAATAATTTGTCAAAGGCATGCGACCTATTTTCTCTGACTATAAGTGTCTCCAAAACAGTTGTACTATGTCAGGAAGGTAACACAACAAATATCACGTTAAATGGTAACCATCTAACACCAGTTCAAAAATTCTGCTTTCATGGGTATATGGTCACTGCCAGCCTTTCTCTTTATGAAGAAATCAACGCTTGTGTAGGGAGTGCGGCTACTACATTCGGCAAACTATCAAAGCGAGCGTGGGACAACACACAACTGACATTGCAGCAGCGCCGGATTAGCCTAGTAGCAGAAGTAGCAAATGCTACGGGCCCCGTGCTTCTAGGGGCCCCGCGCCTATGTGACAGATGAAAATGGAAAAATAACCAGATGTTATATCAAAAACACGCAAGCTGTCTGAATTTTTAGTGTCGTATGTGATGGTGCTGAATCCAACGAAATCGAAGCAGAAAATACAGAAGTCGCGTCTCACTGTGTGGTAAATGAAGGTAGTGCTATAGAAGAATCATCATTACCAATATTACCATTAAGATCAGCAACTCTTCACGATTTAGCCACATTTTTTACAAGACAAACTGAAATCGAATGTACAGCAAGTCCTCCCAATTTAGCCATATCATCTTCAAGCCAAAGAGAGGCAGAAAGCACAGCACATGCTTCTAATGTAGCAACATCATCTACAAGCCAAAAACACAACGAAAGTAAAATGTACTCCAACGATATTGGTGAATGGCCAAACAACTTCAATCGAGATTATTAGATTGCGAAAGGAAGTAGCGAAGTGCAACATATGAACAGTGATTTCATGTCTTTAAAAAACCACAAAAATATACGAGAAAGAAAACAATCCACGATTTTGTCGAAAGTCGTTTTTACATACACGCATACACCAACAAACAAAACTCACGTGAGAGATTGGTTGTGTTATACAGAAACTAAAGGACAACTGTTCTGTTTTGTTTGCAAAGTTATTGATTTAGGCTGTGCCATCGAGTGACTGGTGTATTTGGAATACTCCGGTAGTTAAAATCTATTACAGCAGAAGAGATCTTGAAAAGAACTCCAAATATTGTCAGCTCTTACCAAGAGGATTTGGAAGAAAGCCTAGGCGACGAACTTGTGCAGTTCACTGAACTTCTTAAAATTAATGTAGCTGCTGCTATTAGCAACGAAAAGCATGATGCTCTTGAACTGCAATTTTATAAACTTATAATGGAAAATTCATTAGAGTCGTGTTTCCCAAATGTAGAAATAGTCTTACGAATTTACTTGTCTTTAATGATTACTAACTGCAGCGGAGAACGTTCTTTTTCAACATTAAAGCGTACAAAAAGTGAGTTAAGAGACATGATGGGACAAGATCGTCTAAATAACCTCACCTTAATGAACATTGAATGTAATTTACTTAGAGAAATTGATTTGTCTAGTATTATCTCTAAATTTGCTCACATTAAATCGAAACAAGTTTGTTTGTAAAATTTGTGTTTTATTATTTATTATCATATAAAACCTAGGGCCCCGCGCTAAAATTTGCTACGGGCCCCGCGCTAGCCTAATCCGGCACTGCATTGCAGACGAAGATTCAAATATATCGAGCCTGTGTAATTAGTTCTTTACTATATGGCTCAAAAACACGGTCAGCCTACTCAAGAGACGAGAGAAGACTTAACATCTTTCACCTTCGATGTCTCCGCAAGATTATGAACATCAGGTGGTACGACAAGATAACTAACTCTGAAGTACTGCAACGTGCAAACCTGCCTTCCATCATGGGGCATGCTCAGCAGTAGACGACTAAGATGGTTGAGGCATGTGAAAGAATGGAAACTTATCACATACCAAAACAAATGTTGTTCTGTGAACTTTCGGAAGGGATGAGGCACCAGGGTAGACCACTGCTCAGATATAAAGATGTCCGCAAAGCCTCAATGAAAATTGTCTTTTAATCTCTGGATTCCACGAAAGGAGTTAATTCTTTATGTTCATGTTTTTTTGGCCTACATGCTCTGATATAACCAATAAAAGGTTCACCTTAGGTTGAAAGGGTGTGCCTCGGCTTAAAGAGGCTATAATCCCCTACTAAACAAACAAACAAACAAACAAACAAACTCAATGAAAAACTTTTCTATAGGTCCCAGCACATGGGAAAAACTAGCTGATGACAGAGTTGTGTGGAAAGCCAAATTGCGAAAGAGCGTAGAGTCTTTTGAGAAGAGACTTATGTATGAGCTGAACGACAAGAGAGAAAAGCGAAAACTCAGAAGTTGTCACAGCTCACAGTAAAACACTTGCCAATTGACCGTCTCTAAAGACGAAAAAGGCCATATATAATGTAGTGTGCGATTAACGGGTACGTCTGCTATTTTTCATGCAAATAAAAAAATTTTTTTAAGTACAAACGTGTGCCATGTTGTGCACACATATGTCATTATGGTACTTTCGTTTTTTTACTAAGAAAAGAAACTTGATGGCCAGAATGTAGTTGACAAAAAAGAATTGGCAAATTGAATTTATTGAAATTATAAAGTTATCGAATAGTGACCAGACGTGTTTAAATAAATCCTTGACCTTACCGTGAATCGAACGCAGGTCTACCACATGGTAGACTGCACACTTATCAATTATACCACACGCACCTTTTAGCAAATGTGTTAAAATACCTTATAATAATAGTCATCATCATCGTTTTAACACGTAACCGGCGTGTTAAAACATAGATACAACTTTTCGGCCTTTAAGTTTTCATGACCATTTCGTTAAGTTTGAGTTTAGATATAGAGACAAACCACTAATCCGCTTTTATAATTTTTACATCTTCCCATCTATGAAATGAAAGCTACCCTCTTGTCAAATTTCAAGTCCGTAGAATGTCCAGATATCTTCAATTAAAGTCAACAGACTTACGTACAACATAGTTCAACTTATTCTTATAGATATATACAGTGGGGGCTCGTGATCTTTGTTGGTGAGGCTAGACAGATATTTTCAGAAAAAATCATGGTTTCGGTTAGGATATATTTTAATGTATAAAATAATAAATATACGTTACACCTTATTTTTGGTGGGCCCACTGGCCTTAATAACGAGCCGCCACTGGATATATAAATAGATGTGTGTTTTCTATTAGACAATATTCAGAGGCGCGCTCTATGATTGGAAAGATATCAAAATTGCAGTGATAAGACATGAAGATAGAGAGAGAACCAACATGAAAAGATATCAAAATTGCAGTTACTAGACATGAAGATAGAGAGAGAACCAACATGGAAAGATATCAAAATTGCAGTTACTAGACATGAAGATAGAGAGAGAACCAACATGAAAAGATATCAAAATTGCAGTGACTAGACAAAAGGTGGAGACTGCAGTAAAACTTGAAAAATAGCTAAACACGTAAACACAAAGTACTACAGTTTTACAAAATACATAAACAGTGACGATAAACAGCAACGTTTCGACCAAAAGGCCTTTATCAAGCAAACAATACAACAAGAATGACGAATTTCGAGGAACACTACAAATGGACGATTACATGTGAAACATAAACCTATCTAATGAAAATCTGGGAATAAAAACGAACAACGAAATGAGTGCAACACAAAAAACCGAAAGTGGAAAAGAAGAGAAACAATAAACAGTATAGTGGATAAATGACACATATATGGAGCAAACACACATATAGATAACAAGGCACGAGATAAGACAGTACTAAGAAGCATAGGAATGTAATGCGTTGAGTCAAAGAGGTCGCAAAGTGCCATAGAATGAAATAAAACGGTTCTCCAGGGCGAATCGACTGCGATCATCGGAGGAACATGATCGGATGGCTGTGACCTGAACATCGTCAACTCCTGAATGGCCAGTATCGTTGAAATGAGTGGCCACAGGAGTCACAGAGCGTTGGCGAATATCGCGTAAGTGTTGGGCGAATCGGTCACTGAGTCTCTTACCGGTTTCGCCAATGTAGGACTTGTTGCATCGTTTGCAGGTGATGGCATAGATGATATTGCGGGACTCACACGTGAAACTGTCTTGAATGGCATACGTAGCTTTTGGAAAAGAGACAGTGGGGGTCTGTATTACATATGCACATGTATTACAGCGCCGACGTCCGCACTGGATGGTGCCAAAGTGACTCTGGATATTAGGCTGGAGGCGACTGTGTACCAACAAATCCTTGAGGCTTCTGTCCCGTCTGTAAGCCACCAAAGGATAGTGTTGGAAGACTGAACGTGTCTCAGGATCAGACTGAAGAATAGGGAGATGATGGAATAAGACCTTTTTTACCAGGGAACAACTGTCGATGACACTACACTATCCAACAATAGTAAGGTCCGTACAGTCATCAAGAACCTCATTGCCTCCAAAGACCTTCCTACCGGCGCATCATCACTATGTGTCATCGACAGTTGTTTGGGCAAACCCGCATTCTATATGCTCCCACAAATTCATAAACTTCACAATCCTGGTAGGCCTATTGTTTCTGCTTGCTCTTGTCCTACGGAACATATATCCGAATTCCTTGATAGTATCTTCAATCCTATAGTCACCACACTACCTTCATTCTTGAAGGATACTAACCACACTTTGCCTTTTTTTTCTTCTATTAAGTTGTTGCCTGGCAGGACTTATCGCCTCTTCCTCCTTGATGTCTGCTCACTGTATACCTCTATACCTCATTCTGACGGACTTCAAGCTCTCCAGTTTTTCTCGACAGGAGAACTAACCCTCTTGTCTCCACCTCGACTCTCCTTCGTCTTGCTGAACTAGTTCTCACTCTCAACTCCTTTCAGTTCAATGACCAGTTCTTCGAACAGATTAGTGGGGTCGCCATGGGTACTAAAATGAGACCCAGCTATGCTTGTCTATTCATGGGTCATCTTGAACACTTAGTATGTAACACCTATGATGGCCCTCTTCCGTCCGTGTATCATAGATACATCGATGATTGTATTGGAGTTACCGATATGTCTGAAGCCGATTTGTCACGCTTCATCACCTTCATCAATGCCTTCAATCCTGCTATTCGGTTCACCTCTCACATCTCTACCTCCTGTGTCAATTTTCTTGACATCACTATCACCATCAGCCTATCCACTATCACTACATCAGTATACTACAAGCCTACTGATACACATAGCTTTCTTCTGTATACCTCTTCCCATCCCCAGGCCTGTCGTGACTCTTTACCTTTCTTTCAACTCTTACGCCTTCGTCGCCTCTGTAGTGAGGACGACGATTTTCTTGATAGAGCTCACGAGATGCTGGATTTCTTCCGCCAGCGCCTATACCCGGAGAATGTGCTTACATCTGCCATGCATCGGGTTCAGCTAATTGCTCGCCAGGAGGCCCTTTCTCACATACATAGAACCCCAAGTCTGACAGGGTTAAACTTATCTTAACTTTCCACCCTCATAGTTCCCTGGTGAAAAAGGTCTTATTCCATCATCTCCTATTCTTCAGTCTGATCCTGAGACACGTTCAGTCTTCCAACACTATCCTTTGGTAGCTTACAGACGGGACAGAAGCCTCAAGGATTTGTTGGTACACAGTCGCCTCCAGCCTAATATCCAGAGTCACTTTGGCACCATCCAGTGCGGACGTCGGCGCTGTAATACATGTGCATATGTAATACAGACCCCCACTGTCTCTTTTCCAAAAGCTACGTATGCCATTCAAGACAGTTTCACGTGTGAGTCCCGCAATATCATCTATGCCATCACCTGCAAACGATGCAACAAGTCCTACATTGGCGAAACCGGTAAGAGACTCAGTGACCGATTCGCCCAACACTTACGCGATATTCGCCAACGCTCTGTGACTCCTGTGGCCACTCATTTCAACGATACTGGCCATTCAGGAGTTGACGATGTCAAGGTCACAGCCATCCGATCATGTTCCTCCGATGATCGCAGTCGATTCGCCCTGGAGAACCGTTTTATTTCATTCTATGGCACTTTGCGACCTCTTGGACTCAACGCATTACATTCCTATGCTTCTTAGTACTGTCTTATCTCGTGCCTTGTTATCTATATGTGTGTTTGCTCCATATATGTTTCATTTATCCACTATATTGTTTATTGTTTCTCTTCTTTTCCACTTTCGGTTTTTGTGTTGCACTCATTTCGTTGTTCGTTTTTATTCCCAGATTTTCATTAGATAGGTTTATGTTTCCACATGTAATCGTCCATTTGTAGTGTTCCTCGAAATTCGTCATTCTTGTTGTATTGTTTGCTTGATAAAGGCCTTTTGGTCGAAACGTTGCTGTTTATCGTCACTGTTTATGTATTTTGTAAAACTGTAGTACTTTGTGTTTACGTGTTTAGTGACTAGACATGAAGATAGAGAGAGAACCAACATGAAAAGATATCAAAATTGCAGTGATAAGACATGAAGATAGAGAGAGAACCAACATGAAAAGATATCAAAATTGCAGTGACTAGACATGAAGATAGAGAGAGAACCAACATGAAAAGATATCAAAATTGCAGTGACTAGACATGAAGATAGAGAGAGAACCAACATGAAAAGATATCAAAATTGCAGTGACTAGACATGAAGATAGAGAGAGAACCAACATGTGCAGCTTTCTGACGACAGACACTCATCGTTAAGGCTGAGTGAATTATGATTTAGAACATGACTTTCCTCTTGCTATGAACGTTTGAACACATGCTTATACTACCGTAGAACTCTGCACTACCAGAAAGCAATCTACAACAGTGTATCCTGTCTTGACTGATGAGGGGCGGTTGCTAAGGACGTATATAGACGTTTTTCCCATTCACAGCTAAAGACGCACTAGCACGTCTGTTATTAACTCTCCTCTGTGGGCTAAGGACGTGTTAACACGTTATACATTTCTACTGTAACTGATATAGGCGTGCATTCACGTTTGTGACCTAGAAACAAAGAGTAGCTATTTTTAGCTCTGTTTTCGGAAAGTATTTAGCAGCGAAAGGGTTAAGGGTCAGTGTGGCCCGGGCCTACCTAACATAATGAGTAAAACGTGTACTTATTATTTTAGAATTTTTTTGTTCATAATTATTACTTTTAACGTGATACTGATTAGCTTTGAAAGTTGAATATACAACACTATAAATAAAAATATTATATCATAATAATACAAGAATCATAATAATATAAAATATCATTTTAACAATATTATATACAGTTTATATATATACAGCCAGTGGCGGCTAGTGATCATTTTTGTTGGTGGTGGCCAAACATTTTTTTCTAGATAAATCATGGTTTTTGGTTGCTATATTTTAATTTATAAAATAATAAATACATGTTATTCATTATTTTCGGTGGCGCCCGGCCCCATTGGCCCTTAATGACGAGCCGCCACTGTATACAGCATATGAAATTAACCGTCTATATTCCTCTTTGATGCTTCACGCATTTCCGGCGGACTTTTTATGGTCGATGGAAATGTGGTATATCACGGTCTAGTCTGTTACTATAGCGATTTCCGCCCTTTGACCTCTACCTCCAATGATAATTGCCACAGACAATTACCTCATGTTCATTCAATCGGTAGGTAAATTCTTACGCGGTCAATCCATTGTGCAGTTAGACGGGGGTTCTTGCATTTTATTAGTATATTTGAATCCCAAAATATATATAAAAATAGTAGAAACTAATAGAAAAGAATAGAAAGAAGTAACTAACCATTATTAGAATAGTTTACGGTAATCGTTCGTTCCCTCAATATACATCTGTTTTCTACATCTGTTTTCTACATCTGTTTTCTACATCTGTTTTCTACAATGTATAGTCCATAGATTCCCAAATTTACAATTTAGTCCATAGATTCCCAAACGTTTTCGACCCGCCGCCCACTTTGCATGACATAAACTTTGTAACGCTCCCTCCCTCCCCATTATAACAGTTTGCCAACGCCCCCCCACACCTATATATATACATACACATGCTGTATTTTCACTTTGACATAGAAAATTGATATATATTTCTGTCATACATGGTCAATTTTCAAATGAATATATACATTAAATAGAAAATGGATGAAAAAAAATGGATTCTGCAAGATGGGCATAAGATGAATTAAAATGCAGAATTCAAATTTTTATGATTATTCAATATTAAAATCACGAAAGAAAACTCCCCCAAAATGCTTCTGACCCCACTATCGACATCCCCCTACCACTGGAAGGCTTCAGCGCCCACTGGGAGGGCGTGTGGGGTGCAGTACCGCCAATTTTGGGAACCCATGGTTAGGTCTATCTCTGTGACCTACTTTACGAGTGGTGACCTTCAAAATTCATCGAGTGGCATATTTATTATAAAATCATTTAGTAGGTGCAGGATAGTATAGCCTAATTGTTTAGTAGGTACAGGATAGTATAGCCTAATTGTTTAGTAAGTGCAGGATAGTATAGCCTAATTGTTTAGTAAGTGCAGGATAGTATAGCCTAATTGTTTAGTAGGTGCAGGATAGTATAGCCTAATTGTTTAGTAAGTGCAGGATAGTATAGCCTAATTGTTTAGTAAGTGCAGGATAGTATAGCCTAATTGTTTAGTAAGTGCAGGATAGTATAGCCTAATTGTTTAGTAGGTGCAGGATAGTATAGCCTAATTGTTTAGTAGGTGCAGGATAGTATAGCCTAATTGTTTAGTAGGTGCAGGATAGTATAGCCTAATTGTTTAGTAGGTGCAGGATAGTATAGCCTAATTGTTTAGTAGGTGCAGGATAGTATAGCCTAATTGTTTAGTAAGTGCAGGATAGTATAGCCTAATTGTTTAGTAGGTACAGGATAGTATAGCCTAATTGTTTAGTAGGTACAGGATAGTATAGCCTAATTGTTTAGTAAGTGCAGGATAGTATAGCCTAATTGTTTAGTAGGTGCAGGATAGTATAGCCTAATTGTTTAGTAAGTGCAGGATAGTATAGCCTAATTGTTTAGTAGGTGCAGGATAGTATAGCCTAATTGTTTAGTAGGTGCAGGATAGTATAGCCTAATTGTTTAGTAGGTGCAGGATAGTATAGCCTAATTGTTTATTGTCTGGATTCCCATGCCGAGAACCGTGTTCAATTCACGGGAAGAGCAAGAATTTTTGTTGTTGCTTTTGTTGTGTGTTTTTTTAAACACATCTGGTCACTACTTGATAAGTTTATAATCTGAATAAATTTAATTTGCCAATTGTTATTTCTCAACTTTCACTGGAATTCTATTGTATTAGGTTTCTCTGGTAATCGGAATGAGGGACATTTTAATGTTACCGACAAATATTCTGTTATAAGTAAAGCTATTACTTGGTGAGTTCAGTTTTGTACCTTAATTATATGCTAGATATTATGGAGGCAGAAGTTCAGGCGTTAATTTCTGAGAACTCATCTGAGAATGCTGTAATCATTTATACGGATAGTTCGCTGTTTCAACATATGCAAAGCTCGTGGGCTTTCACTGTTCAGGTCAGACGGGATGTTGGAAAGGAAGACGGTGGTGGTCTTGCCGTGACTATGAGCAGTCTCACTATGTAAATCATGGCAGTAATTAAAGTGATTGTCTGGCTGGAATCACATACTTTTATCCACGCATGTTTTCTCAGTGAATCAATGCGTATTCTCAGGAAGATTGAAACAAGATGGGCTCGGAGACAGTGGATGGAGTCGCTGGGGAGATCTAAGCTGACAAAAATCAGTTCTATTTTGTGCCAGTGCATGAAGGTTTAAGGGGAAATAAATGCGCCGATAGGCTTGCAGGCATGGCTGCTATACAAGTCGAGCTAGTGATTGACCAGGCTGATATTATAAATTTCTTAATGGAGAGTGTACATAATTCAAGTAATAATGATGAATCTACAATACTAACCAGACTGCAAAGATTCCAAGTCACGTTTAGTGTAGCTAGACAAGAACACTATGCTGGTAGCCAAAGAAGAATAGTAAACCAACACAGAACCGGGGTTATTAGTCACTACACGCTGATAGACATACTAAAGGGGAGATAGGAACACTTATGGACTAATTGGCTCGATGTGCAGTGATGATGATCCGACGACTAAACGAAACTAAAACTAAAACTACACTAGATATTCTAGTTGTTATTGTTGTCGAACCCCCAGGAAGTATGAATTTTAGAAGTTATAAGTCACCACGAGGAGGTGGAGTAGGGTCTTGAACAGCGCGAGCTCATTGACCCTTGCGCGGCGTTGTCCCTTTTTGGTTTTGGAACCTGTTGTCTCAGATTATTCTAGTAATGGGAGAATAACTTCCGGAATAGACAAATAATAGTAAATACTAAAATATGATCTAAGCCAAAAATCCTGATTGTTCTGAAAATGGTTGTCTAGCCCCAGCAACAAAAATGACCACGAGCCACCACTGATTGATACAGAGAGTACCGTTGCCTCTAATGTTAAGAACATTTTAATCCTAGCTCCTGTCCAGGGTGTATAGGAAACCCACGTACATCCTACTCCTTCAATGCTATGTACATTATAAATATTACATGACATTGAGTATTTGTCGAACCCGTAGGAATGATCGGTGTTCATCCTTTTTTTCTACATTTGAGCGGGAGAGTACCTGACTTTCTTGCAGACTCCAATAATTCTAGACATATTGCAGAACAATGCTCAGTGTTGTGGAAACTCCTACTAAGGTAGAGCCTAATCTACTGTAGTGTCCACTTGTTTCTAACGCAGTAGACACTCTAGAAACATTACACAGTGACTACTCTGGGGAATCTGCATGTCGTTTTAGTCCAAAGAGCGACTTCCGTGATTGCTCCAGAACAATCACTCTTCGACCACTCCATTTGACCTTTGTGTGATTTTGCGCTCATCCAACATTTCCGACCCCGATTGTCGTATGGAGGACAGTTTCGTTAAGCACAAGAACGCAACTTTAGGTTTTGCACTCAATCAATCTTACCCAACCAATTCATCTGTGCTTGACCTCTGATAGAATTTACTGCAGTCTTCCCTTGTTTCGCTATAACATCTTACATCGGTCTCAAAGTGTTTTGCCGAGAACGGACAATTGTTGTGCGACCATTGACTCTGGGTGACGCGAGTTTAAGCTTACATTGTATTCATGCAAGTTTTCTAATCCCTAGTCTTCGGCCTGGAGACTCGTGTAGGTGCACTCACTCTGGGATTCTGCTTATCTATGTTGCGAGCAGATTTCATATCAATCGGGGCTGTGCTTACACTACTACCTATACCAGAGTAGCACTTATTCGATCCCTACCAGGTACGTCTGACTGTAGTGCGATAGTCTGTTTCCAGCATCACTACGTGGAATTTGGATTGGGTCTTGGTCAGTGCCAGTTCACTGAGCCTGGCACAACGATGTCTGTTATTTCTTCTATTTATTGTGCCTGTGACATTGAGCCAAAAGACAAGATCCCCAAGCGTTGTTAGATCAATGAAAAAGAAGATGACCGATACCAGGGTGATTCCTTAAGTAAGGGCTAACTGCCAATATTTCACTTGTTAAATATCGGATATCTTTCAAACTTCTGTACAGGAAAGGCCCATTATCAGAGAAGATGTTGACACTGTCCGAGAGATGGCGCACTTGTGTAATTGTAACGGACGTAGAAAAAAAATGGTGACGCCTTTAGCTGTGTGCACCTTAGAAGAGCAGCGAGGAACCATACGATTTTTGTGGTCAGAGGGTGAGAAACCTTGTGAAATTCACAGAAGAATGCTGCAACAGTATGCATGCATTGTCGAACCCGAAAGCAAGAGACATCCTTTAGAGTGGCAGCACACATTTTCTCAAAGCAAGAAAAAGTTCAAGTCTGAACCCTCCTCAGGGAAGGTCATGTTCACGCTCTTCTGGGATATGAATGGTCAACTTGTGGAACATTATCAGAAAAAAGGTGAAACAGTAAATAGTGCAAGATACAGTACAATTTTATAGCACGAGCTGAAACTAGCAATACGGAGCTGTCGCAGAGGACTTTTGTCTAGAGGCATTCTTATTCTTCTTCATGATAACGCACGCCCTCATACAGCTGCTGCAACTCCTGACACCATCAGGAGATTGAGATTTCAGATCTTACAGCATACCCCGTACAGTCCTGACCTTGCCCCCTCTGATTATCATGTGTTTAGAACCATGAAAGACGCTTTGCTGGTCGAAAATTTGGGAACGATGACGAGGTTAAAGAAGCGGTGCATTCCTGGCTAAAGGGACAAAAAAACATTTTTCCAGACGGAATAAAGAAGTTGGTGCAACGGTGTGAGAAGTGCATTGAAAAGGAGAGTAGTTATGTAGGAAAATAACATATTATTTGCCGTGGCGGCTCGTGACAATTTTTGTTGGTGGGGCCAGACATTTTTTCCGGATAAATCATGGTTTTTAGTTGCTATATTTTAATTTATAAAATAATAAATACACGTTATACATTATTGTTAGTGGGGCCCGGCCCCACTGGCCCTTAATGACGAGCCGCCACTGATTATTTGTATCTTTATATGAATTATGTATCTCGAAAAATTTAATTTTGCCCTTACTTAATGAATCACCCTCGTATATAATCTTGATTAATTCCTACATAATCTTGATCAGTTCTTCAAAAATAATCAACTAACTATATGACAAAGGAAACCAACTCTGTTTCAATTTCATATTCTACAGACCAAAATAAAAAAAAGACCAAATAATGAAACTGTGAACAAAGGCTAACAACAATTGTTCTTGCTATGGAATTGATAATCAAGATTAGGAGATATTACATTAAAAAAAAAAAAAAAAAAATGGAGACTTGAGTGACTGTTGAATAATTTATAGAGACAATACTCACCAAACATAAACCGGAGTATACTTAAAGATGCAGGATCAGATGGCCGACATAGAAGCCGTACAAGCCTTTCCCAGGACGTCAGATCGTGTCTCGGGAAGCCAAATATTTCTAGGAAGTAGTTGTCTTTGCTTGTACTCTTTGAGTCTGTCTTCTGCGACGTTTCATCGAGATTTATATAACTTGAAAACCTACATTTGCTTTTCATGCCAAAGTTGTTATCTGTTGTTTTATCAATATCTGCAGATGTGGACTGCGAAATTTGTCTAACCATTTCTGATAATAATCTCGAATGTAGAAATTTCAATTTGCATTCACCACAGAAAGTCTTGGCTGAAAGTATATTTATGTTAACATATCAATCTCAAACTTTAAAGTGTTGTATCAGTCTTAACATATCAATCTCAAACTTTAAAGTGTTGTATCAGTCTTAACATATCAATCTCAAACTTTAAAGTGTTGTATCAGTCTTAACATATGCCAGCGGGATTTGAAAAGTGACTAAATGTACAAAAAGTAAGTTGAATGTATTTGAAAATAGATGTTTACGAAAAAAATGAACATAAAATGAGATGAATTCAAGATAGGTGCTGATATAAGAGAAGCGCTGGTCAACCGCTAGTAACAACTGTTCTAAGAAAGAGAAGATGGAGATATGTTGGAAAGAGTGGTACTGTTACACATTCACAAAATAGATGAGACTGCAGTAAAACTATTTGATTAGAAAAACACGTAATCACAAAGTACTGTAGTTTTACAAATGACAAAAACAATGACAAAATACAGCAACATTTCGACCAACAAGGCCTTTATCAAGCAAACGAACAACAGGAGTGACAGATTTAAAAAAAAACAAATGGACGACTAAATACAAACGTTTCTACTGAAAATCTGGGAATAAAAACGAATAACGAAATAAATATAACACAAAAAACACATAAAAACTAGAAATAGAAAGGAAGAGAAACAATGAAAAATCTAGTAAATATATAACTTGAATACATTCAGCATATGCCCATATAGATTACAAGGCATGGGCAGAGAAAGTACTAAGAAGCATAGGAATGTAAAACGTTGAGCCCACGTGGTCGCAAGATACCATATAAAGAAATCAACCGATTCTTCGGAGCAAATCGACTGCCATCATCCGAGAAACATGATCAAATGGCTGTGACCTGGACATCGTGAGCTCCTAAATGGCCAGTATCATTGAAATTGGTGGCTACATGGGTCACAGAGCATTGGCGTATATCGCGCAAGTGTTGGGTGAATCGGTCACTGAGCCTCTTGCCTGTCTCGTCGATATAAGCCTGGTTACACCGCTTACAGATAATGGCACAGATAAGATTACGGGACTCACATGTGAAACCATCGTCAATAACAAACGTGGCTAACGGAAAAGATACACTACGCGTCTGTATCACATAAGCACACGTGTTGCTACGCCGACGGCCACACTGGACAGTGCCAAAATGAGTCTGGATATTGGACTTGAGGCGACTGTGTACCAACATATCCTTAAGACTTCTGTCCCGTCTGTAAGCTACCAAAGAATATTTGGGGAAGACAGAACGGGTCTCAGGATCCGACTTAAGGATAGACAGATGACGGAATAAAACATTTTTACCAATGAACTATTGGGGTGGAAAGTTAAGATAAGTTTTACTCTGTCAGAGTTAGTAGTCCTATGCTGGCTAGTGAGGGCCTGCTGGCAAGTTAATTTCTGAACTCGATGCATAGCCGAGACAAGCACCCTCTCCTGGTATAGGCGCCTGCGAAAGAAATCAAGCATCTCGTGAGCTCTTTCAAGAAAATCATCGTCCTCGTTACAAAGGCGACGAAGGCGCAAGAGCTGCGAGAATGGCAAGAGTCACGACAAGCCCGGGGATGGGAAGAAGTATAAAGGAAAAAAATATGTGCATCAGTAGGCTTGTAATATACTGATGTAGTGATAGTGGATAGGCGTATGGTGATTGTAATGTCAAGAAAGTTCACACAATTATTAGAGATGTGAGAAGTAAAACGAATAGAAGGGTTGAAAACTTCAATGAAATTTATGAAGCGTGACAAATCGACTTCAGGCATATCAGTAATGCCAATACAGTCATCAATGTATCTGTGATAGACGGAAGGGGGCTATCATATGTAGTCCATACTAGGTGTTCAAGATAACCCATGAATAGAGAAGCATAACTAGGTCCCATTTTAGTGCCCATGGCAACCCCACTGATCTGCTCAAAGAATTGGTCATTAAACTGAAAGGAGTTGAGAGTCAGAACTAGATCCGCAAGACGAAAGAGAGCAGAAGTTGACACAAGTGGATTAGTTCTCCTATTGAGAAAGAACTGGAGAGCTTAAAGGCCGTCAGGATGAGGTATAGAAGTGTACAATGAGCACACATCAAGGAGGAAGAGACGGTAGGCTCTCTCGGGTAGCAACTCAATGGAAGAAAAAACAGACAAGGCGTGGTTCGTATCTTTCAAAAATGACGGGAATGTGGTGACTATGGGATTAAGGATACTATCAAAAAATTCGGAGATGTGTTCCGTACGGCAAGCGCAAGCAGAAACGATAGGCCTACCAGGATTGTGAAGTTTATGAATTTTGGGGAGCATATAAAGACAGGTTTGCCCAAACAGCTATCGATCACACAGATTTACTGTTACACACAAAGAGTTATGTTAATGCTAACAAAAAAGTAAATGATTTCTGTAAACATATCAGATCAGCAATCCATATGGAGACTGCAGGTAACAAACAAGGGGTTGATAAATACAAACAATTGTCAAGCAAGACTCGAAACAAATGGAAGACAGTGTATGATATAGAAATGGTTTTTCTCTCCCGATTTTTACGGATCCGCACAGCGATCTTTGCACGAAAAGGCTGAGGATGTGTTGGTGGTTACCTCGAATACATACGCTATTCTTGCAGGTACGTCCGTCGAAAAAACAATATACTTTAATTTTCATTTTAAAAAGAAGTTCTTAGAAAGCACACCCTTCTTCAAGAAAAGGTACATCGAAAATAGACACTGTTCTTCAACAAAATTGATATAGATAATATACACTGCTCGTCAAGAAAATTGACATTGAAAATACAAAAATGTTCTGTAAGAAAGTGCTTCGAGTCCTCAAATCTGATGTAGGCAAATAATAGCCAGCATAACCAAACTGAAATGTTAAAATATGATATCAGTTTCATACTCGTACGCCTTCATCTTTAAAAGCCACCACCTTCCCATTGTTGAGAAATGTGTTGTACTGGTTATAAATCATTCATCGCCCACATTAGCATTAGCAAGAAGACATTGACAGAAGCTAAAAATAAATACAAAAATACAGTTTCTGATACAATTTATGAAGCCTCTGTCACGAAGAGCTGTCAATGCCTGGCCGAATGAATACGTTTAGTGAACAAACAACATTTCAAGAAATCAATGAAAACAACAAGAAACGTCAAAACAAGAAGCTGTTAAATACAGACCTCTTTACTTCGCGGCTCGTCAACTTTTACAGCGGAAATTAGTTTTGTTTGTTTGGCATGAAATAGTATTTGATATTCTTGTTAAGGTAGATCTCACATTAAGAAGGCTAATATAGTTCCCTGTTTAATTTAAACCACACAGTTATACTTAATAGGGTTTAAAAAATGATCTGACTGAATTTTTTTTTGATATGCATATTAGATTCCAATATGGTCGCCATTACTAAAAATAGGTACTTTTTTCAAACGCGAACGATTACTCAGCAGCCAATTCTTTGAGAGCCTTCATTTTTAGCATACACGTTCACCAACAGTCAGTTGGATCCACTGTAGTAAAATATTTGAATTTCATTTGATAACTTTTTTAAAAAAAATGAGTTTAAATGATATACCACTCCCAAATGTGGTAAAATATAGCTGTTTTATTGTATTGAGATCTTTTTATTATAGTGGATGCATTGCATATCTTAGAATATATGCGCCAAATTTCAAGTCTTTAAAAAAAAAAAAAAGTTCGTGATATCATGTTTGAAAGTTTGACAACACAAAAAATACAATTGACGGGAAACTTGAAAAAACGAAAACCTTTCCACTATTTTACTTGTCAGAGTGCTGCTAATGACCACCTGTTGTGTACTTATCTCCTTCTCTGGCATCCAGGAAGCATTTTCCGATGGCTCTTAGTGTGTTTCTCCTTTCTGTGTTGCTTTTGCTGCCTTCGTCACAAAACAATTTATTCGAATGGTGTCCTTGACTTTACTTCTCTCCACAGAATAGTAATTTTGCATTCAGAAATTTCCAAACATCAGTTCGCCAACTTTTGCGGGAACTCTCACATTATTAGAGTAGTGTCCCTTAGTTGAATATGTCTTCGTTAGAATGCCATTTTAATAATTCAACCGCAAGTTTTATGAGAAGGGTGGAGTTTAATTGTGTAGTAACCAAGTGTAAAAAAAGGTTCCTAAGGAAAATTGTGAGGAGGGTGATCGCATAAACATGCATGTTATGAAAACACAGAGGCTTTAAGATGTTGAAAAACAATTTGAAGTTGTAGTCGTTTCTGTCGCATGTCGTTTCTAAAAATGAAATTAACTAAAAATGGCAAATGTCATTATTTTTTCGTCATTTGGCGAGGGAAGATCTACTTTAATTCTATAGAAAGTAGATATTCTCAATTTGAAATTTTTACTTGATATTTAAATAAAAGATTGAGACATTTGTTAACATATGTTTTTAGCGTATTCTCAGTTTGAAATTTGACTTGATATTTAAATAAAAGATTGAGACATTTGTTAACATATGTTTTTGGCGTATTCTCAGTTTGAAATTTGACTTGATATTTAAATAAAAGATTGAGACATTTGTTAACATATGTTTTTGGCGTATTCTCAGTTTGAAATTTGACTTGATATTTAAATAAAAGATTGAGACATTTGTTAACATATGTTTTTGGCGTATTCTCAGTTTGAAATTTGACTTGATATTTAAATAAAAGATTGAGACATTTGTTAACATATGTTTTTGGCGTATTCTCAGTTTGAAATTTGACTTGATATTTAAATAAAAGATTGAGACATTTGTTAACATATGTTTTTGGCGTATTCTCAGTTTGAAATTTGACTTGATATTTAAATAAAAGATTGAGACATTTGTTAACATATGTTTTTGGCGTATTCTCAGTTTGAAATTTGACTTGATATTTAAATAAAAGATTGAGACATTTGTTAACATATGTTTTTGGCGTATTCTCAGTTTGAAATTTGACTTGATATTTAAATAGAAGATTGAGACATTTGTTAACTTATGTTTTTGGCGTATTCTCAGTTTGAAATTTGACTTGATATTTAAATAAAAGATTGAGACATTTGTTAACATATGTTTTTGGCGTATTCTCAGTTTGAAATTTGACTTGATATTTAAATAAAAGATTGAGACATTTGTTAACATATGTTTTTGGCGTATTCTCAGTTTGAAATTTGACTTGATATTTAAATAAAAGATTGAGACATTTGTTAACATATGTTTTTGGCGTATTCTCAGTTTGAAATTTGACTTGATATTTAAATAAAAGATTGAGACATTTGTTAACATATGTTTTTGGCGTATTCTCAGTTTGAAATTTGACTTGATATTTAAATAAAAGATTGAGACATTTGTTAACATATGTTTTTGGCGTATTCTCAGTTTGAAATTTGACTTGATATTTAAATTAAAGATTGAGACGTTTGTTAACATATGTTATTGGCGTATTCTCAGTTTGAAATTTGACTTGATATTTAAATAAAAGATTGAGACATTTGTTAACATATGTTTTTGGCGTATTCTCAGTTTGAAATTTGACTTGATATTTAAATAAAAGATTGAGACATTTGTTAACATATGTTTTGGGTATTCTCAGTTTGAAATTTGACTTGATATTTAAATAAAAGATTGAGACATTTGTTAACATATGTTTTTGGCGTATTCTCAGTTTGAAATTTGACTTGATATTTAAATAAAAGATTGAGACATTTGTTAACATATGTTTTTGGCGTATTCTCAGTTTGAAATTTGACTTGATATTTAAATAAAAGATTGAGACATTTGTTAACATATGTTTTTGGCGTATTCTCAGTTTGAAATTTGACGATATTTAAATAAAAGATTGAGACATTTGTTAACATATGTTTTTAGCGTATTCTCAGTTTGAAATTTGACTTGATATTTAAATAAAAGATTGAGACATTTGTTAACATATGTTTTTGGCGTATTCTCAGTTTGAAATTTGACTTGATATTTAAATAAAAGATTGAGACATTTGTTAACATATGTTTTTGGCGTATTCTCAGTTTGAAATTTGACTTGATATTTAAATAAAAGATTGAGACATTTGTTAACATATGTTTTTGGCGTATTCTCAGTTTGAAATTTGACTTGATATTTAAATAAAAGATTGAGACATTTGTTAACATATGTTTTTAGCGTATTCTCAGTTTGAAATTTGACTTGATATTTAAATAAAAGATTGAGACATTTGTTAACATATGTTTTTGGCGTATTCTCAGTTTGAAATTTGACTTGATATTTAAATAAAAGATTGAGACATTTGTTAACATATGTTTTTGGCGTATTCTCAGTTTGAAATTTGACTTGATATTTAAATAAAAGATTGAGACATTTGTTAACATATGTTTTTGGCGTATTCTCAGAATGAGAGGGTATGAGAAAGAAGACAATTGCACGTGTTAAGTGTTGATAATTTTACTTTGAGATTACAATTATTGACAATATTTGATTTTAATGTTAGTTTGTCTCGAGCTAGTAGAGAAGTAGCAAGTGTCTGTGATGTGTTTCAATCAGTAAATCAGATATATAATATATCTGTATCAGTATAATATTTTTGCTTGTATACTAATTCGGGAGGTAGGCAGGAGATGGTGAGGATAGTACCACACGGCGAGAAGCAGTCGCGTCCTTTTAGGGCGACCTGGAGCCTGTTTTTCCCCACTCCTGCCCAGCTCGCGTATGGCTCCTCGAGTCTACTTATATACAGCAGCGCCACCACCCGGGCAACGACTTCGACTAGCCGGCGAAACTATGTAGAGCAAAACTCGAAGAAAGTCTTCCTTCTACAGTACACAAGGCTGCCGGCAGAAAAGGCGAAAGATTGACAATGTTAACAACTGCTTCGAAGACTGGAACAGCCTGGTATCGGGCTCAGGGCACACCAGAGAATTTTATGGTTAAGTGGCCAGAACTACTGTTTGTATGTTGCCAAGAACTTGATGCAGAACATCAAATTAACTGAAACTCAAAGATCTGATGGCGTGTCCTCCAGGCCAGTCAGACCAATTCTGCAAACTTGGGAAGAGAAAGATGGCAGATCAAGTAAAAGTAACTGTGATGACGGCCAAAAACCCGACTGTCTTACTGCGGAAAGAACCGCCATTAAACTGCGGAAGAAATTAAGAATATTAACATGGAATGTAAGGAGTCTTTACCATGGCAAACTCCACATGATTTGCAATGAGATGGAAAGACAAAAACACCTATACCTGAAATAACCGAGCACAGATGGGCTGGTCAGAGGCACTTTAAAACATCAACGGGTGACAAATAAATATACTCAGGGAAGGAAAAAAGTGGACAGAGTGGAGTCGGTTTCATTTTGGGAAAGAAAATATCCACAACACTACTTGGATTCAACCCTATCAATGACCGACTCATCATGATGAGATTAAAAACAAAGAACAGAAACATCACAATAATCCAAGCATACAACCCAGCAACCAAAGCTCCTGATGAGGAGATCGATGTATTCTACACAAATTTACAAGAAGTAATAGATAAAGTTGGTAAAAGAGACATCCTGATAATAATGAGTGATTTCAACGCAAAAGTCGGTAAGGAAACAGCTGAAGAGGAGAAAAAGATAAAATAGCCTTTCAGTATAGGACAAGGAAACGAAAGCGGCACAAAACTAATTGAATTCTGCCTAGAAAATAATCTCTCCATTATGAACACCCTAAGCATGCAACATCCAAGAAAACTATACACCTGGACCTCACCAGATGTCAACATCAGAAACCAAATAAATTACATCTTGGTCCAAAGAAGATAGATAACATGTACTCTAAGACACTACCTGGAGCAGACTGTGACTCCGACCATGAACTGCTGGTGACAGAATATAAATTAAGACTGAAGACAACAAAGAAAGGAGCTGGCCCTATACGTTTTGATACAAATGCTATTCTACTAAAATACAACATAGAAATACAAAACAAATTTGTCATACTTATGGCGGCTCAAGAAGACATGACACCTGACGAACTGACAAAACAGGCAAGATATATTCATCTCCACCGCACAAAACATCATACCCAGAAAAGTACACACAAAACTGGTCTACATAACTGAAAAAAACACTGAAGCTAATTGAAGAAAGAAGAAAGCTAAAACAAACGGGGTTAAAACGAAACAGCACTGAAAATAAAAACTGCTCAAGAGAAGTCAAGAAAGAAATCCGAAAAGACAAGAAACAACACATAGTCACCTCATGCAATAAAATTGATGAATTAAGAAAACAAGTTAAAGAGAGAGAAATGTACAAAGAAATTAATATAATGACACGTAAACAATGGCAAAACCTTAACAGAAAAGAAGGATGTACTAGAAAGATGGCGTGAGTACTGCAGAAACATGTATGAAGACACATCTAAAAATACACATATGATAATAACAGAAAGCGAAGAGACAGACCAGAGCCCATTTTGGATGAAGTGCGTCTGGCCATCAAAAGTCTGAAGAGAGGGAAGTCACCAGGATGCGACGATATACCAGCGGAATTGATTCAAGAAGGCGGGGAGGCCAGTGTTCGGGTATATCATAAATTGTGCACAAAGATATGGAATAGCTCCTCCTGGCCAAAGGAATGGAAAAGATCAGTATTTATACCTATTCCAAAGAAGGGAAACCTGAAACTACGCACCAGCTACAGAACTTTTGCCCTTATAAGTCATGCCAGCAAAATCCTATTACGAATCATCATGAAGAGGGTGGAACAAAAATTAGAAGATGAAATACACGAAACACAAGCAGGTTTCAGAAAAGTTAGAGGCACCAGAGAACATATTTGTGTAACAGGGTTATGCAGGACCAGAGGATAGAGCAGCGGTCAACTAGCCAACCATACTTTATACTCCAGTTGATGGTAAAATGGCCAACCATACTACATTGAGAAATAGGTAGCGGCCAATCCATCCGGGTGACCTTTTTGCACACCCACTGGTAGGGAGGCAGCAGAGCAAGAGATCGCCAAAAACAGTGGGTGCAAGACGAGACATTGGTATGTGAGCAAGATGGAAGGAAAGTAGAGCAGAGGACAAGAGATCGCCAAAAACAGTGGGTGCAAGACGAGACCTTGGTATGTGAGCAAGATTGAAGGAGAGCAGAAGACCAAGGGATCGCCATGATGAACAGACTGACTTTGAGAACATGAGGGGAACCGTCCTATATAGCTCGATGTGATAGGTAAATGTTTAAGAAGATTGAATTGTCTATTCTCTTCTGTGAGATAATCCTGTAACTTCAGCGTGGGACTTGGTAAGTCATGTGTTGAGACTTAGTGCCGACCATATAATTTGATGTGCATATTATTGTTAAATGACAGTGGTGATCGTATGGTGAACCCACCACAGGGGATATTTGAACAATGTGTATATTACCTATGAGAACGAACTAGCCGATATTCGGCTGAAACTAGTTGGAAATACCCTCGAGCATTGAAGCGGACAATCCAGAACTATATTAAGCAAAGACGATCTCTAAAGTTGGAGACAGCGAATTGTGAATGTCCATGGTTATCAACATCAGCAGGTACGACAATTATTTAAGACGAGGGTAGCATTTGTACTGGTCATAAAGTAGTCATCTACACATTTATACAAACGAATAAAATGTTTGAATCAGTGCAAGAGAAAACTGCCATCTGCTTTCAAACATGCTAGCCATGTCAACGCTCTCTGCAAATAAGAACATATGTTACTTGAAAACGTGTTGCAGACAGTGCTGACGCATTAAGGCGAGGCAAGCTATTTCAATCAAAGAACGAGTCTTATTTTGGTTATATCAGAATGGGATGATGAATAAAAATGAAAATTATGTTAACAAAAAATTAATCACAATATAATCTTGTAAGCAGGTGTGAAAAACAGGAAACGGGTTAGACTTGGTATACCACCACAACGTCATATTAATATCCATTATCAAACATATAATTTATTCAGAGGCGGGTTACCAAAATCTTGAATAAGGTTTCATTTTTATATTTCTGAGACCATAATGTTGTTTATGGCTAATATCTTTCCTCGTATTTATTAGTTGGTTCAATTGATTTTCTTATACATCTCGTTGTTTTAATTTAGAACCAACTTCGATTAGCTATCTAATAAACTGGTAATTTATTATGAATTTATTATCGATCTAGGGGGGACTGCAATACAACTATGGAAAATGGCGAAACACGTAATAACAAAGTACTGTAGTTTTACCAAATACAAAAACAATGACAGTACACAACAACGTTTCGACTAAAATGCCTTTATCAAGCAAACGATACAACAGGAGTGACGAATTTCAAGGCACTCTACATATAGACTACGACAGACATATTCCAACGGGTCTAAAATGAAAATATGTGACTAAAAACGAATAACGAAATAAATGCAGAAAAACTAGAAATGGAAAAAGAACAGAAACAGTAAAAAAATCAAGTAAATTAAAGACACTTATTTTTCCACTTTCTCGTTTTTCTGCATTTATTTCGTCTCTCTCTCTCTCTCTCTCTCTCTCTCTCTCTCTCTTTTCTCTCTCTCTCTCTCTCTCTCTCTCTAATAGAAAAATATGACAATGTCAGTAGTTTAAGAAATACCTTTTACCAGAACCAGACTACTCCAAATGTTAAACTAGATACATTAGTCGATCTTATGTTAGCAACAGTCATGGCAGACTAGTAAACGCACTAAGGAAAATTACGAGCATTGAATCAAAGTAATAACCAAATACACATATGTCCAAGAATTGTAATCAATGTCCTATGTTTACACGGGATATGATAACTGGAACCATGCCAACATAGTTTAGCCACATGTTTTGGAAAAATGTATTACATGTGGCTGTGTTTTAGCCAAACTGACATATTACTATTAGTAAATTATTCTAATGCAAGAAAAAAGGTCTTTTAAAATGTAGAATATGAACATTTTAAGCACGTTATATCTTCTGTTTCCATCAAGTGAACGTTATATCTTCTGTTTCCATCAAGTGAACGTTATATCTTCTGTTTCCATCAAGTGAACGTTATATCTTCTGTTTCCATCGTGTGAATGTTATATCTTCTGTTTCCATCGAGTGAACGTTATATCTTCTGTTTCCATCGTGTGAATGTTATATCTTCTGTTTCCATCGTGTGAATGTTATATCTTCTGTTTCCATCGTGTGAACGTTATATCTTCTGTTTCCATCGTGTGAATGTTATATCTTCTGTTTCCATCAAGTGAACGTTATATCTTCTGTTTCCATCTAATGAACGTTATATCTTCTATTTCCATCGTGTGAATGTTATATCTTCTGTTTCCATCAAGTGAAAGTTATATCTTCTGTTTCCATCGAGTGAACGTTATATCTTCTGTTTCCATCATGTGAATGTTATATCTTCTGTTTCCATCAAGTGAATGTTATATCTTCTGTTTCCATCGAGTGAACGTTATTTCTTCTGTTTCCATCGAGTGAACGTTATATCTTCTGTTTCCATCAAGTGAACGTTATATCTTCTGTTTCCATCGTGTGAATGTTATATCTTCTGTTTCCATCAAGTGAATGTTATATCTTCTGTTTCCATCAAGTGAACGTTATATCTTCTGTTTCCATCAAGTGAACGTTATATCTTCTGTTTCCATCAAGTGAACGTTATATCTTCTGTTTCCATCGTGTGAATGTTATATCTTCTGTTTCCATCAAGTGAACGTTATATATTCTGTTTCCATCAAGTGAACGTTATATCTTCTGTTTCCATCATGTGACTGTTATATCTTCTGTTTCCATCAAGTGAATGTTATATCTTCTGTTTCCATCGAGTGAACGTTATATCTTCTTTTTCCATCAAGTGAACGTTATATCTTCTGTTTCCATCAAGTGAACGTTATATCTTCTGTTTCCATCGAGTGAACGTTATATCTTCTGTTTCCATCGTGTGAATGTTATATCTTCTGTTTCCATCGTGTGAACGTTATATCTTCTGTTTCCATCGAGTGAACGTTATATCTTCTGTTTTCATCAAGTGAACGTTATATCTTCTGTTTCCATCAAGTGAATGTTATATCTTCTGTTTCCATCAAGTGAATGTTATATCTTCTGTTTCCATCAAGTGAACGTTATATCTTATGTTTCCATCGTGTGAATGTTATATCTTCTGTTTCCATCAAGTGAATGTTATATCTTCTGTTTCCATCAAGTGAACGTTATATCTTCTGTTTCCATCAAGTGAACGTTATATCTTCTGTTTCCATCAAGTGAACGTTATATCTTCTGTTTCCATCAAGTGAACGTTATATCTTCTGTTTCCATAGTGTGAACGTTATATCTTCTGTTTCCATCGAGTGAACGTTATATCTTCTGTTTCCATCAAGTGAACGTTATATCTTCTGTTTCCATAGTGTGAACGTTATATCTTCTGTTTCCATCGAGTGAACGTTATATCTTCTGTTTCCATCAAGTGAACGTTATATCTTCTGTTTCCATCGTGTGAATGTTATATCTTCTGTTTCCATCAAGTGAACGTTATATCTTCTGTTTCCATCAAGTGAACGTTATATCTTCTGTTTCCATCATGTGAATGTTATATCTTCTGTTTCCATCAAGTGAATGTTATATCTTCTGTTTCCATCGAGTGAACGTTATATCTTCTTTTTCCATCAAGTGAACGTTATATCTTCTGTTTCCATCAAGTGAACGTTATATCTTATGTTTCCATCAAGTGAACGTTATATCTTCTGTTTTCATCAAATGAACGTTATATCTTCTGTTTTCATCAAGTGAATGTTATATCTTCTGTTTCCATCAAGTGAACGTTATATCTTCTGTTTCCATCAAGTGAATGTTATATCTTCTGTTTCCATCGTGTGAACGTTATATCTTCTGTTTCCATCAAGTGAACGTTATATTTTCTGTTTCCATCAAGTGAACGTTATATCTTCTGTTTCCATCGTGTGAACGTTATATCTTCTGTTTCCATCAAGTGAACGTTATATCTTCTGTTTCCATCATGTGAATGTTATATCTTCTGTTTCTATCAAGTGAATGTTATATCTTCTGTTTCCATCAAGTGAATGTTATATCTTCTGTTTCCATCAAGTGAACTTTATATCTTCTGTTTCCATCGAGTGAACGTTATATCTTCTGTTTCCATCGTGTGAAAACAAGGAAAATGTCTCGTAGACTGCATTCCGTAGTGTATGAAATGTTTGATTGATAAATGTATGTCACTTTATGTTTTCCATCCCCGTCGATTGCGTGAACTCAATGCCCCCAAAATATTTTTTTGTTCGATTCGAAAACTGAAGTTCTATTCGTTGTGCGATTTCGTTACATTCTCACAAGATTGTTAGACAAATAGTCTGAGTAGTAATATCGTACACACTTTAACTTATGAAATTGAAGAAAACATTGTAAGACATTTAATAATATTTAATAGTGAAGAACTGACTACACACGCACTAGGTTACTCCACATCTTCTTCTTCTTCTTCTCGATCGTTCTATTCTGCCAATTTGATCATTCTTATTGTGATATATAAACAGCCAGGACCGTGCGGTGCTATGATGCAAAGAGGCAGCCGCATCAGACGACACCCTGTGGGACTGGGGGAAATGAAGGAGGGGGAAATTGGGTGGGGGCGCGATAAAAGCGGCGAAATCAAAATAAAATTTGAACAATTCAATAATTAAGATTTTTACGCAACTCTTTTCTATAATGGTCTATGTTATTCCGATATTGATGTATACGATTTATAATTTATCGCACGCCTCTGCCTACGCGCTTTTGGTACCCTATGATTGTGGTGCTGATGCTCCATCACCGAAAGACTTGTGATCTTACAGCGCTATGCTATTACTTTTGTTTGTAATTTCCCGCAGCCACTCCTAAAGGATAAAGTGCGACAATTAGCCCCAAAAGACAATTGCACACGCTATGTTTCGATAGTTCTGCTTTGAACTTACAATTGTTGACAATATTTGATTTGAATGTTACTTTCTCTTCAGAAGTGTCAAGTTGTTGTTCCTCTGTTTAAATCAGAAAATCAGATATATAATATATCTGTATTAGTATACAATTTTTGCATTTATACTAATTCAGTGTTTGTGTTTAAAAAGTAGATCAGATAAGAGAATTATTATTTTTCACAGCAATTGTAGTTATTTATTATCATTGAAAATGATTATGTTAGAACAATAAGGACTCGAGTTTAAAAAATAACATTTGCATGGACTGGGTATATCTCAGGTGCATAACGTTAACCTGTGTGTGTTAGATAGAGTTATGTAGGTAATATTGGGGTACTTTCTGCGTTCTGTGTGTGATAGAGAGTTGTTTAAGAAATATTTGCATTTGCCTACTTTTGCGTTCGTTATTTATTGTTCTATTTTTACCAAATTCATGTTTCACAATGAATAAAATGTTTTAATCAGTACAACAGAAAACTGCCATCTGCTTTCAAACATGCTAGCCATGTTTTAAAAGTCTGCGAAAAATAATGAATATAAAATGGAACGAATTCAGGAGAAGTGATGAAATCAGAGACATTTCTGGTCAACTACTAGTGACAACTGTTATAAGAAAGAGAAGATAGAGATATGTTGGGCACACTTGAGGAGAAATGATCAACGAATATCAAAGCAGGCATTGAAGTGGGATGCAAAGGGTTCAAGAAAGAGAGGTCGACCTAGGAGACCCTGAAACAAACTTTGCTGAGAGAGGCAGGAAATATCGGTCTCAGTTCCATGGAGGAGATTGAGCGAGTTGCCCAGGATAGAGCGGTATGGAGAAATTACTTGCAGGCCCTATGTAAAGTATAACGATACGAGAGGAATTATTATTATTATTATTATTATTATTATTATGTTTCACAATTAACTATAATACCACCGAGTACTTCTATGTGGTCAAGCAGAGTAGATGCTTAAAAACCTTTACGATTTCAACTTTGCGAAATCTGTGATGCATTATTCCAAATAATAGAAAACGTCAAGAGAGATGCAGACACTAACGTTGAAGCAATAGGGTTAGCAAAAAATATGAACAATTACAACTTTATATGCGATGTAATTCTTTGGCATGATATCTTTGGGGTCTCTGTGGCTGAGTTGTTAAGCCCTTTGCTTTGTGAGTCGAATATCGTGGGTTCAAATCCGAACCGCTCCGTTCTTTTCACGAGTGTAGTTTTCCAGAGACCCCAGTATTGGTGCTGGGGCTACGCAGTTCGTGCTTTGTGCAATACTCTCGGTAGGTGGCGTGCGATTTCTGCGGAGAGAGACCGAGCGATATAGGGTAAAACCCAATGCAATGAAGTCAATACTTTGGCTTAAATACCCTGAAAAACTTTGGCATGATATTTGATTTGAAACAATTTCAGTCTTGAAGTTATTGTAATCTGTAACTATAAATGTGTCAGATTGTGTAAGGATGTTATCAGAAACAATACAAAAAGTGAAAAGTTATAGACAATCTGGATATGATCAGATGAAAATTGCTGCTAATGAGATTGCAGATAATCTTGAATGCAGTACAGAATTTCCTGCCGAAACTAAAGTTAGAGCCAAAAGGAAAAAGCGTCAATTTGACTATGAAGAAGATGTCGATGAACCTTTAATAGAGGAGAATAAATTTAAAATAAACTTTTTCAATTATATTTTGGACATTACCCTTAATTCAAGACCACACTACATAAACACGGATGTAGGAGTATGATGCTCGTCCATCACGGGTGATGATGACCACGCAAATTTTCATCCAAGGGAGTATACAATACGGGTGACTCATCTAGCCCGAGAACGAAAATTAAAGCTCCCATATCTACGCTTAACGGCAAGAGTGGACAGCCAACTACATCTTCCATCTGGGAATAGACAATAGACCCTTAATTCTCTGAATGAACGATTCACGCTTTTGGAAACTCATAGTAGCAATTTTCGGTTTTTTTTAATGTCATTTTAAAACTCAAGGATATTAATGACAAAACTTTAGAAAATTATTGCATGTCTCCAGTCAATATTTTTGGTAGAAAATGAATCGGATATAAATGTACTTGACATTGAAGAAGAATTACGTGATGTTTCCAAAATGCTACGATATTCTATGAAATCTTTGGATGCTTTAAATTATTTGTGCCAAAATAACTTGATTACTTTGTATAAGAATAATGTTGTAGCTCTGATAATTTTTTTTAAAACTCCCTGTCTCTCTAGCTAGTTGGGACATAAGTTTTTCCAAATTAAAATTGATAAAACATTACTTAAGAAGTTCGATAAGTCAAACAAAACTTAGAAATATGTCATTAACTTCTATTGCATCTGCATTGACTGCCACTCTAGACACACATCCATAATTAACAAATTTGCAAAAGTTAAAGTTAGAAGGGTAAAGCTTTAGTAGATTGTTGTAAATTGAAAGGCAAACTCCCTTTAGTTGCCGCCGATGACTTGTGTGGTCCTGCAGCTTTTTTCAATATTTTAAATTGGAGTTTTAGCTGATGATAGTCAGGTCCAAAATGACGGATTCTGACTTCTAAGCCAGTTATATTATAAAACGGGCTCTGATTGTGATACAAGATTGGATTTTGATTCACGTCACGATGTTTATAGAGTGATAGCAGTTATTCCCAGTCGTACAGTTGTATGTGATTGACACCCACCTCGAAAAATGGAGCGTATACTGTGGATAGGTATGGGGAGCGACGCCAACAGCAGTTACAGCAATAGCTTATGGATTATGAAGAATATACTCTACATATAGAAGTACGTAGCTCATTCATATGTGAACATTATTCCATAGTCTCAAACATCTAAGTTTATTAGTTAATTTTTTAATGATTTTTTGAAATTTTCACCATGAAAACTGATCATGCCCAAAAATACCGTGGCAGTGAACCAGACTTTGTTGAAAAATGGGTAACAGCAAAAATGTTAAGGGGCGGTATTTCGAAGCTTTGCATCATACTGAGAAAATGCACCGCACGGCCCTGTAAACAGCCTCACCAAGAACAGATGTGATTCGTCACATCTTCAGCGCCATTTGAAGCTCTGGTGCTTATCCCTTGGCGATGTGTCCAATTTCAGCCAGCGTTTACTGGGCTCACTCACCGTCAGCTTTTGGCTGTCCCCAGCCGACCTGCAAAGCTGCAGGTTGCTATTTTTAGGTAGCTACCCTTAGACAACCTTCCTCCTGGGTTGTTGAGCGTCGTCTGCCCAGGTTACCAGTCATTTTTGGACTACTTGGTTTGCCTACCGTCCAGTTTTGTGTGCGGTTTGCTCCGCTAGCCTTTGATTGTCTCCAATCGAACTACAAGGCAATAGTATCTTCCTGCGATGGGAAAAGCGCACTGGATTCAAGCCTCTGCTGGGCTTTCCAGTTTTTATGCTCATTTGGGTGGTTCGCTCATCCTACGTTTGCCACGCCTTTTCGTCGCTTCATCATTAGCACTGTGTCAGAAGGGCAGGTTTCGATATGAGTGGATGTCGTTTTTAGAAGTTTCTAACCTCCAGAGGCTTACGTGGATATACTGCCCTGGGCATGCGGATGTTTACGGTAATGAGAGAACGGACAGGCTTGCATTAACAGCATCGATTTTTGGGGAGTTGAAGATGGATAAGGGTATGTTCTTCGGTCTCTTCGCGACTGTCTGTTGGATGAGAACGCTAAAATCGATGTTGAATCGATCAAGCGATTTAGTCAATTTGGAGTTACCCGTTGTACAAGTCGAAATGGATGTCTGAGAGGCAGAGTGAGAGGTGTGTTTAATCAGCAAGACACGGGAACCATCAGTATGCATATTCTTCGATATATGTTGGGGAGATTGAGTCCATATGGGTCTGCCCGGAGTGCAATGACGTCAGTTTGATAATCAATAACCAATAGCACCGTGCATGTCTGCCCCACCAGTGGGTTGACCTGTTGTATCGTCCGTATGCCTGCTCACCGTTTTTATCAGGTTTCTCACCGTGCTCACATTTACTATAGACACTCAACTCAATTCGGACTCCCACCTCTGGGCTCCGAGTTTCACCCCATGTGGGACCACGTCTCTTCTCTGGATGCACCCCTCATCCATTTATGTTTATTTTTTCAGCTTTTCCCATCGGCCAGGAGAGACGTGCATTAATGGTCACTCACGCCCGAGTTGTTATCTTTTCCCATCGGCCAGGAGAGACGTGCATTAATGGTCACTCACGCCCGAGTTGTTATCTTTTCCCATCGGCCAGGAGAGACGTGCATTAATGGTCACTCACGCCCGAGTTGTTATCTTTTCCCATCGGCCAGGAGAGACGTGCATTAATGGTCACTCACGCCCGAGTTGTTATCTTTTCCCATCGGCCAGGAGAGACGTGCATTAATGGTCACTCACGCCCGAGTTGTTATCTTTTCCCATCGGCCAGGAGAGACGTGCATTAATGGTCACTCACGCCCGAGTTGTTATCTTTTACCATCGGCCAGGAGAGACGTGCATTAATGGTCACTCACGCCCGAGTTGTTATCTTTTCCCATCGGCCAGGAGAGACGTGCATTAATGGTCACTCACGCCCGAGTTGTTATCTTTTCCCATCGGCCAGGAGAGACGTGCATTAATGGTCACTCACGCCCGAGTTGTTATCTTTTCCCATCGGCCAGGAGAGACGTGCATTAATGGTCACTCACGCCCGAGTTGTTATCTTTTCCCATCGGCCAGGAGAGACGTGCATTAATGGTCACTCACGCCCGAGTTGTTATCTTTTCCCATCGGCCAGGAGAGACGTGCATTAATGGTCACTCACGCCCGAGTTGTTATCGGGGCCCAAATATGGGGTGTAAAGAATAGAACAACTGTTACCTGCCACGCATGTCGTAAGAGGCGACTAAGGAGGTTTGGCTGAAATCGGATGCACGTCCTAAACGTGTAGAAGTCTATGCGTTTAGGGGCCTACCAAACCAATGTGCAACGTATACACGTTCTTTGCAAAGACATATCACAAAGAGTGATTAAAATTGGTCGTAAAGAACGAACGCAAAGAAGAAGAAGAAGAATGGTCACTCTGGGATTCTGCTCGTATGTGTTGCGAGCGGCTCTCATCCAACGTGACTGCGTCTGCACCACTACTTATACCAGAGTAGCTCTCCTTCGATCCCTACCCACTTAGCCTGACATAAATCAATGTATGTTTCCAGGGTCACCACGTGAAGGTGGGGTAGGATCTTGAATAGTGCCAGCTCACTAATCCTGGCGCGACGTTATCCTTATGCGCCTTTGTCCCCGGTTACTCCATATGATTCAACCTATTCTCTGAAGAAATGGGGCGCCACATGATCCCATAAAACAAATTGCTCTAGACTACTTCTAGCCTCCTCATAATGCTCGGATAATCATATATAGCATCTTACTCATTATAAGATCTCCCGGGAATAGACGATGATGCTGAAATTCAATGAATATATCATTAATAGTAGCATGAGATACGTTTCATTTTGTAATATCTTCATTGCACTCCGGACACGTCCACATGTGCTTGATCTCCTCCTCAATATCTTCATTGCACTCCGGACACGTCCACATGTGCTTGATCTCCTCCGCAATATCTTCATTGCACTCCGGACACGTCCACATGTGCTTGATCTCCTCCTCAATATCTTCATTGCACTCCGGACACGTCCACATGTGCTTGATCTCCTCCGCAATATCTTCATTGCACTCCGGACACGTCCACATGTGCTTGATCTCCTCCTCAATATCTTCATTGCACTCCGGACACGTCCACATGTGCTTGATCTCCTCCGCAATATCTTCATTGCACTCCGGACACGTCCACATGTGCTTGATCTCCTCCTCAATATCTTCATTGCACTCCGGACACGTCCACATGTGCTTGATCTCCTCCGCAATATCTTCATTGCACTCCGGACACGTCCACATGTGCTTGATCTCCTCCTCAATATCTTCATTGCACTCCGGACACGTCCACATGTGCTTGATCTCCTCCGCAATATCTTCATTGCACTCCGGACACGTCCACATGTGCTTGATCTCCTCCTCAATATCTTCATTGCACTCCGGACACGTCCACATGTGCTTGATCTCCTCCGCAATATCTTCATTGCACTCCGGACACGTCCACATGTGCTTGATCTCCTAGCAATATCTTCATTGCACTCCAGACACGTCCACATGTGCTTGATCTCCTAGCAATATCTTCATTGCACTCCAGACACGTCCACATGTGCTTGATCTCCTAGCAATATCTTCATTGCACTCCGGACACGTCCACATGTGCTTGATCTCCTAGCAATATCTTCATTGCACTCCGGACACGTCCACATGTGCTTGATCTCCTCCTCAATATCTTCAACAGCGTCTAGCGACTAACCGTACCAGCTGGATGTTGATTGATGAGCCTACTCATACGGCTATTGTGCTGCTGTTTTCTCGGCCACTCTAATCTTCATAATCAGCTAGCTACAGGAATTGTCAGCATGCATAGGTCTGTTCAACCTGCTTTTAATGTGGCAGGGTAAGGTCGCCACATTAGCTTGCAAGCCTAGACCTGACTAAGCTATACATTTTTTTAATAACATGGAAGCTATGGATACTATGTATCGTTGACAATAATAGCAACAATCTGCTGAATACCGTCATCCCGAATGTTGTAACTTGAAACTTGCACAACACGACTGGCATGACCGTTGGTAGACAAGAACAATGAAAAGCAACACATTTACCTGCACACCTGTTACACAAACGTCCGTAGCTAGCAAAGTACACAGGGAAATAAAGATATCACTCACCACAAGTTCACCCACCGGAATGATCAATAAATTAAGTGCTTATCTGATAGGACATCAGACACGTATAGTCTCATTAAGCCCCGCATTAAAACAGATAACAGCCACGGGCGAGGCTGCAGTCATCAAAGAAGCGGTCACTAAGTTTAACTGTGCGAAAACAGATTTTAACATTTGGCGTGTACACAAATTTATTACCAAATGGTTCTCAACATTTTGCTGGTCCGAGTCCCCTGAATGCTTATGCTTTATTTTCTACAAATCATGACAGCATTGAAAATTGTTAGTGCATTTGCTTTGTAGATGTTTGCTCCCATGTTTGAAATGGTTAGTGCACTTGCTTTGTAGATGTTTGCTCCCATGTTTGAAATGGTTAGTGCACTTGCTTTGCAGATGTTTGCTCCCATGTTTGAAATGGTTAGTGCACTTGCTTTGTAGATGTTTGCTCCCATGTTTGAAATCAAAAGTTGGACTTTGAATATTTTCCGACAGCAAAGATTCTCAGATCGTCCCAGCTTCAAATTGGGTCCAAGAAAAGAATTGCAGCAAAGCAAAAATCAAATGATAGGACAAATGACGCCAATTTTAAAATGCAAACATGCCACCATGAACACAAAAAGAGCAATGTTCAACCCAATCTTTCTCCCCATATTATGATATAATTGCCAAACCTGGACGCTGATATCAAATGATAGAAGAAATCTGGTCACCACCGAGACGAAATGTCTGTGCAGAATGCTGGTGACAACAAGAAGAGGCCGGTTGAGAAATGGAGACATCAGAGGAAAATGTAGGTACATAATCAGTACTGAACTTCATCAAGAAACAACAAATTAAATGGTTCAGCCACGTAAGCAGATTACCAACAGACAGTGCACCTCAAAGCAATGTTGCTCCGATACACTGGATACAAGGCAGAAGGCCGGTCACGCAAAAGGTGGACCTAAGAGATAACAGAGGCGACGAAAGACAATATTTATGAAGCGCACGCAAGGTCTAGTTCTATAAATGTTTTCTTATCCTGACGCTGTGAGGCAAAACCAGATTGGAGACAAGAAAGAAGAAAAGCATTGCGAGGTCAAGTTGGGCAGCATCATGTGCGAGGTCAAGTTAAGCAGCATCATGTGCGAGGTCAAGTTAAGCAGCATCATGTGCGAGGTCAAGTTAAGCAGCATCATGTGCGAGGTCAAGTTGGGCAGCATCATGTGCGAGGTCAAGTTGGGCAGCATCATGTGCGAGGTCAAGTTGGGCAGCATCATGTGCGAGGTCAAGTTAAGCAGCATCATGCCGACTACATAGCCCATTTTGTTTTTTTAACTTTACATCTTTTTTGTATTGAGTTCAGCCTTTTTGGATATCCAGAGAACAATGACAAAATGTCAAGCTCGGTAACATGATGGACAAAATATTTCATGGCAACATCACAGCATAAACTGTGTACATTGAACAAAATAGTTATAAAACTTTGCCAATAAACAGTTAAAAGAAAAAGAAACTCAACAGTAAACTCCAATTTTCTGATATGCCATGACAAAACAGAAACAAATATTTGTTACTAAGTAAAACGAATAGGTGGAATTAACAAATGTAGAACAGACAGACACATAGACACTGTAAATTGCAAGCCCGCATTGATACCAATGGATATGACATGGTATGAGGCACTAGTGACAGATTTAATGACCAAGGGTCTCCCTGTCATAAATGTACTCTCCCAGACCATGTCCAACACGCTTCAGGTTGGTGATGTGGTCACTGATCTCCTTGATGGACCTCACCTGTTCCTCCAGGTATTCAGTCTCCAAGAAATCAGCTATCTGAGCATCCTCATGACTAGCGCAGAGCTTGTGCAGGTCTAGTAGAGCCTGGTTCACACTTTTCTCCAGCTGTAGGGCAAGTGTATAGCTGGTTAAAGAAAAAAAAGACCAATAACTTATTCCCCAATAAACACATGATCTATATATATATATATACAGTGGCGGCTCGTGGTTATTTCAATAACTTATTCCCCAATATACACATGATCTATATATATATATATACAGTGGCGGCTCGTGGTTATTTTTCTTGGTGGGGTCAGACAACTATTTTGGAAAAATCATGGGTTTTGGAGTATTTCCTACTATTTTGTTTATTCCAGGAAGTTATTTCCCTCTTTCGAGAAAATAAAAGAAAACGCTTCTGTTCTGTAAAAACTTGATATTATAAAGAGTTCGCTATGAAAGAAAATTAAATCAAGCACAATAAAAGGCAATCATTCTGAGTGCCTAGAGAAGTTTCTTTTTTAATCTTGGCCTTACCGTGAATTGAACACGCCTCATCCACATATCAAAACCACTTATCAATTATTTTTGGTGGGGCCATGCCCACTGGCCTTAATGACGCATCGCCCATGTATATATACATATATAGATATATATGCAGTGGCGGCTCGTGGTCATTTTTTGTGGTTGGGTCCGGCAAAATTTTAGGAAAAATCGTGTTTTTTTTAGTATATACTATTATTTGTCTATTCCGGGAAATTATTACATCTTTCAGTGAAGGAACAAATGCTTCTGTTCTGCAACAGCTTGATATTAAAGAGAGTTGGCTATTAAATAATATAAAAACAAGGACAATTAAATATTTCGGACATATCAAACAACAGGAGCGCCTAGAGAAGATTTTAAAAACAAAATCTTACCTGGAACGCAAATTGAACATGCGTCACCTGCATCACAACAAAGAAAAAAGCAACTCACACTTGGGAATGAGACTATTCTCTTTAATGATATCGTCAAAACAGGCAAAATGCTCAATGACCGCTTCGGCCAACACCTACGTGATATACGCAAATTCTCTGTGACCCCTGTAGCCACTCATTTCAATGCAACTGACCGCGCCGGGGACGTTGGGATCCGCTCTGCACAGAACGCTGTCTCCCTACCCCGAGCATTGTCGGTCCAGTCACGTCCATAACCGCCCGAGTGGTTACCGGGGCCCAAATTTGGGGTGTAAAGAATAGAATCACTGTTACCTGCCACGCATGTCGTAAGAGGCGGCTAAGGAGGTTCGGCTGAAATCGGATGAACATGTCTTAAACGTGTAGAAGTCTATGCGTTTAGGGGCCTACAAACCAATGTGCAACGTATACACGTTCTCGGCAAAGATCAAATCATATCACAAAGAGTGATTACAATTGGTCGTAAAGAACGAAGGCAAAGAAGAAGAAGAAGAGAAGAATGCATCTGACCATTTGGGTGCTCGCGACGTCCAGGTCACTGCCATCCGATCATGTTTCTCTATTGATCGTAGTCGATTTGCTCTGGAGAATCGTTTTATTTATTTATATGGTACCTTGTGACCTCATGGACTCAACGCTCTACATTCTATTCTCACGCTCTATATTTTATATATGTATATGTTAAATGTATATGAGTCATATATTTAGTATATTTACTTATTGTTCTTTTCTTTTTCCACTTCTAGTGTTTTTGTATTTATTTCGTTATTCATTTTTAGTCATATATTTTCGTTCATTTTTAACCGTTGCAATATCTTTGTCTATATCAAAAGTCTATATGTAGTGTTCTGTGACATACGTCACTTTTGTTGTATCGTTTGTTTGATAAAGGATTTTTTGGTAGAAACGTTGCTGTGTATTGTCATTGTTTTTGTATTTGGTAAAACTACAGTACTTTATTATTACGCGTTTCACCATTCTACAGTTTTACTGCAGTCTCCATCTATATATCTATGAATGAGACTAGAGAGTTTTATACATATTAGGTGATTTTGTAATATGTAATATCTGCGGTAGATGGCTACGTCCCAGAATGTGCCACGATTTTCAATCTATATATTCTGTACTGTGAAAGAACTGAAATTCTTCACTTCTGTTGTATTCTTTGCTTGATAAAGGCACTTTGGTCGAAACATTTCTGTGTATTGTCATTGTTTTTGTATTTTGTAAATCTCTAGTACTTTGTAACTGTTAATAATGTTTTACGTGTTTCGCTCAACTCAGTTGACAACCGTACTAAAGAAAATTGGGTACTTTTGTACAACCTCACCGTTAAAAAGGGGAATCTAGTTGACCTAAATCAAGTGACGTCAGTCGACCGGTCAGAGTTCACGAGATAATAGCCGTTCATCGCAAGCGATGATGACAACAATCTCAGACGTGTGCTGTTGCACCTCTCTGGTGTGTGCGGAGGTGACTGTAGAGTAAAATCATAGAACAGAATCCCCGACCACAGGTGGGGCATACATGATCAAGGTTAGACATGTGCGTGTTATGTGCTCTGTCTTTTCGCGCTGCTCGTTTTCTCTGTGACTCAACAATACGATGGTTCTCAGCTATTTGGGTTCCTCTTTTGTTGTTACAGCGCCACATTTGGCGATCTTGCGCAAGGGATTCCCAGCACGTATTGTCTATATCAAAGCATTTCAGAGACACTTTAAGAGTGTCTTTAAAGCGTTTTTCTGTCCACCAGCTAAACGTCTGCCCCCTTCAAGTTCGCTATACATCAACTGTTTTGGGATGCGTTTATCAGGCATTCGAGAAACGTGACCGACCCATCTCAGTTGGGCCTTCTGCAACAGGGTGTTGACGTTTGGAATCTTTGCTCTTGTGAGGACTTCGCTGACTGGAATTTTGTCCTGCCAGTTTATTTTTAATATTCTGCGTAGACAGCTTGTGTGGAAATGGTTTAATTTTCTTGCGTGTCTGCTATACACTGTCCATGTCTCGCTTGCGTACAGCAGCGTGGTTAGCACTATGGCCTGGTAAACTTTCAGCTTTGTGACTATGCTTATCCCCTTCCGTTCCCACACAGTGACACGTAACCTTCCGAACGCAGCACTGGCTTTGGATATCCTATTGTTGACCTCAGAATCTATGTTTGCCGATCTGGATAGGAGGCTGCCAAGATAAGCAAGATAAGTTCACGAGATACGGACGTAAGGGAAACCGAGTTCAAAGTTCACGTATTTCGTGGTTTTCGTGCGTTAGGGTTTTAAAAAACCCAGTATTTTGTTTGAATTGGGAGCCCTTAAAAGGACTGTATGAGGGACTGTGATGTGGTAGGAGGGAGAACGGGACTGTGAGTGGTTGTGGGTTACTGTGGAGGCCAGAAGGTGATGATATCATCAGCAATAATTGCTCGGAAGGGGTCCAAATTTCGAGATTTAGTACGACGACGCCACATGAACTCACTCATGTATGAGTCCAAGAGATGGCGATGTGTCCCATTTTGCCTCTTGTTCCTTTCCTTAGCAGTTTTCCACAAGAACTCGATGGTCTGTGTATGTGAGCTTGTATTAGTGTATTTGGATCAACAAAGTTAACTGCAGTGGTTGACTATAATAATGGGGACCCTCTACGATATATTCAGAATGACCTAATTTTAACGGTGAAATTGTACCGAAATTGCTGTTTGCAAGATGTATTAATGCTAGTGACAATTCCCTAATAGTAATCTTATTCTATGATGGTTCGTTATTTATTACTATTATTTTCTATAATTTTATACTATTTTTATATCAAATTGGGGATTTCATCGATTATTAAACGAACTATTTAATAAGTCCTTGTTTATCTGGGAAGTAGTTTGGCCGCATTAAGAATGAATACATCTTCCGACTGAATGACAATGGGGTAATTGTTTTGACAATTATCAATGCAATAGCGATCAAAGGTCAGAGGACGCAATGTTACATCTTAGATGGGAAAATTTTAAACGCTTCCTAGAAATACTGCACGGCACAATGCGTGAAGCATTAGATGGAAAATGATGAATTAGTCTATATATTTTTAAATAAGGTACTGTTCTATGTTAATTGGATTGTTGTATTATTCTGATGTAATGCTTATATTTTAGTGTTATGTATTCAACTTTCAAAGCTAATCAGTGTCAAGTTAAAAGTAATAATTACGAAAAGATAATTCCTAAAATAATAAGTACACGTTAATTATTGTTGGTTTTATAGGCTTGATCTTACTGTCCCATAATGACCAGTTGTGTACTAATAAGGGACGAAAGATACTAAATTTCAGACTGTGTGGAATATTTTAGCGTTATATATTATCTTTCAAAGATAACCAGTTTCCCGTTGAAAGTAATAATTATGAACAAATAATGTATAAAATAATAAGCACACGTTACTCAATATTGTTGGTGGGGCTGGGCCCCACTGGCCCTTAATGACTAGCCACCCCTGTATGTATATATATATATATATGTTTGCATATAGCATGTAACTGTGACACCCCTGTATATATATATATATATATGTTTGCATATAGCATGTAACTGTGACACCCTTGTCGCTTTGGACAGTAACAAATGTACGCCATTTCTATATGTTCCTGGCCGTTATTGCTTTGTGTTCCAGATATGATTTTTTTTCCTTTCAGTTCATGTTCTTCTGTGTACATCCTGGTAGTTTTGAGTCTTCACCATTTACGTTTACCGTCTGGTGTCCATCTCGTTGTTTTCATGACAGAGTTAGTCTACATGCATAACGTGTCCGATCCAAATGCATCGTCTCTTTTAGATGATGGTTCTCATATTATGTTGCTGATACTATGTAAGAGGTGCTTAGTTAGAGTTAGTTCTTGGCCAGAATACACGCAAGATCTTCCGCAGACAAGCTGTATGGGAGATACAAATTTCAAATGAAAACTAGGTAGGCCCTATATATCATTTTAATCATATTCATATGTATTATAGAAATTATTGGAATCCTGTGTGATTGACAGATGGTTCCCATAACAGAGATGCTTGGCAGGAGAAAACGGACATCTAAAATATCCCCCAAAAAAGTGTTCAAGATGGGGCCGATATAATATAAGGGCATGAGTCCACAATGAACAATTAGATCTGGCACCATGCTATAGTATATCTCAGTAGATGTGGTACTATAAAATCTTACCAGTAGCTGTACTTGCACTATGCCCTACTGGACAATATGCAAGCACCATCTGTGATTGGAAAGAAATCATAAAGCTACCGACTAGACCTGATGACCATTAAAAAAAACGTGTCCTAAGCAGAACTTTGCCACACCTAGCAGTCCTTCAGAATTTTTCTCTCTCATAGACCAGATGCCCCGTCTTTGGAAAATATCATGTTCAAATCATCAGTTACATCCTAGTCGATGTTATCCGTGATCGCCCTCTTCTCTTCGCCGGAATGTGTCCATTCATATTTGTCTTCTCCAGCCCTACATGTTTCTTTATATGTCCAAAATACTTCAATTTTATTATTCTTATTTGTAGCACCAGCCAGTTTTCTTTGATTTTGAGTTATTTCTGGATAGATCTATTTGTTCTCTTCTCTGCCCATGATATACGGATGACTCTTCTGTAACACTTATATTTGAAAGCAAATATAATGCTTTTATACTTCCTTGTTAAATGTCCATGATCCACCAGATTTACACAACTAGATTTACACATTTGATCAGGATCTGGGAGAACTAATTGTAATACATGTTGAAAATTCATTGTTGTTTTCTCAAAATTTGTTTATTTGTGCACTTTTGTGATATAGTTTTCATATTTGAGGTACCATTTTATTTGTTTGGATTTTCAAAGCGGGTCATGATGAAATAGTTATTGACAATGTAATGTTATTGTCTTCTTCTGACTGTTTGTTCATTTGCGTTTATTGTTTGTTTCTTATTAAATGTTTGTTCATTTGCGTTTATTGTTTGTTTCTTATTAAATGTTTGTTCATTTGCGTTTATTGTTTGTTTCTTATTAAATGTTTGTTCATTTGCGTTTATTGTTTGTTTCTTATTAAATGTTTGTTCATTTGCATTTATTGTTTGTTTCTTATTAAATGTTTGTTCATTTGCGTTTATTGTTTGTTTCTTATTAAATGTTTGTTCATTTGCGTTTATTGTTTGTTTCTTATTAAATGTTTGTTCATTTGCATTTATTGTTTGTTTCTTATTAAATGTTTGTTCATTTGCATTTATTGTTTGTTTCTTATTAAATGTTTGTTCATTTGCATTTATTGTTTGTTTCTTATTAAATGTTTGTTCATTTGCGTTTATTGTTTGTTTCTTATTAAATGTTTGTTCATTTGCATTTATTGTTTGTTTCTTATTAAATGTTTGTTCATTTGCGTTTATTGTTTGTTTCTTATTAAATGTTTGTTCATTTGCATTTATTGTTTGTTTCTTATTAAATGTTTGTTCATTTGCATTTATTGTTTGTTTCTTATTAATTGTTTGTGATACTGTTTTCAGTTAATAATTGCCACAGTTGATTTTTTATGACTTAAAACAATTTGTCATGTCGACCTTTTTTCTTTGAGAAAATGACCGTTGGTCAAGAACTCATGGTGGTCAACCCATTAGATGTAGAACAAATATTTAGTAAACATACTTACAACAATAAATAAATGATAAACAACACAACATAGTTTCACAATTTTATTGCAACATTTAATCCATCAGATAAGTTTTTGAAATATGCTCAAAAGGTCAAGCACTGACACTATTGTGCAACCAGAAGTGCTGAACAACCAGAGAATTAAAAATAGCATGGAAAGTGTTTTAATAGGGGGAGAAATGCGAAGAAAAAAAGTACATATTGCAGATTAAATTTGTTAAATATAAACTTACTCCTTCCCATTTTGTTGGCTTCTGACAACTTAATTTCAAATTTAATTGATTTTAATGTATGCTCCATGCATTTGTTTTCAAGTTAAAAATCCCATTGGCACATTTTTAATACAAGAAAATAAATGAATAATTACATTTAAGAGTATTTATAAAGCATTGTAAAAAAGGAAAAAGCAATAGTTACTGCTCTATTATTGAAGAAAACTAAATGTAAATAATAAAATAACTTGTGTCTAAAATATAACTTGATTATTACAGAAGTGGAAATTAATCTTACTATTGATTTTTCTATTCATAGTTAAGTTTAAAGTTCAGAGAGAGAGAGAGAGATGTAGAAAATAAAAGAAAGTGCGCTATGAGTTTGTCCAAATATTCTGCACATTGTACGAAATTCTGGTGGTAGATCAATCATTCGTTAGTGTAAAATAAAGTGCACTATGAGTTTGTTCAAATATTCTGCTGCACATTGTAAGAAATTCTGGTGGTAGATCAATCATTCGTTAGTGTAAAAGAAAGTGCACTATGAGTTTGTCCAAATATTCTGCTGCACATTGTAAGAAATTCTGGTGGTAGATCTATCAGACGTTAGTGTAAAAGAAAGTACACTATGAGAAGAAATTCTGGTGGTAGATCTATCAGACGTTAGTGTAAAAGAAAGTGCACTATGAGAAGAAATGCTGGTGGTAGATCAATCATTCGTTAGTGTAAAAGAAAGTGCACTATGAGAAGAAATTCTGGTGGTAGATCAATCATTCGTTAGTGTAAAAGAAAGTGCACTATGAGAAGAAATTCTGGTGGTAGATCAATCATTCGTTAGTGTGAAAGAAAGTGCAATATGAGAAGAAATTCTAGTGGTAGATCAATCATTCGTTAGTGTAAAAGAAAGTGCACTATGAGAAGAAATTATGGTGGTAGATCTATCAGACGTTAGTGTAAAAGAAAGTGCACTATGAGAAGAAATTCTGGTGGTAGATCTATCAGACGTTAGTGTAAAAGAAAGTGCACTATGAGAAGAAATTCTGGTGGTAGATCAATCATTCGTTAGTGTAAAAGAAAGTGCACTATGAGAAGAAATTCTGGTGGTAGATCAATCATTCGTTAGTGTGAAAGAAAGTGCAATATGAGAAGAAATTCTAGTGGTAGATCAATCATTCGTTAGTGTAAAAGAAAGTGCACTATGAGAAGAAATTATGGTGGTAGATCTATCAGACGTTAGTGTAAAAGAAAGTGCACTATGAGAAGAAATTCTGGTGGTAGATCTATCAGACGTTAGTGTAAAAGAAAGTGCACTATGAGAAGAAATTCTGGTGGTAGATCAATCATTCGCTAGTGTAAAATAAAGTGCAATATGAGAAGAAATTCTGGTGGTAGATCAATCATTCGTTAGTGTAAAAGAAAGTGCACTATGAGAAGAAATTCTAGTGGTAGATCAATCATTCGTTAGTGTAAAAGAAAGTGCACTATGAGAAGAAATTCTGGTGGTAGATCTATCAGACGTTAGTGTAAAAGAAAGTGCACTATGAGAAGAAATTCTAGTGGTAGATCAATCATTCGTTAGTGTGAAAGAAAGTGCACTATGAGAAGAAATTCTAGTGGTAGATCAATCATTCGTTAGTGTAAAAGAAAGTGCACTATGAGAAGAAATTCTGGTGGTAGATCTATCAGACGTTAGTGTAAAAGAAAGTGCACTATGAGAAGAAATTCTGGTGGTAGATCAATCATTCGTTAGTGTAAAAGAAAGTGCACTATGAGAAGAAATTCTGGTGGTAGATCAATCATTCGTTAGTGTAAAAGAAAGTGCACTATGAGAAGAAATTCTGGTGGTAGATCTATCAGACATTAGTGTAAAAGAAAGTGCACTATGAGAAGAAATTCTGGTGGTAGATCTATCAGACGTTAGTGTAAAAGAAAGTGCACTATGAGAAGAAATTCTGGTGGTAGATCAATCATTCGCTAGTGTAAAAGAAAGTGCAATATGAGAAGAAATTCTGGTGGTAGATCAATCATTCGTTAGTGTAAAAGAAAGTGCACTATGAGAAGAAATTCTGGTGGTAGATCTATCAGACGTTAGTGTAAAAGAAAGTGCACTATGAGAAGAAATTCTGGTGGTAGATCTATCAGACGTTAGTGTAAAAGAAAGTGCACTATGAGAAGAAATTCTGGTGGTAGATCAATCATTCGCTAGTGTAAAAGAAAGTGCAATATGAGAAGAAATTCTGGTGGTAGATCAATCATTCGTTAGTGTAAAAGAAAGTGCACTATGAGAAGGAATTCTGGTGGTAGATCAATCATTCGTTAGTGTGAAAGAAAGTGCACTATGAGAAGAAATTCTGGTGGTAGATCAATCATTCGTTAGTGTAAAAGAAAGTTCACTATGAGAAGAAATTCTGGTGGTAGATCAATCATTCGTTAGTGTAAAAGAAAGTGCACTATGAGAAGAAATTCTGGTGGTAGATCAATCATTCGTTAGTGTAAAAGAAAGTACACTATGAGAAGAAATTCTGGTGGTAGATCAATCATTCGTTAGTGTGAAAGAAAGTGCACTATGAGAAGAAATTCTAGTGGTAGATCAATCATTCGTTAGTGTAAAAGAAAGTGCACTATGAGAAGAAATTCTGGTGGTAGATCTATCAGACGTTAGTGTAAAAGAAAGTGCACTATGAGAAGAAATTCTGGTGGTAGATCAATCATTCGTTAGTGTAAAAGAAAGTGCACTATGAGAAGAAATTCTGGTGGTAGATCAATCATTCGTTAGTGTAAAAGAAAGTACACTATGAGAAGAAATTCTGGTGGTAGATCAATCATTCGTTAGTGTGAAAGAAAGTGCACTATGAGAAGAAATTCTAGTGGTAGATCAATCATTCGTTAGTGTAAAAGAAAGTGCACTATGAGAAGAAATTCTGGTGGTAGATCTATCAGACGTTAGTGTAAAAGAAAGTGCAGTATGAGAAGAAATTCTGGTGGTAGATCAATCATTCGTTAGTGTGAAAGGAAGTGCACTATGAGAAGAAATTCTGGTGGTAGATCTATCAGACGTTAGTGATAAATAAGTTAATGCTGGTTAACTGGTTCCAGAGAGGCAAAAAGAATAGCTAAGCAGGGATTGACTGTACATATTCTGGACTAGCACAAAACCATCTTTGTTAGCATATAAAAATTACCTTTTAGTAATGCTAACATTGATATGTCTGTATAAACTTTCATTAATACTCTGTTCTCTTTGTAACAAAAGAAATGCATTCACTGACACATCAGTTGACAGAATAGATCTCAGTATCACTGCTCAAACACTTATTTCATTGTCAATGCCGTTTCATTTCTACCTTCCAAATTGTATGTAGCATCGAGGAAGTCATCAAAAGAGCTATTTGTAGCTAGACAGTAGATTGCGCCTGTGCTCAGTTGAATACTGCAAGCAAAAACCAAAAAAAATATATCAATACATATATGTTTATTTAGTTTAATATTTACACCTAGAATAATGGTAATAGGTGATGCTCAAAATGTTCTCGTCTCTTTTTTGTACATGACAAATTTGGAGGAAACTAACAAGTATCCACTGTCCACTCATACTATTTTCTCTAGATCTGGAAAAACTGTTGTTGTCTCACAAATTTTCGTACTAGGCAAAACTTGCAAGCACTTCTTTGTTTATGTCACCATAATTGAATGTTGCACTTGTTAATGGACAAATGTTGCACTTGCTGTCAAATTGCAGTTAGATTTTGCATATTTTATCACTAATATTTTCTCTGTTGCAGCATAATATTTTCTCAAACTCATTTTTAAAATTGAAATAATAAAATAACCAAAACTTTGCAACCAAGATTAATATCAAAATAGATTGAAGTCCAAGAGTGTGAATAGGGTTTTGTAATAATGGCTGACAAGTAATAAAGCACATGGTACATTCAATTATTCCCGATTTTTTAAAGTGAAAATTGTGTCAACAATTTTACGGAAAAAGGTTACTATAGATACAAAAATGAATAACTATTAGTACCCGCAATAAAATAGTAACAATTATACATATTATAGGCAAGAGTTTATGGTATATCAACTAACATAACATCTACAACAGAACATCGGGAAAGAAGGCAAGAGGAAGACCACGGAAAAGATGGTTAGATGGCGTGGCAGCATCCTGTGAAAGAGCAAAGATAACAATCACACAAGCCACCAGAACAGCGCAAGACAAAAACAGAAAACCACGACACTGGGCAACAACCCGGTAGCAGTGTGACGACAAAAGAAGAAGAAGAACTAACATAATTGATCATATATTGCATATATGTATATTACAACATCTTAACAGATAACAAAATCGAGGATCATCAAGTGCTATATTTCCTCAATATTTTTGTAATTCAATAGAGAGACATGGATAATGAACAAAAACTTGGTATACACGAATTACTGCATTTGAGATGTAGATATACAGAAGAATATATGGTCACTAGTGCGGTGTGCTATCAACTTTGCTATTAGTGACCCCAGTGTTGCTGTTGAAATAAATGTTAAAGACTTCTTGTTGTAGGACATACGACACTTTCAACCGTAGACTAGAGTGCATTTGGTTATATCAGGATATTTCGGTTAACAAATTGAAATTAGTTTTATTCATCAGCTGATATTTTGTTTTTGTGTGATATCTCTCTCTCGATCTCCACCAAGACTGATGAACCAGATTTTATCATGAATACTACCGTGGTTTTAAGGGACTCCATTCCTCCATACAGCTTCTTGCGAAGCTCTGTGTTTATGGGCCAGGTTTCTTTTCTTAGGCCTGCTATTAATTGGCAATCTTGCAGTATGTGCTCTGCCGTCATGTCCTCCTTTTGCAGGGCACAGGCAAGTTGTGCCAATTTTAAATTTGTTAAACATGTGGGCGCGAAGCTTGTTGTGGCCGGTACAGAGGCGGAATATAGCAACTTGTTCACTACGAGATAGACCATAGTATCCATCGCTGTTGTTGAACTATGGATGGTCTTTTGACCATTTGTCTTTATAGTGCCAGCCGATGGTTGTTCTGGCTTTCTCATAACTGATCTTGAGATCAGTCTGCGGAAGTCGCTCGCCTTCTTTAGCTAGCTTGTTGGCTTGTTTATTTTCGCTTATGTTGCAGTGTGATGGTATCCACTGAATGACGGTGCATTTAAGTGAGTACACTAGTGCATCGAGGGTCACTTTCAGCTCATTGAGCTCTGTTTTGCCTACACTTTTGAGTGCCGTGATGACCGATAGAGCATCGGTGAATATCACAATTTTGTTGCGAGAGGTGCCTCTTCTCTCTAGGATCATTTCAGCCACTGTTTTTATTGCCTCTGCCCGGTAGTTATTCGAGTACTTACCTGTGCCAATCGCTTTTGTGACCGTCACTTTCTTTAAGAGTTTAAGCACTATTCCTCCTCCGCCATCGTTGATTGCGTTCCTTGCCGATCCATCGGTATACATGTGTATCCACTCATTTTCAGGGTACTCGGTCGCAATATATTTTTCTTTGGCGCTCTTTTATCAAAGTTTTCTTGCTGCCCTTTCTTTAGTATACCTGGATTGATTCCCTTAGTTCCGGTATTTTGGTTTTCCATGGCGGGCACCTATCAGTTTTTGTGTGATATAATAATACATCCAGTACAAGTACGCCTAAGTCCTCTTCTGTGGATCAGAGATTTCTATGGAAATAAGATAAGAAGATAGAAAGTGTATGTTAAGAGGATTCAATAAAAGACTTCTTAGAGGAATACTTGGGTATACCTGGGAGGATAAGACTAGAATCAGACATCAAGAACCAACTGGTGTGGACGGCATACATAGAAATACAAGGCAGATGATGATGATGGATTTGACATGTCCTCAGGATGAGACAAGAAAGATGCAATGACAAGCAATGAAGTGGACACTGCAGGGACAATGGAAGAAAAGGGAGGAATAGGGTAACATGGAGAACTTTTGAGCCAGAGCTGAAAAACATGGATAGGACCATGTGTTTGGCAGAAAGAAAGGCAGAAAATTGAATTGAGGGATATTTTTGTATTTGCCTTCTGGTGCCATTGGGTGTAACAAGGACTGATGATGATAAGCAGGTCTAGTACAAGTACATGCTGTCATTGAGATATTTATATTCTTCAAAATTTGATTTATCAGGTAACTACAATAGCATGGAATAACTATCAATGTTTTAAAGATAATTATTTACCTTCTTTTAAACATATTGTATTTGGATTTGAAGAAATTTTCGAGCCAATTCCAAACTGCAGTCTCTAATTCTGTTGTCTCGGCGAGCTTGTCTGTTAAAATCTTATGATACTGCAACCGATTAGGGTCTCCTTTATATTTATGAAGTGTTTCATTTACTGAAGTGAGAATAAATAAAACAAAATAAACATATATGAATTAAAATAAATGATTAAGTACAGTAAATACAAAATCAGTTTTTTTTAACCCATTACTCTTTACTACTTTTATCATTAGTCTTGGAAGGGAATGTAGAGATCGGGGCAGCATTAAGGCTCAACTTGCAATTACACAGTAGAGTAAGAATGGATTTGTTGTTTAAATACTGATGGTTCTGTGCATCGCAAGAAGTCAGGGCAGTTTTATCTTGGTAGTGTGCATGGTAGCATCGTTGCAGAGCAAAGTGGGGGATACAGAACAGCTACTTCCAGTATGATAGTGGAGGTTGATTTCATTACTACTGGTTCCAGTGGCTCTCTGAGACTCTGTTTACTGGATCCATTGTTGTCTCTGACTTTTAGTCGATGCTTCGGAAGATTCAAAATGTCAGGTGTGTTATTAGTAGATGTCATCTATTGAGGTTTCTAACCTCCAGAGGCTTACACGGATCTTCTGACCTGGGCTTGCAGATATTCACGGCAGTGAGAAAGCAGACATGCTTCCATAAACAGTATTGATTGTCAGAAAATTGTGGATGGATAAGGGGGATGTTCTTTAGTCTCTTGGCACCACCTGCTGAAGGATACTAAAATTGATGTTGCATCTATACCGTGATCAAACGCATTTGAAATTACATGTTGTACAGGTAGAAACTAAATGTCTGAGGGGTAGAATGAGAAGTGTATTGGACCAGCAAGTCACCAGAACTATCAGTATGCAAACACTTCTACATCTAAAAGGGTCTAAAGGTGAAGGATTGATCTCATTGCACCCAATTTTGCTCCGTAGGGTTACATCCCTATCGAAAGAGATAGCACACCATCTACTGAGTGTTGCATAAAGCATGAATTCTGTAGTTCCAGCAACAATCCTAGGTATCTCAGGGAAAAACTGCACATGTGACTTAGTCCAGATTCGAACCCACTACCTTCAGGATTATAGGCAAATGTCTTAACTACTTTGTCATATAGAAGTTCTACATCTGCTGAGGGAGCTGAGCGCCTATGGTTTGCTCAAAGTGCTATGATGTTTGTTCAGTAACCAATAAGCAATCAGGCACACTCAAATAGACTAACACGTATTTCTGGAAAATGACACAAGCCAGTCAAATAAAAAAAACATCTCAATAAGTTTGTGACGGAGTTCATTCATATGAAAATAAAACTGAGATAAGATTATATGAACATTTTTTATAAAATCATTCTTGAATGGGGTGTATAACAAGAATGCTACAATAACCATCAGCACGTATAACCTTTGACATCTGCTAGAGAAGACTGTACATCTATAGATCTGCCCTAAGTGCTGTCAGGTTGAATTTAATATCAGTAAAATCATTGAATTATGAAGACACATTTTCTACCATTTTACTGCAAAGTGATCATCACCTACATAAATATATGTGTATGGGGTGGAAAGAAAGAATATCTACATGTGCATATTTAAAATATTTAAAGGTGAAGGGTTGACATAATTTTACTGTATTTCCCAATATTGCTCGGTTCATCCCTCCACAGAAATGGCACATCACTGACCAATGTGAATTCTGTAGCTCCAGCAACACTCTGAAGGCTCTCTGAGAAAAAATTCATACAGGAACCAAAAGATGCTATCCAGATTTGAACCTGTGACCTTCAGAATGCAAGGCAAATAAGTTAACAACAGACACCAAACATAGTGAAACTAAAACAGTACTTGGAATTTTCTCTTTGTTGTATTTCATATTACTGTTAAGATTGTCTAGGCATTTTCTTGGAAGGTAGTCTGCCATTGCTTTCCTTCCTGGCAGTGACCATACTGGTCCATGATCATAACCAATGTCTCTATAATAGAGATCCTCCACCTACCATTGGAAGTATTGAGATCATAACCATTGACACTGCTGTCGGCTCGCACACTCATCCACCATCTGCTCTCATGGGGACATGTTACTCTGCTGAAGAAGGAAAGGCTTAACAGGTGATCTACCTTGCTCAAGAGTGTCCCATAGACTAGAAGAAGTATATCATCACTGATACATGAACAAATATTGATTCTGCAGCAGAACCTCTATCATTCCCAACAACAATTACTTAACATTGCACAAAACATCTTGGAGGAAAAATATATGCTGCTAATGAAGAAGAAGTGACTGAAGACCGTGCTCCCATGATACCAACCAAAGCAACTTTTCAAACAGTAGAGATCCTATGGATGTTTTCATGCAACAGATCAATAACTCAAACAGCATTGACAATCTTCAACTTTACCGACAGTCTTGCAGATAAATCAACCAACACGCTACACTAGCATAATACCAGTTAAGAAACCTTTGAGTATAAATATAGATCCGCCCACAAAATCTCAGAGTATAATTAACTACATCTTAGAGGTTAACAGAGATGTCGACTCAGTACCCTTCTTGTCTGAGTATAGTGTCCCTTTTCATTACACAATTCTTCAACTAGAACAAGAATCCTGTAATAGAGACAATATTTATTCAGTCATTAGCTTTTGGTATTGCAGAATTTAATCTACTTAATGTTTTAAAACAATAACAAGTCCTGACAACAAAATCATTAAAAAATGTGATAGGTTTTACATGATGCAGTCTTGTTGTAGTCTGCTTCAAATTGATTGTAACCCTTCATTAATGTTGCTTCAGTGGTGTTGACAAACACATACATATAACATGAGGCTGTTTCTGATATTGTATGCACATTATGGAAGCTGTCAGCAGTCACCTGAAAGATATGTTAAGTATTGATAACTGTCACAAGACATCTGAAAGAACATAAGACTTGAAATATCTTTATCTTAACAAACACAATCTAGCAACACTTTGTTTTTTACTGTTTACAAGCAAACATAAAGTAATGCGATGGTACAAGCTTACATCTAGTAATATCAAGTTCAAAAACTTACATCTGGCTAACTTATTTGCTAGTATACAATGCTAACATAAGTTGCTGCATACAATGCTAACATACGTTGCTGTGTTTTAGAATAAGTCACTATTCCCAGTGCAACATTGTTGTCATAGGCTCATACATTTACACTAGTGAATTTTTTTTTTAGTAATCCTTGTGTTCTGTCCATGTATGTAATAATGAGAGAAAGTGAAAGGACTAAGAATGAATATCAATAAAACAGGTAGTTTCTAAGAAACAGGGATCATCTCAATGCAATATTGAAATAAACAACACAGCACTGAAACAAGTCCTCTGATTAAAATATCTGCGAACATTCATAAGATGGAAGATGGACAATGGAGAAAATGAGTTGAATAGCTCAAGCAAATGGAATTTTTATGAAAAATATACTATATGTGAATTCACAACAAGCGGCACTGCAGAAAATAATATGTTAGTACTATATTAAACCAATACTTCTGTATAGTAGTGAATCATAAACAATCAGCTAGACCACTGGAAGGCACAGAAATGTTACAGAAGAATGCTGGAAATCCCATGGACAGTGACAAAACAAATGATAAGGTTTTTAAAGATGCAGGCACACAACAAAATCTGATCAAAAGAAGAAAGATTAGACAATCAATGTTCTTTGGAAACATAATGCAAAGAGAAGATTGGAAATGTTTGGTGACAATGGGTAAAATACATGGAAAAAGAGAAAGGCTTAAGGAGAAGATGTTGGATGGTCTGACATCATGTTTTGACGAGATTGATATCAGAAGTGATACACTGCAACAGGTAGATAGAGTTGTGGAGAGACATGATCACCTACGTCATCAGGCATGGTACTTGATTGACTGATATTTTGTAAGAATTAAACAAAACTTTGCATGTATCTCAAATAATGTCCAGATAGTGGTACACAGCCTACTCTGTTTATTTTTAATTTTCAAGGGATGTTACATGCACAACTTGTAACACATACATCTCCATATACATTAATCTATGACAGACACTTGAACTTACATTCCCTTGAACTTACATTCCCTGAGGTCAAGGATCACTGCAAAATTGTCTGAATCACCTTGAAGTGAAATCAAACTTATAAAAGGTGCTGAAGCTCCATGCTTGGAGGACCCCACTTCAAAATATTTAATAAGAATTTCTCTTGTACCGTTATACGTTACATAGGGCCCGCAAAGTAATTTCTCCATACTGCTCTATCCTGGGCAAATCGCTCACTCTCCTCCATGGAACTGAGACCAAAATTTATTGCCTCTCTCAGCAAAGTTTGCTTCAGGGTCTCCCTAGGTCGTCCTTTCTTTCTTGAACCCTTTGCATCCCACTTCAATGCTTGCTTTGATATTCGTTGATCTTTTCTCCTCAAGATGTGTCCAACATATCTCCATCTTCTCTTTCCTATAACCGTTGTCCCTAGTGATTGACCAGACATTTCTCTGATTTCATCACTTCTCCTGAATTCGTTCCATTTTATATTCACTATTTTTCGCAGACATCTATTTTCAAATGCATTCAACTTGCTTTCTATATCTTTAGTCATTTTCCAACCCTCGCTGGCATATGTTAGAATTGATACAACATTTGAATTGAAAATTCGTAATTTAGTTTTAATACTATATAACTTGCAGTTCCATATTTTATTTAGACTTAAAAGCTGATGGTGCTTTGCCAATTCGTATCATAATTTATTTTTTAACATTTCCTGTGTTTCACAAGATCCTGTGATTATGTAGAGTCAAAATATTTGACTCTACATAATCTCCTTTGACAAATCACTTTTAATTCCTAACTTTTTCAGGACTTCTTCATTTTACTGTTTTTGTTCCCATATTAAACTAGCTTTTTTAAATAGATGGCTGTCACTCTCATAATTTTGGTAGATCTATGAAATGTAACTCCTCTATGTGAGATCTATTATCTTATCAATAATATAGAAAGCGACCTTTACATTTCAGGGTACACGGGAGCAATTAAGTAAAGAAAAAAAAAAAAAAAATCACAATGAACCTCCATACAAACAGGTAAACAAAATGTAAAGCACCAATTTTTATGCCCGGAGGTATTTTGTGGAATACGATTTTAGGCAAGTATTTCTTCTTTGACCAATGTCACATATTGGTTGAATGGGTCAAAATCAATTCGGCTGCCCAATTAGCAATTATACTAATAACATCCCATAAATAACATCATCTTCTCCTATAATTTTCTTTAATCCTTGGGATTAAATGCTGCAAATATCATCCACCTCCATTCATCTCTGTTCTTAGCCATTGCTTCTAAATAGTTGATTTTTGTATTTCTAAATGTGCTTCTATATTATCACTCCATTTTTTTTTTGTTTTCTTTTGATCTTTCTCCTCTTCTTCTTTTTTGTATATGTAATTTTAGACTCTCTGTCTCTGCCATTCGTTGCTATAATATTCTATTAATCTTCATGACTGTAGAAACAACATATGATTGTTAATTATTTTTGACAATTAAAAAATAATTTCTGGAAGATAATAAACAATCTAACAGTTTGAAGATAATGAATAAGGTACAAAAAATAATGTTTTAAGTTTAGAACTTTTTTTAATTGTCAAAAATAAATACTAAACATGAATGTCGTCTATTGTACTTTGTAAAACATGACTTACTCATGATTTAAGAACTGCATTTGGTATATAGTTTTGCTGTAGTCTTCCACAATTGCATATATAATATTGCTAAGTTAATTGGTTAAAGTGGTTTGTTTGGACATAGACTTGAGTTGACATGAATTTAGAGCTAATAGATGTTATTGGTTACTAAACTGACGTCATTGCACTCTGTCAGACCAATAGGTGCTCTGTCTCCCCTCAAACAGATATCGAAGTGTATGCATACTGATGGTTCCCGTGGCTTGCTGATTAAACACATCTCTCACTCTGCCCTCAGTCATTCAGTTCTACTTGTGCAACGGGTAACTCCAAACTGTCCAAATCTTGTGATCGATTCAACATCTATTTTAGTGTTCTCTTCCAACAGACAGTCGCAAAGAGACCGAAGAATATCCCCTTATCCATCTTCAACTCCCAACAATCGATGCTGTTGATGCAAGCCTGTCCACTCACTCATTACCGTAAACACCTGCATGCCCAGGACAATATATCTACGTAAGCCTCTGGAGGTTAGAAACTTCTATAGACGACATCCACTCATACGGAAAGCTGCCTTTCTAGATCTTGTCAAGCATTGACTGAGAGTAAGATACGACAACGGTCCCAGTAAATGAAGTGTGAGAGAGCCAATGGAGGGCAGCAGTAACGGCCTCAACCTCCATCTTCATACTAGAAGTAGTTGTCCTGTATGCCCCACTTTGCTCTGCAACAACCCTACTATGCGCATTAGCCAAGAACGCCCAGTCAGACTTCTCACCATGATAAACCGACTCATCGGTATATACAACATCATCTAATAGATGTACATTACTGTTAGAATTCTGATAATAATAGTTTAACAACTATCTGACACAAATGATGGGTGTCTATAGATACCAAGTATTCAATAAGAGAGAGGTAAATATTTGGATGCTGAAACTAATATGAAATGATTTTTGATGACAATAGATGACATTGAAGATAATGAATTAGAAGAAAAACAATATTTAAGTGTACAAGATTTGAGCTTGTAAAAATATTGAAATATGACATATAAATAAACATGTTTTAAAATGTGTACAGTTCACTACATACACAACATTGTTGCTATGTTTCATTGACTAGAGAGTTAAATAATAATTCGATAAAAGAAATAAGTAGTTAAGAAAGAATAAGTAGTTGCAGGCTTTTGTTTAGGAGAAATTTTATTATTAATTATTCATTTACGGTGAAAATTAGCCACAAGTTAAATTATATTACACTTTTTAATTACTGCTGAAACAAACCTGCAGTGATTGGTCTGGACCCAGGGTGATGTTTTTGCTCTTATCAACAAGCTCTACCATGACCTTACCAGCCAGGACAGTAATAGTTGTGTTTCCAAAGTCTGGGTGGACATAGTTCTCCAAGGACATTCCTGCAGTCAAGGTGCAAACAGTTAAAGTTACAGAATATCTTGGCTAAACAAGAGAGTTACTTCATGTGCTTGTTCTCAATGCAAAATTAAGTAATTTCTAAACACATTTTTTAAAAGAACAAAATAATACATATATTTCTTCAATAATCCGGGAGGTGCTTGGGTTCTTGCCCTTTGGTCTCATGCATTGTAACATTTATCTTATACATAGCATTAACTCTTAGAATACGAACACCACCTGACAAACCATAAAGTTAGTTCCAATTTTACGCAACACCACTTCACGGGCCATATGATTCTAACCAGTTATTAATATATTGTAGAGGACTATTTTTGCATATACACCGTATAAAAGTCATTTCCTGTTTCATTCTATTTCTGTCGTCTCCAACGCATTGTTTACCTCGTGTTAGAAGTGATATTCATTTGATTTTTTAATCATTTTGTAACTGCAAATAAGAAAACTGTTTGCAATAATGGCTAGTAATGATCGTCAACTGCGAATGTCTGCAGTTCAAGCCTCACAACTTATTTATTCATGAATTAACAATGATAATAATGGTGAATCTAGTGGGGACAGTAACAGACAGTAGGTAATGACGATGTGGAATCGGATCTTATATTAGATATTCTGGCAATTTAAATAAATATTAGCAGTATTGCTAATGATGAAGGGGCGTGTCTTCAAAGCAGGAGCCAGTTATGTCAAATCGTCATATAATCAAATTCTCTAACAGAAAAGGATGACATTTGAATATGTTGTGTAGAAATGAATATTCTAAGGAACTAATGTAGTTTTATTTAGCTTTAGACCATTGGAAAGCTTACAAATGTTGGTAAGTTCACATCTTTTTCAAAATCTTTAATTATAATTTTTTTCATTTCCTAAATACATTTAATGCTCTAAGTGTATTTTTAAAATTCAAATACAGCAAGTGGGTGTTTGTAATAGATTTTTCAATTCCGCACAGTTTGGTGTATGCAGTTTGTATCTGCTGTTGAATGTAAGAAAGTTATAATACATTTTGTAAGGACACCTTCGCCTTAAAATTTGTTCCTCAAAACAGTGCACAAAAGGCGGGTTTAGTATGCGTATTGTAAGAGTTAAAGAGCTATAATTTCTGTTAACCTGATTCCGTACCAAGCTACACTGAAGTATCAATATACCGTATCGCATGGACCAGGCGTCTTTAAAATACGTTTACTATTTTGTTGCATTTTTATTACTTTTCGCTCCTATTAGAGCTTTATATTAACTGGAAACTACGTAAACATGAAGTATAAACGATAACGAATACATAGCATCGTAGCTTATGTTAGAAGTAGAAGTGAAACAGAATTTACCATACATTCTAGGATACCATGTGACCATAACAAACTAGCGATTTTTATGAATGGTCATGATGCTAGTTTGTGAACAGTTAATAAACCATACATTCCTTCACTATTTTCTTCATGTTTTTGTATGCATAAATGTATTACCTATATAAAGAGAGCAGTTAAGACTGATTTATTCAACATATTGTTCATCAAGGCCCTTGACAAGTTGGATTTTTGTTCTCAAAATTTCAATTAGTTTATTTAATTCATGCTAATATTTTTCATGTATAGTAAACACAACATTATATTGTCGGATACAATAAATATTTTGAGACAGTACATTCATTTATCTTTAATTTGATATAGAATAAGTTCAACTTTAAATAATATTTAGAAACAATATTTTAGTTTAGCTAAAGTATGTGTGCAATATTTTGAAGCTAAAAAAATAATTCCGTCCAGAGGCGAAAAAACCAGGTAGTGAATCAGTTCATTTTCTACCCATCATGGACAGGAGTCAGAAATGAATTGCATAGTATTAGAGTATGATTAGGTTCTATGTACTACTCAATAATACAGCAGCTAAAGGTAGGTTTCACTGTGCTTAAAGGTAGGATTTCCTGTACTTAATCTTTGCTGCCAGATTGTCAGCTTGTCATGCATAGTTCTATAATACCCTTTTTGATTGTTCTTCTTTCTCTAATCTTGTTTGTCTCAGTTCATCAGGATAAGAAGAGATTTAACAAGTTCTTGTCTGCACTTTGTACATGGTGTCTTTCGTTCCCTAAGTTATTTCTGGGATCCACTTTTTGTAGATGTCATGTCTGGTCTTTGTAAAGTTCCCCTGAACCTAGGGAAGATTACATACTTTCGTCTGCCAACAAGCATGACAAGTACTAGAGTAGAACACGCAACACAAATAGAAAAGAGGATGTATGAAACACACCTGGAGAAGAAGTCTAGGACAACTAAAGAATGCTGCACCTGGGAACCTACACACAAAAAAGTAGGAAAAGTGAAGAACATTTGTTGAAACCTTATGCTGCACAAGGAGTGGAGAGGAATAACAACAAAATATATCAAAGTCAGTTGAATACATTTGAAACTATATGTCTGTAAAAAATAATGAACACAAATAGTACGAATTCAGGGAAAATGATGAAACAAGGGAAAAAATGTCCTGTCCACCACTAGTAACAACTGTTATCAGAAAGAGAAGATGGAGATATGTTGGGCTTTTTCTAATAAGAAATGATCACATAATCACAAAGAAGGCATTCAAGTTTGATGCAAATGTTTCAAGAAAGAAAGGAGTCCCCATGTCAACCCTGAAACAAACTTTCCGCAGCGGTAAGATGTATAGGACTCAATTCCATAGAAGAAATTGAAAGCATTGTCCAGGATATAAAGATATACAGAAATTGCTTGTATGCCCTATGCAATGTATCATAGTATGAGAGGAATAGAGTAAATACAAATTTGCAACGGTACTGGTTGTCTGGGTACTTTCAAGGATAAAGGTCTGATTCTTCTGCTGACTGGTTTTAGTTATAATTAGAGATTTCATGATGATCAATCAGATTGTTGCATGATCATATTTCTATAGTTGATACAAGCCATGAAGGCTAATTCTGCTGACAGAACAGTACATAATCTAAATAGAGAACTACAGGGTGTTCAAGATAAAAGCAGCCTGTGAATGGAGCTAATCTGGAATATATGTATGGAAATGAGAAGGTTCAGTTATGACGTAGTATAGGTCAAGGTTGTGTGATGGTGTGTAATTGTAGTGCGGAAGGGGCTATGAACAAATGTGACGTAGAACAAGCTAGTCAGAACCGGTTTAAATAGTAAATAGACAAGATGCAATGCGTACCTGGAAAATTTATATTTATCACTGGGCTGCTTTTAAGTTGAACACCCTGTAGTTTACTCTTACACAGCTACCAGGTTGTAGCCAAGTGTTGTAGTCTTCTGTTCTTCACTTCTTGGATATCTTGAGTAATGGGTTTCTGCATCTTTTGGCATAACTCTAGCACTTCATCTATCCATCTTTTTCACAGTCTTCCTACCGCCTTTCTCTCCTCTGTAGAATTTTTAATAAACTGTGTGGTCTGGCTGCATTCGCACTTGGCGGCCAAAACCATCAAGTTTATTTTTTTTACATGTAATTCAAGCATCGTATTATTTCAACTTTCTCTCTGATGCTGATATTTGTGACTCTTCTGCTGGCATACCAGCATCGAGTCTGCCTTATTGTTGCATATATTGACTAGGTACATATATAGTTCTGAACAAATATATCTATCCAGAAAGAACTCACATTCAAAGAAAACTGGCTATTGCTACAAATAAGAAAGAGAAAATTAAAGTATTTTGGACATATAAAAAGACAAAGGGCTGAAGAAGACCATCATGGAAGTAGCATACTGATAATGAGAAGAAGAGGAAGACCAAGGAGAAACTGGATTCAGGATGTAACTGATGGTTTGAACATGATGGTTGCAGAAGAGGGACATCTGTTCTATGAGAAATAGAAATTCCGAAGGATTGTTGGGGTGGCAAAGTTCTGCTCAGGACAAGCTATTTGATGATGATGATGACAGAGTATGCTTGGTATACTTTTTTTTCTTTCATACCTGGAAAATCTGCTATAAACACAACAGACGTGTGAGCATCATTGTTTAATGAAGTCTCAATTTCATTCAGCTTTGTTCTCCAGTCAGACAAATCCACCATCAAAGGCATCATCCAGGGAGTATCTGTGAGGGGACTCCACTCTGCTGTGATAATATCTACTCGTGGATCAATTCCTCTGTAAATATAATGTTAAAACCAGTTCCTGTTTTTTGTTGTATTCATTAATTAAAACTTTGAAATGCATGTAATGAAAATTGCATGAATGCACACAAGAAATATTAAGATTAGTTAAGTTATTGCAAATGTAAGTCGTCAATAAAAATTGGACATTTGGGATATTTTCATCTCTGTTAGGAGACACAACACTTTATTGAAAACTATCTTGAAAGGGAAGGTAGAAGACAAGAGTGCAAGTGAAAGACAGAGATACATTTGGGAGCAGAACATTAGGAAGTGGACTGGCTATGATCTGGCATGGCAAGGGACATAACTTGTGGGAGAGTCATTACAGCCTTCCATTCAACTAGGAAATAGCATCCTGGGCTTCAACATACATTTTTCCATGATAAAATAAGTTTTAAAATATTTAGTTTGTAGTATGCTATGTGTTGCAGACGATCTGGCATTGCTGTCTTAAAATAACGAACATATTAAAGATAAAAAGAACATTCTAAATAATAAGTCTCAACAACTAGGTTTTAAAAAAAACAAGGGCAAAGACTAAGGTCATGAGAATAAATGCAGTAAATGTAAACCAGATTATGCTGGAGAAAACAGCTCTACAAGATGTAGAATCATACACATACTTTGGTAGCAATATAGATACAGAGGAGGGGAACAAACAAAGATGTCAAGATAAGAATACAAAAAAATCAAGGAAAATCTTTATTGCATTAAATAGTATATCGAAGTCAAACGAAGGTGAGACGCCACTGAGTGGAAGTACTGGTACAGACAATGATCAAAGAAATCACCATTTTTGTCCTTGGGCACGCAGGAGTTAGGGGTAATGAAAGAGCTGATAGATTGGCTGGCTTTGCTACAATATCAGAGGAAGCTTCCATGGATCGAAATGACATTCTTCACGCATTGAGAGAGTCCTTCCGAACAGAGGAGTTTCAGGGCTGGGAATCCCACTCGCTGACCAGATTGAGAGAGATGGGTGTCAATATTGGTGAAGCCAGCAAAGAACGACATACTACATATGCAAGGAGATTGATTAATCGACATCGAACTGGCATGTTGGGTCGCTGGACGCTGCTGGATTTGCTGAGGCGGAGATCGAAGCACCTATGGACATGTCCGGAGTGCTTTGATGATAGTCCTCATATAACTGATAACTGACAACTGATCGAAGTCAAAGAGATCAAAACAACCACAAAGTTGATAATTTTTAATCAAATCAGAATTCAGTGCTGTTCTATGGCTCGAAAACATGGAGGACAACCAAAGAAATCACCAGAAAACTACAAACCTTCATAAATGGATGTTTATGTAGAATAGAGAGACCAGAAGGTATGATAAGATTACAAACGAGGAACTCAGAGAAAGAACTAATCAGATAACAGTGGAGAAAGAGCTTAGAAAGAGATGCTGGAGATGGATAGGACACACATTGAGAAGACTAACCAGAAGCAGTGATACCACTATTTTGGAACTTGCAGGGAAAGAGGAGTAGGGGAAGGCCTAGACATACCTGGAGAAGAAAGCTGGAGACTAATATTAAAAGGATAGGTAAAACATGGAAAAAAAGTAACTTCGTGGCAAACTCCAAAGCACTTGCTCACAAAGACATAATATTGGCACTGGCTCAACCAAGACATATACAATCAGCCAGCACCTCCTCCCTGGGCATGCAGTCTCCCAGAGCTATCAGTAGAAGTAAGTGGCATTGGCAAGAAAGGAACACAGACAGACCTGGAGAAAAGGCTCATCACAGAAAAACACATAAACGAAAACTACCCAAATGGACCCACGGAAACATGCATTCATGGATGGCTCGTCTACCAATGCCTCCCACATTGGAGGATGGGGAGTTGTCCTCAGATTAAAATATGGAGTAGAACTAACCTTAGCTCTGACCACCGGCAAGTTCTCAACCAATTTCAGGGCTGAGGTAGAGGCCATCAGTGCAGCTGCAAAAATGGTACATCATATGAACTAAATACATGGAAAAATAGTGCTTTTACCTATCACAGGGATGGGGGCACGATTTTATGCCCCAGAGTAAGACAACCCATGTAAATGTGAGCACTGCAAAAACAGATGGTGACGATAAGGCAGGCACGAGGGCAGAGCGAGCATGCATGTGAGCGATACAAAAGGGGCCCACATGTGGGCAGATGAGCATGGCACGGCATGCAGGGAAGGCGCGGCAGGCAGGGAAGGCGCGGAAGGCAAAGAAGGCGCGGCAGGCAAGGAAGGCGCGGCAGGCAAGGAAGGCGCGGCAGGCGAGAGGGGGAGACCACCGGAATGTGCAGAACAACGGGAAAGCCCAGCAGAGGTAAAGCCAGTGCGCGTTTCCGCTCACAGGGAACTACTGCTGCCTTGTAGTTTGATTGGGGGCAATCAAAGGCTAGCGGAGCAAACCGTACACAAAACTGGACGGTAGGCAAACTACGCAGTGCACAAAAAGACTGGTATAGCTGGGCAGATGACGCTCATCAGCCCGGGAGGGCAGGTCATCTACGGGTCGTTGCCCTGAAAGAAAATAGCAACCTGCTGCCTTGTGGGTTTTGGCTGGGGACAGCAAAAGACTAACGGAGAGCGAACCCAGTAAACACTAGTTGAATTTGAACACACCACCGAAAGATAAGCAGCTGAGCTCCAATAGGTACTGAAGGTTGTGCACGTACATCCGTTCTTGATGTTTGGCTGCTTATATATCACAATAAAATGATAAAAGCGACCTAAGAACGATCACGCGCGCGAGAGAGAGGTCAACCGTAGCCCAGTTATCCCATGATTCTGAGAGGGTAGTAATCCAGTGGATACCCTCACACTGCTAGATCAAGGGGAATGAAGATGCTGACAGACTGGCTAAAGAGGAGCAGGAATATCCCAAGATGACAACCTGGTTTGCTATGAAGTAGCAAAAACCATCGCCAAAAGGCACTACAAGGCAAAATGGATTAAGAACACCCAAAACACAAGAACGATTGGATATTACCAACTGTCCAGAAGGAACCAGACAGCCATACTTAACCTCCGGACCGGTCACAACAGAATGAGACACCACCTGTACACTAAATTCAAAATAGGCACCAACAACCTGTGCCCTTGTGGCTTGGCGAGTATGACAACATCCTACAGAACTGCCCCAGTATGCAGACCTGAGAAGAAAGAGGTGGCCCACTTACACCAGCATCCAAGACAAACTGTATGGCGTGTCTGATAATCTGAGGCAGACGGTTGTCTTTATTAGAGAATCCGAAATCCTAGTCTAGTGAAAACGCAAAGGAAAAAGAATAAAACATGGAAAGAATTGGAAGTGATGGCAAGAGAGAGAGAGAGAGGAAGAGCTGGAAGAAGTTTGTTGTAGACCTGTGCTCCGTTGGGAGTTGAAAGGTAAAGAGAAGTATGCTATGTGGAAATAAATAAGACCAGATTCGCATGCAACTGTTATCAAAAAGCTATTTTCCAGGAGGCGACATTTATCTCCCTGCCTTAATGTACGCCCATTGATGGCATATGATTGATTGATTGTGTCAGTCAATGTTATCACTTAGCAACAAACTAAATTATAGAATATATAATAAATACTGAATCTGAAACATAAAATCCAAGATATGAATATCATGTTAAAACGATCACTGTTATTTATTGTTTGCAATGTCTACAAATGCAGTTAACTCCCTTGCATGAAGCAATGGCTACTATTGCAGCAGTTAAAAGCTTTCAATGAGGTGGCTTTTCTGTAGCAATTTATTTCACATGAAACTGTGGCTATTCCATGGACAAAAGTAATTATGTTATCATTAGGTTTGGTTGAGTATAGTGGTTCTGTTCTTTTCAATCATTTAAAGAGGAGGAGAGGGTGTGCCAAAATAGAATTCAGATTTAATTATCATCATCCATATCCTACACCCCTTGCTGATATCCTACACCCCTTGCTGATATCCTACACCCCTTGCTGATATCCTACACCCCTTGCTGATATCCTACACCCCTTGCTGATATCCTACACCCCTTGCTGAAAGAGAATGATTCCTTATTTGTTTGCTTGGAGTGTCGTGACACCAGTTGTGTTAGTTAAGCTATTTCAAATTGGCAACCTACATTACAGCAACCTACATTAGTCAAACCTACATATTTGCTTACATCATCAAGTGTCTTTTTTTCTCTGACCAAAAGTGTCTCCAAAAAGTTGTTTTATGTCAAGGAGGTAACACAACAAATATCACTTTAAATGGCAACCATCTAACACCAGTTCCAAATTCTACTATCTTGGGTACATGGTCACTGCCAGCATTTCTCTTGATGAAGAAATCAACGCTCGTATAAGGAGTGTGGCTACTACATTCGGCAATCTATCAAAGCGAACATGGGTGAACACAAAACTAACATTGCAGACGAAGATTAAAATATATTGAGCCTGTGTAATATGTTCTTTACTATATGACTCAGAAACATGGACAGCCTACTCAAGACATGAGAGGAGACTTAACATCTTTCACCTTCGATGTCTCCGCAAGATTATGAACATCAGGTGGTACGACAAGATAACCAACTCTGAAGTATTGTAACATGCAAACCTGCCTTTCATCATGGGCATGCTCAGCAGTGGACGACTAAGATGGTTGAGGCATGTGAGAAGAATATAAACTTATCGCATACCAAAACAAATGTTGTTCTGTGAACTTTCGGAACGGAAGAGGCACCAGTGCAGACCACTGCTCAGATATAAAGATATCTGCAAGACCTCAATTAAAAATTGTTCTATAGGTCCCAGCACAATAGAACAACTAGCTGATGACAGAGTTGTGTGGAAAGCTATATTTCGCAAGGGCACAGTCTTTTGAAAAGAGACGTATGTGTGAGCTGAAAGACAAGAGAGAAAAGCGAAAACTCAGAAGTTGTCACAGTAAAACATTTGCAAATTGACCGTCTGTAAAGTTGTTACAGTAAAACATTTGCAAATTGACCGTCTGTAAAGTTGTTACAGTAAAACATTTGCAAATTGACCGTCTGTAAAGACCAAAAAGGCCACATATATAATCAAGTATCTCCACAAGCTGAGAGCCGCGGTAGCGTAGTTGTTAGTGAACTCGCTTCTCAAGGCTGATGGTCTGGGTTCAACTCCGCAGTGAGCGTGGAATTTTTCCCGACCGCGACGGCACTTAGGTCGACCCAGCCTGTCAACTGGGGAGAAATGCTCTGGGAAAGTAAAGGCGTCCGGCGTGATGCTGACCACTTCACCCATCGTGTGCCGACGGTCAATGAAAATACAGGCCTAACACTGTATTGCCCTATATACCACGAGGTATGCAAGTGTTCCTTTACTTACTTTTTTTACTATCTCCACAAGCTACAGTTTGTTCTGTGTGTACATTAATATTTAACGGAACATGCTAAAGACCTCCAAACATGGATTACAAAGACAGATCAGTGAAAAAAAGGAACAATGTTAATATTGCAATAGTTATTTGTTTCTAAAAAATGGGCTTACATTGCTTACAGAAAGGTCTAAAGCAGAAGGATTGACTTCATTGCATTCAGTTGTACCCCATATGGTTCAGTCTCTTTCCGCAAAATTGGTATAGGCCTACTGCTTAAAATATTGGCATTACAGGCAGAGATATTGAAGATGATCATGTTAGTCGCTTTCAAAGAAAATAGCTACAGTTTATCAGTTTTCCTTATGACATTCCTTATGTGTTAATTTTGCTCAGGAGTTCTGAAGTATAGGGGTCTTACACTCGTTCGTGACCTGGGTTCAAAGTGTTAAAAAGACTAGCTAATAGTAATGTAACATATACATTATTCTAAAATTTATATGAAAAAAGAGACAGAGGCAGACTAAAATACTAATGAAGAAGAGAGCTGGTAACATATACATAAGAAGAGAGCTGGTAACATATACATAAGAAGAGAGCTGGTAACATATACATAAGAAGAGAGCTGGTAACATATACATAAGAAGAGAGCTGGTAACATATACATAAGAAGAGAGCTGGTAACATATACATAAGAAGAGACTGGTAAACTGAAGTAACATATACATAAGAAGAGAGCTGGTAACATATACATAAGAAGAGAGCTGGTAACATATACATAAGAAGAGAGCTGGTAACATATACATAAGAAGAGAGCTGGTAACATATACATAAGAAGAGAGCTGGTAACATATACATAAGAAGAGAGCTGGTAACATATACATAAGAAGAGAGCTGGTAACATATACATAAGAAGAGAGCTGGTAACATATACATAAGAAGAGAGCTGGTAACATATACATAAGAAGAGAGCTGGTAACATATACATAAGAAGAGAGCTGGTAACATATACATAAGAAGAGAGCTGGTAACATATACATAAGAAGAGAGCTGGTAACATATACATAAGAAGAGAGCTGGTAACATATACATAAGAAGAGAGCTGGTAACATATACATAAGAAGAGAGCTGGTAACATATACATAAGAAGAGAGCTGGTAACATATACATAAGAAGAGAGCTGGTAACATATACATAAGAAGAGAGCTGGTAACATATACATAAGAAGAGAGCTGGTAACATATACATCAGAAGAGAGCTGGTAACATATACATAAGAAGAGAGCTGGTAACATATACATAAGAAGAGAGCTGGTAACATATACATAAGAAGAGAGCTGGTAACATATACATAAGAAGAGAGCTAGTAACATATACATAAGAAGAGAGCTGGTAACATATACATAAGAAGAGAGCTGGTAACATATACATAAGAAGAGAGCTGGTAACATATGTTAAAATGAATGAGAATATACGGAAAGGACAGTACAGGATAGATAAAGAATGACACATATTTGCTGAAGACTTATGCTACAGAAGGTGCTGCTACAAATGAATTGTGCTACAGAAGGTGCTGCTACAGAAGGTGCTGCTACAGAAGGTGCTGCTACAGAAGGTGCTGCTACAGAAGGTGCTGCTACAGAAGGTGCTGCTACAGAAGGTGCTGCTACAGAACGTGCTGAAAGGATCATTATTATTATTATACTTTGGTAGTGCTCTTTGAAAAAGTTACTGCGAAAAGTTACCAACAACAGCAGAAAAGACAGAGTCACCAATATCAGCATAAGAAAGAAAATTGGCACAGAACCTTGCTTGCATTACAATGAGAAACAAAGAATGAAGTAGTTTGGCCACTTAATAAGAATGCACCCAGACCCCACAGTATATAGAGTCTTCTACAACAGAACATCAGGAAAGAAGGCGAGAGAAAGATCATGTAAAAGATGGTTAGATGGCATAGCAGAATCCTGTCAAAGAACAGAAATAATCACCCAAGCCACCAGAACAAGACAAGACAAAACCACAACACTGGACAACAACCCGTTAGCAATGTAATGTTGAAGAAGAAGAAGTGCTCTTTATAAAGTGTCAATAACTCATGCATTGTGCACATAAAACATGTCCAAAATATTACCTTTGCTGAAAACGATAATTTAAGGATCTCCAAATGTCAAAGTAAATGGCGATATTAGTTATGTTGTAAGATCTCAAATTGTCAGCAAGACAGTGTGCATACTGTTGTATCATGTCGGTATGTGAAGACCAACGACTGCCACCATTTATCCATATCTGCAGGATGACATAACCATCAACATACATGTATCCCACAAATCCCATAATTTAAAGTTATAATTACACTACATTACTTATACAATGTTACATATCATTGTCATCATCATCAAAAAACTTGTCCTGAGCAGAACTTTGCCACCCCAACAGTCTTCTGGAATTTCTTTCTCTCATAGACCAGATGTCCTGCCTTTGCAACCATCATGTTCAAACCATCAGTTACACCTGGAATCCATCTTGCCCATGGTCTTCCTCTTCTTCTATTTCACTTCTTTTTAAAAGTTCTTTGTCATCTTTTATATGTCCAAGATACTTCAATTTTCTCTCATTTGTAGCATCAGCTAGTTTTCTTTGATTTTGAGTTCTTTCTGGATATGAGTTCTTTCTGGATAGATCTATTTGTTCTCTTCTCTGTACATGATATACGAAGAACTCTTCTGCAACACTTATATTCAAAAGCACATATGTTTTTCCACTGCGTTATTAAATGTCCGTGCTTCACACTCATACGTTGCCACTGGGAATATGCATGCTCTTAGTATACTGATCTGTGTTTTCCTATCAGTTCCATTCTGTACTGTTTTTAGTTTAATTTTATGCAAAGCCATGTTTCTTCTTTTAATTTCCTTCATTCCATTTCACTCTGTTGTTAGCAGTGGACCAAAATATTCAAAACTGTTCACATTTTCTACTTTCCGTTGATAAAAATATCTTTTGTCATGTTCATTTTATCCGTTGTCATTATTTTTGTGTTTGCCACATTGAGATATATATTTTGTTTTTTGCTTTTACATTGCACTTCTGCTACTAATTTCTCAATCCTTTTTTGTGACGTTGACAGTAACACTGTATTGTCCACATATCTTTGTTCAGGTATTCTCTTCTTCCGATTATAAAAGGATCGTATTGTTCTTTTCCGCTATCTTCTTAACATTCCTCATGATGTTTTCTGCATATATGTTAAACAGACAATGCGACAATTTGCAGCCTTGTCCGACTCCGTATCAATGTACGTCGCAAAAATTGTGCAGGAAACATTGGCAAAGAAGAATTGGAAAGTTCTTCATCACCCAGCCTATAGTCCCGATTTGTCCCCGTGTGATTTCCATTTGTTCGGACCGTTGAAGAAAGCACTAAAGGGACAGCGATTCAACAGCAACGCAGACGTGAAGACTGCGGTGACCACATGGTTCAGTGAGCAGCCACGCACCTTTTTCTCGGACGGCATTCGAGGTCTACCTAAACAGTGGGATGCTTGCCTAAATGCATACGGAGATTTTTTCTGATGAACCCAGGTGTATTCTTATTCACAAGTGGTTGCTTTGTTTAATTCCGTTGAAACTGTTAATTTGCGTATGATACTTTTTAAATAAATCCACAAGTCCCGTTTTCATTTGAACACGCCTCGTAGTTTATGGTATTACATCCACTGCCAAACTAAATCAAGCATCTATCTGAGATTTGAAAAAAAAATACTCTTGATAGGAGGCTGTCCAGCTCTTGGAATTACACTACTACCATATTGAATCAAGCAACTAGCAATCCCGGAATTTGAAAGCTCTGGAAACATATATGATCTAATGAGTCACCAGAAGAAAAATCACTAGAGGGCTTGGTAAGAATCCTTGATATCTGAAAATAGATTCAATAAGGCTGCAAAGCTGTTGCTTGGGCAGAATTCATTAAAAAGATTACACTAAAATTCCGAAAATAGTTTTCGTTTTCTTTAAAATTATATTAGTGACTCTCAACATTGCTACAGAGTTTGTGCACTGTCACTCAGATCTCCGTGTATAAGAAAGAAATAGAAACACACATGGCTATTCACCGAGATCCTATCAATCAATCAAATCAAACTTAAACATACACGATGCAGTATCTTTGTTTGACTTGTACATACATACGTTTGGTTTCAGATATCCTGACTGTCCTGTGTCCTTATCATAGTAAGTAATGCGTATGTGCTGTACAGTCCAAGAGTGAACCATCATATCCCAGGAGTAACCGTAGAGTCCATTAGTCCAGTTATTGTAGCCCTGTGAATGGAGTCCCACTTTATTCACAATTTTTTCAGCTTTAAATCATTTTGACATTACATGATATCTAGGAATATTGCTATACAATAGAAAATGTTGGAATTTACCGAAGAAATTATATATAAGTTTGAGATCTTTCAAAATAAATGTCTTAGAAAGAAAACCCTGCAAATATTTTGGCCAGAAAATATAAAAAAATGACGAGCTTCAGAATAAAACAAATTGCACTAGCAACCATGATCAGAGGAAGTAGATAGAGTAGATGGAGATGGCTAGAACATGTGTGTAGAATGTCAGTGGGTACTTTGGCAAAGACATCTCTCTGATGGACGTCAGACAGAAGAAGAAGGCGAAGACCAAATGCTATCTGGAGATGGGCAGTGGAATGGAAATAAAAAAATGTGGAACACCATGAGGACAAAGGCTGGAGACTGACAGCAGAGGAGATCACTTGTGAATGCATAGACTCTCTATTAAAACAATCTTTATAAACCCAGTCAGTCAAAGATATAGAGTGTGTCAGCTATGGCACATCAGGAAAGGGCACACCTTCTAGTACCTTAAATGCAGTCATGTACCTAATAAAACTACAATCATGACATTATTGATTTCAGGTACAACCAGGGAGATAGAAATACTAACTCATCTTTCATGAAGACATGGGAAAATAAGATGAACTTTGTTCTAACGACAGGTCAGAAGATCTATGGTAAATTAAAACAGAAAAAATGCACAAGAAACTGGAAAAAGAGATAAATATAATTCTGGCTGGCATTAGAGAGGCAAAAGATCATATATTAATCATGAGTATCATAAATAATGCATAACACGTAATCACAAAGTACTGTAGTTTTACAAGTTACAAAAACAATGACAAAATACAGCAACGTTTCGACCAACAAGGCCTTTATCAAGCAAACGAACAACAGGAGTGACAAATTTAAAAACAAAACAAATGGACGACCAAAAACAAACGTTTCTAATGAAAATCTGGAAATAAAAACGAATAACGAAATAAATGTAATACAAAAAACACATAAAAACTAGAAATAGAACGGAAGAGAAACAATGAAAATCTAGTAAATATATAACTTGAATACATGCAACATATACCCATATAGATTACAAGGCATGGGAAGAGAAAGTACTAAGAAGCATAGGAATGTAATACGTTGAGCCCACGTGGTCGCAAGGTACCATACAAAGAAATCAACCGATTCTCCAGAGCAAATCGACTGCGATCATCCGAGGAACACGATCGGATGGCTGTGACCTGGACATCGTGAGCTCCTAAATGACCAGTATCATTGAAATGGGTGGCTACAGGAGTCACAGAGCATTAGCGTATGTCGTGCAAGTGTTGGGCGAATTGGTCACTGAGCTTCTTGCCTGTCTCACCGATATAAGCCTTGTTACACCGCTTACAGATAATGGCATAGATAAGATTACGGGACTCGCATGTGAAACCATCGTCAATAAGAAACGTGGCTAAAGGAAAACATATGAAATCGGATGCACATGTCCTAAACGTGTAGAATTCTATGCGTTTAGGGGCCTACCAAACCAATGTGTATACATGTTCTTGACAAAGATCAAACTTATCACAAAGAATGATTAAAATTGGTCGTAAAGAACGAACGCAAAGAAGAAGAAAACATACAGTACGCGTCTTTATCACATAAGCATAGGTGTTGCAACGCCGACGGCCACACTGAACAGTGCCAAAATGAGTGGATATTGGACTTAAGGCGATTGTGTACCAAAATATCCTTAAGACTTCTGTCCCGTCTGTAAGCCACCAAAGGATAGTTGGGAAGACAGAACGGGTCTCAGGATCTGACTTAAGGATAGACAGATGACGGAATAAAACATTTTTCACCAGTGAACTATGGGGGTGGAAAGTTAAGATAAGTTTTACTCTGTCAGAGTTAGTGGTTCTATGCTAGCTGGTGAGGGCCTGCTGGCGAGTGATTTTCTGAACTCGATGCATAGCCCAGACAAGCACCCTCTCCGGGTATAGGCGCCTGCGAAAGAAATCGAGCATCTCGTGAGTTCTCTCAAGAAAATCATCGTCCTCGTTACAAAGGCGTCGAAGGTGCAAGAGCTGCAAGAATGGCAAAGAGTCACGACAAGCCCGGGGATGGGAAGAAGTATAAAGGAGAAAACTATGTGCATCAGTAGGTTTGTAATATACTGATGTAGTGATAGTGGATAGGCGTATGGAGATAGTAATGTCAAGAAAGTTGACACAAGTAGTGGAGATGTGAGAAGTAAAACGAATAGAAGGGTTGAAAACATTAATGAAATTAATGAAGCGTGATAAATCGGCTTCAGGCATATCAGTAATGCCAATACAGTCATCAATGTATCTGTGATAGACAGACGGAAGGGGCCATCATATGTAGTCCATACTAGGTGTTCAAGATAACCCATGAATAGATGAGCATAACTAGGTCCCATTTTAGTACCCATGGCAACCCCACTGATCTGCTCAAAGAATTGGTCATTAAACTGAAAGGAGTTAAGAGTGAGAACTAGTTCTGCAAGACGAAGGAGAGCAGAAGTTGACACAAGTGGATTAGTTCTATCGAGAAAGAACTGGAGAGCTTTAAGGCCGACAGGATGAGGTATAGAAGTGTACAATGAGCACGCATCAAGGAGGAAGAGACGGTAGGTTCTCTCAGGTAGCAACTCAACGGAAGAAAAGACAGACGAAGCGAGGTTCGTATCTTTAAAAAATGACGGGAGTGTGGTGACTATGGGATTAAAGATAATATCAAGGAATTCGGAGATGTCTTCCGTAGTGCAAGAGCAAGCAGAAACACATGTGCTTATGTGATACAGAAGCGTACTGTATGTTTTCCTTTAGCCACGTTTCTTATTGACGATGGTTTCACATGCGAGTCCCGTAATCTTCTCTATGCCATTATCTGTAAGCGGTGTAACAAGGCTTATATCGGCGAGACAGGCAAGTACTTTCTCTTCCCATGTCTTGTAATCTATATGGGTATATGTTGCATGTATTCAAGTTATATATTTACTAGATTTTCATTGTTTCTCTTCCGTTCTATTTCTGGTTTTTATGTGTGTTTTTGTATTACATTTATTTCGTTTTTCGTTTTATTTCCAGATTTTCGTTTTTATTTCCAGATTTTCGTTTTATTTCCAGATTTTCATTAGAAACGTTTGTTTTTGGTCGTCCATTTGTTTTGTTTTTTAAATTTGTCACTCCTGTTGTTCGTTTGCTTGATAAAGGCCTTGTTGGTCGAAACGTTGCTGTATTTTGTCATTGCTTTTGTAATTTGTAAAACTACAGTACTTTGTGATAACGTGTTTTGCCAATCAAATAGTTTTACTGCAGTCTCATCTATTTTTGAATATATAATTCATAGAGCAATGTCCTATAAAGGATACAAACCCTGATGATGATCATAAATAAAAAAAGTGTAGAAAGTACAACAAAGGTTTCTATATTTGCTTTGTTGACTGTTCAAAGGCTTTTGACATTGCTTAACATCAGTTGTTATGGAACGTAATGATAGAGTTGGGGTTTTCACCAACCTCCAGATACTTAGTGGATCTACTACCTTGTGCATGCAGGTGTTTGCGAAAATGAGAGAGCGGACAGGATTGCACAGAAAGCATCAATTGTTGAAGAGTATAGGATGGATAAGGGAGATCTTCTTTCATGTCGTGGCGATCTACTGTTGGATGGGGACACTCAAATTGATGTTGAATCAATCCAGTGATTTTAATGATTTACTACAGAGTGATTTTAGCCTCTGGACGGAATTATTTTTTTAGTTCCTGAAAAATTGTACTTATGGTTTAGCAAAACTAAATTATTGTTTCTAAATATAATTTATAATATGACTTATTATATATCAAATTGAAGACAAATGAATATAATTTCACAAATATTATTGTATCCGAAAATATGTTGTGTTGACTAAGCACGAAAATTATTAGTATGTATTAAAAAAAACTAATTGTAACTATGAGAACAAAAATCTAACTTACCAAGGGCCTTGATGAACAATATGTTGAATAAATCATTCTAACTGCTCTCTTTATATATGTAATACATTTATGAATACACAAACATTTAGAAAATAGGGGAAAGGGAAAATATGGTTTATTAACTGTTCACAAACTAGCATCATGACCATTCATAAAAATCTAGTTTTTTATGGTCACTGGATATCCTAGAATGAAGGTAAACTCTGTTTCACTTCTACTTCTAGCATAAATAATGATATGTATTCAATTATCATTTACACATCACTTTTAAGTAGTTTCCAGTTAATATAAACTCAAATTAGAATGAAAAGTTATGGAAACTTAACGAATAGAAAATGTCTTCTGAATGATGTGTCCTCCATGCAATAAGACATTTCACACTCAAGTGTCGCGTCGTACGGAATCAGTTAAGCAGTTTGGAATTATTCAATAGTCAAACTCACCTTGGTAATTCCATGTGAATAAGGTAGAAATAGTTGCCAGGCTATGAACATTAGTGTAAATAATGAGGTCAAATTGTGCCACCATGTTGAAGTTGTTGCTGGAGGTTTTATTGAGTAGGCAGTCTTAAATTTTGGGTTCAAGGTCTGCAAAAATGAAATGATGTAAGTTCAATGAAATATACTTGAATGACTTTACTTGTCTAATGTGAATGTCTATTAGCTAGCAGACAAGACTTGTGCTTGGTTGAAGAACTTCGAGAACAAAGTTAGGAGACTATGGAAGATGATGTAAACTATGTAAACGTTTCCTTTTTTCATTCGCTTGAAATATTGTCTATATATTCAATGTTGTTTCTTGTATAAACTTCTCTCTTTTGTAGCTCATTGTGTGTGGTGTTTTCACTCACAACCTGTTGGTTTGCCTCAGTATATCCTATTTTTGGGGCAGCCTTAAATTATGTGCTTTGCAGTCTTTGAATGTTTGTATGTTAGTGATATAATCTTGGTTGAAAAAGAAAGCCACAAAAACCATTAGTATACATACATTTGACATCTGTTGGGAGAGACAGAGCACTTTCTGTCTGAAGTGCTATGCCATTGGTTTAGTAATCACTAACCAATCTTAGCTGAAGAACTTCATGAACAAAGTTACTAGACTATGGAAGATGATGTACACTTTGTCAGTTCTTCCTTTTTTCATTCGCTTGAAATATTGTCTACATATTCAATATTCAATGTTGTCTCTTGTATAAACTTCTATCTTTTGTAGCTCACTCAGAGATCTGCATATATTTTTTTGTTTTTCACGCATTGTTTCACTAGGTCTGTGAGTTTTCCTCAGTGTATCATATTTTTGGGGCAGCATTGAATTATGCGCTTTGCAGTCTTTGAATGTTAGTATGTTAGGGGTATAATCTTTGCTGAAAGAGCAAGTCACAAGAATCATTAGTATACATACCCTTTGGCATCTGTTGGGGATACAGAGCACCTGTACTGTACATCTGCCCTGAATGCTATGATGTCAGTTTAGTAACCAATCTTAGCTGAAGAACTTCATCAACAAAGGTAAGATACTGCAGAAGTTGTTATAGACTATACTAGTAATGTTTTCCATTACTCTTTATTAAAATGCTGCCAATAAGTCAAAGTATCTCTCACTAGCCTGTGATGTTCCTGCGCTTATGGCAGCAACAAATGCACACCATTCTTCTCTATTCTTGGCTTTTCTCAGTATTGTTTTCCAGCTGTGATTCATTTTTTTAGTTCTTGCTTTACTGTACTCTTCCAGGTCGATTTGGGCCTTCAATATTTTCATTTACCCTCTGGTATCCATCTCAGTGCAGTTTGTTGGACAAAGTTAGTCTCTGCGTGTATCACATGTCCGATTCATCTCCAATCACTTCTCAAGTCCAACTAATACCATAAAATGTCATGAGAAAATGTAATTATATTCACAAAGACTGTGACATCCATGCTGAACAATGAAGCACTAATAGATATATATTTGATGTATGGACAATGGTTTCTTTCCTTCAAAATGTACCCAAGCAAATGCTACACATCTCAAAGACAACTGCGGAACATGGTTGAGGGATTCACATCTGCCATTTTTTCAGAATCATATTATTTTCTAGTCAATCATCTTCATTATCAGGTGCTGTGTCGGCTGGCATAGGCGATCATAGATCTCCACAAATCTCTGTCTCTGGTGTTTGCTATCATTTCAGATGTTGGCGCTCGTTCGTGCCTGAAGTTAGGCTATCCAAAATTTTCTCTCTGTCTTCCACTGTCTCGTTTACCCTCAATTTTACTGATTGTTACAATGTGTTTTAAATCTCTCTTTCTCATCACATGTCCGAAAAACGATGGCTGCCTCTTTCTTACATTGATGTTAAGCTTTCTCTGTGTCTTGACCTCATTCAGCACCTCCACATTAGTCATTTTAGCAGTTCATGGGAATCTCCTCATTCTTCTGTAAAATCACATCTCTGTGGCTCTCAGAGATTTTTCTATCCGTTTGTTTATTTATTGCAAACTGCAAAAATTTATTATAAAATGACAATGACAAGTAAATGACAAATGAATACCTCAGACTTTATATTTTCTTTTGTATAAATACAATGAGAACTTGGCTGGAAGTCTGTATCTTCTGGATTAAAGAGTCTCAACCTGCAAGGAATTGCGTTGATAAATTGTCGAGGCCAGTTCATGTCGCAGAAAACAAGTTGAGTGACAAGCATTGCGTATGGGAACATTCCTAAGCAATAGAAAGAAAAATCTAACAGAACAATGAAACAATCAAAGAAGGACATGTAAAACGTTTTTATGGTGGAAGGAGATAAGTGTGAAGGTACTAACAATTTATAAAATGAAACACATAGCTTAATCGTTTAATATGATACTTATTTGATCCTCACTTTTGAGTTACCTTTAGGAATTAACTCATTGTGGACCAAATGCCACGTTACATAGCTTTGGGTTGGACACCTTTTTACCAGGTGCCACACTAAAGGACATTTTTTATTATAAAAACAAATGGGTTGTAAAAACATGGCTTTAGCCCTGATGAAGAGTTAAGAATTTTTTTTCCATTCATAAAATAAGAATTACTCTTACTAGTTTTGAAATCTAATAAATAAAAATTTTCTTTCCCAACCCCCAAAAAAATTGTGATTTTTGTTAATTAAATTCTAGCCAGCTTACAATTTATTTGTAATAACATGACAAAGCGGAACTCACCAATTCTGAAGATTATTGAATTCATCAGATGAAATGAAGATGAAAGAAGAAGGCCAAACATCCTTGTCTTATCCAAAAACAGAAGAAAACCAAGGGGAAAAGTCAATAAAAAGGCCACCAAGGTGAACTATATACAAGTCTATTTGAGGTTCTGTTAGGAGTATTCTGAAAATATACACTCAAATGATATTATTTGTGACATGCAATTTGATTTTAGGATTTGCAAAAAGTCATCAATTAATAGTAGTAATCTTCAGGGTCTTAAATAAAACAACTGTCCATTGACAGTCACAAGATAAATAGAGAGCAGATAAGTCTGCATTACAAATAATTATAGTCAAGGTGTGTAACATAGATGAGAATGATGTACCGCGGTTGCTCAGTGACGACCTGTGGGATGAGGACACTCAAATTAAGATGGAATCTACACTGCATGGACTTGACTTTAGAACTAAACATTTTAAAGTAAAGTAAACACCGGGCATAATATGGAGTAGGTTTAACTATAGCAATCCACCCCCATGCATGATCTTCAACATATGCATGGTGAGACTGAGTCTCTACATGTCTGCTAAAAGTATTATGATGCCGGTTCAGTATTCAAATAATTAGAAAATATTTTTGTTTACTTATATATATATAACAAATATAACAAAAATTGAAAACTGTAGAATAGTTAAACTAAGACACACAAAAAAAAATATAAAAGGTTCAAATCTAAAATAATTATTCCTAACCACAAGGTCAGTACACTGCTATAAATAGATGAAGACGTAGGAAAGTTCAAATCTAAAATAATTATTCCTAACCACAAGGTCAGTACACTGCTATAAATAGATGAAGACGTAGGGAAGTTCAAATCTAAAATAATTATTCCTAACCATAAGGTCAGTACACTGCTATAAATAGATGAAGACGTAGGGAACGTTCAAATCTAAAATAATTATTCCTAACCATAAGGTCAGTACACTGCTATAAATAGATGAAGACGTAGGAAAGTTCAAATCTAAAATAATTATTCCTAACCACAAGGTCAGTACACTGCTATAAATAGATGAAGACGTAGGAAAGTTCAAATCTAAAATAATTATTCCTAACCATAAGGTCAGTACACTGCTATAAATAGATGAAGACGTAGGAAAGTTCAAATCTAAAATTATTATTCCTAACCACAAGGTCAGTACACTGCTATAAATAGATGAAGACATAATAATTTCTCTCGTACCGTTATACGTTACATAGGGCCTGCAAGTAACTTCTCCACACCGCTCTATTCTGGACAACTCGCTCAATCTCATCCATGGAACTGAGACTGATACCTCTTGCCTCTCTCAGCAAAGTTTGTTTCAGGGTCTCCTTAGGTGAACCTTAGGTGAACCTCTCTTTCTTGAACCCTAAATAGGTGAACTGCTCTGTTATTTTTATCATTTTAGATTCCAGGGTGATATCTGCGTTACTTGCCGTAGGTGTCTTCATTATATTTGTTTTTTCATAGCTTAATCTGCAGTCCAACTTTTGATGCTATAGATGACAAGTTGTCTGTTTTTCTTTGAATATCTTGGTTGTTTCTACTTAACAAGGCAATATCATCTGCAAAATCTAAATCTTCTAGTTGACTATTTTCTACCCAATCGATGCTAGTTTCGCCTCTCCATCATTTTCGCATCACCCAGTCAATGGCCACTCCAAATAATAGCGGGGATAGAATACAGCCTTGCGTTACTCCGGTTTCAACCATAAACCAGTCGCTGAATCACCAGTAGATGAAGACATAGGGAAAGTTCAAATCTAAAATAATTATTCCTAACCACAAGGTCAGTACACTGCTATAATTAGATGAAGACGTAGAGTAGGTTCAAACTTAGGTATGGTATAGGTTTCATTAGGTCAAAGTCAAAATAAAAACTCAACCTACACAATCTCCCCCAACACATATGTTTTTGTAACAGTCACGTAAAATCTAGTTCAATAAAATAGTTAACAGTTGCATACAATAAAACAATATATCTCCAGGACTGAAAATGTAACTGGAGTCACTTCTATTTCAGCTTTCCAAGTCTTTGAGGTTCATTTCTGCAGATATCATCCGTCTCCACTCACCTCTGTTCTTAGCTTTCTCTTACCAATTGTTGACTTTTAGTATTTACATTTCTATGTCAATGTTATTTCTCTATTTTTCTTTTGGTTTGCCTTGTTGTCTTTTGACTTTCATCTTTTTTTTTGTTAATTAAATGTTAGGCTCTCTGTTCTCTGCCATTACTTCATTATGTCATAGTTATTATATTCTATTAACCTTCTTAATAATGGTAACTAATGCTGATTGAAATCAATTATAAATATCCTTACTGTATTAACCTTCTTAATGATGGTAACTAATGCTGATTGAAATCAATTATAAATATCCTTACTGCATTAACCTTCTTAATAATGGTAACTAATGCTGATTGAAATCAATTATAAATATCCTTACTGCATTAACCTTCTTAATGATGGTAACTAATGCTGATTGAAATCAATTATAAATATCCTTACTGTTTCTTCTCCTTCATTTCACAATATTTGCATTTTTGTTAGGCCCAACGTTTCATTTGAAGACTTGTTTGAAAAGATCTGTTCTAATATTTCATCCTGCATTATTGTGTTGACTTTTTTTTAAAGTTTTGTATATTGTTATCATTTTATTACAAGACATACACTTTGATTTTTAGCAGTTGATGTATGACAAATTATATACACTATTTCATGATTGGCCATTGAGTTATTCGTATATGTCGACTCCCTCCCCGCCAATAATGGCTTACACATTCCGTTTCTGATGACATTTTTTTTTGAGGTTGTTCTCTAGACAGTTGCACTCCCCTGCTGACGAGATCTGTCTTTCCGGTTTCGTCTGGAGTCGTTCTACTCTAGGTGACTTCAGCCTTCTGTTGCCGTGCTCACCAACCCAGGCTTCTATGCAGGGCATGCTCCCTGGACACTATATTTTAATCCCATATACTGTAGGAAAGTGTCATAGAAGTAGAAGTCAAGACAAGAAAAAGGATGTCCTTCTCAAGAGAGAGTGGACGACTGCTATTTGTCCCATAGCTGGGGGATGGGTTGATTGCAGCCAGAGCATTTACTACTAGCCGGTGGGTTCTGCGCTGCCACCTTATGAGGCCCCATCCTGTTCCCCGCCTTTTGGTCTGGCCTTTTACCTTTCAGACTTTTCAGCTTGGTTAGACCTGCCAGGAGTTAGACTACCGCCGACATATCCTTGAAGGATCGTAAAGGCATACAAACCCTCCAACCACGATAAGGTAGGCTAATATGGAGGGATTTCGTGATTGTATTCTAGACTTTATTTCTTCTTTTATTATGTTGATGCCATTGAAGAAATGCCAAAGTACTTAAATGTTTCTGTTAGTTTGACTGGAGCCATTAACCAATATTGCAATAAATGTATACAGTTACACAAGTCCTGCTGAGAATATTTAAAAAGACAAATAGTTTTGCATTACACTCACTTAAAGGGATCAAAAATCCAATGACTTGCTAGAGATTGCATTGAGTATCCAAACATCCAGTCCATATCTAATTTCTTCAATCCAGCATAAAAGTACAGAATAAATATCTGAGAAAAAAATGGTTGAACATTGTTGCAAGCATCAATGATAAAGAACACTAATAAAACTTTAAATAGAAACTTCTGTGTGAATATAAAGACTAAATATTCGGAAACAAGGCAATAGGATTCATCTATCATGTTGGTAATTAAAGATAGCAAAAAAGTGTGACCTTTCTACTATGCAGGTAAAGATGATGGGTGTAACTAAATTAGAGTGTCACTTGTGGATTGTCAGTTAACTAGCGCTGATCAAAACTCTACTTCACCTGACTATGGTGGTCCTTGAAATAGACTACAAGGCTGCAGCTAGGCAAGTGAGATGGGATTGATGAGGAAGCTACTCACAAAAGGAGGTAGTTGTGTAAGCACAGGATCACATGAGATTGACTCACACACCAGACGATCAATATTTTAGAGTTCATCTACAAGTTTCCCTGTGGCTGAGTCTTGGCACATCTACAGTGTTTGTAACAGCTGCAATTTTTTTGATCAAATCAACATTTTAAACTAGTTGATTGTGCCAGATTGCCTGTTTCTGTGAAAGTCTGTCAGTGGCTTCTGATTTTCACTCTCTTATCTGGAAACCAAAATAGAATTAAAACTCTAACTGGCCGGGGCGACACAAAACTTGTCAGTCTCTAATGGCACATACGAAAGTAATTGGGTGAAAATATTATATTAATTAGGGAAATGCAATTTGTTTGTGGTTGTGTTTTTCTTATTGTCCATGTTTGGTCCTGGTAACACAGAATAGGCATGAACATGCTGTAATTGAGATGTTAGAACCAATCCACAGAGATTTACTTTTTAAAGTAATACATTCAAAGACTTAGAAATGTTTTCATCATGTTTTGTTCACCTCTTCGTATACTTGATACAGATTATGAAAATGTTTGTACTAATGTATAATTTCATTATAAATTTTACAAATTTAACTACTCTTGTTATGAGAAATTAATCAATTGTTGAAAACCAGGACATTTTTGAGTTTTGAAAATATTTCTCAGGACACTTCAACAAAGCATTTATGATAGACCCTTTATGCAAAGGGAACCGAGCCATAAGACCAAAACCCAGTGCAATGTAAGCACTATACTTGATTAGGTCTGCACTCTAACTATTTGACTATGTCTGCACTCTAAACTATTTGACTATGTCTGTAGTCTAAACTATTTCACTATGTCTGCACTCTAAACTATTTGACTATTTCTGTACTCTAAACTATTTGACTATTTCTGTACTCTCAATATATACATGAATGTTTGAACAAAGTTAACTTGTCACCTGAGCCCGTAATAGAGTGTAGTTCCAAAGTGGAACATGTGCATTTTTGATCTTTGGATCCAGAAGCCCATCAATTGACCTAGGAAACAAATGAAGAGAAAATATAAACAAAATATGCTATGAATTCATTTTTATCTGTTCTTAAATTAAAAAATTTTCAAACTTAAACTTTTGAACTTAACAAATGTAGGATGACATAATATAAATAAATATAACATTCTGTTAGTCTAGACCATGGGTTCCCGAAGTGGGCGCTGGAGCCCCAAGTTGGCACCGAAGCCCTCCAGGGGAGGCGATAGTGGGTTCAGAAGTATTTGAGAGGCGTTCATGCAATCTAGGACTCTGTGGCTCCTTATAGAAGAAATTAATAATATATATTTAAAAATAAATGATTTTCGTGATTTTATGATTGAATAACCATTTAAAATTTACATTCTGCATTTTAACTCATCTTATTCCCATTTTACACGATCAATTTTTAGAGCGCCAGAAAAATGTATTCATAGTAATCACCCACTAGTTAAATATAAACACATGGATATTTTCGATCTTTGAACAAATTACGGTAGAAATATGTTGCAAGATACTAAAATAACAAGCTGTATAAACATGTTACGAATACAAGTTACTGTTCACTTAAACAGTTACTAGAGGTGTATATGTTTTATAAATATTGTATCGGTTAGTGATCTGTTTGAAATAATGAGTTTCTGTGTTACAAATATTATACAATTAAATCCGTGGTTTTTACTTTTTTGCGAGCTTTAGTTTGCGTTCTCAGGGCCAGATGGTTCGACCTTATTGTATTATATCCGTGTTTATTTAGTGTTTTCTTGATATTGTTAATCCATCTTTTTCTTGGTCTTCCCTTTGCTTGAGTACCTGATCTCTTTTTATTGTATGCTGCTATTAGTGGATGGTTGTATTCCTTCCTCATTAAATGTCCAAACCACTGCATTTGTTGTCTTTCAATGTATTTGGTGCATGAAGTTATGCCCACTCTGATGTCCTCGTTTTGTAGTCCATCTTTTCTGGTGACCCCCACTGCCTTCCTCAAACATTTCTTTTCATGCGTTGTGAGCTTTCTGTGGTGTATTGCTGTCAGAGACCAAGTTTGGCATTGGTAACAAAGTGTTGTAAGAAATATAGACTCTTTATAATCTGTCTTTTCACTTTCCTCTTGATCTTTGGGTGTTGTAGTAATGGTGTCAGCTGGTAGGTCACTGCATTTGCTTTATGGCATCTTGTCTCTATTTCTCTATCGAGTTTTTCGTCCTCTGTGAAAATGCGGCCTAAATATTTGAATTCAGTAACTTGCTTTACTCTGGTGTTGTCTATTTCAATGTTTGCTTGGCTTGGTGTTCTGCTGACTTTCATGGTCTCGGTCTTTTGTGTGCTAATTTTCATGTTATACTTCTTTTGTCACTTAATCGAAGACCTATGGGTCTGCCAGGATTGCAGTCAGGCAGCTTACAATGACCAAATACAATAAAAGAAGACAAAATAAAATAACATTTAAAAAACTTACCAAAACCTGTTTGCATCTGAAATGGCAAAAAGAAAAGCCAAGATTCCAAAGAGATATGAGTGGTTGTTCCATGTTGCCTTATTCAAGAATAGGATATACCAGTAAGATCCTAGAAACAGAGCTGAACTCAACTTCATCTTGAGGCCCAGCATAATACCACAAGCACCTGACATATAAATAATAGAAATACCAAGGTTTGTCATAACTTTATTACGACTTATATATTTCGTGCACTGACATTACTTACTTCATGACTTATGCCTTTATGCTCTTAGTATTCTGATCTTTGTTTTCTTATCAGTTCCGTTCCTTACTGTTTTTAGTTGTTTATTTTTTGTAAAGCCATGTTTTAAAAAAAATTTCCATCATCCCATTTCCATCTGTTGTTAGTAGTGAACATGGTGACTCTAGTATTATCGTATATGTCTCTCTTTCCCCTTGTTAAGTCCCTACACTGCCAAGAAGGCAGATAGATTTCACTTCTATAATCAAAGGCGAATCTTGTGAAGGAAGACAGTTGTCATTTTACCATGAATATAAGCAATATTACAATGGAATTGCAGTAACTAAAGCGATAGTCTGGCTGCAATCAAAGACTTTAATCCAAGCATGTTTTCTCAGGGACTCGGGAAGATTGAAAGACGCTGGGCTCAAATACAATTGTTGGAGTCTCTGAAAAATTTAACGTTTTACAAAAATCAGTGTTATTTTTTTACCGAGTCATGAAGATGTAAGGAGAGATAAATGCGCTGATAGGCTTGCAATTATGGTTGCTGTAAAAAGTGGGCGAGCAATGGACCAGGTTGATATTCTGAATTCTCTAATGGAAGGAACGTGTGAATAATTTAGCTAATGGTGGTGAATCTTCAACCCTAACCCGACTGCTAGAATACTAACTTCAATGTGGTGAAGCTAAACATGAGCACTATACTGGAAGTCAAAGAAGAATAGTTAACCAACATATAACTTTTATCGTTAGTTGCCACACGCTAAGAGATATACTGAGAAGGAGATCAGAGCATTTATTTGACTAATTTCCTTGATGTTCAGTGATGATGATCCAATGACTAAACTCAGATACTAGATCCAGATGCTAAACTGCCAAGATATGTGAAATATTCTCTAGTTTCCAACGTTTGGTTATCTATAAGTAGGCCTACTAGCTGTTGAGCGTGTGTTTCCATCGATTTTTAACCAACATCATTTTCAGATTTCCTAGTATTGGAATTGGTGTTATTCTAGTGTGAGTGTGATAAGACTAGTACACCGTTTGATCCATCTTGGGAAAGTACTATCCAACGTTTTCATATCTTGGCGGAGCATCTGACTAATCTCTGCAGATGTGAGGGCACCGTGTGGTAATTACAATAAATTGAATCATATTTCAATATTATACTCATCATCATCAGGTGCTGTGCCGACTGGCGTAGGCGATCATGGATCTCCACAAATTATAATATACTAACACCAAAATAATATCAATAACAAAAAAACTATAACAGATGAAAACGTAATCCTGACTGAATGTTTAATTTTTTTTTAAATATTGTACTTACGAAGAAAAAAATAAAAAAAAAACTGTTATTAAAAAAACTTCTTATAGATGCTAAAACCGACGGAGTAAAATAGGGCGCCATAGATATATCACACTTGCGCCTCGTTAGACAGCGCATGATCTAGAAAATTCTGACGAAAGCATTACAGGTCTAACAAGCTTACAGTTTAAATTAGTGCAATTTCCGCTGATAGAAACAAAGATTGCACGAGTTAGACAATCTTGGGAAACTCTTAAATGAATTGCTGACCAACATGAAGTCAGATCTTCAACAGAAGAACAGCTACAACAACACATTAACAGACTCCATTGAATATACGATGACTGCAACATTAAAATCTACATAGACATAACGAAAGTTATGACAGTCGCTAAAGATGAAAGAACTACCAATGTCTTCATCAGAAAACATCAATTAAAACAAGAAACGTTACATAAGACAGAAACAGTGGAAAACAGTTGGTGGTTTAGTTACGAAAACACCGTGCACGACCTTTGTGTAAGGTTACGTGCACGACCTTTGTGTAAGGTCAAAAGATTTTCTGTTGGGAGAAAATAAAACCGATGACCTGCACATGCGCGGTGACAGCCATGGGTAAAAATACCAGTGGTTATGCGTGTAATACAGCTTTTGATGGCATTGTAGGACAGGGGGTACATGAGACTAAAGAATGTAATGGTCGCAGGGCTGGTGCAGTCACCTCCAAACTGGTAGGACAGGGGGAACATGAGACTAAAGAATGTAATGGTCGCAGGGCTGGTGCAGTCACCTCCAAACTGGTAGGACAGGGGGAACATGAGACTAAAGAATGTAATGGTCGCAGGGCTGGTGCAGTCACCTCCAAACTGGTAGGACAGGGGGAACATGAGACTAAAGAATGTAATGGTCGCAGGGTTGGTGCAGTCACCTCAAAACTGGTAGGACAAGGGGTACATGAGACTAAGGAATGTAATGGTTGCAGGGCTAGTGCAGTCACCTCGCAACTGTTCAAGTTAGGATTTTTTTTTATGCCCCCGATAGAAACAAATTATTGGCTTTACCGTGGATTGGACACGGGTCTTCGGCATGTGAGCCGCACTCTAATCTATTCTGCCAGGCCTGGAGAAGCGACCGTAATTCATCTGTTATCTAGAATTTACCCCTCCTTCCGGGAAAAAGGCGAGGTGAGGATCTCAAAAATGAGAACAAAGCGCTGTGAGAAATGCTGAAATAAAAGCTTTCCCATGTTCGTGGATCTCTTGAAGTAATTATTGCTAACGAAATTTAACAAAGACGGCAAAAAAAAAAAAAAAGCAAATTAAATCATAATTCATTAATTGATCAGTCACACTTCTAGTCACAATAGAGGTGATGTGTCTACGCAGTTTGCAAAGAGTATCAGTAAAGAATGGTTTAGGAGTGAAGACATCAGGGAATACAAGAAGCTACAACATCAATACTGAACTTCATTAACAAAACGACAAATTAACTGATTATCTACCGAATTGAAAAGCGGGTTGTGGCTGAATTAAATTTTGGTTATATTTTCACATTGCAGGTGTATATGCAAATTCAGCTGCAGTTTTCTTAATTATTAACATATTTTTATGAGTAATATACCATTTTGTAGGTAATTAAATTGTCTTTAAGATTGTTTAAAAAAATAAATATTGATGCTCCCAGCGGCATATGGGGGTAAATCAGTTAAATAGTTCGGCCACAAAAACTAGATTGCCAACAAAGAAAGCACCAGAAAAGATAATGTTATTCAGATACAGTGGACACAAAGCTAAAGGTTCCCCCACACAAAATGGTGGATCACAAAATTAACAGAAAGACACCTTGTACAAAGTGTACACAAGAGCCTGTTCTATCAATGTTTTCGTATCCTGACCATGTGAGGCAACTCAGGATTAGAGAGAGAAGACAACTTGCAGTTGATTTGTATTCTTGAGGATAACTTAAATGTTCCTGTGTCTATCTAAGACTAGCGGTTCTTGCTATTTTGTTCAATTTAGTGTTTGACTCCTTAGAAGAAAACTTGCAGTTGATTTGTATTCTTGAGGATAACTTAAATGTTCCTGTGTCTACCAGTTTGACTAGCGGTTCTTGCTATGTTGTTCAATTTAGTGTTTGACTCCTGTATGTGCTATTGTTTGTAGGGCAAAAGTACAAGTATACCTTGCCCACACTGTACACGAACATTTCAAGCCGTATCGGGCTCACTAGTCATCTACGCACACACAGACAAACATAGCGCAACTACATTCCCTTGGATGAAAATTTGTGTGGTCATCATCACCCATGATGGACGAGCATCAGGAAAAAAGTGCTATACCAACCGCAAAGTCAATATATGACATAAGAGCTCATTTTATAATTGTCGGTTTTGTACATAGCTGTTTAATTATTTGCAAGGTGTCTGTGACGAATCGGTTACTCATTTGACTTGCGTTCTGAAGTTTATAGGTTGGAATCAAGATCCAGTCGTTCTGTTCCTATGTGTATTTTTATTTTTGGGAAAATTCTCTAGGGTTAATGAGGGAGCAATGGTGTGTGTGCTGTGTACAATACTCTCGGCTGCTGGGATGCTATTTCTGCTGAGAGCAACCAAGACATATGAGGAAAATTGATCATTTCTGCTGAGAGCAACCAAGCCATATGAGGAAAATTGATCATTTCTGCTGAGAGCAACCAAGCCATATGAGGAAAATTGATCATTTCTGCTGAGAGCAACCAAGGCATATGAGGAAAAATGATCATTTCTGCCGAGAGCAACCAAGGCATATGAGGAAAATTGATAATTTCTGTTGAGAGCAACCAAGGCATATGAGGAAAAATGGTAAAGTGAAGTCAATCTTCAGACTCCGACTTTAATGCTATTTAGGATCTAATTAGTAGTGAGGTTGAACAGAAAGTAAAACATCAAATATCTTTGTCGGATGCCATAACACTAACATTACTAAGAACATATCAAGTTATAGAGAGCTTTACCACCACTTTACTGTTTACAACACAAAATAAATAAAAACAATAATAATTGTTCTACACAAGTGTATGTTTAATTATACAATATCCGCGAGGTTATCAAAAATCGTATTAGAGTAAACAACTAAAATCTATAAACATTACTTTGATACGGAAACTTCAATGGAAAAAGCGACAGAAACAATTTCAGCATACTATTCCATTAGGGAAGCTAAATTGAAAAACTAATATAAATGTGACTGATAAGTTGCAGCCCTTATATTCCATCGGGAATGGAAATGGGTATGAGAGAGATACAGAGAGAGAGAGAGAGAGACAGAGAGAGAAGATAGAGAGAAAGAGAGCGAGATAGAGAGAAGATAGAGATCACTAGCGATGATAAGAAAAGCTTCATCCTAGTTATTTTTTATCACCTTAGTGTGTTTACAGAGATGACTATAGAGTCCACTTATATCACCTTAGTGTGTTTACAGAGATGACTATAGAGTCCACTTATATCACCTTAGTGTGTATACAGAGATGACTATAGAGTCCACTTATATCACCTTAGTGTGTATACAGAGATGATTATAGAGTCCACTTTTCGCACATAATTCTCTGCCATCAGTGATGTGGATGCTGTCTGTTCTGTCTAGTGCGGTTTTTTTCTATAGCTTCTGGAAATTGTATTGTTTTCCATCAATGCCGGTGTCGCTAGTGGTGTTACTACGGCTGATTGCACGCTACTCTGCAAGGATTTCACGGAAGTGCTGTCGATATTAAACCTTTTTTTTTAAATCAAATCTTCTGTCTCCTGTTTCTTTTTTCTTCTTGCATCCATTAAGCGTGAAATGTAGTTTGTCATCTATTTCTTCCTTGCATCCATTAACCGTGAAATGTAGTTTGCCATCTATTTCTTCCTTGCATCCATTAAGCGTGAAATGTAGTTTGCCATCTATTTCTTCCTTGCATCCATTAAGCGTGAAATGTAGTTTGCCATCTATTTCTTCCTTGCATCCATTAAGCGTGAAATGTAGTTTGCCATCTATTTCTTCCTTGCATTGTTTTTCATTTCTGGAATAATCTCAGATAATGTTTAATGATTTATTTAGCAATTCCACAGTTTACTTTCTATTTCTATTATTGCATTATATCTGTTCTATTTCTACTATTGCATTATATCTGTTCTATTTCTACTATTGCATTATATCTGTTCTATTTCTACTATTATATCTGTTCCAGTGACGGCTCGTGGTCATTTTTTTGGTGGGCCCGGCCCAAATTTCGGAAAAATTGGGGTTTTTGGAGTATTTACTATTTCTTGTCTATTCCAGGAAGTTATTACCCTTCTCCCTCTCCTCTCTCTCTCTCTCTCTCTCTCGTCTCTCTCTCACGCACTCTCTTCTCTTCATTTCTCTCTCTCGAGCGCGTGATCATCGCTTAGACTGATGTACCAGATTTCCCATAAATTCTGCTTTCATGTGGAAATCTGATTCATGCAGCATTAGCATTGGTGTATTTCGTCACACCTTTAGCGCCATTTGGAACTCTGGTGCTTATACTTCGGCAATGTGTCCAGTGTTAGCTAGCGTTTACTGGGTTCGCACTCCGTCATCTCGGGCTGTCCCCAGCCAACCTGCAAGGCAGCAGGTTGCTATTTTCTTTTAGGGTAGCTACCCTTAGACAACCTTCCTCCCGGGTTGTTGAGCGTCATCTGCCCAGTTTACCAGTCTTTTTTTGGACTACTTGGTTTGCCTGCCGTCCAGTTTTGTGTACGGTTTGCTCCACTAGCCTTTGATTGTCTCCAATCAACTACAAGGCAGTAGTAGTTATCTGCGAGGGAAACGCGGTTATTGCTCTCTGGATGGAGACCCCATCTTCGACGCTTGCCACCTCGCGTTTCTTTTTGGTGCCCATTCGCCCATTTCTGCTTGTGCCCTCGTCCACCGACTGGGCCCGTCCCTTTTTCCCGTCACTTGTGCTCATATTGTTTTACTGGGCGATACGTTACCCATTTCTATCTCACTGTGCACAGTGCACAGTTTACCCCCATAATGTAGGAACTTTTGCACTGGATTCAAGCCTCTGCTGGGCTTTACAGGTTTTCTACACTATTGGGTCGCCGCTCACCCCTACGTTTGCACGCCTTTTTGTCGCTCTATCATCAGCACCGTGCATGTCTGTCCACACCGGTGGGCTCCCCTATCTATCGTCCGTATGCGTGTTAGCTCTACTTTGGTGCCTGCTCACTGTGTTTATCTGTTTTCTCACCGTGCTCACATTTACTATGCCTCAATACTGTCATGACACGCAATTCAATTCGAGCTCGCACCTCGTGGCTCCGAGTTTCGCACGATATGTGCCCAGTCTCTTCTCTGGATGCACCCTTCATCCCTTTATGTTTATTTGTTCAGCTTTTCTATCGGCCGGGAGAGATGTGCATTAATAGTCACTTTGGGATTCTGCTCGTCTATGTTGCGAGCGGATCTCATCCAATGTAATTGCGTCTGCATCACTACTTATGCCAGAGTAGTTCTCCCTCGATCCCTACGCGCTTAGCCAGATAAGAACCGTTGTCTGTTTCCACGGTCACCACATGGAGGTGGGGTAGGATCTCGGTTAGTGCCAGCTCACTAATCCTGGCGCGACGGTGTGCCTATGTGCGTTAGACCCCATTACCCCGTTTAGGAAAAGAACAAACGCTTCTGTTCTGCAACAGCTTGATACTATAGAGAGTTGGCTATTAAATAATATAAAATCAAGGACAATTAAATATTGCGGACACATCAAATGACAAGAGCGCCTATAGAATTTATTTTTTTAAACTTGTCTGGAACGCAAATTGAAAATACGGCACCCGCATGACAACAAACCAGGAACTTGTGAAAGATCAGGGCATCGTAAACATATTGCCATTATGTCTCCGTATGTAGTCGTTCATATGTTAGTTGTTTTTTTAATTCGTCACTCCTGTTGTTCATTTGCTTGATAATGGCCTTGTTGGTAGAAACGTTGCTGTATATTGTCATTGTGTTTGTAATTTGTAAAATTACAGTACTTTGTTATTGCGTATTTCGCCATTAAAAAGGGTAAACTAGCTATCAAGTAACGTCAGTCGACCGGTATTAGTTCACGGAGCGGACGTACAGGGGAACCAGGATCAAAGGTCAGGAATGTCGTTTCATTTATTGCTGTAGAGAAGATGTGCTAATGCAAGGGCCAATTCCATAACACTAATATTATTATAAGAAGGTTTGTTATTTAATACCATTACTTTCTATGTTTATATACTATTTTTATATAAAATTGGGGATTCAATCGATAATTAAACGAACTATTTGAACTAGAGTCCTCGTTTATCTGAGAAGTAGTTTGGCTGCGTAAGAATGAATATATCTTCCGGCGAATGAAAATGACATTGTTTTGGCAATATCATTGCAATAGCGATCAAAGGTCAGAGGTCGCAATGTAGGCACTTGTAAACTAGCCCCAGAAATAATAGAAGACACAATGATTGAATTATTACAGGCTTAAGTACATATAATATATTTTAATAAGGAGATATTATATAAATAACAGGATTGTTATATTATTCTGATATAATATTTATATTTTAGTGTTATATATTCAACTGTCAAAGCTAATCAGTGTCAAATTAAAAGTAATAATTACGAAAAATTAATTTATAAAATAATAAGTACACGTTAATTCTTTTTGGTTTGGTAGGTCGGTTCTTACTGGCCCCTAATGACATGAGGCGTATACTAATTAGTGGTAAAAGATTATAAATTTCAAATTTCAGACTGTGTATGATATTTTAGTGTTATATATCAACTTTCAAAGCAAATCAGTCTCTCGTTGAAAGTAATAATTATGAACAAATAATGTCTAAAATAATAAGTACAGGTTACTCAATATTTTTGGTGGGGCCGGCCCCACTGGCCCTTAATGATGAGCCGCCCTGATCTGTTCTATTTCTACAATTGCATTATATCTGTTCTGAACTACAATGCTATATATATTGATATATCTCGCATGTTTTGTTCGATTTAAGTAAACTTAATCTAGTTTGATGTTATGTGGAGCTTTCTTTACCTTTTCCCAATAGTATTATATATGTACCAATTATTGCTAGATGGTCACTGTTGCAGTCTACGCCAAGTTATTTTTTTTTAACAGACTGCAAACCGTCTCTTAACCCATTAGCTAACACATTAAAAAACATACTAGCAGGAATTACTTTTTGTTAACTTTTCCCCTCCGCATGTTCATATACAAATTAAGCTGTATACAAATTAAGCTATAGTTTTCTTATATGTTAGCTAAGTTTGATGATTGAGATCTAGTTTTGTAAATATATGACTGTACTTTTGTCACAAGCTAACAGAATCATTTGAAAGAATAAAATGTGACACGGTACTGAACAAAATATGGTAAAGCAAAGAGCTAATTTTATAACGAAAACATCATGGCGCTGTCGGCACTCGTAGCCAGACTACTTCTTTATTCGCTGACTACCAACCACTTATTAAGCCACTCTTTGTGGTTGGTATGTGACTTGAACATTAAAACGTGAGTTTGTTGTGCTATTTAGTCGCATAAAAACTTATAGACCAGCACATCCTGTTTCTGCATGCTTTTTAAATCGGATTTGCCTCCATATGTAGAAAAAAAAAGTTGACATAGGGACGTCTATCCCCTTAGGTTAGCAATAGTCTTGTTAGTCTGCGACCATGCGTTCGGTTTCCCTATCTACACGACTGGGTTGTGGGGTTGGCTTGTGTGCTCTACGGGTCATCAGCAGGCTGCTTTTTTCACTTTTACTGGACAACCAAACTGATGTAGACTCTGTCAGTTAGTAGTTAATGTGTTAATGTTTTGTAGACAAACGTATCGTATATTTGATTATAATTATTGTTACCTGGGCTTCGTGTCTATTAGATATAGGTAACATAGAAACATGACACAGATAAAGAAGCAATTGGTTTCTAATAGTACACTCACTACCTACCTGTTAACATAATGATGTATACAATGTACATCCACTCTACGGGTAGTGGACGCAGGAAATTGAATAGAGGAAAACGACACTCATCCACGTCACCCCACAAAATATCAGCATCTCCAAATCCTCTCTCTTGAATGGTGTCCTGTATCATCAAAAACCCTGCCAAATTAAAGTCAGATGATATAATAGAATCTCATTACAAGTTAATGTCATGGTAATGGCTATCTAGACGTATAAGCATACAGGACAATCGCGTCCGAAATGTGTAGATCTTTGCTAAAGTTTACGTTTGTCCAAGGCAAAATCCATTACATTTTCGCCTTACTTTTGTAACTTCGGTGAAGATGTTCCGGGTTAAGATCATTCTGAAGGGCTCCGGAACGCGTGTTGACACCATGCAATTTATAGTGTTTGCTTTTTGTTTTCCAATTAGAAGGACGGGAAACATTAGTCTGAACACATATCAACAAGAATGGTAGTTTTGTAGGTGCCAGAAAGCAAATTTTGATCTGGTGCTCGCCAACATCACCTACCCCAGTTCTTCCAGGAAGGGTAGATTCATGAACTACAAGAATGCACCTTTGTATTGCACCTCGGCCAACCTTGCCCAATCAATTCACCTGCGCTTTGTCTCTGGTACAGAGTTTACTGCTGCCTTTCCTTATGTCGACATGACACTTTACATCGGTCTCAACGAGTCTTGCAGAGAGCGGGCAAGTATTGAGCGACCATTGTCTCTGGGTGACGCGAGTTTACGCCTACGTGCGACCCGTACCATTTTCTTACTCCGTTTTCCCGTCATTTGTTTTGTATTCATGCAAATGTTCCTAGAAGATACAAGTAGCACATCCGTTCTGGGATTCTGCTCGTTTATATTGTGAACAAATCTCATAACATTCGTGACTGTACTTACACTACTATCTATACCAAGGTAGTTCTCCTTCGATCTCCACCGGTGTAGCCAGACTCCAGTGCGATAATCCGTTTCCTGGAGCCCAAAGTGGAGGTGGGGTATTGTCTTGGTCAGTGCAGCTCAATGACTCTGGCGCGTCTTGTCTGTTGTCCCTTACATTTATTGCGCCTGTGGCCCACCAATTTGACTGATAGTGGACATAATTGGTTATTGGTTACTAAACTGCCGTCATTGCACTCCGGGAAGACCCATAGGTGCTCAGTCTCCCCAACAGATATCGAAGAGTATGCATACTAATGCGATCTCATCTGTGGCTCGATCTCAAATTTGCAAATCTCATCTGTGGCTCGCTGATTAAACACACCTCTCACTCTGCCTCTCAGGCATCTTGTTCGACTTGAACAACGGGTATAAGTGGACATAAGTCAGCCATGATGTACTCCTCTATGGATACCTAAATCTGTCACCATGCTACATACAGTATAGCTCAGTAGATGTGGCACTATAAAATTTGGTTTTCGTTTCTCAAAATCTTACCAGTAGCCTTTGGTAAAAATGTGCGTTCTATTAGACAATATTCAGGCGCGCTCTGTGGTTGGAAATAAACTAAAATTGCAGTGACTAGACATGAAGATAGAGACAATCAACATGTGCAGCTTTCTGACGACAGACACTCATCGTTAGAGCTCAGTGAATTATGATTTAGAACATGACTTTCTTCTTGCTATGAACGTTTGAACGCATGCTTATACTATCGTAGAACTCTGCACTACCATAAATCAATCTACAACAGTGTATCCTATCTTGACTGATGTACCATTGATACAGTCCCATTCTCTCTAATGCTTTGAACAGTCCAACTGTGATCCCTACCCGGGGTGTGTAGAAAATCCACGGAGAACTCAGTTCTTCAAAGCTATGTATATCATAAATAGTACATGTCATTGAGTTGAAAAGCAAGAGCTCAAGCGTTTTGGATCAGTGATGAAGAAGATGAATGATACATAATCTTGATTAATTCATACATAATCTTGATTAATTCATACATAATCCTGATTAATTTCGACATAATCGTGATAAATTCCTCAATTATAATCAACTAGCTATTTGACAAATGAAATCAAGTCAGTTTATAGTTTAAATTAAAACAGACTACCTCATCATTTGTAAACACATCACTTGTACAAGTTGTGATAAAGCATATTTAGACCGAAACTGGCAAAAAAAGGTTTATGAACGTTTTGACTAACAGTTGCGTGATATAACAGACGTTCTGTGACCCATTCGTCACTTATTAATGAACTGATCATTTGGTAGGTCGCATATTCAGGTCATAGTCATACGATTATGTTCCTCCGATGATCAGAGTCAGTTTGGGAGGTCGCATATTCAGGTCATAGCCATACGATCATGTTCCGCTGGTGATCAGAATCAATTCGTTCTACAAATCGTTTATATTTCAGTGACACCTGCATCTCATTGACTCAACACTACATTCCAATATTTCTAAATGATACTTGCGTTCTGATTGACTAACACACTACATTCCTATATTTCTAAATGATACCTTGCGATCTCATTGACTCAACACACTACATTCCAATATTTCTAAATGATACCTTGATTCATTGACTCAACACACTACATTCCTATATCTCTAAATGATACCTTGCGATCTCATTGACTCAACACACTACATTCCTATATTCAAATGATACCTGCTCTCATTGACTCAACATACATTCCAATATTTCTAAATGATACCTTACGATCTCATTGACTCAACACACTACATTCCTATATCTCTAAATGATACCTTGCGATCTCATTGACTCAACACACTACATTCCAATATTTCTAAATGATACCTTACGATCTCATTGACTCAACACACTACATTCCTATATCTCTAATGATACCTTGATCTCATTGACTCAACACACTACATTCCAATATTTCTAAATGATATCTTGCGTTCTGATTGACTCAAACACACTACATTCCTATATTTCTAAATGATACCTTGCGATCTCATTGACTCAACACACTACATTCCTATATTTCTAAATGATACCTTGCGTTCTGATTGACTCAACACACTATATTCGAATATCTCTAAATGATACCTTGCGTTCTTATTGACTCAACACACTACATTCCTATATTTCTAAATAATGTATCTTCTCATGCTTCATAATGTATGTGTATATGATAAATGTATACATGCTATGTATATATTTTATTATTGTTTTATCCTCTTTTGTACATTTCCAGTTTTTCTCATATTTTTTTTCCCCATATATTTTCATTTTAGGACCAGCGGGTATTGATTGTCTGATTGTATATGTTATATCTGACGTATAGAGAGTTTAAACTTTTTCGCTTCTTTTGTAATCTTCGCTTCATAAGGCCTCTAGGTTGAAACTTCACTGTATATTGTTTTTATACTTTGTAAAAGTAAAGTACTTTGTTTGACCTGTTTCCCAAATTACACAACCACAATTTTACAAAATAAAATAAAGAATAAATAAAACTATTAGCGAACGCTAACAAAAATTTTTGTTTGGTTTAGAATTGATTTTTAAGAGATATCAAGAAATGTAAATACTCAAGAATGGCGACTTGAGCGACTGTTGAATCATTTATAGAAGCAATACTCACCAAACATAAACCGAAGTATTCCCAAACCTGAAGGATCAGATGGACGACATAGAAGCTTTACAAGCCTTTCCCAGGACGTCAGATCGTGTCTCGGGAAGCCAAATATTTCCTGGAAGTAGTGGTCTTTGCTTGCACTCACTGAATCTGTCTTCTGCGACGTTTCATTGTGATTTGAAGGTTTACATTTGCTTTTCATACCAAATTTGTTATCTGTTGTTTCATCACTCTCTGCAGACGTGGACTGCGCAATTTGCCGAACCATTTCTGATGATAATCTCGAATGTAAAAATTGCAATTGTCATTCAGTGCAGACAGTCTCTCTGAAAGTATATTTATGTTAAGATATCATTCTCAAACTTCAATGTGTTTATCATTCTTATCATATCCTGCCAGAGTTGTAAAAATGGCTATAGGTACAAATAATAAAGTTGAATGTATTTGAAAATAAATGTCTGCGAAAAACAATTAACATACAATGAGACGAATTCAAGAGAAGTTATGAAATCAAATATGTGTCTGGTCAACTACTAGTAACAACTGTTATAAGGAAGAGAAGATGGAGATATGTTGGGCATATTCTGAGAAGAAATGATCAAAGAATCACACAGCATGTATTGATGTGAAGAAGAAGCTGAAACAAAACTTCACTGAGAGAGGCGATACATGTTGTGCTGAATTCCATAAAAAAAATATTGAGCGAAATGCCCAGGATAAAGTGGTATGGAGAAATTGCTTGCAGTCTCCCTATGTAACGTATAATCAGTACCTGAGGGTTATAATAATAATAAAAATGTTAAGCAAGCCCAAGTAAATGTGTGTAAGTGTGCGTGTGTGTGTGTGCATATGTGTACAGTTAGGGTGGACACGAATTGTTGAAGAGAAAATCTACCGGTGTTTGCCATCAATCAGCACATCCTTCTATATGATGAATCAAATCTGACACCTTCATACTGTAGAACTCAGCAGAAGTAGGACACTATATGAGAAAATCTACCGGTGTTTGCCATCAATCAGCACATCCTTCTATATGATGAATCAAATCTGACACCTTCATACTGTAGAACTAAGCAGAAGTAGGACACTATATGAGAAAATCTACCGGTGTTTGCCATCAATCAGCACATCCTTCTATATGATGAATCAAATCTGACACCTTCATACTGTAGAACTCAGCAGAAGTAGGACACTATATTGCTATGTTTTCGGGTTTTTTTTTCCAAAAATTTCACAAAAGCGACCTTCTGTTGGATGATGACACTAAAATTGATATCGAATCTGTCCAGCCTTTGGAATTACACATTGTAAAAGTAGAACTTGATTTCTGAGAGGCAGAGAGAAGAGTGTGTTTATCCAGAGTACAACAGGAGCTATCAGTTTGCTTACCCTTCGTCATCTGTTGGGGGAGACTGAGCACCTATGGTATCCATAGTGCTATGACGTCGGTTCAGTAACTCATAAGAAAAATAACACCAATAACTTATATGTACAATATACAGTACATATGTACAGTATCCTTTTGAACAATATACATAATATTATATATTTTTAAAGAAGCCAGAATGATATTGACTAGAAATGATACAACTAATACGTGCAGTGTTATGATGTCGGGCAGGTATCGACACGAAGCAGTGTCTCAGGACGTGAAGATTCTCTTGAATTGAACATCTGGTCAAATGGTTAGTGCACAGTAGAACTCTGCTGGACTAGCAGGCAATCTGATGGCGGGGAATGTACACAGTAAACACTATCTTAGCTGTTGTGTATCATTGAATAGTACACAGATGCGCTTAGTGCTAGATAAGTACAATTCTAGCCCATGTCATAGTTGGATAGACAACTGACAGAAACTTGAATTCTTCAGTGATATGTACACTACATGGCAATGTGTCGAAGGGCCGAAACACCGCTGTATCACCGTTGAAGAAGAAGAAGTCATCAACATTAAACACTCACAATGTGATAATGAGATACTTGTATGAACGTCTGTATCACCGCTCCAATCACGCTCTCGTTTAGAACTGTGTAACCAAAGATCAGTACTAACTACTACACACGAGTACTATTTATCTTGAGTACACGAGAATCACTTGCGGTATGTTGTGAATTTTACAGGCTGAAAGGAGTATATGTCATGCGATAATACTTGCCACCAAATATGGAATTATGAATGCCGTTAGAAGGCAATATGACACGCTTTAACAATTCCTACTGGAAGGGAATATCGTGGCCCCCGGCAACATAAGGCCGACTAGCTCAGATGGAATAATCACAATTTTTGTTAAAGGGGCTGCTTTTTGTATATGTTTGATAGAGCACTGTAAGCTTTTTTGTAATTTTACTCAATTTTATGAGTCCATTGTTATTTATTGATAAAAACTATTCATAATACTGATATTACCGTAATGCTAAATTTAATTTGTAGCATAATATAATCTTGATTTAGCATGTTGTATTGCTTTTAAAGTGAGTTCGTCTTTATACAAAAATACTAGAATACGAGGTTACATGCCAGTTGTGGTCTTATTTTCAAGAATTTTTACATGAGCCCGCCAGCGGTATGTTATCAGAGTCCACGGGGAATATATAGTGGTTATGACAAAATGAAATTGGAAATCTGGCCAGCAATGGCGGAATGCGGAAGGGCCATTCAGAGTCAGAACTGTTTGATTCTGAACACGACTTTGCTAGCGCATTTTCGCCATGTTTGGTCGAGTATTTTCCGGTTTCGTTTGCCGAGCTACTGAGTTAGTGCTTGTGCAACGCTGTGAGCTATGACTGTTACATGGAATGCTTTTGCTGTGTCAACCGTGCGTTTGTTGTGTGTATTAAGAAAATGGCGGACAAGCTCAATCTGCCGTATGCAGTTATATTGCGAGTGCAGAAAGCTGGATTTTGTCACGATTGATGTTCCCTTCGACAAGAATTGCAATTCAGGTGATGAACAGTTTTGTGTTGCTACATTAGCGACGGCCATATGCATTTTATGCGGTGCATGTTGTTTTTTGTGGCGGTACGCGGCTGTTTCATTCTGGAATTAGTTCACACGAAAACAATTCACAGTTGTTAGCATTTTGCGTGATTTTCATTGGCACAGAAACGGAGCAATTATGGGGTGACCCGTTGCAGTGAAGTTGGAACCTTACTTATGAACTATGAACTATGAAAGCATAATTGAAAACTACTCCTACATTTGCAATTTTAGAAAAGGTTTAAGGAAGTTGATTGATTGATAGAACCATTCTCATCGTACTTCGGTGATTAACCATATATGCTTTGATCTCGTTCTTATCTCTTATGATCCCAGTGACAGTGAACGAATTCCGTAGCTCTGAAGAGGGTCTCCAATTTAATTATGAAGATGACTAACATTAGCAGGAACTTTATTTTTATCTCAGACTTTCCAGCTCACTTTTATAGATTTTCCAGAACTCCAAACTTTCCAGTTCACTTTTATAGATTTTCCAGGTCTCCAGACATTCCAGCTCACTTTTATAGATTTGTCAGGTCTCCAGACATTCCAGCTCACTTTTATAGATTTGTCAGGTCTCCAGACATTCCAGCTCACTTTTATAGATTTGTCAGGTCTCCAGACATTCCAGCTCACTTTTATAGATTTGTCAGGTTTCCAGACATTCCAGCTCACTTTTATACATTTGTCAGGTTTCCAGACATTCCAGCTCACTTTTATACATTTGTCAGGTTTCCAGAAATTCCAGCTCACTTTTATAGATTTGTCAGGTTTCCAGAAATTCCAGCTCACTTTTATACATTTGTCAGGTTTCCAGACATTCCAGCTCACTTTTATAGATTTGTCAGGTTTCCAGACATTCCAGCTCACTTTTATAGATTTGTCAGGTTTCCAGACATTCCAGCTCACTTTTATAGATTTGTCCGGTTTCCAGACATTCCAGCTCACTTTTATAGATTTGTCCGGTTTCCAGACATTCCAGCTCACTTTTATGAATTTTCAACTGTCACGAGTTCTTTTTACGTGCTAAAGTTAAAAATGGGGCTTACTTTTTATCGTCCATCTTCTATAGGACTAGAAACTCGATCTTACCTAGATTAAGGTCAAAGATGACTTAAAAAATAGCCAAATCAATCTAAAATGGGAAAATAAACTGAATACTTTTAGATAGGTAGAGAAAAGCGAGCTCCGTACTTCTATGCATACAAGGCCCCTGGTTAATTAAGGAGTGAAAATACTGTTGTTTATATACGAAAAAAGGTGGAGGCTGCAGTAAAACTTTGAAAAATAGCTAAACACGTAAACACAAAGTACTACAGTTTTACAAAATACATCAACAGTGACGATAAACAGCAACGTTTCGACCAAAAGGACAAAATACATCAACAGTGACGATAAACAGCAACGTTTCGACCAAAAGGTGTGTTTGCTCCATATATGTGTCATTTATCCACTATATTGTTTATTGTTTCTCTTCTTTTCCACTTTCGGTTTTTGTGTTGCACTCATTTCGTTGTTCGTTTTTATTCCCAGATTTTCATTAGATAGGTTTACGTTTCCACATGTAATCGTCCATTTGTAGTGTTCCTCGAAATTCGTCATTCTTGTTGTAATGTTTGCTTGATAAAGGCCTTTTGGTCGAAACGTTGCTGTTTATCGTCACTGTTGATGTATTTTGTAAAACTGTAGTACTTTGTGTTTACGTGTTTAGCTGTTTATATACGGCAAGTTTGGATGAATAAGCGAAAATTGATGACACATCTATACTGTGATTGAAGGTATTTGAAATCAAACATTTTACATGTAGAAATGTATAAGAAAGGGTTTCATAACGAGTGTGTTTGAGTAGAGAAACACAAGAACCATCGGCATGCGTGCCCTTAAACCTTTTTCTTCAATAATGTTTTGATCAACGTGGCATGTCTCTTTCTGTAGCCGAAATATTTTAATTGTTTTATTGTAATTGTCTATAGTCTATAGTAATTCTTTCTTCCTTTCCAGTTGTTCTAGAATTTCTTCATTTGATGAGTCGTATACACATTGACAATATTATATATGATGACAGAGTATCTGTGACGTAGAAGTTAGAGGCTCGTCTCTCGTGTCAAATATACCATCTGTGACGTAGAAGTTAGAGGCTCGTCTCTCGTGTCAAATATACCATCTGTGACGTAGAAGTTAGAGGCTCGTCTCTCGTGTCAAATATACCATCTGTGACGTAGAAGTTAGAGGCTCGTCTCTCGTGTCAAATATACCATCTGTGACGTAGAAGTTAGAGGCTCGTCTCTCGTGTCAAATATACCAGGTACGTTCCTTCGTGGAATCATCTGGATATTTTTACAGAGATCCCTGATCTCAATGTAGGTGAGATCGACTTCCTAGCCTTATTGGAGACTGACGATAAAACGCAGGTCCTATGTTCAATTTGAGCACGAACAAGAACCCTTGGCAGTTCAAAATCGAGAAGAGCAAGATGGAAAACCGCTACCCGGGGCAAAATTCATCAGAAAGGATTCAAAATAAAAATTCATACAGAAATATCTTCACCATTTCACCATCTTCAACAATAAAACGGCGACCGGTGCTACCGCGTTCGTGCACTACAGCTGAGATATTCCTGTGTAAGAAAGAGATCGGAGCACACATGGTTACCCACCCAAGTGCAATGATGACGGTCCTATTAATCAATCATTCATACAGATTGACAAAGAAGTGAGCAAAACCACCACAACTTGAAACCAGCAAAAAATATGAAGAGGCAAAGAGATTTATTACAAGAAAGTACAATAAATGGGATCAGGACATCAGAACCACCAGATAAAACAATCCATACATTTAGCTCAACATAAAAAACAATTCCTAATATTCAGGTTTAAAATATTTTAAGGCAAAAGATTGACTTTCTTGCAGCAGGTTTCCCTATCTGGTTCGGTCTCTCTCCTTAGAAATGATACGCCCCTGCAAAGAGCATTTAACAAAGTGCATACTTCATAGCCTCGATCAACAGTCTCAGACATCTCTGGAAACAAATCAACGGTAACCGAACGACATGATCCGGATATTCTACTTCTTCGAGCGCTCTACAACGACCATCTAGTAACCACTCTGTGTGATTTGTATGTGATCTGAGCCTAAGAGCTATTGTACGTTGCGAAAGTTATGCGCCTACAAGTAGGCCAGCACATCCGATGTCTGAGACGCTTTTAATTTATTAGGGTAGCATACTTATATCCTACATCAGCCGTCTTTTACGACATGCCTTGTAGGTCGCAGTGGTACTATTCTTTGCTTTCCTTGCTGGCCCCGACACCACAAGGCCGGATCCTCATTCAAATTACGAACTTCAGAGCCTAAGACAAACGATTTCGCTGCAGAGTTTCTCTCTCTTTCTTGCGATCACCGCCTAGACTGATGTACCAGATTTCCCCATAAATTTTGCTTTTGTTTCAAGGGACTCCATCCCTCCGTACAGCTTTTCATTTAGCTCGGTATTTTCCGGCCAGGTTCCGTTTCTAAGGCCTGCTAGCAGTGGGCAGTCCTACAGTAGGTGCTCTGTCGTCATGCCCGACTTCTAGCAGTGGCACAGGCTAGTTGTTCCAATTTTAACTTTGTTGTAAAGGTGGGACCGGAGTCTGTAATGGCTAGTACGTAGGCGGAATATGGCAACTTGTTTGCTACAGGACAGACCATAGTACCCATCTTTGGCGCTGTGTTGTTGGTGGTCTTGCAACCTGTTCTCTCTATATCACCATCCGATGGTTGTTTTAGCCTCCTAGTAGCTGATTTCGTAATCAGTCTGCGGCAGTTGCCTTCCAACCTGTGCTAGATTGTCTGCCTCTTCGTTTCGGATTATAATGCAGTGTGGTGGAATCCACTGTATAACTGTGCGTTTAAATGATTTTGTTAATACTCCGAGGAACATTTTAAGTTCATTTAGCTCTGTGCCGGTTGAGCTTTTTAGAGCCTTGATGGCCGACGGGGCGTCCGTGAATATCACTACTTTGTTATGTGAGGCGCTGTCTTTCACTAGGATCATTTCAGCGGCTATTCTTAGTGCCTCCGTCTCCGCACGGTAGTTGTTTGAGTACTTTCCTGTAGCTATCGACTTCATGACCTTCACTTTCTGTGGGAGTTTAAGCACTATTCCTCCTTCTCCATCGCTAATCGCGTTTTTTGCTGATCCGTCAGTGTTCACGTGTGTCCACGCTTTCTCAGGGTACTCTGTCGCTATGAATTCTTCTGTAATCCCTCTCCTTTCGCAGTTCGCTGATGGCCCCTTTTTTATATGCCCGGTATTGATCCTCTTAGCTCTTGCATCGTGTCTCCCACGGTGGGTTCTTGTCGGTTGTCGGTATAAGTCTGGGTTTACAGTTGGCTAGGACCAGATCGTCTTGGATCAGTGTTTTGGCACTTTTCGCAAAGCTGGATCTCTTTAACCTGCCCCTTCCCAATCCATTCATTCTGTCATTCATGGGGTGGGAGTTAAGCCTGTTGAATTTCTCCGCCAGTTTGGTAACTTTTCTGTCTCTGCGGTCTTTCATTTGGCTGCATAGTTTAGATTACGCACAAGTATAAGAGACTGAGAACAAGCTAACACTAGGTACATCTAATGTGTTTGACTGTGACACTAACAACAAGACTACTGAACATCTTTTAGAAAGCTACCCTGTGTGTGGTGAGCAGAGAATGCTGTTAATACCGTCAGCAGTGTCATTACATAACAAGCTCTTTGGATATCTCCACTGTCTGAGGCGTACCATTGTTCTCTTTGAACATATTCAAGTTAACGTATGAGAGGGAACGAAAACGAGAGAGATATATATACATTCATCTCGTACCTTTGAATGTTATATAAGGCATGTACGTAAGTTCTCCATACCCATCTGTTCTGGGCAAATCGCTCAATCTCTCATATGGAATTGTGTCTGATATTTCTCCTTCTTTAGTAAATTTCCTTTCTAGGTTTTTAGGGCGACATTTCTTTCTTGAAATCATTGCTTCCCACCTCAATGCCTCCTGCATAATTTCTTCTCAGAATGTGCCAAACATTTCTTCGTCAACTCTTTACTCGTGATGTGCCAGACATTTCTCTGATTTCTCCACTTGTTCGAAATTCGTCCCATTTTATCTCCATTATTTTTCGCAGACATCTATAAACGAGTGCATTCAACTTACTTTCTATATCTTTAGTCATTTTCCAACTCTCGCTGGTATAAAGAAGATATATAGATATATTTTCAATATAAGTTGATTTTGTTTCATGGGCTCTAATTTTACTTTCATGATACTCCCTCTGAAATCGTTTTCAGTGACCAATAATATAGACCTGTTCTGTCTTACAAGGCATTATCAAACAATATCCACTTCGATTTTATTATATAGTATATTTCTGTGAAAGTTCTCATTGAGTTATATCTTCATTTAACCCTTTCCTTTCACTGTAGTGGACAACTACTATTCGTTCGTTTCATATTTACATGTGCGTGTTTCGTGACATCTGACGCATTCAGTCTACTGCTAGGAACTAGCTGTGGTTTGTCTATTGCCAGAGTCGTAAATGAACTCATACTTCTAGTGTGTAGTCAACGGGGGCAGACAAGACGATATTCATTCTAGAAATTCATGCATGAAAGGGATAAGAGATAAATGATTTGTGGTGATATGTGATTTATCACTATCTTATTTCTAAACAAAACTTTTTTGTTATTGTCTGTTACATATCATTTGCAATAACCTAATCTGCTTTCTTCTTTTGGTCTTTTCCCAGAAAAGTTGCAATACATTGGACATCATAACGAGGCGAATGCAGGACCCATGCAAATTGCATTATTTGTCACTTCTCTCTAGATTCTAGAGAATCTGTGTCAATCTGATAAACAACACCAACATGGACTACATCCATATACTACACAAACACTACAAATAACAATTGTTTGGTCTACTATAACTGCATTTCGGTAAATAATCATTTATGATGATGCAATATCTTTCTTGCTGATGAAGACCACATCGGCAGTGTTACAAATCTATAGCACCGGAGCGCTTTGCATAAACTTTATTTTAATTGATATTAATCATTTTTACCCGGGCAGCTTTCCAACTTAAACTTTTCACTTTACAACTTCCAATGTTGGTTTGAGTGCTCACCTTGAACATTGGTATACGTTTTTAAACTACTTTCCGAGAGAACTAGGAATTTGAAATAGGCCAATTTCTCCACAAGGGATGGGGACAGAGCCCATTTGAAGCGTAACACGATCATCGTGTCCCAACAACACACAGACCTCTAAATTAGCATATGAAACAGAATATCTTCTGACATTTGCAACTAGTGTCAGAATATTATTTCGGGCCAACAACGCTGATAAAGTCAACGTTTGTTAACGTTGCAGTATTGTCGTCTAGTATTTCACTAGCAGAACAGAGAATTAGTCTGACACTTTATTATAACTTTGAGATGACCTGTTAAACCTAATTAAAGTCACTTCACTCTGTACTATCGTTTGAATGAATCCCAGGTTCTGGTAACAGGGAATGAAAAATTAGGAAACACTTAAATTGGACTAAAAAATGAAGAACTTCTAACACACGGAGTCTAGCAATTCTATTGCGTAAAATAAACAGCTACAGCAACCACTGTAACAATAGCTCATGTAACCCTTTGATATAGTCAACATACATTTTAAACAGCTACAGCAACCACTGTAACAATAGTTCATGTAACCCTTTGATATAGTCAACATACATTTTAAACAGCTACAGCAACCACTGTAACAATAGTTCATGTAACCCTTTGATATAGTCAACATACATTTTAAACAGCTACAGCAACCACTGTAACAATAGCTCATGTAACCCTTTGATATAGTCAACATACATTTTTTCCTTCTATTTCAATAATGCAGCTGCACTTAGTCCTTTGGCCTAACATATAATTGAAGAACTGAAGAATTTGTAGATATTGTACACTCCTCAAATTGTTGCCAGAAATGAACTGTTTCAGTATTAAAGGACGAGTGAGTTTTCAATTCTGTGATGTTCAGTGTTACAGCAACAAATATAAGGTTCACAACGCTTATTTCCCACCGTAAATATACATACATACCAAAATTGAATTAATCAAGAGATTTGTACCATTTTATACAATTTTTACCATTTTATAAGATTTTTTCCAAAAATACATTTTTGTTGGCGTCGTTATGATTCATGTTATGATCTCGTTACTACAATAATGACAAAAATGAACTGAGAACGCGATTGAGAATATCCGACATTTTAGAACTAAAAAATTAAAGAATTCGTTTATTTATACTATGAGGTATATTAAATGACAGAGAATAGGGAGACTTTCAGAAAGGCGTTTACTGCTCTGTGTGAGAATGAAATGGGAGAATGTAGCGTAGACGAAAAGTGGAATATTCTAAAATCTAACATATATGACTGTGCCATTGACTCATTTGGCACCAAGAAATTCTCCAACAAAGACTGGGTAGAACGAAATGAAACAACCCTAAGCCCTCTACTTGAGGAAAGAAAAGAGCTCTAATAAATTACAAAAATAAACCCTCGCAAAGTTCAAAGGACCATCTTCGGCACACAACATCAATATTGCAACGAGAGTCAAGGAGGTGTGCAAATGAATACTGGTCAAATCTATGTTCTGCGATACAAAATGCTGCAGATATGGGCAACACCAAGGCAATGTACGAAAATATCAGAGTAGCTCAGGTACCAAACATAACAAAAATTGCACCACTAAGATCAGAAACAGGTGAGCCAATAACAGATATGACCAAACAGCTCGAAAGATGGGTGGAACACTATTCCAATCTTTACTCTGTGGAGAAACCAGCACACCCAGTCCTCGATCAGATCATACCGAAACATCATGACCAAACCGAGCTGGATACCGAACCCACAGAGCTGGAACTTTCCGAAGCAATCAACAAACTTTCAAATGGCAAGGCATCAGGACTAGACAACATTCCTGCAGAAATCCTCAAATACAATAGGGATGTCCTGCTGCCCCACCTCTACAATCTCCTTATTCAGTGCTGGAGAGAGGGAACACTTCCTCAGGACATGAGGGATGCAAAGATAGTGACACTCTATAAAAACAAAGGGGATAAGGGGATTGTAACAACTACAGAGGCATCTCCCTTCTAAGCGTAACAGGCAAAGCTTTGGCACTAGTCCTTTCAAAACGACTACAGAAACTGGCGGAGCGTGTTCTTCCAGAGTCACAATGTGGATTCAGAGCTAGACGGTCAACAACTGACATGATATTTACCCTTCGACAGCTACAAGAGAAGTGCAGAGAGCAGAGCAAGCCTCTATGTATTGCTTTCGTGGATCTGACTAAGGCGTTTGACACAGTCAGCAGGCCAAGTCTTTATAACATATTGAAGTATATTGGTTGTCCCCCAAAGTTGCTCCAATTGATTGTTTCCTTTCATGAAGGCATGAAAGCCAGCATACAGTTCGATGGCAGCACATCTGATAGTTTTGAGGTTAAGAGTGGAGTCAAGCAGGGCTGTGTCCTTGCCCCACTCTCTTTGGTATCTTCTTCGCAGTCCTTTTGAATCACGCCTTAGGGGACGCTGATGGTGATGTTTTCATCCGCACTAGATCTGATGGTTCACTGTTTAACTTGGCTCGCTTAAGAGCCAAGACAAAAACAACGGAAATACTTTTCAAGGACCTCCTTTTCGCTGACGATGCTGCCTTAGTCGCCCACAGTGAGACTACACTGCAATGCCTAATTAATAATTTGTCAAAGGCATGCGACCTCTTTTCTCTGACAATAAGTGTCTCCAAAACAGTTGTATTATGTCAGGAGGTAAGACATCAAATATCACTTTAAATGGCAACCATCTAACACCAGTGCAAAAATTCTGCTATCTTGGGTCCACGGTCACTGCCAGCCTTTCTCTTGATGAAGAAATCAACGCTCGTATAGGAGTGCGGCTACTACATTCGGCATACTATCAAAGCGAGCGTGGGAAAACAAAAAATTGACATTGCAGACGAAGACTCAAATATATCGAGCCTGTGTAATTAATTCTTTACTATATGGCTCAGAAACATGGACAGCCTACTCAAGACACGAGAGGAGACTTAACATCTTTCACCTTCGATGTCTCCGCAAGATTATGAACATCAGGTGGTACGACAAGATAACCAACTCTGAAGTACTGCAACGTGCAAATCTGCCTTCCATCATGGGCATGCTCAGCAGTAGACGACTAAGATGGTTGGGACATGTGAGAAGAATGGAAACTTATCGCATACCAAAATAAATGTTGTTCTGTGAACTTTCGGAGGAAGAGGCACCAGGGCAGACCACTGCTCAGATATAAAGATGTCTGCAAAACCTCAATGAAAAACTTTTCTATAGATCCCAGCACATGGGAGGGACTAGCAGATGACAGAGTTGTGTGGAAAGCCAAATTACGGAAGGGCGCAGAGTCTTTTGAGAAGAGACTTATGTACGAGCTGAACAACACGAGAGAAAAGCGAAAACTCAGAAGTTGTCACAGTAAAACACTTGCCTATTGACCGTCTGTAAAGATGAAAAGGGCCATATATAGACTCATAGTTTTCATAATACAACGTCACATGATGTGTCATGTGACAAGCATCACGTCTGTTGCCTTGATTTGTTATTGCTTCTCTGGTACCCTATTAAGGTTGACTCGGCATGAGAGAAGTTGCCGTCGGAAAAATGCAACTTGCACTGAAGATTTCATACTGAAACCACGCATCTACAAAGAAAGGGTCCCTACTACTATTGTATTGTGGCTCTAATTGTATGAACTTGTTGGAAGAAAATATTTCAAATGCATTTATCGCGCTATATTTCAGAATCAGGTAAATAGATGCAGAACTACGGGATCGCGAGAAGAAGAAGATGCAGAACTATGGGATCGCGAGAAGAAGAAGTAATCAGATGCAGAACTACGGGATCGCGAGAAGAAGAAGATGCAGAACTACGGGATCGCGAGAAGAAGAAGATGCAGAACTATGGGATCGCGAGAAGAAGAAGATGCAGAACTACGGGATCGCGAGAAGAAGAAGATGCAGAACTATGGGATCGCGAGAAGAAGAAGTAATCAGATGCAGAACTACGGGATCGCGAGAAGAAGAAGATGCAGAACTATGGGATCGCGAGAAGAAGAAGATGCAGAACTATGGGATCGCGAGAAGAAGAAGATGCAGAACTATGGGATCGCGAGAAGAAGAAGTAATTAGATGCAGAAATACGGGATCGCGAGAAGAAGAAGATGCAGAACTATGGGATCGCGAGAAGAAGTAATTAGATGCAGAACTACGGGATCACGAGAAGAAGTAATTAGATGCAGAACTACGGGATCGCGAGAAGAAGTAATTAGATGCAGAACTACGGGATCGCGAGAAGAAGTAATTAGATGCAGAACTACGGGATCGCGAGAAGAAGTAATTAGATGCAGAACTACGGGATCACGAGAAGAAGTAATTAGATGCAGAACTACGGGATCACGAGAAGAAGTAATTAGATGCAGAACTACGGGATCAGGAGAAGAAGTAATTAGATGCAGAACTACGGGATCGCGAGAAGAAGTAATTAGATGCAGAACTACGGGATCGCGAGAAGAAGTAATTAGATGCAGAACTACGGGATCACGAGAAGAAGTAATTAGATGCAGAACTACGGGATCAGGAGAAGAAGTAATTAGATGCAGAACTACAGGATCGCGAGAAGAAGTAATTAGATGCAGAACTACGGGATCGCGAGAAGAAGTAATTAGATGCAGAACTACGGGATCGCGATAAGAAGTAATTAGATGCAGAACTACGGGATCACGAGAAGAAGTAATTAGATGCAGAACTACGGGATCGCGAGAAGAAGTAATTAGATGCAGAACTACGGGATCGCGAGAAGAAGTAATTAGATGCAGAACTACGGGATCACGAGAAGAAGAAGAAGTAATTAGATGCAGAACTACGGGATCGCGAGAAGAAGTAATTAGATGCAGAACTACGGGATCACGAGAAGAAGTAATTAGATGCAGAAATACGGGATCGCGAGAAGAAGTAATTAGATGCAGAACTACGGGATCACGAGAAGAAGTAATTAGATGCAGAACTACGGGATCGCGAGAAGAAGTAATTAGATGCAGAACTGTGTTGTTAATAATAATTAGCTAATAAAACAGCACAAACAACATTAATTTGAGAAAATAATTGTAGTTATACAAAAATAAACATATCCTAGAACTATTATTATTTTAAACTCCAATGTTGTATAATTCTAGCAAATGTTCTAGAGCCGGGGAGGCAACACGAGACCCGCAGGCCGCATGCGGCCCTCCGGGACTCATGTTTCGGCCCGTGGGGCCAGCTCAAATGAACATAAATGTTAACTTTATTGTATATATCACCAAAATAAAATTACATCATTAGTCGTTCGTATCGTATATTTTTAAATTATGGCTAGGAGAAATTTGAAATATCTCGCATTTAAAAAAAAAATTAATTCTCTTTTGAACGAGTTTAACATCAAACGGCACTACGAGACTAAACATGCAAATACGTTTTTTAGTACAAAGAGCAATTTCAACAAGACCAAGTAAATGACTTTTAAAAAAACATTATGCACAACGAATGATATTTACTAGAGCGAGTTCAGACTCAACATGCTATGTAAAAGTTAGTTATGATGTAGTCATGATACTAGCAACAAACAAATCGAAACCATATTCAGATGGTCAAATGATTCATGCTCTAGCATTGGATGAAAGCATAGATATGACAGATATGTCCAACTGGCAATTTTTATCAGGGGTGTTGATGTCCATTTTAAAAAGACAGAATAATTAGCGGCATTGTATTCACCTGACACTACTAAGTCACGAGATTTGTTAGAGGCGGTTACATCGACATTGAATCGTTTTTCGTTACAACTCAACAGATAATCGGACTTAACAACGGGTGGTGCTCCAGCAATGGTTGGGAAACATGAAGGTTTAGTAAAATTGATTGAAAGTGAGGCCTCCAAAGTCTATACTACTTCAATGCTAAATTTTCATTGCATTATTCATCAGGAGAATTTATATTCGAAGTCCCTCAAAATGGACCATGTTATGAAAGTGGTCGTCAAAATAGTGATCTTCATTAAGTCGAACGGGTTGAATCACCAGCATTTCTAGTCTTCGGACAAAGATTATACTGACGTTACATTTTATGCAGAAGAAAGATGGCTGACCCATGCCAAAATGTTGAAAAGAGTGTTTGATTTGCAACAAGAAATACAATCATTCTTTGCAAGCAAGTCAATAAGTATCCCACCAGAGTTTGAAGACAAAGAATGATAGATAAAACCAGCCACCTAAATGACGTTAATACACGTCTACAAGGGAAAGATCAATGAATTAATAAGATATGGGATCATATTTCTGCATTTCAAATGAAACTTGGTATTTGGAAACAGCAGTTGAGGACAAACACTTTACTCACTTTTCTACATTGTCATTGCAACCAGAAATCACACAGGAGGCGGAGGATTTTTTTCCATCCAGAAGCACTTGAGCTTTCAGCTCTTCGGTTTGGTGCCATGGACATCGTAACCTTTCGGTTCGGTGCCACGAACACCGTAAATCTGGTGAGTCTGTGGCTTGTCTGGCAGCCCGCAGAATTGAACCACACTCACAGGTGGCTTGTTACCCGTCGTTCAACATGCTACGAACATGCTGGGAAGGCGTGCAAGGTGGCGGATACATACCCTTCTTTGATATCTGACTTAAACCTCGAATTGAAAGTGATTTCACCCATGTAGTGCCGGGGTCCGCAAGAGAAGTAAGGAATAGTACCACTGCAACCTACAATGCATGTCGTTAGAGGCGACTGATGTAGTCCCTAGGGATGCTACCCTTGTAAATAAAAAACAGTGCAGAAATCGGATGTGCTGGCCTACTTGTAGGCTCATAACTGGCACAGTGTACAATCGCTCTTAGGTTCAGATCACATACAAATCACACAGAGTGGTTGGCAAGTGGTCGATATGGAGCGTTTGAACAAGAAGAAGAAGAAGAAGACGACGAAGAAGAAAACCGAGATCAGGATTTTAACAAAAATAATTCTTTTTTGTAATTGCAACGCCATTCGTGGTAGACGTGAATTTATTACCAGAAACATTAGAAATGTAACATTGTGAAATGTGTTATAATACAATGTGAAAGGAGAAACTCCATCAAGTTGGTTTGGAAGCGTTCTATAAAACGTATTTGGACAAGGATAAATATCCTGCGTTTTAAAAACATGCTCTGTTGTTGGTTTTGCTATTTGGAAACACTTATGCAAATGAACAGCTTTTTAATCATATGAAGCACATCACATCACAAGTGAGAACACGAAATACTGATGTTCATTTGGAAAACTGTTTGCGTGTAGCGACAACATCAGTCGAGATCAATTTTGATGCACTTAGTTCTACAAGATGCACTTAGTTCTGCAAGATGCACTTAGTTCTGCAAGATGCACTTAGTTCTGCAAGATGCACTTAGTTCTGCAAGATGCACTTAGTTCTGCAAGATGCACTTAGTTCTGCAAGATGCACTTAGTTCTGCAAGATGCACTTAGTTCTGCAAGATGCACTTAGTTCTGCAAAACAAAGTCAGATGTCTCACATTTAAATATTGTTAAATTGTCTAATAAATATGTTTGATTCTCAATTACATTTTCTTTTCTTCAAAACAATAAATATAGCTATTTCTTGGGATTTTATTTACATGAAACCAGGTAAGCGTTTGACCACGATCTCATCTACTGGGAAGTGACGATATGGTAGAAGCATAACGTGCTTACTTGTTTACTTGAGTTTAAAAAAAAACAATTAGGTGCGTGGCCAGGCAGAAAATATTATTACTGAAATTTGTCGAAAAGGTTCGCCACTCATGCTCTAGAGATTTAGACAATGACTAAAGATTTGGACATTTAGTTGTATGCTTTCCAAAATAGATGTCTGTGATAAAAATAAGCATTAAATGGGACGAATTGAGAAATGATGAAATCAGAGAAATGTCTGGTTCACCTCTAGAATGAACTGTTATAAGATAGAGAAGGTGGAGATATGTTGGGTATACCTTGAGAGAAAATCAGCAAAGAAAAACAAAGCAGACATTGAAGTGGGAGGAAGATGGCAAAAGGGAAAGAAAAGATAAGATTTAAAAAAACCCATGAAACGCACTTAACTGAGAGAGGCGAGAAATATTAAATTCAATTTTATAGAAGAGATTGAGCGAGGTGTCCAGGAAAGTGTGGTATAGAGACATTGTTTGCAGTTCCTTTACAAGTTGAAATGGTAGGAGAGAAATACAAGTCAAGAATTATTGAACGTTACAGGGCTAATGTTGGAGTAGCTACTTCATTTTACAATTCATTTAACTGCAGAATATGCATTCTATACAATCTTGTCTCCTAGAATCAAACGGAACACAAAACCTTCCTGCTGTCGGTTGGAAGTTACAGATGAAAAAGTGTTACCTATTACTTAAATGATAGTACAAAAATGAGAACAATTTTCTTCTTTTAATGATTTATTCTCGGACTGTTGTTATTGGTTACTATTGTACACATTAACACATCAATTAATGTACATTTCTTAAATCGACTATTTATGATATTTGATTGAACAATCACATGTTATATCTTTGAATGCCCGACTCCAGTTTGGTAATTACGTCACACGTAATGAATAGAAATAAAGTCAACAGATACGGTATAGGATTGCTGTCGTAAATAATTGTATTTAGATTGCCGACTACAATATTAATGTCAGACGAACAGCATCTTACCCAGACATCTAAGATCTCACTACAAGTACAGCACCAGCGCAATTTTATAATTGATATACTAGTACAATTGTCAATCAATAGTAAGTACTAGTGTTCTTATCGTTTATGCAGTGTTCAAGACGTGTACTATTTGAACAGAATTATTACTTACGAGAACATGTTGCGCTCACAGTTCAAATATATAATACAGTACTGGTTCTTCAGTCTTGTAGTCTAACTGTTCATAGTTCATATAGTACTATGGTATTAACAGTTTACAGTTCCTATAGTACGATAGCAGACCACAAACAGAGAACTGTGGAATAGGGCAGGACAACGGCAGGTGGAACAGGAGATAATGAGCAGAAGGTGGCGATGGATACACACTGAGGAAACCCCCTGACAGCATCGGAGAGCGTTCTTTTTAGACAATAAAGCGTGTACAAAGTGAGTTAAGGAACATGATGGGACAAGATCGTCTCTCTCTCTTGTGTTCCCGGACAAGATCGTCTAAATAACCTCACCTTAATGAACATTGAATGTAATTACTAAGAGAAATTAATTTGTCTAGCGTTATCTCTAAATTTACTCACATTAAATCGAGACAAGTTTGTTGGAAAAGTTAGCGATGTGCGGAAGCCTACAAATCTAGTCTGGTCCGAGTGGACCAGATCAGATCGGTAGGTAACTAAGGGAGGCTGCGGTGATACGTAATAAATTGGCGTTTAAAGACAAAGACACGTATGTATGGTATCACACAAGCAAGCAAAGATTAATAGCAAATTGATAAAAACTAACAAAAAACCAACGTTTCGGTCATAGACCTTTATCAAGGAAGACAAATATAGACAAGGAATACTAAATAAACTAAAGCATAGATTTAAATTAGAAGGATGACTAGCGATACGGCAAATACTCACCTGTAACCAAGCACACCATGCAAAAACTGAAAGTCTACACGAGGTGATGTGGATGCATCGAGCAGCAGAGGCGGATGTGTCAGGCCACATCCGATACGTGAAGACGATGGTGTAAGTGTGTGCCGGGTGAAGATTAAACAGGGGGAAACAACTTTCTAATATGGAAAGCAGTGCGGGGAGAAGTAATTTGAGCCGTACCAACTCGAAAACAGCGCCACCACCCTCTCCCCACATCCCCAACAATAATCACCCCATAAGTATTTGCAGAAAGGGATGATAAGAATGGTTTAGTAACGACAAGAGGAAACATAACACCGGACCGTGTAAAGTAGCATACCAGTGGTGTTAGGAATTCGACAAACGTCAGGCCGAAGAGACAAAGACTACTGAGCTTCTCATTTAGATTTATGCTTTAGTTTATTTATATTCCTTGTCTATGTTTGTGTTCCTTGATAAAGGTCTATGACCGAAACGTTGGTTTTTTGTTAGTTTTATCATTTTGCTATTAATTTTTGCTTGTTTGTGTGATACCATACATACGTGTCTTTGTCTTGGAAAAGTTAGGGACTCTTGGTAACATTTGCTACAGGCCCAACGCTGGCATAATCCGGCACTGGTACGATGGTGCAGCAGTTGGTCTGCCCATGGGTCTGCACATTGTGCTGTGACTAAGTTCAGTTTCCATTGTCCAGTAAAAGTAAAAAAAAAGTAAAGGAACCCTTTCATACCTCGTGGTATATAGGTCAATACAGTGTTAGGCCTGTATTTTTCATTGACCGTCGGCACACGATGGGTGATGTGGTCAGCATCACGCCGGCCGCCTTTACTTTCCCAGAGCATGTCTGGTACCCAGTTGAGGTTGGATCGACCTGAGAGCCGTCATGGTCGGGAAAAATTCCGTGCGCATTGTGGGAGCTGAACCCAGACCACCAGCCTTGCGAGGCGAGTTCACTACACTACAGCGGCTCTCCCATTATCCGTAGCACATACATATTTAGAATACCAATAACCACTCTCTACTAAGACACAGTACAAGCATCAACAATATCAAGGGAAGTAAAAAAATATGTACAGATAGAAATGGTTGGAAACACTTTAAAGATTCAGAAGACAAGACATAAACATAATGCCTTGGAAGTAGACTCGGAAAGGGGGAAGGGAGGGGGAGAAAGTAAGGAAGATCTAGAGAGACATGAAGACGAACTCTAATCAGAGATAGAGAAAGAAGCATGTATAAGCTGGAATGAACTAAGCTTGGCTTGCTCATGACAGATCTGGATGGAGAAAATTTGTTGATGGTTTATTCATCAAAAGAAGTTGAGAGAAGAACAAAGTAGACTAAGACAAAATAACAAGTAACATTATAATAACAAGTAGCATTATAATAACAAGTAGCATTATAATAACAAGTAGCATTCCTTTTGAACTTTAAGAATAAAGAAGGATTTTAGAAAAGAAAAGTCATTGGCTATGTGCACAAGACGAAAATATGAGTTGTGGTGCATGTTATGAAGCTGAAATGTTGAAGATGAAATAATGGAAATAGAAATATATTGATATAAAAAGGCTAATTATAAAGTAAGTCATTTTGCCTAGAATCGTGTAGAACAGTTACAAGTTGTTTACCAATATGTTTCAAACAAAGAAAATATGAATATCAGTGAAAGTATGAAAAAAGAAACGATAGAAAAGTTCCTTATGTAGTCGCTTCCACGCAGATAAAATACTTCCTATATTGTCGTGTAAAAATTGGAAAATAGATAAACTATTAGATCACTTTCAAACAAATATTAATTGACTAGAAATATTAACGATGCTGATATCAGAAGAATTTAAATCTACCACTCGATCAGTCTACAAATACTTGAATTAAAATTATCAATCACATTAGCATGGACATTAAAGCTTACTGGGTTAGATAAACTGTAAGTTCTAAATCAATGACATTAATTATTGATGACACAACAACATATAGTCAGAAGTCGACACCATTATGTAGTATGTCTGTGCAGAACGCCGCTTTTATCACAGCCGCCTGAAAAATACTCATCTCTTGAAATTATTTCTCATTCTCTATGAATCATGTTCAAGGTTTCTTTAATGTCCTGTTGCAACCGTGCTCTTCGTCGTCCCCTGTGTCGTCTTCCAGAAACTTTTGTCTCCAATATTTCAGTTTCAGTTTGGAATATCTTCATTGCCCATAGTTTCTCCTATCTACATTACAATATCTCTAATAGTGCCCAGTGACTAACCGTATAAGTTTGATGTTGACAATATCTCTAACAGTGCCCAGTGACTAACCGTACAAGTTTGATGTTGACAATATCTCTAACAGTGCCAAGTGACTAACCGTATAAGTTTGATATTGACAATATCTCTAACAGTGCCAAGTGACTAACCGTACAAGTTTGATGTTGACAATATATCTAACAGTGCCAAGTGATTAACCGTACAAGTTTGATGTTGACAATATTTCTAACAGTGCCCAGTGACTAACCGTACAAGTTTGATGTTGACAATATCTCTAACAGTGCCCAGTGACGAACCGTACAAGTTTGATGTTGACAATATTTCTAACAGTGCCAAGTGACTAACCGTACAAGTTTGATGTTGACAATATCTCTAACAGTGCCAAGTGACTAACCGTACAAGTTTGATGTTGACAATATCTCTAACAGTGTCCAGTGACTAACCGTACAAGTTTGATGTTGACAATATTTCTATCAGTGCCAAGTGACAAATCGTACACGTTTGATGTTGACAATATCTCTAACAGTGCCCAGTGACGAACCGTACAAGTTTGATGTTGTCAATATTTCTAACAGTGCCCAGTAACTAACCGTACAAGTTTGATGTTGACAATATCTCTAACAGTGCCCAGTGACGAACCGTACAAGTTTGATGTTGATTATTGACCATACCTATACATCTGTTGCTCTGCTTCTTTCTGCCCACATCGAGACTCAATTCAAGCTATTGCTATCTAGCTGGTGACGTGTTGCTATCTAGCTGTTGACGTTTTGTTATCTAGCTGGTGACGTGTTGCTATCTAGCTGTTGTCGTGTTGCTATCTAGCTGTTGATGTGGATTGATTTAAAGCAAAATCTTCTTTACAGACACCCGTTATAAAGGCGTTTAGAATGTCTATCCATTGGCGATCCATCCCGCTCGCCCCTGATATACGGACAGTCTGTTCTCTCATTGTCATCGACACGTATGTGCCATAGAATGGCGATGAAGGTAATTCAGCAAATAGCTGACCTATGTAGTCTTTCAGTCCATTGTCTGTGCACCGAACCAGCCTCCGCCTTACGGATCATACTCAAAGAATCACTCAGTACGCACGCATGCGTGTAGCTTTGTGACTCAAGCCAGAGTAGTGTCCAAGTCACGGATACTACTGTCATTGTCATGCTACTTGTGTCCTACTAAATGCATCCAAGTCACGGATACTACTGTCATTGTCATGCTACTTGTGTCCTACTAAATGCATCACTGCATGCGATAGTTAGAGAACAAGTACAGGGAAACTAAAATAATAGGTTTTTTAGATCCCTTATTTGTGAGAAGAATATATAATAATAGTTTTGTTAATCACATTATTTTGGTAAGAGAATATATAATAATAGTTGTGTTTGATCACATTATTTTAGTGAGAGATATATATATAATAATGTTTGTTCTTTCTTTCCCCGAATCCTGTATGCCTCACAGCGTCAGATCAGAGAGATATCTAAAACGGCCTAATATCAACCGTAGATGTTTTTTCTCGCTCTTCTATTTTTCTGAGGGCCATCTTTTGGGGGGCCTTTGCTTTTTTCATTGATCGAGCAGCATTTCTTTGTCATGTCTGATGTAATCTCACTGGGTGAATTTAAATTGTTGTTTCTTGATAATCTAGTATGATATTTGTACCCACTTTTTGATTCTTCATTTCTCAACCTTCTTCTTATTACTCAGCATTCTGCTAGACACTTTATCTCTGTTGTACTAGTTTCTTCTATCGTTTGTTTCGCGTCCAGGTTGCTAAGAACATAATGTAGAAAGATTGTTAACATTTCTCTTTTGTGTTCATGGTGACGTGTTTCATCTAAAAATTGGGGCCATTTGCCTATCTTGATTGCTTTGTTCATCTGTTATTATTAGTTATTCTTCCATTTCTGAAAAAATGCTCCCCGGTATGTGAAATCTTTACTTGATTTAGTAGTGAAATTTTCGATGGTGATATTGGGAGACTTTCTTCTGGAATTCATTACTTCTTTTTGTCGATGTTTATTCTCATTTATTCATTACGCCTCTAAAATCTGTTGATGTTTGTTTGCTGTTCCTCTTTGTTGATATGATTGCCCTGATCGTCTGCAAAAGAAAATTTATTTAAGGTTCTCACTTTTTCCTTCGCTGGGGTTAATTTACAGATGTGTCAAATATACAGTGATGAATAGTAACGGGGTAGACCAACCTTGTCTTACTCCTGACCCTACTTGTTTTGGATGTATTATTTTAGTGAGAAAATATATATAATAATAGTTATGTTTTGGATCAATTATTTTTTGTGAAGAATATATATATATAATAGATGTGTTTGGATCATATTTTTTTAGTAGGAAGATATATAAATAATAGTTGTTTTGGATCATATTATTTTAGTGAAGATATATATAATAAGTTGTGTTTGGATCAATATTTTATGAGAAAATATATACAATAATAGTTGTGTTTGGAAACACATTATTTAGTAAAAGAGAATATAAATAATAATAGTTGTTGTTTGGATCATATTATTTAGTAAGGGAAATTATATAATAATAGTTGTGTTTGGATCATAATTTTTTTAGTAGAAAATATATATAATAATAGTGTATTTTGGAATCATATTATTTAGTGAAGAAGAATATATAATAATAAATTTGTTGATCATATTATTTAGTGAGAGAGAATATATTTAAAAATATTTGTTTGGACATATTATTTTAGTGAGAGAAAGATATTATAATAATAGTTGTGTTTGGAATATATTATTTTAGTGAAAGATATATATAATAATAGATTGTTTAATCTATTATTTAGTGAGAAGATATATATAATAATAGTTATTTTGAATCACTATTTTAGTAGAGAGGAATATATATAATATAGTTTTGATTAACATTATTTGTTAGAGAAGATATATATTTAATAATAGTTTGTTTTGATCATATTATTTTAGTAAGAAGATATATATAATATGTTGTTTTGGAAACACATTATTTTAGTGAAGAAGAGATATATATAATAAAAATTTTGTGGGTTATATTATTTTTGTAGAAAAAGGGAAAATATATAATATTTTTTTTGGATCCATTATTTTAGTGAAGATATATATAATAATATTGTGTTTTGTCACATTTTTTTAGTGAGAATATATATAATATGTTTTGTTTGAAACACATTATTTTTTGTGAATATATATATAATAAAAGTTAATTTTGGATCATATTATTTTAGTGAAGAAGATATATATATATAATAATAGTTGTTTGGATCATATTATTTTAGTGAAGAAAATAAAATAATTGTGTTTAGATCATATTATTTTAGTAAGAGAATATATATAAAATAATTGTGTGTGGATCATATTATTTTATGAAGATATATATAATAATAGTTGTGTTTGGATCACATTATTTTAGTGAAGAAAATATATATATAATAAAGTTGTTTGGATCTATTATTTTAGTAGAACATATATATATATAATAAATTGTTGGATCACATTATTTTAGTAGAAGATATATATAATAATAGTTTGTGTTTGAAAACATTATTTTTGTGAAAAATATATATAATAATTGTTGTTTTGGAAACAAATTTTTTTAGTAGAAAGATATATATAATAATAGTTGTGTTTGATCACATTATTTTGTAAGAAAGAATATACAATATGTTGTGTGTGAATATATTATTAGTGAGATATATATATATATATAAATAGTTTTTTGGATCACATTATTTTAGTGAAGAAGATATATAATAATAATATTATTTTAGATCCATTATTTTAGTGAGAGAGATATATATAATAAGTGTATTTGGATCATTATTTTAGTGAAAAAGAAGAGAAAAATAATAGTTTGTTTTTGGGTACATTATTTTATATATATATATTATATATATATATATATATATATATATATATAATAGTTGTGTTTGGATCATATTATTTTAGTGAAAGATATATATAATAATAATTGTTTTGGATCACATTATTTTAGTAGAAAAAGATATAATATAATATAGTTGTTTTGGAAACACATTATTTTAGTGAAGGATATATATAAGAAATAGTTTGTTTAGATCACATTATTTTAGTAGAAGATATATATAATAATAGTTGTGTTTGGACTATATTATTTTAGTGAGAGAAGATATATATATAATAATTGTGTTTGGATCATATTATTTTAGTGAAGATATATATATAATAATATTGTGTTTGGATCATATATTTTAGTGAAAAAAGAATATATAATAAAAGTTTTTTTGGATCATATTATTTTTGTGAGAGAGATATATATAATAATAATTTTTTGGATCATATTATCTTATGAGAAGAATATATATAATAGTTGTGTTTGGATCATTTATTTAGTGAAATATATATAATACTAATTGTGTTTGGGTCTATTATTTTAGTGAAAATTATATAATATTAATAGTTGTGTTTTGGATACTATTTTAGTAGAAGAAAATATACAATAATAGTTGTGTTTTGGATCACATTATTTTAGTGAAAAGAGAGAGAATAAAATAATATTGGTTTTGTTTGGATCATATTATTTTAGTGAGAATATATATATATAAAGGTGTGTTTGGATCATATTATTTTAGTGAGAAGATATATATAATAAAAGTTGTGTCTGGGTCTATTATTTAGTAGAAATTTTATATAATAATAGTTGTTTTGGATCATATTATTTTAGTAGAAGAAAAATATATAATAATAGTTTTGTTTGGATTATATTATTTTAGTGAAAAAGATATATATAATAATAGATTGTTTTGATCATATTATTTTAGTAGAGATATATATATAATAATATTTTTTTGGATCACATTTTTTTAGTAAAGAGATATATATATAAATAATAGTTGTGTTGGATCATATTATTTTAGTGAGAGAGAGATATATATAATAATAGTTGTGTTTGGATCACATTATTTTAGTGAGAGAGAAAATATATATAAAAATAGTTTTGTGGATCATATTATTTTAAAAAAGAATATATATAAAAATAATTGTGTTTGGATCATATTATTTTAGTGAGAAGAATATATAATAATAGTTTTATTTGGATCCCTTATTTTAGTGAAGAGAGATATATATAATAATTTGTGTGGAAACACATTATTTAGTAGAAAAATCATATTATTTTTGTGAGAGAAGATATATATAATAAATTGTTTGGATCAATTATTTAGTAGAATATATATATATATATAATAAAGTTTGTTTGGATCACATTATTTAGTAGAGAGAGAAGAATATATATAAAAATAATTTGGATCCTATTTTAAATGAGAGAAGATATATATAAAAATAATAGTTTGAAACACATTATTTTATGTGAAGAGATATAATAATAGTTGTATTTGATCACATTATTTTAGTGAGAGAAAATAAATATAATAATAATTTTTTGGATCACATTATTTTAGTGAAGAAAAAATATAATAATAATTTGTGTTTTGATTCATATTTTTTTAGTTAGAAAATATATATATATATATAATATATTTTTTTGGATACATTATTTAGTGAGAAATATATATATATAATAATAGTTGTTTTGAAACAAATTTTTTTAGTGAAGAATATATAAAAAAGTTAATTTGGGTCCCTTATTTTAGAGAAGAGAGATATATATAATAATGTGTATTTGGATCATATTATTTTAGTAGAAGAAAATATATATATAATAATAATTGTTTTGGATCTATTTTTTTTTAAAAGAATATATATATAATAATAATTTTTGTTTGGATATATTATTTTAGTAGAAGAATTATATATATTAATAATAGTTGTGATTTATCATATTATTTTATTGAATAGAATATATAATAATTTGTTTGGATCAAAATTATTTTAGTAGAATGATATATATAATAATAGAATTGTTTGGATAGTATTATTTTAGTAGAACATATATATACTAATAAATTTTGTTTGGGTCACTATTATTTTAGTGAGAAGAATATATAATAATAGTTGTGTTTGGATCACATTATTTTTGTAGAAGATATATATTTTAATAATTTTTTTTGGGTCATATTATTTTAGTAGAAGAAAATATAATAATGAGTTGTGTTTGGATACATTATTTTTAGAGAAGAATATATAATAAAAGTTTTGTGTGGATCATATTATTTTAGTAGAGAAGATATATATAATAATAGTTTATTTTGGGTCATTATTTTAGTAGAAGATATATATAATAATATTGTGTTTGATCCACCTTATTTTAGTAGAGAGATATATAAAATAATAGTTGTTTTGGATCCATTTTAGTAGAGAGAATATATAACAATATTTGTTTGGATCCTTATTTTTGTAGAAAAGATATATAATAATAAAATTTTGTTGGATACATTATTTTAGTGAGATAGAATATATATATATAAAATTTATTTGGATCATATTATTTTAGTGAGAGAGAAATTATGTAAAAAATAGTTGTGTTTGGATCCATTATTTTAGTGAAGAGAGATAATATAAATAGTTGTGTTTGGATCAATTATTTTAGTAAAGAGATATATATATAATAATAGTTGTGTTTGGATCTATTATTTTAGTGAGAGAAAATATATATAATAATAGTTTTTTGGATCATATTATTATAGGAGAGAAGATATATATAATAATATTGTGTTTGGATCATATTATTTTAGTGAGAATATATATATAATAATAGTTTGTGTTTGGATCAATTATTTTAGTGAAAAGAGATATATATAATAATAGTGTGTTTGGGTCATATTATTTTAGTAGAAATTTTATATAATAATAGTTGTGTTTGGATCAATTATTTTAGTGAAGATATATAATAATAGTTGTGTTTGGATCATATTATTTTGTGAAGATATATATAAATAGTTGTGTTGGATCATATTATTTAGTAAGAGAAATATATAAAAAAGTTTGTGTGAATCACATTATTTTAGTAGAGAGATCATATTATTTAGTGAGAGAAAATATATATATAAAAAATGTGTTTTGGGTACATTTTTTTAGTGAATATATATATATATAATAATAATGTTATTGGATCATTTATTTTAGTGAGAGAGAAGATATATATATAGTTGTGTTTGGATCACTTATTTTAGTAAGAAGAATATATATAAAAATAGTTTGTGTGGATCATATTATTTTAGTGAGAAAAGAAAATATATAATAATAGTTGTTTTGGATCACTTATTTTAGTGAGAGAGAGAGAATATATATTTAAAAATGTATGTTTGGATCCAAATATTTTATAGAGAGTATATATAATAATAGGTGTTTTGGATCACATTATTTTGGGGAGTGGGGAAAATATAATAATAGTTGTTTTGGATCACATTATTTTAGTGAGAGAATAAATATAATAATAGTTGTGTTTGGAATATTTATTTAGTGGGGAAAAGAATATATATATAATAATAGTTGTGATTTATCATTTATTTTGTGAGATAGATATATAATAATAGTTGTGTTTGGATCATATTATTTTAGTGAGATATATATATATAATAATGTATTTTGGATCATATTATTTTATGAAACATATATATAATAATAAATTTTGTTTGGATCACATTATTTTAGTGAGAGAATATATATAATAATAGTTGTGTTTGAAAACCCTTATTTTGTGAGAGATATATTATAATAGTTGTGTTTGGATCATATTATTTTAGTGAGAGAGAGATATATATAATAATGTTTGTGTTTGAAAACATTATTTTTAAGTGAAAAAGAGAATATATAATAATAGTTGTGTGTGAAACTATTATTTAGTAGAAGAGAAATATATAATAATAGTTATGTTTGATCACATTATTTTAGTAGAAGAATATATTATAATAGTTGTGTTTGGATCCATTATTTTGGAAGAAAATATAAAATAATAGTTGTGTTTTGGATCACTATTTTGAAGAATATATATATAATAATAGTTTTTTTGGATCATAAATTTTTAGTAGAGAGAGAAGATATATATAATAATAGTTGTGTTTGGATCATATTTTTAGATGAGAGAGAAGATATATATAATAAAAGTTGTGTTTGGATCATAAATTTTTATTGAGAATATATATATATAATAATTGTGTTTGGGTCTATTTTTTTAAAGAGAAATTTTAATAATAGTTTTGTTTGGATCATATTATTTTAGTAGAGAGAAAATATATATAATAATATTGTTTTGGATAAAATTATTTTAGTAGAAGAAAATATAATAATAGTTTGTTTGGGTCATATTATTTTAGTGAAGAAGAATATATAATAATAGTTTGTTTTGGGTCACACTTTTTAGTGAAAAATATTATAATAATGTTATTTTTGGATCATGTAAATTTATGAAGAATATATATAATAATAGTTGTGTTTGGATCACATTATTTGTAAAGAAAGAGAATATATATAATAATATTGTGTTGGATCATATTATTTTAGTAGAGAAGAGAAAATATTATAATAATAATTGTTTTTGGATCACATTTTTTAGTGAAGAAGATATATATAATAATATTGTGTTTTGGGTCATATTATTTAGTGAAAGAAAATATATATAATAAATTGTGTTTGGATCATATTATTTTAGTAGAAGATATATATTAATAATAATTTTATTTGGATCATATTTTTTTAGTGAGAAGAATATATATATAATAATAGATTGATTATCATATTATTTAGTAGAATAGATATATATAATAATAGTTGTGTTTGGGTCATATTATTTTATGAAGAGATATATATAATAATAAAATGTTTTGGATCATATTATTTTAGTAAGAATATATATAATATAAGTTGTTTTGGATCACATTATTTTAGTGAGAAGAATATATATAATATTGTGTTATTAAATTTTTTTAGTGAAGAATATATATTTTAATAGTTGTGTTTGATCATATTATTTTAGTGAAGATATATATATAATAATAGTTTGTTTGGAAACCATTATTTTAGTAAGAAGAATATATATAATAAGAGTTGTGTGTGGATCATTATTTTAGTGAAAAGAGATATATAATAAAATTATTTTGGATCCCTTATTTTAGTAGAAGATATATATAATAATTTTGTGTTTGGATCACATTATTTTAGTAGAGAGATATATAAAATAATAATTGTGTTTTTGGGTCAATTATTTTAGTGAAAGATATATATATAATAATGGTGTGTTTGGATCTAATTATTTTAGTGAGAAGAATATATATAATAATAGTTTGTTGGATCTATTATTATAGTGAGAGAAGAATATATAAAAATATGTTGTGTTTGGATCATATTATTTTAGTAGAGAATATATATATAATAATAGTTGTTTTGGATCACATTATTTTAATGAGAAATATATAATATGGTTGTGTTTGGGTCATATTATTTTATGAAATATATATAATAAAAAATTTTTGTTGGATAAAATTATTTTATTGAGAAAAATATATAATAATAGTTGTTTGGATCATATTATTTTAGTGAGAGAATATATATAATAATAGTTGTGTTTGGATCACTATTTTTAGGGAAAAAATATATATAATAAAGTTTGTATTTGGATCATGTAAAATTTTATGAGAAAATATATTAAAAATATTGTTTGGATCACATTATTTAGTAAAGAAAATATATAATAAATAGTTGTGTATATATTATTTTAGTGAGAATGAAGATATATAATAATAGTTGTTTTGGACTCATTATTTTATTGAGAAAAATATATATAATAATAGATTATGTTTGGATCATATTATTTTAGTTAGAGAATATATAAATAATAAGTATTTTTAATCATTATTTAGTAGAAGGAGAGAATATATATAATAATAGTTTTTTGGATCATATTTTTTAGTAAAAAGAATATATAATAATAGATATTTTAGATCATATATTTAGTAGAAGAATTTTATAATAATAGTTATGTTTGAAACCTTATTTTAGTGAGAAAAATATATATAATAATGTTGTGTTTGGGTCACATTATTTTAGTGAGAGAGATATATATAATAATAGTTGTGTTTGGATAATATTATTTTATAGAAGAAAATATATAATAATAATTGTTTTGGATCATATTATTTTAGTGAAGAAATATATAATAATAGTTTTTGGATACATTATTTTAGTGAAGAAAATATATAATAATAGTTGTGTTTGGGTACATTATTTTGTGAAGAATATAAAATAATATTGTGTTTGGAAACACATTATTTTAATAGAAGATATATATAATAATAGTTGTTTGGATCATATTATTTTAGTAGAAGAAATATATATAAAAATAATTGTGTTTGGGTCATTTTTTTAGTGAAAAGAAGATATATATATAATAAGTTTGTTTGGTCATATTATTTTAGTAAAAAGAATATATATATAATAATAGTTGTATTTTGATCATTATTTTAAAGAAGAAGATATATATAATAATAGTTGTTTAATCATTTATTTTAGTGAAGATATATATATAATAATAGTTGTGTTTGGAAAAATATTTTAGTGAGAGATATATATAATAATAGTTTTTTTGGGTCATATTTTTTTAGTAAGAAGAATATATATAATAATAGTTGTGTTTGGATCATATTTTAGTAGAAAATATATATAATAATAGTTTATTTGGGTCATGTAAATTTTAAATAGAGAGATATATATAATAATAGTTGTGTTTGGATCCATTATTTTAGGGAAAGAGAAATATATATAATATTTTGTTGGAATATATATTTTAGTGAAATAGAAATATATATAATAATATTGTGTTTAGATCACATTATTTTAGTGAAGAAAATATATAAAATAGTTGTTTTGAAACATATTATTTTAGTGAAAAAGAAATATATATAATAATAGTTGTTTTGGGTCATTATTTTTTTAGTAGAAATATATATTAAAGTTTTTGTTTGGGCATATTATTTTAGTAGAGAGAGAGAATATATATATAATATTGTGATTTCATATTATTTTAGTAGGAAAAGATATATATAATAATAGTTGTGTTTGGAAACATATTATTTTAGTAGAAGGATATATATAATAATATATTGATTTAATTATTTTAGTGAAAAACATATATATAATATTGTGTTTGGATCACTTATTTTAGTAGAAAGATATATATAATAATAGTTGTGTTTTGGGTCACATTATTTTAGTGAGAGAATATATTATAATAGTTGTGTTTGAATATATTATTTAGTGAGATATATATATAATAATGTTTGTGTTTGAATCACATTATTTTAGTGAGAAGAGATATATTAATAAATTTGTGTTGGATCATATTATTTTAAATGAGAAGAATATATATAATAATGTTTTGTTTTTAATCACATTATTTTGTAGAAGATATATAAAAATTTTATTTGAAACACATTATTTTAGTAGAAGATATAAAATAATAATTTGTTTTGGATCTATTATTTGTAGAAGAGAATATATATAATAATAGTTGTGTTTGGAATCATATTATTATAGTAGAGAATATATATAATAAGTAGATTTGGTTTTTGGGTCATATTATTTTAGTAGAGAATATAATATATTAATAGTTGTTTGGATCACATTATTTTAGTGGGAAAATATATATAATAATAATTGTGTTGATATATTATTTTATAAGTATATATATAATAATAGTTGTGTTTGGGTAAAATTATTTTAGTGAAGATATATATAATAATAGTTTGTTTTGGATCATTTATTTTAGTAGAGAGATATATATATAATAATAGTTGTTTGGATAAAATTATTTTTTGTAGAAGAGATATATATAATAATAGGTTTTGTTTGGATTATTATTTAGTGAGAGAGAAAATATATAATAATTGTGTTTTTGGGTCATTTTAGGGAAAAATATATATAAAATAGTTGTATTTGGATCATGTAAATTTATGAAGAGATATATATAATAATAGTTGTGTTTGGATCACATTATTTTTAGTAGAAAAAGATATATAAAAATAGATTTTGTTGGATCATATTATTTTAAATGAGAGAGAAAAATTTTATAATAATAGTTGTTTTGGATCACATTATTTTAGTGGGAAATATATATAATAATAGTTGTTTTTAATCATATTATTTTTGTAGAGAGAAAATATATATAAAAAATTGTTTTTGGATCATATTATTTTAGTGAGAGAAAATATATATAATAGTTTGTTTTGGATCATATTATTTTATGAGAGAGAATATATATATAATAAGTTTGATTTATCATATTATTTTAGTGAGATAGATATATATAATATTTGTTGTGTTTGGATCTATTATTTAGTGAGAAGATATATATAATAATAGTTTTTGGATCATTTATTTTATTGAGACATATATATAATATTGTGTTTTGGATCATTATTTTAGTGAAGAATAAAATAATAATAATTATTTGAATCACATTATTTTAGTAGAAAATATATATAATAATTATTTTTTTGATCATATTTATTTTAGTGAGAAGAATATATATAAAAATAATATTTTATTTGGATCACATTATTTTTGTAGAAGAAATATATAATAAAATTGTGTATTGAATTATATTATTTTTGTAGAAAAAGATATATATAATAATAATTATTTTTGGTCATTATTTAAGTAGAAGAATATATATAATAATTGTGTTTGGATCACATTATTTTTGTGAAAGAATATATAAAATAAATTGTGTTTGGATCACATTATTAGTGAAGAAATATATATAATAATGTTGTGTTAGATCCCTATTATTAGTGAAGAAGATATATATAAAATGGTGTGTTTGGGTCATATTATTATAAGAGAAGAATATATATAATAAATTTATTTGGATCATTTTTTTTAGTAGAGAGAAAATATATAATATGGGTTTTATTTGGATCACATTATTTTAAATGAAGATATATATAATAATAGTTGTTTTGATCATATTATTTAGTAGAAGAAATATATAATAATAGTTATTTGATATTTTTTTAGTGGAAAATATATATAAAAATAGTTTTTTGGGTCAATTATTTTTTGAGAGATATATATAATAATAGTTGTGTTTGGATCCAAATATTTTATGAAAGATATATATAATAATAGTTGTTTTGGATCATGTAAAATTTTAGTGAGAAAGAAAATATATAATAATAGTTTGTTTGGAAACATTATTTTAGTAGAAGAGAAGATATATATAATAATAGTTGTGTGTGGATCAATTTTTTTAGTGAGAATGAGAATATATATGTATCAGTTGTGTTTGGATACATTATTTTAGTAGAGAAATATATATAAATAATGTTTATTTTGGATCATATTTATTTTATTTGAAGATATATATAATAATAAGTTTTTGGATCATATTATTTTATAGAGAGAAGATATATTAATTATGTGTATTGGATCTATTATTTTTTGGGGAGAAAAGAATATATAATAATAGGTGTGTTTGATCATTATTTTAGTAGAAGGAATTTTATAATAATAGTTTTTGTTTGGATCACATTATTTTAGTAGAAAGATATATATAATAATGTTTTGTTTGGATCACTTATTTTAGTAGAGAATATATAAAATAATAGTTTTGTTGGATCACATTATTTTAAAGAAGAATATATAATAATAGTTTTGTTTTAGATATTTATTTTAGTGAAGAATTTTATATAATAATAATGTTTTGAATCATTAATTTTTAATGGGAAAATATATATATAATAATAGATGTGTTTGGATCCCTAATATTTTAATGAGAGATATATATAATAAAGTTTTTGTTTTGGGTCATATTATTTTATGAGAGAATATAATAATAATAGTTGTGTTTTTAATCTATTATTTTGAGAGAATATAATAATAATTGTTTTGGGTCTACTATTTTAGAAGAAATATATTAATAATAATAGTTTGTTTTGGAAACATATTATTTTAGTAAGAGAAGATATATATAAAAATAGTTGTGTTTGGATCATATTATTTTAAGTGAGAAGAAAATATATAATAATAGTTGTGTTTAGATCATATTATTTTAAGTAGAAGAAATATGTAATAGATGTTTTGAATCATAATTTTTTAGGAGATATATATAATAATAATTTATATTTGAATCCTTTTATTATTTTAGTGGAAGATATATATAATAATAATTTTTTTGATCCATATTATTTGAGAGAAGATATATATTTAATAATAGTTGTGTTTGGAATATATTATTTTAGTAAAGAGATATATATAATAAAAGTTGTGTTGGATCCCTTATTTTAGTGAGAAAGAATATATATAAAAAATAGTTGTGTGTGGATTATATATTTTAAGGAGAGAAATATATATAATAATTTGTTTTGGATACATTATTTTAGTGAGAAGAATATATATAATAATATGTTTGATCACATTTTAGTGAAGATATATATAATAAATTGTGTTTGGAATACATTATTTTAGTGAATATATATAATAATAGTTTTTGATCTATATTATTTAGTGAAGAGATATATATATAATAATAATTGTGTTTGGATCTTATTATTTTAGTAGAAAGGAATATATATAACAATAATTGTGTTTGGATCATATTTTTAGTAGAAGAGATATATATAATAATAGTTGTGTGTGGATCATATTATTTTAGTAGAAGGGAATATATAATAATGTTGTGTTTGGGAATCACATTATTTTAGTAGAAGATATATATATTATATAATAATGTTGTATTGGAATCTATTATTTGTAGAGACATATATATAAAATAATTGTTTTGGAAACACATTTAGTAGAGAATATATATAATAATAGTTGTGTTTGGTCACATTATTTTGTAGAGATATATATAATAATTGATTTGTTTGGATCATATTATTTAGTAGAAAATATATATAATAATAGTTTGTTTGGATCCATTATTTTTAGTAAAAGAAGAGATATATAAAAATAGTTGTGTGTGGACATATTAGTAAAATTTTGAAAGAATATATATATATAATAATTTGTGTTGGATCCCTTATTTTTGTGAAAAGAGATATATATAATAATAATAGTTTTTGGATCCATTATTTTAGTAGAAGGAAATATATAAAAATAGTTGTGTTTGAAACTATTATTTTTTGTAAAAAGAAGGAAATATAATAATAGTTTGTTTGGGTCACATATTTTATGATATATATATATATATATTATATATATATATATATATATATATATATATATATAAATAGTTGTGTTGAATCATATTTTTAGTAAGTGATAATATAATAATAGTTCTGTTTGATCACATTATTTTAGTGAAAAAGATAATATATATATAATAAAATTTTTTGGATCATTATTTTAGTAGAAAAATATATATAGAAAAAGTTTTTGTTTGGAAACACATTATTTTGAGAGAGAATATATATATATAATAGTTGTATTTGATCATATTATTTTAGGAAGAATATATATTATAATGTTGTTTGATCATTTTTTTAGTAGAGAAGATATATATAATAATAATTGTTTTTTGGAATCATTTTTATTATGAAGAAAATATATAAATAATAATTTGTTTTTTAATCATATTATCTTAGTGAAAAGATATATAATAATATTTGTTTGGATATATTATTTTGTTTGAAAGAAAATATATAATAAAAAGTTGTTTGGATCATATTATTTTGTAGAATATATATATATATATAAATTGTGTTTGGAAACAATTATTTTTGTAGAAGAAAATATACAATAATAGTTATTTTGGATCACATTATTTTTAGTGAGAGAAAATATATATAATAATATGTTTGGATCATTATTTTAGTGAAAAATATATATAATAATAAGTTTTGGATCATATTATTTTAGTAGAGAATATATATTAATAGATGTTTTAGATCAAATTTTTTTAGTAGAAAAAATATAATAATAATTATGTTTGAAACCATTATTTTATGTGAAATATAATAATAATAGTTGTGTTTGGATCACATTATTTTAGTAGAAGAATATAAAATAATAGTTGTTTTGGATCATTTTTTTATAGAAGGGAAATATATATAATAATAGTTGTTTTGGATCATATTATTTTTATGAGAAGAATATATAAAAATAAAATGTGTTTGGATCACATTATTTTAGTAGAAAGAAAATATATATAATAATAGATTTGTTTGGATCATATTTTTAGTGAGGGGAAAGAAAATATAATAATAGTTGTTTTGGATATTTTTATTTTTTGTGGGGAGAGATATAAATAATAATAGTTTGTGTTTGGATCATATTATTTTATGAAGAATATATATAAAAATAATTGTGTTTGGATCATATATTTAGTGAAGAGATATATATATAATAATAATTTGTTTGAAACATATTATTTTTGTAGAAGATATATATATAATAGTTGTATTTAGATCATATTATTTAGTAGAAGATATATATTAATAATAATTTGTGTTTGGATCATATTATTTTAATAGAAGATATATATATAATATTTGTTTGATCACATTATTTTGTGAAGAGAGATATATATAATAAAGTTTTGTGTGGATTTAAATTTTTTTATTGAGAGAAGATATATATAATAATAGTTTGTATTTGGGTCACATTATTTTAGTAGAAATATATAATAATAGTTGTGTTTGATACATTATTTTAGTAGAATATATATAATAATAGATTGTTTTGGATCAATTATTTAGTAGAATATATATAATAATAGTTGTATTTGATATATTTTTTTAGTAGAGAAAAGATATTATATAATAATATTTGTTTTTATCAATTATTTTAGTGGAGAAGATATATATACAATAATTGTTTTGGATCATATTATTTTAGTGAAGAAGATATATATAATAATAATTTTGTTAGATCATATTATTTTATGAGGAATATATATAATAATAGTTGTTTGGATCCATTATTTTAGGGTAAGGGGAAATATATATATATATAATAATAGTTGTGTTTAGATCATTATTTTAGTAGGAGACATATATATAATAATGTTGTGTTTGGACACATTATTATTAGTGAGAGAGAATATATAATAATAGTTGTGTTTGGATACATTATTTTTAGTAAGAGAGAGATATATATAATAATTGTTGTGTTTGGATCATATTATTTTATTTAGAAAAGATATATATAATAATATTGTGTTTGGAATCATTATTTTAAAAAAGAGAGAATATATAATAATAATTGTGTTGGGTCATATTATTTTAGTAGAAATATATATATATAATAATAGTTGTGTTTGGATCACATTATTTTAGTGAAAAGATATATATATAATAATAGTTATGTTTGGAATCATTATTTTTTGTGAAGATATATAATAATAGTTGTGTTTGGATCAATTATTTTAGTGAGAGAAGAAATATAATATAGTGTGTTTTGGATCACTTATTTTAGTGATATATATAAAATATATATATATATATATATATATATATATATATAATAGTTTGTTTGGATCATATTATTTTAGTGAAGAAGATATATATAATAATAGTTCTGTTTGATCATTATTTTAGTGAAAAAGATATATATATAATAATAGTTGTTTTGGATACATTATTTTAGTGAGAAATATATAAATAATATTGTTTGAAACACATTATTTTAGTGAGAGAAGATATATATATAATAATATTGTTTGGATCATATTTTTTTAGTAAAGAAAAATATATAATATTGTGTTTGAATTATTATTTTAGTGAAGAAAATATATATTATAATAATGTTGTTTGGATCATTTATTTTAGTAGAAGGAATATATAAAAATAATTTGTTTGGGTCATATTTTTTAGTGAAGGAAAATATATATAATAATAATTGTTTTGGAAACATATTTTCTTTTAGTAGAGAGATATATATAATAATATTGTGTTTTGAATCATATTATTTAGTAGAGAAAATATATATAATAATAATTTGTATTTGGGTCATATTATTTTAGTAGATATATATATATATAATAATAGTTTGTTTTGGGTCACATTATTTTAGTAGAAGATATATAAATAATAGGTATTTTGGATCAATTATTTAGTGAGAGAGAGATATAAATAATATAGTTGTTTTGAAACATATTATTTTAGTAAGAATATATATAATAATAGTTTTTGGATAAAATTTTTGAGAAATATATAATAATAATTTGTGTCTGGATCATATTATTTTAATGAGAGAATATTATATAATATTAGTTTTTTGGATCATATTAAAATAGAGAAGATATATATAAAAATAGTTTGTTTGGATTATATTATTTTTAGTGAGAAAAATATATATAATATAATTGTTTGATCATATTATTTTAATGAGAATATATATATAATAATGGGGGTTTTGGATCACATTATTTTAGTGAGAGAATAATATATAATAATAGTTTGTGTGGATCATATTATTTTTGAGAGGAATATATATAATAATAGTTTGTTTGGATCACTATTTAGTGAGAGAGAAAAATATATATAATAATAGTTGTGTGTGGATCATATTATTTTAGTAAGAGAGAGATATATATATAATAATAGTTGTGTTTGGATCATATATTTTAGTGAAAAAGAATATATAATAGTTGTTTTGATAAATTATTTTAGTGAGAAAAAATATATATAATAATAATTGTTTGGATCACATTATTTTAGTGAGAGAGATCATATTATTTTTAGTGAGAAGAAAATATATAAAAAAAAAATTGTTGATACATTATTTTTGTAGAGAATATTATATAATAGATTGTGTTTGGATCACATTATTTAGTGAAAAAGAAATAATAATAAGTATTTTGGATCACATTATTTTAGTAGAAATATAGTATTAAATGTTGTGTGAGATCATATTATTTTAGGAAGAAAATATATATAATAATAGTTGTGTTTGGATCCCTTATTTTAGTGAGAAAAAGATATATATAATAATAGTTATGTTTGGATCACACTATTTTAGTAGAAGAAGATATATATAATTAGTTGTTTGGATACATTATTTTGGTGAGTAGAAGAATAAAAATAATTTATTTTTGGGTCACATTATTTAGTAGAAGGAAAAATATAATAAAAGTTATGTTTGGATCATTATTATTGAAGAGAAATATAATAATAGTTGTTTTGGATCATATTATTTAGTGAAATATATATATATATAAATAATAGTTGTGTTTGGAAACACATTATTTTAGTAAGAGATATATATAATAATGTTTGTTTTGGGTACATTATTTTAGTGAAGAATATATATAAAATAGTTGTTTTGGATCACATTATTTAGTGAAAGAGATATATATAATAATAGTTGTGTTTTGGATCATTTATTTTAGTAAAGAAGAAAATATATAATTAATTGATTTTGATCATATTATTTTAGTAGAAGAGATATATATATAATTAATTGTGTTTGGATCATTATTTTAGTGAGAAAATATATATATATAATGTGTTTGATTTTCAAATTTTTTTAGTAGAATAGTATATATAAAAATAGTTGTGTTTGAATCATTATTTTAGTAGAGAAAATATATATAATAATAGATGTGTTTGGATCATATTTTTAGTAGAGAGACATATATATAATAATAAGGGGTTTTTTGGGTCAATTATTTTAGTAGAAGAATATATAATAATATGTGTTGGATCACAAATTTTTGTAGAAAGATATATATTATAATATTTGTTTGGATCATATTATATGAAATATATATAATATTGTTTTTGGGTCCATTATTTTAGTGAAAGATATATATAATAATAGTTGTGTGGATCATATTATTTTAGTGAAAAAATATATATAATAAAATTATGTTTTTATACATTATTTTAGTAGAAGAATATATAATAATAGTTTGTTTTGGATCAATTATTTTGTAGAAGAGATATATAAAATAATAATTGTTTTGGGTCATTATTTTAGTGAGAGAGATATATATAATATTGTGTTTGGGTACATTATTTTAGGTGAAGAATATATAAAAAATAATTGTGTTTGGAATATTATTTCAGTGAGAAAGATATATATATAATAATAGTTGTGTTTGGATCATATTATTTTAGTGAGAGAAATATATGTAATAATAGTTTGTTTGGATCCATTATTTTAGTAGAGAAAAATATTTAAAAATGTTGTTTGAAACATTATTTTTTGTAGAAGAATATATATAATAATAATTTGTGTTTGAAAATATTATTTAGTAAGATATATAATAAGGGTTTTGTTTGATCATATTATTAAGGAGAGAGATATATATATATAGTTGTTTTGATATATTATTTTATTAGAAAGATATATATATAATAATAGTTTTTGTTTGGATCACATTATTTTAGTGAAGAATATATATAATTAGTTTGTTTTGGATCTTATTATTTTAGTAGAGAATATATATATAAAAATAGTTGTGTTTGGATCATTTATTTTGTAGAGAGATATATATAATAAAATGTGTTTGGATCTAATTTTGTGAAGAGATATATATATAATATTTGTTTGGATATATTATTTTTGTAAAGAAGATATATATAAAAATAGTTTGTGTGGATCACATTATTTTAGTAGGGGGAGATCATATTATTTTATGAAAAATATTAAAAATGTGTTTGGAAACACAATTTTAGTGAGAAATATATATATATAATAGTTGTGTTTGGATCATTATTTTAAAGAAAAAGATATAATATAGTTTGTTTGGATCATTTATTTTGTAAGATATTATATAATATATTTGTGTGAAACTATTATTTTAGTGAGAGAGAATATATATAATAATAGTGTGTTTGGATCACATTATTTTAGTGGAGAGAAATATATATAATAATAGTTTTATTTGGAAACACCACTATTTAGTAGAGAGATATATATAATAATAGTTGTGTTTGGATCCCTTATTTTTAGTAAGTAGAAATATAATAATAGTTGTGTTTGGATCACATTATTTTAGTGAAAAAGATAAATATAATAATAGTTGTGTTTGGATACATTATTTAAAGGGGAGAAAAATATAATAATGTTTGTTTTGGATCATTTATTTTAGTAAAAATATATATATATATATATAATAATATGTTGTGTTGGATCATTATTTTAGTGAAGGATAGTATTATATTAATAGTTGTATTGGGAAAACCCCCATTATTTTAATGAAGATAATATAAGAATAATTGTATTTTGGTCCCTTTTTAGTAGAAGAAGAATATATATAATAATAATGTATTTTTGGGTCATTATTTTAGTGAAGAAAATATATATATAAAATTTTTAAATTTTAGGGTCATAATTATTTTAGTGAAGAATATATATATATAATTTGTGTATTTTGAATCATATTATTTTTGTAGAAGAAGATATATATATATAATAATTTTATTTATTATTATTTTAGTAAAATAGATATATAATAATAGTTGTGTTTGAATCATAAATTTTTTATGAAGAGATATATATAATAAAAATTTTTGATTATATTTATTGAGAAACATATATATAATAATAAGTGTGTTGAATTATTTTGTAGAAAAAATATATAATAAAAATTTTTTGTGGATCATATTATTTTAGTAGAGAGAGAAGATTATATAATAAAAGATATGTTTTATTTTATCATTAATTTTGAGAAGATATATTAATAGTATTATTTAATCATTATTTTATGAAGATATATAAAATATAGTTTGTTTTGGATCACTTTTTTATAGTAAGAAGATATATATAATATGTTGTGTTTGATAAATTATTTTGAAAGAATATATATAATTAGTTGTGTTTGGATCCATTATTTAGTGAAAAATATATATTAATGTGATTTTTTGAATATTTTTTAGTGAGAAGAAGAAAATATTAATTAGTTTTTGGATACATTATTTTAGTAGAAGAAGATATATATAATTAGTTGTGTTTGATCCATTATTTTAGTAGGAAGATATATATATATAATGTTGTGTTTGATCATATTATTTTTGTGAGAGAAGAAAATATATAATGTAATTTGTTTGAATCTTTTATAGTAGAAAGATATAATATTAATTTTTATTTTGGATCATGTTTTAATAGAAGAGAAAATTTTATAATATGTTGTTTTGATACATTAAATTTGGGGAAGAATATATATTGTGTTGTTTTGGGTTATATTTTTAGTAAATTATATATAAAAATAATTGTTTTGGGTCAATTTTTTTATAGAAGAATATATAATTAATTGTGTTTGGATCCATTTTTTGTGAGAAAAATATATAAAAATAAAATTTTTTTTGGATCTTTTTTTTTAGTGAAAAATATATATAATAATATTATTTGGATCTTAAAATTTTAGTGAAAATATATATAATAAATTGTGTTTGGATCTTATTTTTTAAGAAAATTATTAATAAAATTTTTTGTGTGGAAACTATTATTTTTGAAAAAGAATATATATAATAATAGTTTTTTTGATCACATTATTTTTTTGAAGAAATATATATAATAAAATTTATTTTTGGGTTATTATTTTTTTAGAAATATATAAATAAAAGATTTTGATCATATTTTATAGAGGGAAAAAATTTTATATAATAATTTTGTTTGGATCATATTATTTTAAAAAGATATTAAAAATAATAATTGTTTTGGGTCACATTATTTTATTGAAAGAAAATATTAATAATGTTTTTTATCATTTTTTTTTAGGAAGAAGATTATATATAATAAAATTTTTTTGATCCCTTATTTTGTAGAAATATATATAAAAATTGTTGTTTTGGATCCCTTATTTTAAGAAGATATATAATATTTGTTTTTGTTTTTATCATATTATTTTAAGAAGAATATATATAAAAAGTTGTTTTGGATCATATTATTTTTTTAAAGAGGAAATATATAAAAATTTGTTTTGGATCATTTTTTTTGAAGAAAATATATATAATAAAAGTTTTTTGGGTCATTTATTTTTTGAAAGTATATATAATAATATTGTGTTTGGATCCCCTTTTTTTTTGAAGAATATTAAAAATAGTTTTTGTTTGGATCATTATTTTATTTAAAAGAAGATATTATAATAATAGTTTGTGTGGATCATTATTTTTGAGAGATGAAAAATATATATAATAATAATTGTTTTGGGTCATTATTTTTAGGAAAAAGATATATATAAAAATTTTTATTTTGGATATATTATTTTATAGAGTATTATAATAATGATGTGTTTTTATCTATTATTTTGGGAAGTATATATATTAATTTTTTTTGATCATTTATTTTGAAAATAATATAATAATTTTTGTTTGGATCACATTTTTTTGGAGAAAATATATATAAAAATTTTTTTGTGAATATTATTTTGTAAGATATATATTAAAAATATTTGTGTTTGATACATTATTTTTGTAGAAAAATTTTATAATAAAATTTTTTTTGGATCTTTTTTTATGAGAAATATATATAATAATGATTTTGGGGTCTTTATTTTAGTGGGAATATATTTTAATAATAAATTTTTTTGGGTTATTTTTTTAGAAGATATATATATAAAAATAGTTTTTTGGATCATATTTTTAATGAAATATATAATAATGTTTTGATCCTTATTTTATGAAAAATATATAATAATTTTTGTGTGGATCATATTTTTTATGAAGAAATATATTAATAATATTTATTTGGTCACATTATTTTTTGGAAAGTTATAATAATAGTTGTTTTGAAACAAATTTTTTTGAAAATATATTAATAATATTGTGTTTTGGGTATAATTTTATAAAAAAATATATTAATAAAAGGTGTTTTTGGTCATATTTTTTTGGGAAAAAGAATATATAAAAATATTTGTTTGAATCCAATTTTTTAGTGAAAGAAATATATATAATAATATTTTTGTGAATCTATTATTTTATGAGAAAATATATAAATTTTTTGTTTTGATCCAAATTTTTTATAAAAAATATAAAAATATTTTTTGAAACATTATTTTTTAAAAAAGAAAATATATATAATAATAGTTTGTTTGTCATATTATTTTAGTAAATAAAAAATATATTTAGTTGTTTTGAATCCTTATTTTAAAAAGAAGAAGAAGATATATATAATAATTATTTGATCATATTATTTTGTGAGAATATATAATAATAGATGTTTTGATCTTAAATTTTTTTTAGTTGAAGAAAATATATATAATAAAAATTTTTTTTTGGTTATTATTTTGTAAAGAAATATATAAAAAATTTTTTTGGGTACATTATTTTAGTGGGGGAAAATATATTATGTTTTTTGTGGGTCATATTTTTTAGTAGAAGAAATATATAATAATATTTTTTTTTGGATCATTATTTTGTAAGAAAATATATAAAAATTAATTTTTTAATTTTATTTATAAAAAAGATATATATAAAAATATTGTGTTTGGGTATTTTTTTTATAGAAATTATATAAAAATATTTTGTTTTGAAAATTTATTTTTGAAGAAAAATATATAAAAATTATTTTTTAAAACATTATTTTTTTTAAAAAAAATATATAATAATATTTTTGTAGATCATATTATTTTGTGAAGAAAGATATATAATAATTTTGGGGTTTTGGATACATTTTTTTAGTGAAAAATTTTAAAAAAATTTGTGTTTTTTGGGTCATTTTTATGAAGAAAATATATAATAATAATTGTGTTTTTGATTTTATTTTGTGAAAGGGTATATATAATAATTTGTTTTGGAAAACCCATTTTTTTAGTGAAGAAAAAATATAATAATTTTTTTTTGGGTCATTATTTTAGTGAAAAAAATATATATTAAAATTTGTTTTGGATCATATTATTTTAGTGAACAAATATATAATTATTGTTTTGAATCACATTAAGTAGAAGATATATATAATAAAGGGTTTTTGATCAAAATTTTTTTTTGAGACAGTTATATAATAATATTGTGTTTTTATCACTTATTTTAGTAGAAAAAATATCCCTTCATAATTTTGTATAAAGAATTTTTTTACTTTTTATTTAAAACAATTATTTATGTTTTTTAAATTAGGTTTAATAAAAAAATTTAGTATTATTTTTATGTTATAATTAAGTTTTCACTAAGGTCTCAATATTTTTTTTCTGCAAAAATAACCTGGACTCAAAAAATAAATAAAATAAAAAATTTGGTTTCTATAATTAAAACTATCATTAAGGTCCCAAAAAACGTATACTAATTGATATATAAAAATAAAAAAATTTTCATATATTTTAAATAATGGGTTAAAAATTTTAAAAAAAAATTTTAAAAATTATTTCTTGGGTTTTTATACAATTTATGAAAAGATGATATTTCTGAAAATAGTAATGGGTTTTTCTTATTCGTTTTCCCCAATATTATAGATACAATAAGTAAAATATTTTGGCCAAAAAAGACATGCTAATTAAAAATTTTTATAGAGGGAAATTGAGAGGGAAAACAAAAGGAAGACCAGAGATAATGGGAGAAACTTTAAAAAAGAAAGGAACGGCGTGGTGCATCCATGGACAAAGGGTTGGGGATTTTTAAATTCGATGTGGGGAAAACCTGATGATGAGAATAAACTTTTGGGTATATGTGGGGGTATTTATTTAAATTTTGAAATAATTTTATTAACTAACATTAAAAACTATATTTTAAATACATTTAAAAAAAATTTTTAAATTAGGGGAGGTTGGGTAAACCCAAAAAAGAAAAGAAATAAACATTTTTGCCTTTCTTTAATTGGGCCCAAAACAGTCAGGGGATTCTCAAGCCCTTTGAATCCCTCCCTCCCCTAAATAGATTTAAAAACCCGTTGGTCCCCCACTCTAGTAGGGATTCTTCCCAAACCCGTTGGGGGCCCCCCCCCTCTCGTGGATGTCTGCCTTTTGGATCCTTCCCCCCTACAATGGGGATGTCTATCAAGCCTGTTGGGATCCCTCCCTCTACAGTAGGGATGTCTACCAAGCCTGTTGAGATCCCTCCCACTCTACAGTAGGGATGTCTATCAAGCCTGTTGAGATCCCTCCCACTCTACAGTAGGGATGTCTATCAAGCCTGTTGGGATCCCTCCCACTCTACAGTAGGGATGCCTACCAAGCCTGTTGAGATCCCTCCCACTCTACAGTAGGGATGTTTACCAAGCCTGTTGAGATCCCTCCCCCTCTACAGCAGGGATGTCTACCAGAACTGTTTGGTCCACACCCCTCTACAGCAGGGATGTCTACCAGAACTGTTTAGTCCACACCCCTCTACAGCAGGGATGTTTACCAAGACTTGGTGCCCTCCCTCTATAGCAGTAATGTTTACCAGAACTGTTTGGTCCACACCCCTCTACAGCAGGGATGTTTACCAAGACTTGGGTGCCCTCCCCTCTACAGCAGTAATGTTTACCAGAACTGTTTGGTCCACGCCCCTCTACAGCAGGGATGTTTACCAAGACATGGGTGCCCTCCCCTCTACAGCAGTAATGTTTACCAAGACTTTTGGTCCATTCCACTCTACAGCAGTGATGTCTACCAAGACTGTTTGGTCCACAACCCTCTACAGCAGGGGCGTCTACAAAGACTTGGTGTCCTCCCTCTACAGCATTAATGTCTACCAAGACTATTTGGCCCTTCTACAGCAGGAATGTCTACCAAGACTTGGTGTCCTCCCTCTACAGCATTAATGTCTACCAAGACTATTTGGCCCCTCTACAGCAGGAATGTCTACCAAGACTTGGGTGTCCTCCCCTCTACAGCAGGGATGTCTACCAAGACTTGGATGTCCTCCCCTCTCTTCTACAGCAGTGATGCCTACGAAGATTGCTTGGTTCCCCTCCCTTCTACAGCAGTGATGTCTACGAAGACTGTTTGGTCCCCTTTGCTTCATTTCGATTCAACATAAAATGTATTTATTCTTGGTTACTGTTGCTATACCACCAAGTTATTATACAAAAGTAAAGAGAAAGTGTGGATATTGAATAACCTTGTAAATTCATGGTTCAGACTTGAAGTTTTTTATAAACACATTTCCCTTTAGTTCTTCTTCGTTCTCTAATCCTGTTTTGTCTCGAAGCTTGAAGGTAAGAAGAGATTACTAGAACGAACTCTTGTGTGCGATTCGTACATGATATCTTTCAATGACTTTCAATTCAGTTACATTTTGTTTGCATTTATTTCCATCTGCAACCATTTCTTACTGCATTCTAAATTTAAAAAAAAAGAAATTATTCTACTGTTTTAATAATAAATAATTTTAAAGCTAACAATACTTGCCCTTTAAAAATGAAACGTGAAAAAAGTAGCACACAGTTTGCAGGTATTCACATTTTATTTGCCTTGCTTTTCTGAAATAACTGGTAAGTTTTCAAATCGACACTTACTTGTTAAGGCTATTGTGTTGCCAGATTGGACAAGCCAATCATCGTTAAAAATGTCTCAATGTTGCCATGGCACCAGTTTGATTCTTATCTTGGCACAGAGATAAACTACTTAATTCAATATAAACCAGCGATTGCTTTCCATTCAGAAGTGATGCATCACTTTCAATTACAGTCTCGTACAAGTCTAATCTATTCACATGAATAATGTCAAAAACACTGTGTAACTGTAAAGGTTATCTTTGGTGAAGTTCACAACAGTCTTACAAATGCGACAGGGTAACCGGCAGTAAATTAACTCTTCAGAAAGTGTCATGCCAACAGTCGTAAAATAGTTGATAAAATAATTGTATATTTGAAATGTCGACCTAAGCTAACAAACTTATCAATACAACATAAAATAACTCTCAATAAAATATGAACACGAAGGAAATATCGTTTTGTACTTTGGTTTCTCTTTGGTGTTAACACTCAGTGGACCAAGCGTCACGCTATGTCATGATGTTGGTGGATGCCGCCCTGGGACCGTCCGTCCCATCAAGTGGCATTATAGTAATCTTTAGGTTTAACAAATGTAAATTTATATTCGAGTCCATCGATTTTTCTTCTTCTTTTTCACAATTCAACTCCCAATGGAGCACATGTTTTCAATAAACTTCTTCCAGCTGTTCCTCTCTCCTGAGATCCTTTCTAATTCTTTCCATGTTTTACCTATCATTTTGATATCAGTTTCTATCTCTCTTCTCCAGTTATGTATCTCTATCTCTCTTCTCCAGTTATGTATCTCTATCTCTCTTCTCCAGTTATGTATCTCTATCTCTCTTCTCCAGTTATGTATCTCTATCGCTCTTCCCCAGGTATGTATCTCTATCTCTCTTCTCCAGTTATGTATCTCTATCTCTCTTCTCCAGTTATGTATCTCTATCTCTCTTCTCCAGTTATGTATCTCTATCTCTCTTCTTCAGTTATGTATCTCTATCTCTCTTCTCCAGTTATGTATCTCTATCTCTCTTCTCCAGTTATGTATCTCTATCTCTCTTCTCCAGTTATGTATCTCTATCGCTCTTCCCCAGGTATGTATCTCTATCTCTCTTCTCCAGTTATGTATCTCTATCTCTCTTCTCCAGTTATGTATCTCTATCTCTCTTCTCCAGTTATGTATCTCTATCTCTCTTCTCCAGTTATGTATCTCTACTCTCTTCTTCATTATGTATCTCTATCTCTCTTCTCCAGTTATGTATCTCTATCTCTCTTCTCCAGTTATGTATCTCTATCTCTCTTCTCCAGTTATGTATCTCTATCTCTCTTCTCCAGTTATGTATCTCTATCGCTCTTCCCCAGGTATGTATCTCTATCTCTCTTCTCCAGTTATGTATCTCTATCTCTCTTCTTCAGTTATGTATCTCTATCGCACTTCCCAAGGTATGTATCTCTATCTCTCTTCTCCAGTTATGTATCTCTATCTCTTATCTCCAGTTATGTATCTCTATCTCTCTTCTCCAGTTATGTATCTCTATCTCTCTTCTCCATTTTCTCTATCTCTCTTCTCAGTTATGTATCTCTATCTCTCTTCTTCAGTTATGTATTTATATCTCTCTTCTCCAGTTATGTATCTCTATCGCTCTTCTCCAGTTATGTATCTCTATCTCTCTTCTCCAGTTATGTATCTCTAGCTCTCTTCTCCAGTTATGTATATCTATCTCTCTTCTCCAGTTATGTATCTCTAGATCCGTTCTCAGTTATGTATTTCTAGATCCGTTCTCCAGTTATGTATCTCTAGATCCGTTCTCCAGTTATGTATCTCTAGATCCGTTCTCCAGTTATGTATCTCTAGATCCGTTCTCCAGTTATGTATCTCTAGATCTCTTCTCCAGTTACGTATCCATTGATTTGTAATTTAACCTAAGATCATAAATTACTTACTGATTCATATGTGTACAATGTATTTTTCCATTTTAGGTTAGTAAACTGTGATAAAATAGATAATAAATTTAACGATTTTTGATTAGGCGCAATTTTGAATTGAAATATGAGCTTCACCGTCTGACATAACTGCAAACAAAATTATTATTGAATCCTAAAAACTGATGGTAGTTTCCTGGATGGTGTAAATATTGATGGATATAGTATTGATTGATATAGTATTGATGGAAATAGTATTGAGGGATATAGTATTGATGGATATAGTATTGATGGATATAGTATTGAGGATATAGTATTGATGGATATAGTATTGATGGAAATAGTATTGAGGGATATAGTATTGAGGGATATAGTATTGATAGATATATATTGATAGATATAGTATTGATGAGATATAGTATTGATGATATAGTATTGACGATATAGTATTGATGGATATAGTATTGAGATATAGTATTGATGATATAGTATTGACAGAGATACAGTATTGAGGATATAGTATTGATGGATATAGTATTGATAGGATACAGTATTGATGAATATAGTATTGATGAGATACGTATTGATGGATATAGTATTGATGGATATAGTATTGATGGATATAGTATTGATGATATAGTATTGATGGATATAGTATTGACGGATATAGTATTGACAGATATAGTATTAGCATTGACGGATATAATGTAATTGATGATATAGTATTGATAGATATAGTATTGAGGATATAGTATTGATGATATAGTATTGATAGATATGTAAATATTAGGATATAGTATATGATAGATATAGTATTGATAGAATGATGAGTGATATTGATGAGATATAGTATTGATGATATAGTATTGATGAGATATAGTATTGATGAATAGATATAAGTATTGAGGATATAGTATTGATGGATATAGTATTGATGATATAGTATTGATGGATATAGTATTGATGGATATAGTATTGATGATATAGTATTGATGGATATAGTATTGACGGATATAGTATTGATGGATATAGTATTGATGGATATATTATTGATGGATATAGTATTGATGTATATAGTATTGATGGATATAGTATTGATGGATATAGTATTGATGGATAATGAGTATATTGATGGATAATATAGATAATGTATTGATGGATATAGTATTGATGTAGATATGAAGTATTGTATATAGTATTAGTATTATTGATGGATATATAGTATTAGAATATTGAGATATAGTATTGATGGATATAGTATTGATGGATATAGTATTGATGAATATAGTATTGATGGATATAGTATTGATGGATATAGTATTGATGGATATATGAGAAGTATTGATGGATATAGTATTGAGATATAGTATTAGGATATAGTATTGATGGATATAGTATTGAGGAAAGATGGATATATATTGATGGATATAGTATTGACGATAGATGATGATATAGTATTGATGATATAGTATTGATGATATAGTATTATGATATAGTATAGATATAGTATGATAATATAGTATGATGATATTAAGTATTGAGAAAGATTGATATAAGTATTGACTGAGATATATAGTATTGAGATATAGTATATGATATTGATGATATAGATATGATAAGTATTAGATAGATGGATATAGTATTGAGGATATAGTATTGATGGATATAGTATTGAGGATAGTATGCAGTATAGTATTGATGGATATAGTATTGATGGATATAGTATTGACTGGAATATAAGATTAGATCGAGATATAGTATTGACAGGATATAGTATTAGATGAGATATAGTATTGATGGATATAGTATTGATGGATATAGTATTGAGGATATAAAGTATTGATGGATATAGTATTGATGGATATAGTATTGAATGAAGTGTATAGTATTGATGGATATAGTATTGATGGATATAGTATTGATGATATAGTATTGAGGATATAGTATTGATGGATATAGTATTGAGGATATAGTATTGATGGATATAGTATTGATGGATATAGTATATGAATAGATATAGTATTGATGGATATAGTATTGAGTAAGTATTGACGATAAGTATTGACGGATAAGTAGAGATATAGTATTGACGATATAGTAATGAGAATAGTATAGGATATAGTATTGAGGATAGATGAATAAGTCATTGATGATATATGATGATATAGATTGAGATATAGTATTGATGGATATAGTATTGATGGATATAGTATTGATGGATATAGTATTGAGGATATATTGATGATATAGTATGGATATAGTATGGAATGATTGATGATAGTATGAGTTAGGCAGATATAGTATTGAGGAGTATATTTGAGGATATAGTATTGATGGATATAGTATTGATGATATAGTATTGAGATAGATGAGGATATAGTATTGATAGATATAAGTATTGATGATAGATTGATGGATAAGTATTGATGATATAGTATTGATGGATATAGTATTGATGGATATATATTGATGAATATAGTATGATCGATCAGATTGAGTATAAGTAGTTCGAACAGTATTGATGAATAATTGACAGATATAGTATTGAACAAGATATAATATTAGATGATATAAGTATTGATAGATATAGTATTGATGGATATAAGTATTGATGGATATAGTATATGGAATAGATATAGTATTGAGGATAAAGTATGTATTGATGGATATAGTATTGATGGATATAGTATTGATGGATATAGTATTGATGGATATAGTATTGATGGATACAGTATTGATGGATATAGTATTGATGGATAAAGTATTGATGGATATATGAGATATAGTATTGATAGATATAGTATTGATAGATATAGTATTGAATTGGATATAGTATTGTGAGATAGTATTGAGTATAGTATTGATGGATATAGTATTGATGGATATAGTATTGATGGATATAGTATTGATGGATATAGTATTGAGGATATAGTATTGAGGATAAGTATTGAGATATAGTATTGAGGATATAGTATTGATGATAAGTATTAGATATAGATTGATGAGATATAGTATTGATGATATAGTATTGATGAGATATAGTATTGATGGATATAGATGATGTGATGATATAAGTATTGATGATATAGTATATGATATAGATTGATGATAAGTATGATGGAATAGATGATGGAAAGTATTGATGATAATATGATGGATATAGTATTGATGACATAGTATTAGATATAGTATTGATATAAGTATTGACGAGATATAAGTATATGAACAGTATTAGATATAGTATTGATGATATAGTATTGATGATATGATGATAGTATTGATGAATAGATAGGTAATATTGATGATATAGTATTGATGGATAGATTGATGGATATAGTATTGATGGATATAGTATTGAGATAAGTATGATATAGTATTGATGGAATAGTATTGAGGATATAGTATTGATGGATACAGTATGAGGAATATATGAGAATAGTAAGATATATTGATGGATATAGTATTGATGGATAAGTATTGATGGATACAGTATTGATGGATATAGTATTGATGGATAAAGTATTGATGGATACTAGTATTGATGATATAGTATTGATGGATATAGTATTGATGATATAGTATTGATGATATAGTATTGAGGATATAGTATTGAGGATATAGTATTGAGGATATAGTATTGATGATATAGTATTGATGGATATAGTATTGATGGATATAGTATTGATGGATATATATTGTGATATAGTATTAGATAAGATATTAGAGATAATTGATGGATATAGTATTGAGGATATAGTATTGATGAGATATAGTATTGATGATATAGTATTGATGGATATAGTATTGATGGATATAGTATTGATGGATATAGTATTGATGAATATAGTATTGATGGATATAGTATTGATGGATATAGTATTGATGGATATAGTATTGATGGATATAGTATTGATGGATATAGTATTGATGGATATAGTATTGATGGATATAGTATTGATGGATATAGTATTGATGGATATATATTGATGATGATATAGTATTGATGGATATAGTATTGATGAATAGTATTGATGGATATAGTATTGATGGATATAGTATTGATGGATATAGTATTGATGGATATAGTATTGATGAATATAGTATTGATGGATAAGTATTGATGAGATATAGTATGAATGTAATTATAAGTATTGAGATATAGTATTGACTGATATAGTATTGAGCGATATAGTATTGATGGATATAGTATTGATGATGATATATTGAGATTAGATATAGTAATAGTTTAGGATATAGTATTGATGGATATAGTATTGATGGATATAGTATTGAGGATATAGTATTGATGGATATAGTATATGATAGATATAGTATTGAGCGATATAGTATTGAGGATATAGTATTGATGGATATAGTATTGATGGATATAGTATTGAGGATATAGTATTGATGGATATAGTATTGATGGATATAGTATTGATGGATATAGTATTGAGGTAAGTATGAGTAGTATTGATGGATAGTATAAGTATTGAGGATATAGTATTGACGGATATAGTATTGAGGATATAGTATTGAGGATATAGTATTGACGGATATAGTATTGACGGATATAGTATATGACGATATAGTATTGATAGATATAGTATTGATGGATATAGTATTGATGGATATAGTATTGAGAAAGATGATATAAGTATTGATGGATATAGTATTGATGGATATAGTATTGAGGAATATTGAGAATAGTATTGATGGATATAGTATTGCAGAGATATAGTATTGATGGATATAGTATTGATGGATATAGTATTGATGGATATAGTATTGATGGATATAGTATTGATGAATATAGTATTGATGGATATAGTATTGAGGGATATAGTATTGATGGATATAGTATTGATGGATATAGTATTGATGGATATAGTATTGAGGATATAGTATTGATGGATATAGTATTGAGGATATATGTATTGAATAGGATATAAGTATTGAGGATACAGTATTGATGGATATAGTATTGATGGATATAGTATTGATGGATATAGTATTGATGGATATAGTATTGATAGATATAGTATTGATGAAGTATGATGGAATATATGATGGATATAGTATTGATGGATATAGTATTGAGATATAGTATTGAGGATAATGAGTAAGTATTGAGATATAGTATTGAGTATAGATTATGGATAGTATTGACGGATATAGTATTGACGGATATAGTATTGACAGAGATATAAGTATTGAGGATATAATATATTGACTAGATATAAAGTATTGATGGATATAGTATTGATGGATATAGTATTGATGGATATAGTATTGATGGATGATAAATATTGAGATATGTATTGAGATGATAGATATTGATGGATATAGTATTGATGGATATAGTATTGATGGATATAGTATGATTAATTAGTATTAGGATATAGTATTGATGGATATAGTATTGATGGATATAGTATTGAGATATAGATTGAGATATAGTATTGATGGATATATGTATTGATGGATATAGTATTAGGATTAGTATTGATGAATGATTGAGGATATATGTGAATTGATGGAATATGAAGTATTGATGGATATAGTATTGAATAGATATAAGTATTGAGGATATAAGTATTGATGGATATATATTGAAGGATATAGTATTGATGATGATATAGTATTGATGGATATAAGTATTGAATGGATATAGTATTAGTATAGGATATAGTATTGATAGAATAATTATGATAGTATTGAGATAGTATAGGATAATAGTATTGATAGGATATAGTATTGAGATATAGTATTGATGAATAATTGATGAATAGTATTGAGATAAGTATAATTAATAGATTGAGATATAGTATTGATAGATATAGTATTGAGTGTAGATATAATGGTAGATTGATAAGTATAGATAATTGTAATATATGATAATGATAGTATAGATATAGATATATGATGATATAGTATTGATGGATATAGTACATGTGAATATAGTATTGATAGATATAAGTAATTGAGGATATAGTATTGAGATATAGATATGATGAAGATATAAGTATTGATAGATATAGATATAGGATATAGTATGATGGATAAGTGAGATATAGTATTATGGATAGTATTGAGATATAAGTATTGATGGATATAAGTATTAGGATAAGATGGATGATAGTATGATGATATGATATTGATGGATATAGTATTGAGGATATAGTATTGATGGAAGTATGAGATAATTGATGGATATAGATTGATGGATAAGTATTGATGGATAGTATTGACGATAGATTGATAGGATATAGTATTGATGGATAAGTATGATGATAGTATTGATGGATATAGTAATTGATGGATATAGATTGAGGAATAGTATTGATGATATAGATTGATGGATATAGTATTGATGATAGATATTGATAATATGCATATGATAGTATGATATATATATTGATAAGATATGATGATGATATGCAGTAATATGAAAGTAATGATGTGATAAGTAAGATTAGTATTGAGATATAGTATTGAGGATATAGTATGACGATATAGTATTGACGGATATAGTATTGAGGAATAGATTGAGATAAGTATTGATGGATATAGATAAATTGATGGATAAGTATTGATGATAGATTGATGATATAGTATTGATGGATATAAAGTATATGGATAGTATTGGATAGTATTGATGGATATAGTATTGATGAGATATAGATTGATGGATAAGTATTGATGGATAAGATTGATGGATAAGTATTGATGGATAATATGTGATGATAGATGATGGATAGTATTGGGATATAGTATTATGGATAGTATAGTAGATGATGATAGAGATAAGTAGTAATTGATGATATAGATTGAATGAGATATAGATTGATGGATATAGTATTGACGATATATTGAGGATATAGTATTGACGGATAAGTATAGATATGTAGAAGATGATGATATAGTATTGATGGAATAGATTGATGGATAAGTATTGAGAATATAAAGTATTGAGGATATAGTATTGAGGATATAGTATTGATGATATAATGAGTAAGATTGAGGATATAGTATTGATGAGATATAGTATTGATGATATAGTATTGAGGTAAGTATTGAGATAGTATTGATGGATATAGTATTGATGGATATAGTATTGAGGATAAGTATTGATGGATAAGTATTGATGAAGTATTGATGGATAAGTATTATGGATAAGTATTGATGATATAGTATTGATGGATAGTATTGATGGATAAGTATTGAGGAATAGTATTGATGGATAAGTATTGATGGAAGTATTGGATATAGTATTGAGAAATATTGAGATATAAGTATTGATGGATATAGTATTGATAGATAATAGTATTGATAAGTATTGATGATATGTATTGATGATATAGTATTGATGGATAAGTATTGATGATATAGGTATATGAGATAGTATTGATGGATATGATAATATTGATGGAATGATGAGATATAGATTGATGATAGTATGTATTAGGATATAGTATTGAGAAGTATGATATAGATTGAGGATATAGTATTGAGGAATAGTATTGATGATATAGTATATGAGATATAGTATATATGATAGAATAGTATTGATAGTATAGAATATGATAAGTATGGATATAGTATTAGATATAGATGATGATAGTATTGATGATATAGTATTGATGGATATAAGTAGATTGAAATGATTATAGTATTGAGGATAAGTATTGAGGATAGATGATGATAGTATTGAGGATAAGTATTGATGGATAAGTATTGATGGATAATATGAGCATTGATATAGTATTGATGGATATAGTATTGATGATAATGAGATTATTGAGATATAGTATGGAAAGTATTGAGATATAGTATTGATGATAATTAGATATAGTATTGATGATATGAATATTGAGATAAGTATTGAGATATAATGGGATATGATGAATAGATTGATGGATAAGTATTGATGATATGTATTGATGATAAGTATGATGGAAAGTATTAGGATATATGATGAGATATGATTATGAGATAAGTATTGATGGATATAGTATTGATGGATATAGTATTGATGGATATAGTATTGATGGATATAGTATATGATATGGATATAGTATGATATATAGATATTGAGGATATAGATAGGATAGTATTGCGATTGACGAAAGTATTGAGAAGTAGAGAATAGTGAGGATATAGTATTGAGTAAGATAGATATAGTATTGATGGATATAGTATTGATGATAGTTGAGGATATATTGAGATGATAGATTGATGAAAGTATTGAGATAATGATAAGTATTGAGATAGTATTGATAGGATAAGTATTGATGAGATATAGTATTGATGGATATAGGTATTGATGATAGGATAGTATTGAGGATAGTATTGATAGGATATAGTATTGATGGATAAGTATATGAAGTATTGAGGATATAGTATTGATGGATAAGTATTGATGATATAGTATTGATGAGATATAGTAAGATTGATAGTATTGATGGATAAGTATTGAGATAAATGTATAGTAATGATGAGATATAGTATTGATGGATAAGATTGATGTATAGTATTAGATATAGATAGAATAGTATTGATAGGATATAGTATTGGAATAATGATATATATTGATGATATAGTATTAGGATATATGTATATTGATGGAAATATAGTATTGATAGATATAGTGATTGACATAGATATAGATATGATGATATATAAGTATTGATGGATATAGTATTGAGTAAGTATTGTGATATAGTATTGATGGATATAGTATTGATGGATATAGTATTGATGGATATATAGTATTGATGGATATAGTATTGAGATATAGTATTGAGAGATATAGTATTGAGGATATAGTATTGATGGATATAGTATTGATGAATATATAGTATTGATGATATAGTATTGAGGATATGTATTGATGATATAGTATTTATGGATATAGTATTGATGATATAGTATTGAGGATATAGTATTGAGATATAGTATTAGATATATATGATGGATATAGTATTGATGATATAGTATTGATGGATATAGTATTGATAGGATAAGTATTGATGGATATAGTATTGGGTAGTATATGATAGTATTGATGGATATAGTATTGATGGATATAGTATGATGGATAAGTTATATAGATGAGTATTGAGATATAGTATTGATGATATAGTATTGAGGATATAGTATTGATGATATAGTATTGATGGATAAGATATGTAATGGATAAGTATTGATGATATATATTGAGGATATAGTATGAGATATAGTATTTAGGATATAGTATTGATGGATATAGTATTGATGGATATATATAGATAGATATATGATATAGTATTGATGGAATAGTAAGATAGTTGATGAGATATAGTATTGAGATATAGTATTGAGTAGATATAGTATTGACGATATAGTATTGAGATATAGATTGAGATATAGTATTGATGAGATATAGTATTGATAGATAGATAGATGATATAGATTGAGATATAGTATTGATGGATATAGATATTAGGATATAGTATTGATGGATATAGTATTGATGGATATAGTATTGAGGATATAGTATTGATGGATATAGTATTGATGGATATAGTATTGATGGATATAGTATTGATGGATATAAGATAATTGATAGATACAGTATTGATGGATACTATTGATGTCAGTATTGATGGATACAGTATTGATGGATACAGTATTGATGGATACAGTATTGATGGATAAAGTATTGATGGATATAGTATTGATGGATAAAGTATTGATGGATATAGTATTGATGGATAATATGAGTAGATATAGTATTGATGATATAGTATTGAGGATATAGTATTGATAGATATAGTATTGATAGATATAGCAATTGAGGATATAGTATTGAGATAAGTATTGATGATATAGTATTGAGATATAGATATATGATTGAGGATAAGTATTGATGATATAGTATTGATGAGATATAGTATTGATGATATAGTATGATGAGATATAGTATTGATAGATATAGTATTGATGAATAGTATTGACAGATGATATATATATTGATGAGATATAGTATTGATGATATAGTATTGATGGATATAGTATTGATGGATATAGTATTGATGGATATAGTATTGAGGATATAGTATTGATGGATATAGTATTGATGGATATAAGTATTGATGATATAGTATTGATGATATGATGATAGTATTGAGATATAGGATGAATAGTATTGATGATATAGTATTGATGGATATAGTATTGATGGATATAGTATTGATGGATACAGTATTGATGAGATTTCAGTATTGATGGATATAGTATTGATGGATATAGTAATTGATGGATATAGTATTGATGATATAGTTTAAAATGATGAATATAGTATTGATGGATACGTAGTATATATGGATACAGTATTGTATTGGATATAGTATTGATGAGTATATAGTGATGGATACAGATACAGATATGAGATTGAGGATACAGTATTGATGATATAGTATTATGATAGATTGATGATATAGTATTGATGGATATAGTATTGATGGATATAGTATTGATAGATATAGTATGATGGATATAGTAGATGGATATATATGATGGATAGTATGTGACAGATACAGTATTGATGATATAGCTATTGAGATAGTATTGATGGATATAGTATTGATGATATAGTATTGATGAGATATAGTATTGATGATATAGTATTGATAGATATAGTATTGATGGATAAGATATTGATAGATATAGTATTGATGATATAGTATTGATGATATAGATATAGTATTGATGATACGATGAGATATAGTATTGATGGATATAGTAATGATAGATATAGTATTAGAATATAGATATAGTATTGATGATAAATTGATGATAGTATTGATGATATAGTATTGATGGATATAGTATTGATGGATATAGTATTGATGGATATAGTATTGATAGATAATAGTATTGATGGATATATTGATGGTATTGATGGATACAGTATTGATAGATACAGTATTGTGATCAGATTGATGGATACAGTATTGATGAATATAGTATTGATGATATAGTATTGATGATATAGTATTGATAGATATAGTATTGATGATATAGTATTGAAGATATAATGATCAGTATAGTATTGAGATATAGTATTGAAGATAAGTATTGAAGATATAGTATTGACGGATACAGTATTGATGGATATAGTATTGATGGATATAATATTGAATATGATATAGTATTATGATATAGTATTGATGATATAGTATTGAACCAATATTGAGATATATGACAGATATAGTATTGATGGATATAGTATACGATATAGTATTGTGATATAGTATTGATAGATATATTGATGATATAGTATTGATGAATAGTAGTATTGATGATATAGTATTGATAGATATAGTATGATATAGTATTGATGATATAGTATTGAATAGATATAGTATATATAGATATAAGTATTGAAGATATATGTATTGATGATATAGTATTGACAGATATAGTATTGAATGATATAGTATTGATAGATATAGTATTGATAGATATAGTATTGATGATATAGTATTGATGATATAGTATTGATGATATATTGATGGATAAGTATTGATGATATAGTATTGATGGATAAGTATTGATGGATACAGTATTGATGGATACAGTATTGATGGATAAGTATTGATAGATAAGTATTGATGATATACGGTATATGCAGATAAGTATTATGAATGATGACAGATATATGATAGATATAGTATTGATAGATACAGTATTGATGATATAGTATTATGATATAGTATTGATGGATATAGTATTGATGATATAGTATTGATGGATATAGTATTGATGATATAGTATTGATGATATAGTATTGATGGATATAGTATTGATGGATATAGTATTGACGGATATAGTATTGATGGATATAGTATTGATGGATATAGTATTGATGGATATAGTATTGATGGATATAGTATTGAGGATATAGTATTGATGATATAGTATTATAGATATAGTATTGAGATATAGTATTGAGGATATAGTATTGATGATATAGTATATAAATGATAGATATAGTATTGAGTAGAAATATTGATGAGATATAGTATTATGATACAGTATTGATGGATATAAGTATTGTGATATAGTATTGACAGATATAGTATTGATAGATATAGTATTGATAGATATAGTAAGATATTGAAGTATAGCCATTGATAGATATAGTATGATATGATATAGTATTGATAGATATATACATTGATAGATATAGTATTGAGAATATTGACAGTATAGTATTGATGTATATAGTATGATGAAACATGAGATAGTATATGATATAATGTTGATAGATATAGTATTGATAGATATAGTATTGATTAGATATATGTATTGATAGATATATATTGATGGATATAGTATTGATAGACATATAAGTAATATAGATTAATAAGATATGATAATATAGATATAGATATAGTATTGATGATATAGTATTGATAGATATAGTCATGATATATAATGATTGAACAGATATAGTATTGACAGATATAAGTATTACAGATATAGTATTGATGATAGTATTGATAGATATAGTATTGATAGATATAGTATTGATGAGATATAGTATTGAGGATATAGTATTGAGATATAGTATTGATGGATATAGTATTGATAGATATAGTATTGATGATATAGTATTGACAGTAGATATAGTATTGACAGATACAGTATTGATGATATAGTATTGATGATATAGTATTGATGATATAGTATTGATGATATAGTATTGATAGATATAGTATTGATAGATATAGTATTGAGGATATAGTATTGATGGATATATATTGATGATATAATATTGATAGATATAGTATTGAGGAATATATAATGATGATATAGTATTGAGGATATAGTATTGAGATATAGTATTGAGGATACAGTATTGATAGATATAGTATTGAGATACAGTATTGATGTGATATAGTATTGATGAGATATAGTATTGATGGATATAGTATTGATGATATAGTATTGATAGATATAGTATTGATGGATATAGTATTGATGGATATAGTATTGATGAATAAATAGGATTAGTATGATGGATAAGTATTGACAGATATAAGTATTGAAGATATAAGTATTGACAGATATAGTATTGATAGATATAGTATTGATAGATATAGTATTGAGATACAGATATATTGATGATATAGTATTGATGATATAGTATTGATGGATATAGTATTGATGGATATAGTATTGATAGATATAGTATTGATGGATATAGTATTGATGGATATAGTATTGATGGATACAGTATTGATCGATACAGTATTGATGGATACAGTATTGATGGATACAGTATTGATGGATATAGTATTGATGGATATAGTATTGATGGATATAGTATTGATGGATATAGTATTGATGGATATAGTATTGATGGATACAGTATTGATGGATATAGTATTGACGGATATAGTATTGATGGATATAGTATTGACGGATATAGTATTGATGGATATAGTATTGATGGATATAGTATTGATGGATACAGTATTGATGGATATAGTATTGATGGATATAGTATTGATGGATATAGTATTGATGGATATAGTATTGATGGATATAGTATTGATGGATATAGTATTGATGGATATAGTATTGATGGATATAGTATGAGTTGAAACACGCTTTATTGCTTGCAAGTTTTTATCATATGTTCTTTTTCGTGATCGAACACTCCATTTCGACCACCTGTTAACGACTCTTTGTGATTTGTATGTGATCTGAGCCTAAGAACGATTGTTCGTTGTGCCAGCTATGCGTCCACAAGTAGGCCAGCACATGCGATTTCTGCGACGCTTTTTAATTACTAAGGTAGCTTCCTAGCCCTTAACTCATTCGCCTCTTACGACATACCTTGTAGATCGCAGTGGTACTATTCTTCGCTCCCTTTAAGAGCCATGGAAACACACGGAAGCTAATATATTCAAATTGGGTGCTCATGGACAATTGTGTTCTAATTTTATTATTATTTATTGTTTTTCTTTTACTATATATTTTGTGCATTTTCATTTTGTTATTTAGAAATATGTCTTCAATATAATTAAACAGATTCTTCATTTCTAAACACCTTGATATATGGTACATGTTCGGTCAATATAATTAAACAGATTCTTCATTTCTAAACACCTTGATATATGGTACATGTTCGGTCAATATAATTAAACAGATTCTTCATTTCTAAACACCTTGATATATGGTACATGTTCGGTCAATAAACATAACAATTTTATGACAAAACTAATAACAGATGTCGATATAAAAAATGTATATCAGTGATATGGCCTGTCAATAACGGGGGTTTTGTCCTAGTCCACTAAGTGTTAATATATTATAATCGATATCTTAGACACACACACACAAACGTACGTACGTAAGCAAGCATAAACACACACACACGAAAGCACACACACACACACAAACAAACACGCACACACAAACAAACACGCACGCCTTTTATTCTACATCCATTGTGTCTGAAGACTTAACAGGATGACATAGTAAACATATATAATATGACATCATCTCTCTCTCTCTCTCTCTTATATATATATATATATATATATATATATATATATATACATATATATATATATATATATAATGAAGTTGGAATGGCATTGTGTCTATATCTGTCTCAATTGTTTGGAGATATCTGGGCATCCTACGGACTTGAAAATTGGCAAGAAGGTAGCTTTAATACATAGGAAGAGGAAAAAATTATAAAACTAAACTTTGAGTTCGTTTCTATAACCATATGCCAACTTAAAGCACATGGTCATTCTGTGTAGAAATCGCCGAAAGAGACTATCCATGTTTTCACGACGTTCGCGGTCACGTGATACGCAAAGTGATCATGTTGTTATAGTCCGATGACTACTTTCGCACAGCAAACGAAAATATTTATTGGTATTTCAACATGTCAGTTCTGTAGACGAATGCATAAGATGCTCAACTGCTACCCTGAAGACAACATGTTCAATCTCACGCTCGGCCAATTTAAAAATAATTTTTTAAATACATCGATAAAATGATCTGAATAAATTTAATTTGCCAATTTTTTTTTCAACTTTCAAGGAAATTCAATTGTATCAAGTTGTACTGGCAATCTAAATGAGGGACAGTTTATGTGGGTTTGGAAGATCAGCAGACAAGGATAACAAATTAGTTTTAGTGTTAGAATTAGTGTCCTAAACGTGTAGAAGTCTATGGGTTTAAGGGCCTCCCAAATTAATGTGCAACGTATACATGTTCTTTGCAAATATCAAACATATCACAAAGAGGGATTAAAAATGGTCGTAAAGAACGAATGCAAAGAAGAAGAAGGAGGAGCTTTAGAAGTGGTCTCGATTAAAACTAAATTCAACTTTCACGGGAACGGGAATTCTATTATTTCAGGATTTACTGGCAATCGAAATGAGGGACATTTTAAATTATTTTTGGTCAATTTTCACGGGAACGGGAATTTTGTTGTGTCAGGTTTTACTGGCAATCGGAACGACGGACATTTTAATCGTATGTGGCCTACCGACAAAGTTTTCAAACTTTTATGGAGACAAAGCGTATTGTTTTTAATGGGAATATAATTTTTTGAGGCAAAGGGCATGTTTCTTTAAGGGACTTTACAAAAATCCGATGCGAAGAACATATATATATATATTGGTAATATATATACTGGAATATATATACTGCTAGTATATATATATAATTAAGTTGGATTGGCATTGTATTTATGTCTGTCTCAATTGTTTGGAGATATCTGGACATCCTACGGACTTGAAATTTGGCAAAAATGTAGCTTTCATAGAGAGGAAGAGGGAACAATTATGGAATTAGAATTTTGTACGTTTCTAAAAGATATTCAAACTTAACGCAAATGGTCGTGTACAGAAATCGACGAATACGTCTAATCATGTTTGAAACGATCCGGTCACGTGCTCATGTTGTTACTTTCAGGTCACATAATGCTATGCTAAGGTCACTATTATTGCAACGTATTTTAAACACAATTATTTTTATGTTTCTGTAGAGTAGTTGATAACGTTTCAATCTACATTGCAGTAGACAATGCGCTCGATTCACTCTCGGGTCATATTTATTTTTAAAAACAGCTAACGCTCTGTCAATTTTAAAAATAAACCAAAAAACACGTCGATAAGTTAATAAATAATAATTTCATGTTTCTTTAAGGGAATTTACAAATAGATTTGAAACTAAATTATACGTGCGAAGAACGGGTAAACTGCTAGTATATATATATTTATATATACACTAGCATACAAATTATATATACACACTAGCATACAAATTATATATATACACTAGCATACAAATTATATATACACACTAGCATACAAATTATATATATACACTAGCATACAAATTATATATACACACTAGCATACAAATTATATATATACACTAGCATACAAATTATATATATATACTAGCATACAAATTATATATATACACTAGCATACAAATTATATATATACACTAGCATACAAATTATATATACACACTAGCATACAAATTATATATATACACTAGCATACAAATTATATATATATACTAGCATACAAATTATATATATATATACTAGCATACAAATTATATATATACACTAGCATACAAATTATATATATACACTAGCATACAAATTATATATATACACTAGCATACAAATTATATATACACACTAGCATACAAATTATATATATATACACTAGCATACAAATTATATATATATATATACTAGCATACAAATTATATATATACACTAGCATACAAATTATATATATACACTAGCATACAAATTATATATATACACTAGCATACAAATTATATATATATACTAGCATACAAATTATATATATACACTACTAGCATACAAATTATATATATATACTAGCATACAAATTATATATATACACTAGCATACAAATTATATATATACACTAGCATACAAATTATATATATACACTAGCATACAAATTATATATATACACTAGCATACAAATGATATTATATACACTAGCATACAAATTATATATATATACACTAGCATACAAATTATATATATACACTAGCATACAAATTATATATATACACTAGCATACAAATTATATATATACACTAGCATACAAATTATATATATACACTAGCATACAAATTATATATATACACTAGCATACAAATTATATATATACACTAGCATACAAATTATATATATACACTAGCATACAAATTATATATATACACTAGCATACAAATTATATATATACACTAGCATACAAATTATATATATACACTAGCATACAAATTATATATATATACTAGCATACAAATTATATATATACACTAGCATACAAATTATATATATACACTAGCATACAAATTATATATATACACTAGCATACAAATTATATATATACACTAGCATACCACTTAATAACAAAGTTGACTTTTATTGGTATGTTTTCGATCCATATAGACACAAATAGCCACAGTGGGGTAAGAACAACAGACGGAATGACAGACTCATTCGAAACAAAATCAGGAGTAAGACAGGGTTGTGTGCTCTCACCTCTTCTCTTCAACATATATAGACAGAATAGTGAAAGAGGCACAGTGCGAAAAAGACCTTATTAACATAGACAACGATCACGACGACCAATTAAACAACTAAATCAACTAATTGCTTTTTGCAGACGACCAAAGTTTAATGTATGAAGATGAAGATCAACTACAACATCACATGATTTTATTGCTAATAGCAATATTGCTAATAGAGTACCCAGTTGCCCAGGATAGAGTGGTATGGAGAAATTAATTGCAGGCCCTATGTAACGTATAACGGTACGAGAAGAATTATTATTATTATATAGGGAGTACAACCCAAAAATCAACAAACAAAAGACCGAGACCATGAAAATTAGCAGAACACCAAGCCAAGCAAACATACAAATAGATAACACCAGAGTAAAGCAAGTTTCTGAATTCAAAATTTTAAGCAGCATTTTCACAGAAGACGGAAAGCTCGATAGAGAAATAGAGACAAGGTGTCACAAGGCAAATACAGTGACCTACCAGCTGGCACCATTACTACAACACCCAAAGATCAAGATGGAAGTGAAAAGACAGATGATAAAAAGTATTTTCCTACCAACACTTTGTTACCAGTGCCAAACATGGTCTCTTACAGCAACACATCGCAGAAAACTCACCACGTGTGAAATGAAATGCTTGAGGAAGGCGGTGGGAGTCACCAGGAAAGACAGACTACGAAATGAGGACATCAGAAGCAGAGTGGGCATAACTTCATGCACCGAGTACATCGAAAGACAATAAATGCAGTGGTTTGGACATTTAATGAGAATGAAATACAGCCAACCACCAATAACAACATACAATAAAAAGAGATCGGGTACTAGAGCTAAGGGAAAACCAAGAAAAAGATGGATAGACAATATCAAGACCACACTACATAAACACGGATGCAACACAACAAGGGCGACTCATCTAGCCATAGAACGCAAATTAAAGCTCCCATTCCTACGCTTAACGGCACGAGTGGATAGCCAACTACATCTTCCACCTGGGAATAGACAATCAACTTCTTAAAATGACAACACTGTCTCTGACTACAAAGAAACTAATGCATAATTAATATACCGTTAAAAAAGGATATGAACAGTTAAAATATACACTAGTCGGTTGCGAAATGGACATAATTCATTTGGAGTGTTGATCTCTAATTTATGTCGTACTAAATTATAAAACTGTTATAAAAAGGAAAAGTCATGACCATAAATCTTTAAATGTCTGTTTGAGATTGCATCTAACGATTACTCACGAAATATGCTTATTGTGGGAACCACTTAGAGTTCAAAGTGGCGTATGATGTGCGTCAGTCATTTCCTTTATTCTTAGTTTCAATTGAGGACTACAATATAAATTTGATAATTAAAAACGAATTGTTGGTCAGAGTAATTAATGCCAACGAAAAAGTAAATGATTTCTGTAAACACATGTTCCCAGCCGGTTCAGCAAAGACATGTGATTTAGCGTTGCTTCACATTCATATCTATCGATCTATCGATCATTGTTCTATCTATCTATCTATCTATCTATCTATCTATCTATCTATCTATCTGTCTATCTGTCTGTCTGTCTGTCTGTCTGTCTGTCTGTCTGTCTGTCTGTCTGTCTGTCTATCTGTCTGTCTGTCTGTCTGTCTGTCTGTCTGTCTGTCTGTCTGTCTGTCTGTCTGTCTGTCTGTCTGTCTGTCTATTCATTAATCATGTTTTGCCTTTCAGTGTCAGGTTGAAAAAGGAGACACTTGGAGCGAGCCTCTCTATGCACATTGTCTTTCTTTCTCGTCTCCAATCCTGGTTTGCCTCACAGCTTCATGGTAAGAAGAGTTTTCTAGCACGGGCCTTTGTGTGTGCTTCATAAACAGTGTCTTTCGTTGCCTCTGTTATCTCTGAAGTCCACCTTTTGCGTTTCTGGCATTCATAACTAGAGGATCTAAAACCGAAGGAATAACTTTATTGGGTCGGGTTTTACTCCACATGGCTCGGTCCCTCTTCGCAGAAATGGCACGACACATGACAAGAGTATTGCACAGAGCATGATCTCCGTAGCTTCGGCAACATTACTAGGTTTACTGGAAAAAACGCACTCGTGAACAGAACGGCGCACGCCGAATTCGAATCCACGACACTATGACCGTAAGGCAAAGGCAAACCACTTAGCCACAGAAACCACATATGTACTAACTATTGTCCAAACTTAGTGAACTATATGAACCCGGTAGACAAAAAAAAAGATCTAGGATAAGATAGTGGTCATCCAGTAACGAAAAGGATCAGCAAAACACTATACGAATGTCTACCTCTCTCCTAATAAATACAACAATAACAAAGAGATCTGGGATATAGTAGTCATCATCCACGGACCACAATGATCAACAAAACACTACTAGAATATCTCACATATATTTGTAAATAACTGTCCTAAGAAAATGAAACAGATACATAGAAACTATATGGGTATACATCAAATTACAATTCATAAGTTTTTTTTTCCAATCAAAAACAAAAGTGTCGTTTTTTAGACAACGCCTGGACACTGCATTGATCCACTCATATTTAACTCATTTAGCAATCAGACTCGGGTGGAAAGAAGCTCGCAAAGGGATGTGATAGGGTCAAAGGAGATTTACTCTGCACGAGAAAATAATGATGATGGAGTTTCTCATTGGCACCCTGAGCTATAAATGCATAGATGCATAAAAAAAAAGAAAGAGGTGGCTCCTAGCGCTCAAAGCGAATTGGTAACGACACATAATGAACGTTTCGTAGGCGAACGGAACAGACACTATTTGTTTTATGAACGGAACCAGCATTTCAACCCCAGGCTGCAGCTAACAAGCAAAGGAATGAGAATTACAAATTATCTGAGCAAGCACGATTTGAAGCAAATCAAAGACAATGTTTAACAAAAATATTTTTATCCTCTGTTTTACCTGCTCGAGTAATGATCTTTGCCCGAAACGAATGAGGATGTGTTGGTGGTTACATCGAAAACATACAATATTCTTACAGAAAAGTTAAATTTAAAAAGCCAAATAAAATTTACTATGACTTTTACACACTAAACTTGTACACACTACTCTTGCAGAAAAGATGTGACGAAAACACACACTATTCTTAAAGAAAGGTTAAGTGGACAACAACAATACTTTTTAAAATAACATAAAAAGCGCACCATTCTTCAAGAAAAGTTGCATTACAAAATTGACACTATTCGTATAAAAATGTACATAAAAACACACACACTATTCTTACAGAAACATTACTTCGAAAACACAAACTGTTCTTCAAGAAAATACATCAGTATCTCATATCTGAAGTAATGAAAAAATAGCTTAAATAATCCAACTGAAATGTCAAAATATGATATGAATTTCATATTCATACGCCTTCCCATTTCTGTACTCATTCTCTTTAAAATTCGTTTGCATGGTTAGCAAGAAGACACTGACGGAAGCCAAAAACAAATAACTCACAAAAATATAGTTTCTGCTGCAATGTCCGAAGCCTCAAATCTGTCATGAATAGCTGGCTTACCTGACCGAATAAAGACCTCTAGTGGATAAACAGCTCTCCAGGAAACCAATAAAAAGCAACAAGAAACGTCAAAACAGGAAGCTGTTAAATCCCAACTTCTTACTTTTAGTTGGCGGTTCGTCGTCAACTTTACAGCAGAAAGCAGTTTTGTTATCTTTAAATAGTATTTGATATTAAGTATAGTTGGCGTCTCGTCGTCAACTTTACAGCAGAAAGCAGTTTTGTTATCTTTAAATAGTATTTGATATTAAGTATAGTTGACGTCTCGTCGTCAACTTTACAGCAGAAAGCAGTTTTGTTATCTTTAAATAGTATTTGATATTAAGTATAGTTGACGTCTCGTCGTCAACTTTACAGCAGAAAGCAGTTTTGTTATCTTTAAATAGTATTTGATATTAAGTATAGTTGGCGTCTTGTCGTCAACTTTACAGTAGAAAGCAGTTTTGTTATCTTTAAATAGTATTTGATATTCTTGTTCATTTTAAATAAAGTTTCCAAAAGTACTTGATAATATCGTTTCTTCTATGTAAAGCAGCTATTTCCCAGCTTGAAATATTACTTGACATTCATGTCAATTCTACAGAAAGCAGAGACAATGAAACAAGTCAAGTTTTGATTCCTGGTACCACGTTTGAAGGTTTCTTCTCTGGTATTTGATGCACATGTTTCTATTTTCCAAGCCTTTTTCGAATGGATAAGAGCGCTGCTCCCATGCGGGGGACAAGGGTTCAATCCACGGAAAGGCCAACCATTTTTTTCTGTCAGGGCATAAAGAAAAATCACAACCTGAACAGTTTCGCGACGACTATACTAGCTATGCGGCCATTAAATTCCTCAGACTCTCGTCACTTCGGTCCTACACCGCCATAAAAACCGATACTACAGGTAGTAACGACAGCTTGTTTTCTTTTCTGCTGTTTTACGTATACTACAGGTAGTAACGACGGCTTGTTTTATTTTCTGCTGTTTTACGTATACTACAGGTAGTAACGACAGCTTCTTTTATTTTCTGCTGTTTTACGTATACTACAGGTAGTAACGACAGCTTGTTTTATTTTCTGCTGTTTTACGTATACTACAGGTAGTAACGACAGCTTGTTTTATTTTCTGCTGTTTCACGTACACTACAGGTAGTAACGACAGCTTGTTTTATTTTCTGCTGTTTTACGTATACTACAGGTAGTAACGACAGCTTGTTTTATTTTCTGCTGTTTTACGTATACTACATGTAGTAACGACAGCTTGTTTTATTTTCTGCTGTTTTACTTATACTACAGGTAGTAACGACAGCTTGTTTTATTTTCTGCTGTTTTACGTATACTACAGGTAGTAACGACAGCTTGTTTTATTTTCTGCTGTTTCACGTACACTACAGGTAGTAACGACAGCTTGTTTTATTTTCTGCTGTTTCACGTACACTACAGGTAGTAACGACAGCTTGTTTTCTTTTCTGCTGTTTTACGTATACTACAGGTAGTAACGACAGCTTGTTTTCTTTTCTGCTGTTTCACGTACACTACAGGTAGTAACGACAGCTTGTTTTCTTTTCTGCTGTTTCACGTACACTACAGGTAGTAACGACAGCTTGTTTTATTTTCTGCTGTTTTACGTATACTACAGGTAGTAACGACAGCTTGTTTTATTTTCTGCTGTTTCACGTACACTACAGGTAGAAACGACAGCTTGTTTTCTTTTCTGCTGTTTTACGTATACTACAGGTAGTAATGACAGCTTGTTTTCTTTTCTGCTGTTTCACGTATACTACAGGTAGTAATGACAGCTTGTTTTCTTTTCTGCTGTTTCACGTATATATTTTCACTTTCTTCGTTTTCTTTTTAACTCTTTGGTATATACATTTTTGAAAGCTTCACCTAACTGTCTAGCGTTTCATTCACTGTTTGATATACCAAGATTCAGTCAAACGTGAAATTGACCAGACCAAGTCATTCCTTCATGCATCAGTTGACAACAAAATAAAGTGAAGTACAAAAGAACTTGAGATTCGACCAGGTTCCGCATCAAAGGTTGACTGAACTAAATCTGCAATATTTGTCCGTGTCTTACCGTGGCAACATACATTTTTGTATGTCCACTCAAATGTAACTAGAAACTTGACTGGTAACAAGAGACCACGTTACACCACCGAATAACTACATAAAAAAAAAAAAACAGCATTTGCTTTCTAATACACATGTATTGTTATCCCTCCAAGTACGGTTTCTAAATTTCATTAAATTGTTTGCTTTCTAATACACATTTATTGTTATCCCTCCAAGTACAGTTTCTAAATTTCATTAAATTGTTTGCTTTCTAATACACATTTATTGTTATCCCTCCAAGTACAGTTTCTAAATTTCATTAAATTGTTTGCTTTCTAATACACATTTATTGTTATCCCTCCAAGTACAGTTTCTAAATTTAATTAAATTGTTTGCTTTCTAATACACATTTATTGTTATCCCTCCAAGTACAGTTTCTAAATTTCATTAAATTGTTTGCTTTCTAATACACATTTATTGTTATCCCTCCAAGTACAGTTTCTAAATTTCATTAAATTGTTTGCTTTCTAATACACATTTACTTTTATCCCTCCTAGTACGGTTTCTAAATTTCATTAAATTGTTTGCTTTTGGAAACGGTTGGAGCTACTGGCCGAATGGCTTACAGCGCGGCTCCCATGCGGGAGACTCGGGTTCAATCCACTGTAAGGCCAATGAGTTTTTTCTGTAGAGTGCATAGATAAAAATTCTTAACCTCAACACTTTGGCGGTGACTGCACTAGCCATGCAGGCCATTACATTCCACAAGCTCATGTCCTACACCGTCCAAACAAACAGACAGTAACGACAGTTTTTACTTATATTTTTTAAACAAACAGACAGTAACGACAGTTTTTATTTATATTTTTTCTAAATTTTGTTGTTGTTTTCTTTCTTGTTTTAGAGGTTTCAACCCCTTATTTCATTTCCTACTTTCAGTAAGATTTCAAAACTTTATTCGTTATTATTCTATTTTTCTAGTAATGTTGCAAACTCTCATGTATTTTTCTTCCATCCTTCTAGTAAGTTTTCTAAATTGTATTTATTATCAATCTATTTTACTAGTATTGTAGCGCAAAACCTGGCTTTTATTTTATCATTCTAGTAATTTGTCAAAGTCTCATGACAATAATATATGTACTCAATACTTTTTTATTGGAATATTATCAAAACATTTCTGCATGTTATTCCTAGATTTTGTTATATTCTAATGGAGAAAGACTGGCTGAGTTATATATATTGTCGAATGTGGTAATTGGTGACCATCTTTTCCTTCATTGAGATTCATAAACTTATTTGACATTCACATAATGTGGTGTCCATAAATAGAAATGCAAAATTAAAAAAGAAAAAAAAGAAGTTTTTAAATTTAAAAAAGTGTTTATTAAACAAGTTTATAGTTGTTATCTACATGTATTGAAATAAAACACATCTATATATCTCCACAAAATTCCTGTATATGAAAATATGATTCTGATTTTGAATTAGTAATACCAGCTCATAACATATCTAACTAATGAAGTCATTAAAGAACCATATTTTCAGGCTAAATCTCTCACTTTTTTACAGCAAAGTCACAGAGAACCAAGCGGTGAAGTAAAGACTTCCACTGGATAGGTCACAACTTGAGAAAGCCATATAGGAATATAACAAGAAGGAAAATTTACTGGAACCCTCAGGGAAAGAAACAATCCTTAAAATACGCGGAGAAGAGATTTGGAAGTAGAGATTAGCAAGATATAGCTAAACAAAAAGGTCTAAAGAAGAACGATTGACTTATTCAACCGGGTTTTCCCATTTGGCTCCGTCCCTGTCGGTAGAAATATGTCGCCATCTGCCGAGAGTGTTGCACAAGGACGAACTCCGTAACTCCAGCAACAATCCAAGGACTCTCATATTGCACAATCAATTGCACATATGACTCGGTTCCGATTCTAGCCCACAACCTTTATAGCGACAGGTAAACATCTAAACCATTTAGACATAGAGATCACCAAATGAAAGATATAGCTAAAGATAGGAAGACATGGCATGAGTTAGTAAGGATACTATTTCACTTAGCGGTACACACATACAACATCTTCCCATACTACTTTATATCATTAAAACAATCCATCTAAAAATACAAAACTTAGATAGAAAACAGTTTTGTTATGAAGACCAGAGATATTTGTAATACATTGTTTCAAATAAGGATAGCTAAATCCTTATTTGTGATATCTTTAAAATTGTGATTTGCAATGTGAAATGACGATTCATTTGGGATTTTGTTTATCATGAAAGATTAATTTATCAGCAACTTCCAGCAGCAATTTAGATACTAGGAGATTTAAAGCAATATTCGCACAATTACTAGCTTTTAAGAAATATTTGCACAAACATGCAACAGGTTGAGGGGATCAAAGAGGAAAACAAAATGTGATTAACAACAGAAACAAGACTGAAACGAGATTGATTTCACGGTAAAATTAGATTGAAACGACAAATACAACAATGATATAGTGCTTACTCAGGGTTGTATGTTCAAAGCATCTTTAAGATCTTTGTTTAACCTAGGCACTGTCATTTGGCATAGAAATAATTATAGAATAAGTATATACGAAATTATTGCTTATTTATCTGCTAATTGTATCGTTCATGTGACGCATTGTATTTTGAAAAAAAAATTATTAACTTAAAGATACAAAATACCGTCTCAAAGATAATTCTGGCAAAATATAACAATTCAATGTTTTCGATTAATCGACCATTTTCAGCTTTGCGAAGTCTTTATCTCTAATAATAATCGATTTTTTTGCGTACTGGAAAATTCCAGCAGCGCTCAGTTATACAAAGTTGACTCGGTAATTCAATGAAACTTCCTTCTGTCGTGCGTTATTAAAAGGTTAATGTCAATCGTTCAAAATGTTGCTTTGTTTATGTATTTAACTTTTCAAGTGAAAATATGTAAAGAAAAAGAAAATAATCAATGATATGTATTCATTAAGCTCTGTCCTTACTTTGTCTAAAATATATATATATATATATATATATATAAAGTGGCTGTGACTATATTAAGCTCTGTCCTTACTTTGTCTAAACATATATACATATATATATATATATATATATATATATATATATATATATATAAAGTGGCTCTGACTATACTAATTCAGCAATGGACACTAATGAAACCATTTTCACGTGCGTAGCTTGTCCAAGAATCGCGACATGACATTCAATGTCTTGACCACTTGTGAAAACATTTTTAATGTAAGTCCTTCCGGAATTGTGAAAGCAGCTTGATGAACTGATCATGATGGAATCACTTGGCATCTCTCCCCTTCCACTTAAGTTAGACATCTCCGACAGTGACAGCGAATCGACAGTTGCACTCGTCTAATAATTGCTACAGATAGAAAATAGTAGAGAAGTTTTGTGGCAAAAATTGAGAAGAGTCGGTACATGAGAGACACATTCGCCACTGTCTTAACACGCTGCCATTAAATGGGAATAAATGTGCAGATAGAAAAATAGACTAAAGACAGTGATAACAATGTGAGGTATTATCTACTATGATCAATATAATACACATCATAACATGTGATGTATTATCTGATGTTATTAATACAGTAGGCTACACATCATAAAATGTGATGTATTATCTGATGTGTTATCTCATCTAGACATATCAAATGTGATGTATTATCTGATATGATATCTCATCTAGACATATCAAATGTGATGTATTAGCTGATATGATATCTCATCTAGACATATCAAATGTGATGTATTAGCTGATATGATATCTCATCTAGACATATCAAATGTGATGTATTAGCTGATGTGATATCTCATCTAGACATATCAAATGTGATGTATTATCTGATATGATATCTCATCTAGACATATCAAATGTGATGTATTATCTAATGTAATCAATACGATACACATTATAAAATAACGTTTATTTATCCTGACTTCTTTCTCTTATCTCTAGTCTACAATGTGTGTTCTGTTTCTGACTCTGCTTTGAACAGAGTTGCGATCGACTGATCTCTCTAGATTTTCAAAGAGAAACAACATTACCTCCCAGTGGTGTAGACAGTGAATCTTTGAATGCGAGGTCAAAGACTAATAAGGCCCCGACTCGCTTATGATGATGGATTCCCCTAGGCCAGTTTATTTTTCTATTTTCAACCCACGACTGGCCTAGCAAGCCGACAGGGAACCTTATTCTAAGCGAAGAATTAAAATGGTCATTAAACACCACTGTATGTGAAAGCACATACGAGGGACTTCTACAAAACCATAAACTTAACCTCAACACCGCAAGGGTACAAGAAGAGCAAGATGAGATGATAGGATTTCCCTTTCTTCCAATCATGATTCAATTCATGAACATGGAAGATCACAATAGTCTATCTATTACGCTGAACAAAATAGCTGCTAATGGGATCATACAGGACTAGAATTGGAGTGAATGACGTCACATACCAATTTGTAAATTTTACTAGTTATAGCTGGTTTAGCTCAAAATTGAAATTTTCACTTGCCAGAGCAAACATTTTTTTTTTCAAGTTCTTTTTAATCCAATTTATATGTCATTTATTATTCAACAGATAATGTAGCAAGCTAACTGAGCCTGTCTGAGCTTATTGTTGATTGAAGTTTTCCTGAATATAAGGTTAGACATATTCCACCTTTGACAAAGTTTATACTAAATTTGGCGGAGACAGAAGAATTGAGCAGTTACAATATTAGGTGGGCAGTTTTCCTGTTTGCTTCTTTTTCATCTTCTTCTACGATTTTTCACATAAACAGTTAATTCCTAGTTGAATCCAATAGTCAACACGGAGTTCTCATAGGTTCGCTACTAATTTATTTAACAACAATAATTTAACAAATTTCTACAAACTAAGATTCTCCTAAAGGTGTTAATTCTTATTTTTCATGTTTGTTTGGCCTACACGAACTGATATAACCAATAAAAGATTCACCCTAGGTTGAAAGAGGGCTGCGTCGGCTTAAAGAGACTTTGATCCCCTCCTTAACACACAAAGTTTCTACAAATGTAATCCCTTACTTAACGCACAAAATTTCTACAAATGTAATCCCTTACTTAACAAAGTTTCTACAAATATAATCCCTTACTTAACAAAGTTTCTACAAATGTAATCCCTTACTTAACAAAGCTTCTACAAATGTAATCCGTTACTTAACGCACAAAGTTTCTACAAATGTAATACCTTACTTAACACACACAGTTTCTACAAATGTAATCCCTTACTTAACACACAAAGTTTCTACAAATGTAATCCCTTACTTAACAAAGTTTCTACAAATATAATCCCTTACTTAACAAAGTTTCTACAAATGTAATCCCTTACTTAACAAAGTTTCTACAAATGTAATCCCTTACTTAACAAAGTTTCTACAAATGTAATCCCTTACTTAACAAAGTTTCTACAAATGTAATCCCTTACTTAACACACAAAGTTTCTACAAATGTAATCCCTTACTTAACAAAGTTTCTACAAATATAATCCCTTACTTAACAAAGTTTCTACAAATGTAATCCCTTACTTAACAAAGTTTCTACAAATGTAATCCCTTACTTAACAAAGTTTCTACAAATGTAATCCCTTACTTAACAAAGTTTCTACAAATGTAATCCCTTACTTAATGCACAAAGTTTCTACAAATGTAATACCTTACTTAACAAAGTTTCTACAAATGTAATCCCTTACTTAACAAAGTTTCTACAAATGTAATCCCTTACTTAACAAAGTTTCTACAAATGTAATCCCTTACTTAACACACAAAGTTTCTACAAATGTAATCCCTTACTTAACGCACACAATTTCTACAAATGTAATCCCTTACTTAACAAAGTTTCTACAAATGTAATCCCTTACTTAACAAAGTTTCTACAAATGTAATCCCTTACTTAACAAAGTTTCTACAAATGTAATCCCTCCTTAACACACAAAGTTTCTACAAATGTAATCCCTTACTTAACAAAGTTTCTACAAATATAATCCCTTACTTAACAAAGTTTCTACAAATGTAATCCCTTACTTAACAAAGTTTCTACAAATGTAATCCCTTACTTAACACACACAGTTTCTACAAATGTAATCCCTTACTTAACACACACAGTTTCTACAAATGTAATCCCTTACTTAACACACACAGTTTCTACAAATGTAATCCCTTACCTAACAAACAAAGTTTCTACAAATTTAATCCCCTACTTAACACACAAAGTTTCTACAAATGTAATCCCTTACTTAACTGACAAAGTTTCTACAAATATTCACAATCCTCACATAATACAAGGGACTCGCCCCCCGTGCTATGGAGTTTGTGTAGCGCCGTTGAAATCTTTCTGTCATGGAAGAAACAAACATAATATAATTAAAGATAGCCACGGACAACCAGAAAAATAATACGCCTGAAAATGTAAATGAAGACTGGAGACATGAATGATACAAAGATACAAAACTGTTCCCAAGAGAGCAAACTCAGCATGCACATAAGCATTCCTTGTCCATACATGCTAGCCCATGATGAGCTTGGGACGATAATAATAGATGGAATGGTGAAATAAAACTGGGGAAATGACAGCACAGTAAATAGTGACATAGACAAATTGGGAAAGGAGAAATAGGGGCATATGGGAGAGAGCGATTGAAAACTTAATTTATCAAGTGTCTTGGCAAATCTCCAGAGGTTTTCTACCGAGAGAACAAGAATGACACATGTATGGGAAAAAATGTAATAGTAAGAAACAAGAAGAGATAAGACTGGGAGAGTGTAGACCAGAAAAAAAATTGAGACTAAATGAAAGTAAAAGGAGAAATTATAAAAAAATAATATATTGGGGTAGAGGTAAGAGAGAAGGAGAGATAGAGAGAGAGAGGGGGAGAAAGTGAGTATAGTTAAAGAAACAACAAGCATTGTTTCTAAATCAGGATACAGATTTAAAGAAAAAGATAGAGATGAGAAAGTGTAGCGAAGAGGAGAGAAACAATGTGATATTAACTACTGAATGAACTTCATAGCACACCAGCCAGACCTATACGTTCTCAGACTTCCACAGAATTCGGGGAAGGATGTGTATAATGTTACAATCTGATAAAAAATACATCGCATTTGGCCCTCATGTTTCTTATCCTACCCAGGTTTATATTTTCATCCTTCTTTCTGATTCTGATATTTGTGATTGTCTTTCATGGGTTGTTGGTGACCTTCCGGAGACAAATCGCAATTTCAATATGTTGTTATTTTATATGGTGTTGCCATAGTACTTGTTTTGTACTGTCAGCCTAACATAGAAATACTGAACATATTCATAGTACTTGTTTTGTACTGTCAGCCTAACATATAAATACTGAACATATTCATAGTACTTGTTTTACACTGACAGCCTAACATAGAAATACTGAACATATTCATAGTACTTGTTTTACACTGACAGCCTAACATAGAAATACTGAACATATTCATAGTACTTGTTTTGTACTGACAGCCTAACATAGAAATACTGAACATATTCATAGTACTTGTTTTGTACTGACAGCCTAACATAGAAATACTGAACATATTCATAGTACTTGTTTTACACTGGTAGCCTAACATAGAAATACTGAACATATTCATAGTACTTGTTTTGTACTGACAGCCTAACATAGAAATACTGAACATATTCATAGTACTTGTTTTACACTGACAGCCTAACATAGAAATACTGAACATATTCATAGTACTTGTTTTACACTGGTAGCCTAACATAGAAATACTGAACATATTCATAGTACTTGTTTTGTACTGTCAGCCTAACATAGAAATACTGAACATATTCATAGTACTTGTTTTACTGCAGCCTAACATAGAAATACTGAACATATTCATAGTACTTGTTTTGTACTGACAGCCTAACATAGAAATACTGAACATATTCATAGTACTTGTTTTGTACTGACAGCCTAACATAGAAATACTGAACATATTCATAGTACTTGTTTTGAACTGACAGCCTAACATAGAAATACTGAACATATTCATAGTACTTGTTTTACACTGTCAGCCTAACATAGAAATACTGAACATATTCATAGTACTTGTTTTGAACTGACAGCCTAACATAGAAATACTGAACATATTCATAGTACTTGTTTTGCACTGACAGCCTAACATAGAAATACTGAACATATTCATAGTACTTGTTTTGCACTGACAGCCTAACATAGAAATACTGAACATATTCATAGTACTTGTTTTGTACTGACAGCCTAACATAGAAATACTGAACATATTCATAGTACTTGTTTTCACTGGATAGCCTAACATAGAAATACTGAACATATTCATAGTACTTGTTTTGCACTGACAGCCTAACATAGAAATACTGAACATATTCATAGTACTTGTTTTGTACTGACAGCCTAACATAGAAATACTGAACATATTCATAGTACTTGTTTTACACTGATAGCCTAACATAGAAATACTGAACATATTCATAGTACTTGTTTTACACTGACAGCCTAACATAGAAATACTGAACATATTCATAGTACTTGTTTTGCACTGGCAGCCTAACATAGAAATACTGAACATATTCATAGTACTTGTTTTACACTGATAGCCTAACATAGAAATACTGAACATATTCATAGTACTTGTTTTGCACTGACAGCCTAACATAGAAATACTGAACATATTCATAGTACTTGTTTTGTACTGACAGCCTAACATAGAAATACTGAACATATTCATAGTACTTGTTTTACACTGATAGCCTAACATAGAAATACTGAACATATTCATAGTACTTGTTTTGCACTGACAGCCTAACATAGAAATACTGAACATATTCATAGTACTTGTTTTGTACTGGCAGCCTAACATAGAAATACTGAACATATTCATAGTACTTGTTTTGTACTGACAGCCTAACATAGAAATACTGAACATATTCATAGTACTTGTTTTGTACTGACAGCCTAACATAGAAATACTGAACATATTCATAGTACTTGTTTTGCACTGACAGCCTAACATAGAAATACTGAACATATTCATAGTACTTGTTTTACACTGTCAGCCTAACATAGAAATACTGAACATATTCATAGTACTTGTTTTGCACTGACAGCCTAACATAGAAATACTGAACATATTCATAGTACTTGTTTTGACTGGCAGCCTAACATAGAAATACTGAACATATTCATAGTACTTGTTTTGCACTGACAGCCTAACATAGAAATACTGAACATATTCATAGTACTTGTTTTGTACTGACAGCCTAACATAGAAATACTGAACATATTCATAGTACTTGTTTTACACTGATAGCCTAACATAGAAATACTGAACATATTCATAGTACTTGTTTTGCACTGACAGCCTAACATAGAAATACTGAACATATTCATAGTACTTGTTTTGTACTGACAGCCTAACATAGAAATACTGAACATATTCATAGTACTTGTTTTACACTGATAGCCTAACATAGAAATACTGAACATATTCATAGTACTTGTTTTGCACTGACAGCCTAACATAGAAATACTGAACATATTCATAGTACTTGTTTTGTACTGGCAGCCTAACATAGAAATACTGAACATATTCATAGTACTTGTTTTACACTGATAGCCTAACATAGAAATACTGAACATATTCATAGTACTTGTTTTGCACTGACAGCCTAACATAGAAATACTGAACATATTCATAGTACTTGTTTTACACTGTCAGCCTAACATAGAAATACTGAACATATTCATAGTACTTGTTTTGCACTGACAGCCTAACATAGAAATACTGAACATATTCATAGTACTTGTTTTGTACTGACAGCCTAACATAGAAATACTGAACATATTCATAGTACTTGTTTTGCACTGACAGCCTAACATAGAAATACTGAACATATTCATAGTACTTGTTTTACACTGTCAGCCTAACATAGAAATACTGAACATATTCATAGTACTTGTTTTACACTGTCAGCCTAACATAGAAATACTGAACATATTCATAGTACTTGTTTTGTACTGGCAGCCTAACATAGAAATACTGAACATATTCATAGTACTTGTTTTGCACTGACAGCCTAACATAGAAATACTGAACATATTCATAGTACTTGTTTTGTACTGACAGCCTAACATAGAAATACTGAACATATTCATAGTACTTGTTTTGCACTGACAGCCTAACATAGAAATACTGAACATATTCATAGTACTTGTTTTGCACTGGCAGCCTAACATAGAAATACTGAACATATTCATAGTACTTGTTTTGCACTGACAGCCTAACATAGAAATACTGAACATATTCATAGTACTTGTTTTGCACTGACAGCCTAACATAGAAATACTGAACATATTCATAGTACTTGTTTTGCACTGACAGCCTAACATAGAAATACTGAACATATTCATAGTACTTGTTTTACACTGGTAGCCTAACATAGAAATACCGAAGCATTTGATAATTCAATGTTCAGCTGCAGAAATATGTTTAAATGGCCGTGTTGGGAGGTGACATCCATTTTATTTCTTCTTCTTCCAACGCTTAATATCGACCAATTGTTGTTAACCACTCTTTGAGATTTGTATGTGATCCGAGCCTATGAGCGATTGTACGTTGTACTAGGTATGCGCCTACAAGTAGACCAGCATATCCAATTTCTGCGACGCTTTTTATTTATTAGGGTAGCTTTCCTAGACCCCTACCTCAGTCGCCTCTTACGACATGCTTTGTATTACTATTACTATTGATTGCTGTCATTGCGGGCCCTGGAAACACATGGGCGGAAATAATTTGAAGTTATGACTCTAACTTTTATTTCTATGTCAATTTTTCCATTTTCTATAATATTTGAAGTTATGACTCTAACTTTTATTTCTATGTCAATTTTTCCATTTTCTATAATATTTGAAGTTATGACTCTAGCTTTTATTTCTATGTCAATTTTTCCATTTTCTATAATATTTGAAGTTATGACTCTAGCTTTTATTTCTATGTCAATTTTTCCATCATATTTGAAGTTATGACTCTAGCTTTTATTTTTATGTCAATTTTTCCATTTTCTATCATTCAGATTCCTAAATATTTGAAGTCTTGTACTTTTTCAAAAGTGTAGTACAGTGTATTTAAATATTTTGTTGATTGTGTTTCCTGCCTGTACTCATTACCTCAGCTTTTGTTGTGTGTATTTTAATGTCTTACTTTGTGCAGTAATAAAACAAGAATTCAATATGATCTTGTTGATTATGTTCTTGTTGTTGTTGTCTGGACAGAATTGTTCATTTTTCATTGTTGTTACTTCGTCCACTATGAATTCAGGCGTAATCATGGCGTTTAATATGGCACAATCTGCGAATTTTTGAGTGAAGTCTTGCTTTCCAAATCATGAGTATCCCTTGCCAACCAGTTGAGTCTTATTCCAATATGAGAGATATTTGTCATTTAGATCCCCAAATAATGAACTAGGATTTCTTGTATTCCAACCTTGTTAAGTAACAGAAGAAACATGTTGTTGAGTGGAATAGGAGTCTTCTAGATAAGTTATTAGCTGTTGCTTAGTGTTCCGAAGGAAGGTCGTGGTTCGAATCAAACGGTGCCGTTTTCGTTGACGGCTGCCTTTTTCAGGAGATCCCTAGGAAGGTACCAGAGCTACGGAGTTCGGATTTGTGCAAAACTCCTTGCATGAGCAATAAAACACATATCCCAATAGTGGTTAACTTGTCTGATAGGAACGAAGGTAAACAAACAACAGTCAGCCTGGGAACATATTCTTATCAGAAGAAGATGAAAATGACTAGGTCATGTAATAAGAATGGGTCGTGACATGTTTGTCAGAACAGTCATCATTTGGTACACGGAGAAAAACTGGCAACGATGAACAGTTATCATTGATGACACTGAAGAAGAAAACTGGAATACGATAGCTCAAAAGGAATAAAGAAATGACATAAATTCTATGATGTTAACATATGACATGAAGAAGAAATGTATCTCTACATGGAATACTGCCTAAGAAGTAATGAACAATGAAAGAAGAAATGTATCTCTGACATGGAATACTGCTCTGAAGACAGTAATGAACAATGAAAGAAGAAATGTATCTCTGACATGGAATACTGCTCTGAAGACAGTAATGAACAATGAAAGAAGAAATGTATCTCTGACATGGAATACTGCTCTGAAGACAGTAATGAACAATGAAAGAAGAAATGTATCTCTGACATGGAATACTGCTCTGAAGACAGTAATGAACAATGACAGAAGAAATGTATCTCTGACATGGAATACTGCTCTGAAGACAGTAATGAACAATGAAAGAAGAAATGTCTATGATTCTCTGAACATGAGAATATGCTCTGTGAAGACAGTAATGAACAATGAAGAAGAAATGTATCTCTGACATGGAATACTGCTCTGAAGACAGTAATGAACAATGACAGAAGAAATGTATCTCTGACATGGAATACTGCTCTGAAGACAGTAATGAACAATGAAGAAGAAATGTATTCGACATGGAATACTGCTCTAGACAGTAATGAACATGAGAAGAAATGTACTCTGAATGAATACTGTCTGAAGACAGTAATGAACAATGAAGAAGAAATGTATCTCTGACATGGAATACTGCTCTGAAGACAGTAATGAACAATGAAAGAAGAAATGTATCTCTGACATGGAATACTGCTCTGAAGACAGTAATGAACAATGAAAGAAGAAATGTATCTCTGACATGGAATACTGCTCTGAAGACAGTAATGAACAATGACAGAAGAAATGTATCTCTGACATGGAATACTGCTCTGAAGACAGTAATGAACAATGACAGAAGAAATGTATCTCTGACATGGAATACTGCTCTGAAGACAGTAATGAACAATGACAGAAGAAATGTATCTCTGACATGGAATACTGCTCTGAAGACAGTAATGAACAATGAAAGAAGAAATGTATCTCTGACATGGAATACTGCTCTGAAGACAGTAATGAACAATGAAAGAAGAAATGTATCTCTGACATGGAATACTGCTCTGAAGACAGTAATGAACAATGAAAGAAGAAATGTATCTCTGACATGGAATACTGCTCTGAAGACAGTAATGAACAATGAAAGAAGAAATGTATCTCTGACATGGAATACTGCTCTGAAGACAGTAATGAACAATGAAAGAAGAAATGTATCTCTGACATGGAATACTGCTCTGAAGACAGTAATGAACAATGAAAGAAGAAATGTATCTCTGACATGGAATACTGCTCTGAAGACAGTAATGAACAATGACAAGAAGAAATGTAATCACATGGAATACTGCTCTGAAGACAGTAATGAACAATGACAGAAGAAATGTATCTCTGACATGGAATACTGCTCTGAAGACAGTAATGAACAATGAAAGAAGAAATGTATCTCTGACATGGAATACTGCTCTGAAGACAGTAATGAACAATGAAAGAAGAAATGTATCTCTGACATGGAATACTGCTCTGAAGACAGTAATGAACAATGAAAGAAGAAATGTATCTCTGACATGGAATACTGCTCTGAAGACAGTAATGAACAATGACAGAAGAAATGTATCTCTGACATGGAATACTGCTCTGAAGACAGTAATGAACAATGAAAGAAGAAATGTATCTCTGACATGGAATACTGCTCTGAAGACAGTAATGAACAATGACAGAAGAAATGTTTTCACATGGAATACTGCTCTGAAGACAGTAATGAACAATGACAGAAGAAATGTATCACATGGAATACTGCTCTGAAGACAGTAATGAACAATGACAGAAGAAATGTATCTCTGACATGGAATACTGCTCTGAAGACAGTAATGAACAATGAAAGAAGAAATGTATCTCTGACATGGAATACTGCTCTGAAGACAGTAATGAACAATGAAAGAAGAAATGTATCTCTGACATGGAATACTGCTCTGAAGACAGTAATGAACAATGAAAGAAGAAATGTATCTCTGACATGGAATACTGCTCTGAAGACAGTAATGAACAATGACAGAAGAAATGTATCTCTGACATGGAATACTGCTCTGAAGACAGTAATGAACAATGAAAGAAGAAATGTATCTCTGACATGGAATACTGCTCTGAAGACAGTAATGAACAATGAAAGAAGAAATGTATCTCTGACATGGAATACTGTTCTGAAGACAGTAATGAACAATGAAAGAAGAAATGTATCTCTGACATGGAATACTGCTCTGAAGACAGTAATGAACAATGAAAGAAGAAATGTATCTCTGACATGGAATACTGCTCTGAAGACAGTAATGAACAATGACAGAAGAAATGTATCTCTGACATGGAATACTGCTCTGAAGACAGTAATGAACAATGACAGAAGAAATGTATCTCTGACATGGAATACTGCTCTGAAGACAGTAATGAACAATGAAAGAAGAAATGTATCTCTGACATGGAATACTGCTCTGAAGACAGTAATGAACAATGAAAGAAGAAATGTATCTCTGACATGGAATACTGCTCTGAAGACAGTAATGAACAATGACAGAAGAAATGTATCTTACATGGAATACTGCTCTGAAGACAGTAATGAACAATGAAAGAAGAAATGTATCTCTGACATGGAATACTGCTCTGAAGACAGTAATGAACAATGAAAGAAGAAATGTATCTCTGACATGGAATACTGCTCTGAAGACAGTAATGAACAATGACAGAAGAAATGTATCACATGGAATACTGCTCTGAAGACAGTAATGAACAATGACAGAAGAAATGTATCTCTGACATGGAATACTGCTCTGAAGACAGTAATGAACAATGAAAGAAGAAATGTATCTCTGACATGGAATACTGCTCTGAAGACAGTAATGAACAATGAAAGAAGAAATGTATCTCTGACATGGAATACTGCTCTGAAGACAGTAATGAACAATGACAGAAGAAATGCATCTCTGACATGGAATACTGCTCTGAAGACAGTAATGAACAATGAAAGAAGAAATGTATCTCTGACATGGAATACTGCTCTGAAGACAGTAATGAACAATGAAAGAAGAAATGTATCTCTGACATGGAATACTGCTCTGAAGACAGTAATGAACAATGAAAGAAGAAATGTATCTCTGACATGGAATACTGCTCTGAAGACAGTAATGAACAATGACAGAAGAAATGTATCACATGGAATACTGCTCTGAAGACAGTAATGAACAATGAAAGAAGAAATGTATCTCTGACATGGAATACTGCTCTGAAGACAGTAATGAACAATGAAAGAAGAAATGTATCTCTGACATGGAATACTGCTCTGAAGACAGTAATGAACAATGAAAGAAGAAATGTATCTCTGACATGGAATACTGTTCTGAAGACAGTAATGAACAATGAAAGAAGAAATGTATCTCTGACATGGAATACTGCTCTGAAGACAGTAATGAACAATGACAGAAGAAATGTATCTCTGACATGGAATACTGCTCTGAAGACAGTAATGAACAATGAAAGAAGAAATGTATCTCTGACATGGAATACTGCTCTGAAGACAGTAATGAACAATGACAGAAGAAATGTATCTCTGACATGGAATACTGCTCTGAAGACAGTAATGAACAATGACAGAAGAAATGTATCTCTGACATGGAATACTCCTCTAAAGACAGTAAAAAGACACCCAAATGGCATGGAGTTCTTGGTAGAAACATCATGTGTTACATGACTTGATGAGAATCAATTAACTATTGTTGTGTTTGTTTAATGAGTAAGTCATTAAATTCTATTTAAGACAATACACGCCGCCTTCAACCTAAGAATGTGTCATTTCTGTTGTTATATCATGGCGTGCAGACTTTAGCCTCGAGTAAAAAATTAACTTTTGAGGAAAATTCTTGGGAAAATCCAGTATGTTTGAGTTTCAGTTTGCAATATCTTCATTGCACTCCAGGCATGTCCGTAAGTGCTCCAATCTCTTTTACAATATCTCCAACACCGTTCAGTGACTAATATTATCATATTGATATTGATTTATGAACCTATTCATATACCTCCTGTACTGTTTTTTTTTCTGGCCACTCCAATCTTCAATCCAAACTCTTGCAATAAAGTGGTTGACGTGGAAAGGTTTCAAGAACTGTTTGCGTCCACACTCTATGAGAGTTTCAGAATTTCAGCTCTATCCATTGGCTGGCACCACGATATGGTGGGAGAGTCAGCCAGTCTGCCTACTCTCTCGTTGCCAACGACACCCATTTTCGCCGAAACGAAGATGAACGTAGTTCTGTGAATTGTTGAGTCTTGTAATGATTCAGTCCATTTGCTGTGGACTGAACCAGCCCTCCCCACCCCACACCCCCTGCCCTTCCGGATGATACTCAAATACTAGCCAGTATGTTATCGCAGTATGTAATATATACAAAAACAAATTATACACAAAAGAACAATATATCTTAAGCATAGGTTTTTATATTCACGCTATATTTCAGAGGCTCAAGAAGTTTATATAGACACAAAGAAGACGAAATCCACAACAGATTGACTACGATAACGAAAGAAACCAACATATTGCAGTACACGAAATTACTCATTTCAAAATATGCGATAATTAGCAGACGCTAACAAAAACCAAGAAAACATAATCTCCATAGTAATACATTAATGACAAAAAATCAACATAGTAATACATTAATGACAAAAAATCAACATAGTAATACATTAAAGATAGAAAATCAACATAGTAATACATTAATGACAAAAAATCAACATAGTAATACATTAATGACAAAAAATCAACATAGTAATACATTAAAGATAGAAAATCAACATAGTAATACATTAATGACAAAAAATCAACATAGTAATACATTAATGACAAAAAATCAACATAGTAATACATTAAAGATAGAAAATCAACATAGTAATACATTAATGACAAAAAATCAACATAGTAATACATTAATGACAAAAAATCAACATAGTAATACATTAATGACAAAAAATCAACATAGTAATACATTAAAGATAGAAAATCAACATAGTAATACATTAATGACAAAAAATCAACATAGTAATACATTAAAGATAGAAAATCAACATAGTAATACATTAATGACAAAAAATCAACATAGTAATACATTAATGACAAAAAATCAACATAGTAAAACATTAATGACAGAAAATCAACATAGTAATACATTAAAGATAGAAAATCAACATAGTAATACATTAAAGATAGAAAATCAACATAGTAATACATTAAAGATAGAAAATCAACATAGTAATACATTAATGACAGAAAATCAACATATGCAACACGACTGATCTGATATTTCCTCTATGACAGTGTTTACAAACTGAGGTCCGTAGACAGCCGAAGTCCATGAGGTACTCACAGAGGGTCCTCAAACGCATAAAGAAATATTATGATCTCTGACATTTCAAACTGAGGTCCGTAGACAGCCGGAGTCCATGAGGTACTCACAGAGGGTCCTCAAGCGCATAAAGAAATATTATGATCTTTGACATTTCAAACTGAGGTCCGTAGACAGCCGAAGTCCATGAGGTACTCACACAGAGGGTCCTCAAGCGCATAAAGAAATATTATGATCTTTGACATTTCAAACAGAAAAATACATTTTGAAACATGTATAAAAATGTGGGTAAACTAGTTCCGCTACCAAATAAAAAGATCCGGACCAGACAAAATTATAAATGTCTGACAGGACAAAATGAAAGATCATTTGAAGTTTCCTGCATTCTGAGAAAATGGAGTCAACTTGACTGTTGGTGTGATGCAATAATAAAGCTAGAAGAATGAAATTGAAGTAAGTAATTGACTGAAACGATTTTGGGAAAGATAGGATAAATAATGTTGACACGCATAGGATTTTGATACAATACATTTTGGCTAAGCTTCAGGATGGCTCGCTGGTTGAAATTGAAACGCTAATGTACTGATGATGCTAATATTGGTGCGTCTTGTTCAATGCCAAGGAAACCTCTTTTTGTTTATTAAAATGTTAAATTGCAGACATTGTTGACTATTGTAACACACATATAATTTATTCCTGTCCATTTTGATATCTAAAAAATGTTGGCAACATGTGATAGCAACATGTATTTCAAAGGGGATCTACGGTAATACAAAGTTTAGGAACCGCTGCTCTAGGACATCAAAGCTTTTGTTATTAAACATGAAAAACAAGATTTGGAGAGGGAGGCAAAGATGAAACAGAATTTCAATTTACCGGTGGTCGTGTTTTATTGACATGTTCAATACTGCTTCCTAGGAGTAAGAAGAAATATTTTAGTCTACACATTTTCATATTCTGGTTATCGCTTCTCCTTCCTTCAATGATTTCTCAATTCTTTCTAATCTCCCCCTACCGTGTGAACATTTCAAAAGCAGCCCACACAGTAGACGCTATTAGATACATCAGATATACACTTACATCTTTTTTTTTTCCTGCGCCTCTAAAGTTATCTTTGAGGTCTGATCTCCAGGACCTTAAACAGCTCACAATTTCAGATAAAGACGTGAGTTGTGGAAGCATTTTAGTATCAGGAGTGGGAAACCTTCGGCCCTCGGGCAAATTCGACCTGCAGAGAATATTTATCAGGAGTGGTAAACCTTCAGCCCTCGGGCAAATTCGACCTGCAAAGAATATGTTATCAGGAGTGGGAAACCTTCGGCCCTCGTGCACATTCGACCTGCAAAGAATATGTTATCAGGAGTGGGAAACCTTCGGCCCTCGTGCACATTCGACCTGCAAAGAATATGTTATCAGAAATCTAGGTTGATTTAACATTGCTATACAAGACAGACCCTGAGTTGAATACCATAAATGTTTTAAAAAATACATCTGCACAAATATAATTTTATTTTAAAATCCACAGTTGTAGGGACCCAACATCCAACAAGGAAATAATAACTTTGTTGCTAGGAACGCAACATTCAACAAGGAAATAATAACATTGTTGCTAGGAACCCAACATTCAACAAGGAAATAATCACATTGTTGCTAGGGACCCAACATCCAACAAGAAAAAAACAACTTTGTTGCTAGGAACGCAACATTCAACAAGGAAATAATAACATTGTTGCTAGGAACCCAACATCCAACAAGGAAATAATAACATTGTTGCTAGGAACCTAACATTCAACAAGGAAATAATAACATTGTTGCTAGGAACCTAACATTCAACAAGGAAATAATAACATTGTTGCTAGGAACCCAACATTCAACAAGGAAATAATAACATTGTTGCTAGGAACCCAACATTGAACAAGGAAATAATAACAATGTTGCTAAGCAAGTTCCTGAAAAATTAAAATTATTTTTGCACAACAATAACCGTGCAAGCTAAACATGTTTGGAACCAACTCAGACATGAGAATATAGTATCGGTAGATGTCACTTATAACGAGTAACTAAAGTGACGACATATTGTTCTACGACTGCCACCTGTGTGCGATTATAAAGGTAAAGTGTCGCTAGCATGCTGCTTTATTTGTGGTATCTTTGTATGGATATGATTAAGGGATTGTCAGATGGACCTGGACGATATATACTATTTAACAAGATCATATTAAACAAGGTCTTATTCTAAATTGTAATAGCACGGTTTTTTGGTATCGTATTTAAAAGTTCTTTTTTTAAACAATATAAACTGAAACATAATTTCAAATTCAAAAATGAAAGCTATAATTCACTGAAGAGCAAAAAATGAAAGCTATAATTCACCGTAGAGCAAAAAAAGGAAAGCTATAATTCACCGAAGAGCAAAAATGAAAGCTATAATTCACTGAAGAGCAAAAAATGAAAAGCTATAATTCACTGAAGAACAAAAATGAAAGCTATAATTCACAGAAGAGCAAAAATGGAAGCTATATTACAGCTAAGAAAAGAAAATGACAGCTATAATTCACTGAAGATAAAAAATGAACGCTATAATTCACCGAAGAGCAATAATGAAAGCTATAATTCACTGAAGAGCAAAATATTGCAGTTAAATCCTATACACGATGTTAAGTATAATTTGCTGTTTGGTCTTAAATTTATTAATATCGTCCATGGCACTTGCCTGGCCAGTTGCACTGTAATTTCCAGTAATGTGGACTGAAGAAGAAATATGATAAGTATTTAGAACGCTTTGTTGAGAAATTTTGCTATCTAGGAATGGAATGAGGGAACTGAACACGTAAACAAAATACAAAATACTTGAGGATAACGTTCAAGGAATATAGAAAAGGGACAAACATCAACATAAAATCAAGTGTCTTGGTTTTCAGAGCTCAAACGTATATCTATCTAAATGTATCCGCCGATGACATGATTAGACAAACGTATGCTTATCTAAACGAAGACATGAAAATGTAGCCGTCGAAGACATGATTAGACAAACTTATGCTATCTAAACGAAGACATGAAAATGTAGCCGTCGAAGACATGATTAGACAAACTTATGCTTATCTAAACGAAGACATGAAAATGAATCCGTCGAAGACATGATTAGACAAATGTATCACCAGGCTTCACATTCTCTAAGTTAATGTGATGACAAGATACAGTAGAGAGATATGTTCATATGACTTTATTATCACTTCAAAGTCTAAACTGAAAATGATATCAGCTTACAGTGGAGAAACATTCTTAGATGACTTATCAGCAGTTTACAGATGAAACTAACAATGATGAAGTAGTTCAGTAGAGAGGCATGATCGGACGACTTTATTACCAGTCTTCAGGTGAAACTAAACATGATGAGATGTTACAGTAGAGAGCAATGACATTCACGTAAATGCTTACCGAAATAGCCACCAAACTTATTGACAGTTTAGTTCAGTGGCGGCTCCTGGTCATTTTTGGTGGAGGGGCGGACAAAAATTTCGTAAAATCACGGTTTTTAGGCTAGATTTATATTTTAATATTTACTATTATTTGTCTATTCCGCGAAGTTATTCCCCTTTACTATAATGATTTTGCGCCGAATGCGCAAATAACAAACGGGACAACGTTACGCCTGCAGAGTAAGTGAGCTAACACTGATCAAGACCCTACTCCACCTCCTCGTGGTGACCCTGGAAATAGACACATGATCATGTCTGGCTAAGTGGATAAGGATCGAGAGAGAACTTCTCTGGTATAGGTAATAAAGCAAACGCAGACACGCCTCTTGGGTCCTAAATACTAGTGCATGCACGCATCTTCTGCCGATGTCTAATGAAAAAAGTTGCATAAATGCAAAGCAAATGTAAGAAGTAACAACGTACGAGTCGCTTGTAAGCGTATACTCTCCTCCTTAATCAATGGTCAAACCATAATTGCCAGCTCTCATTGCAAGAAAGCCGGACACTCTCCCCCACGCACTATAGGCAAAATGGTGAAAACTCATAATTCCTGGGGTTCAACAACAACTAAAATATATACCATATAACTAAGGTACAAAAGAGATCCCTACAACCTACCGTTGACCACATCCTTCACCATGAAATAGCAAACAATAAAAACAAAAAAACTTTGCTTTTCTTCACTGACAGTTAACCACGATTTTTTTACTAAACCACTTATTATTGAAAGTCCTCTTTTTCTTGTTGCACATATACAAAGCTATTTGTCTGATGTGCACCTAGCCGTTTAATTTCAAGCTTTTCTTCTATCTTTAACGAAGGAAACGGATTTCGTAATAAATAATCAACTTGATTCATTTTGAATTTCGAGTAAGCCACAACTTCAAAAGTAGGTCACAGCTTGTCAATCGCAAACGAGTGTGCGTTGTAGAAGACATATGTATATTCAATTCGAAACGGACGATTACCGTTAACAATTATAATAATAGTTAGTTACATATTTCTATTAATGCATATCCTTTTCTACTATTTTATATATAATTTGTGATTCAATCGATAATTATACAAAGCACTATTTAATAAAGAGTCGTCGTTTAACTGTTAATTGGTTGATCGCGTAGGAACTTAGCTTCCCTTGAATAAAATGACATAAATTGTTTTGGCAATTATTATTAAAGGTAGCGGTCAAAAGGTCAGAGGTCGCAATGTTACATCGTCAGTAGAGAATTTTAAAACGATCCGATAAAACATAGTGGGCTGATATATAAGTCAAGCGTTATAGAGAGAAGCTGAATTTGAGACCGTATATAATAGTTGTTTAAATACTAATGTTTATATATTATTATGATTGTTATATTATTATGATATAATATTTATATTTTAGTGTTAAATATTCAACTTTCAAAGCTAACCAGTGTCAAATTAATATAATAATTACGAACAAATTTAAAAAAAAATAATAAGTACACGTTAATTATTTTTGGTTTGGTAGGCCATTTCTTACTGTCCCCTAATGACCATGGGTGTATACTAATTGAGGAAAAATATGTTGAATTTTAGATTTCAGAATGTGTGTGATATTTTAGAGCTATATATCAACTTTCAAAGCTAATCAGTATCCTGTTGAAAGTAATAATTATAAACAAATAATGTCTGAAATAATAAGTACACGTTACTCAATATTTTTGGTGGGGCCTGGCCCCACAGACCCCTAATGACGAGCCGCACCTGGTTTAATCTATATAAGCCTTATTACAACGTTTAGAAATAATGGCGCAGAAAACATTGCGAGACTCAAATGCAAAACTATCATCAATACCAAAAGTGACTTTAGGAAACGATACTGTAGACTACGGATTTGTATCAAATTAGCACATGCATAGCACCGCCAATGGTCACAACGGATGATTGGAAAATGACCCAGAACATTGGTTGCAATTTGACTGTGTACCAGTGTGTCCTTGAAATGTCTGTCTATTTAAAGCATTGAAGTAAAATAAGATTATGTAGAGAGTTATCAACATAAGGAGCTTCTGTACTAGAGGAGGACTGTGTAGTCACATTGAAATGCACTTCTGATCGCGATCGCTTGAGACTGATTACTTCTATTATTAGTATCATCGTAGATCTAAACGTTGGCGTAGCTCAGTGACAGTTACGCGTATTCGTAAACCACAGCCAACTCTAGATAACTAGTCCAGACAACTGACCGGGGAATCCCTAACCTAGATCAGAGATGGGGGCTGGAAATATACATATGTTTGATAGAACACTGCAAGCTTTTTTTCAATTTTACTCAATTATGTGAGTCTTTGGTTATTTATTGGTTAAAAATATTCATATTATTGATATTATTTATTGTTAAACTTAATTTGTTGCATAATGTAACTTGGATTTAACATTTTGTGTTGATTTTAAAATGAATTCGTCTATTGACATCAATACTGAAATGCGAGGTCCTGTGGTGTAGTTGTCTGATTTCACGTAATTCTTATCAGAGTTCGAAGAACTATAAGTTTATAGTTGCTCTGTCGTAAGTCAATAGCCGTTATTTCTGCGCCAGAAGACGTTATTCGCACACCAGCAGTCCTTATTCCTGAACAAGCAGACGTTGTTCACTCAACAACAGACGTTATCTGCGTACCAGCAGACGTTATGTGCGCATACCAGTAGATGTTATTTACGACCTAGCAAACTTTATTCGTCCGCCAGTAGACATTGTTCCCTTCCCAGCAGACGTTGTTTGCGCACCAGCAGACATTGTTCCTTCCCCAGCAGACGTTGTTTGTGCACCAGCAGACATTGTTCCCTCCCCAGCAGACGTTGTTTGCGCACCAGCAGACATTGTTCCCTCCCCAGCAGACGTTGTTTGTGCACCAGCAGACATTGTTCCCTCCCCAGCAGACGTTGTTTGCGCACCAGCAGACATTGTTCCTTCCCCAGCAGACGTTGTTTGCGTACCAGCATACACTATTTGCGCACTTGCAGACTTTTTCGTGCACAAGTAGACGTTAGTAGTGCACTAGCAGTTACTGCTCGCGCACCAACAGCCGTAATTAACGCGTTAGCATACGTTCTTTGCGGACCAGCAGATTTATTTCTACTTTAGATGGAATCGTTACCGGAGCTACTGAATAAGTGCTCTGTTCCTTACTTGTTCAACATCGGAAATGGATCAAGTACCGATGGAGGCACACTGGCTGCATGTAATTTAAATATAAATAAATAGCTCAACTTGTAAAACAGTCGTACTTCGCATATTCAAACGGTTTAAGACCATAGAATGAGGGAAATCTAAATATGATCGAATGTTGGATCTAGCGCTTATTAAGCTTACAAATATATTTCAGACGTCGAAGAACGTTTACGAATAATACATTTATAAAGTAATCTCTCTCTCTCTTTAGCCTGTTACGCCCTTGGCGTTTAGGGCAGTAACAAACGCACACCATTCTTCCCTGTTCATGGCCTTCCTCTGTATTGTGTTCCAGCTATGATTCATTTCCTTCAGTTCTTGCTCTATCGTTCTCCTACAGGTCGTCTTGGGTCTTCCACGCTTTCGCCTATCCTCTGGAGTCCATCTCAGTGCAGTTTTGGTGTCGGAGCCAGTCTCCATGCGCATCACATGTGTAATCCATCTCCAGCGTCGTCTTCGGATGATAGTGCCCATATTCTCTTGTTGGCATCGTGCAAGCAATTCTTGGTTCGAGATAGTAGTCGGCCAGTACACGCGTAAGATTTTTCGCAAAAGTAAATAAAGTAATAACGCGATCAATAATAATAAATGTGTACACAAAAGAGCATCGAGAAGCAAAGAATCAAGTGGTTCGACCATCTAATGAGAATGGAACCACATTGACACCATCACGTGCCTAGAATAATCGACATTCAGGGCGCAGAGCACGAGGCAGGCCAAGAACAAGATGGATAGATAACATCTCAGAGTACCTGCGAAAGCATGGACTGACAACGTCAAGCACAACACACCTGGCACAAGACAGACAACTAAATCTTCCCACGAAGCTTCACGGCAAATGTGGTTAAGATAAGATAAGACACATAAGAACTTCCACTAAAATGCTGAAAATAAATATGAAGAGCGCGCAGCCTCACAACTTTGGTTCGGTTAAAACCCAGTCGAATGAGAAAAGCAAGCAGTCGAAGATGAGAGGATAGTTTGAAATGGAAACGGTCGAAAGATCAAATCGTTGAAAGTCGAGTTAGGACTATATCATTTATACATGATTGGACAAAAATATTGAAACATCTGAACAGTACCTCACTGAAATACGTCAAACTAAACAAATAAAAAACATACATAACATTTAGAAAACTAAATTCCGACAAATGGGTCCCAACAAGACAGATCTCACTGAAGGAAAAACATTTGTAGTCTGAGCCGTGGTAATTATCTAAAATGGAAGACAGCGTAACAAGATCGGATGTGAATACTTCTTGACGTATTGATTACTTGCTAGCGTGATCAGAATAGCATTACGACGATAAGAGGCTTAACTTTTGCTTACTTATGTCAATGGCAGAGAGATATTAGAAATATCATATCATATATCCAACAGAAATGACAGAGATATCATAAAAAGAATAAAATAAGAATAACAAGGATATTGCATCAACCATAAATTAAGAATATCAGGGTTATCATATCAAGAATAACATGAGAATAACAAGGATATCATACAACGAATAAAATAAGATATATCAATGATATTAATTATATCAGTATAATAAATTAAGAATATCATGGATATCACATCAAGAATAAAATATACATGCCAGGGATATCATGCCAGAAATAAAATAAGAATACCAAGTATATCATGAATAAATCAAGATATGATGAGTTAGAATAGAAATACAAGGGACATCGTATCAATAACATACAGAATATCACAACATTAAAAAAAAGGTTATTATAAAAGTTGTTTTGTTTGCCTTGGATACGTTTTATCAGGGGCGGCTCGTCATTAAGGACCAGTGGGGCCCGGCCCCACAAAATATTGCGTAACCTGTACTTATTATTTTAGACATTATTTGTTCATAATTATTACTTTCAACGAGCTACCAATTAGCTTTGAAAGTTGATATATAACGCTAAAATATCATACACAGTCTGAGATTTGAAATTCATAATCTTTTACCACTAATTAATATACGCCTCTAGTCATTAGGGGCCAGTAAGAACCGTCCTACCAAACCAAAAAGAATTAACGTGTACTTATTATTTTATAAATTATTATTTCGTAATTATTACTTTTAATTTGACACTGATTAGCTTTGACAGTTGAATATATAACACTAAAATATAAATATTATCTCAGAATAATATAACAATCCTGTTATTTATATAATATCTCCTTATTAAAATATATATACTGAAGCCTTTAATACTTCAAACATTGTGTCGTGCACTATTTGGGCTAGTTTGGGGCTAGTTTACAAGTGCCTACATTGCGACCTCTGACCTTTGATCGCTATTGCAATGATATTGCCAAAAATGTCATTTTCATTCGCCGGAAGATATATTCCTTCTTACGCAGCCAAACTACTTCTCAGATAAATGAGGACTCTAGCTCAAATAGTTCGTTTAATTATCGATTGAATCCCCAATTTTATATAAAAATAGTATAAAATTATAGAAATTAATGCTATTAAATAACATACCTTCTTATAATAATATTAGTGTTATGGAATTGGCCCTTGCATTAATACATCTTCTCTACAGCAATAAATGAAACGACATTCCTGACCTTTGAGCTAAAGTATTTTGTTTGTTTGTTAAGTAGGGATTAAAGCCTTTTTAGCGGAGGCACGCCTCTTTCAACCTAAGGCGAACCTTTTATTGGTTATATCAGAGCGTGTAGGCCAACAAACATGAAAAATAAGAATTAACTCCTTTCCAACAAAAAACAAAAACAATTGAGCTAAAGTAACGTCAGTCGATCGGTAATAATTCACGGAAGCGGACGGGGAACCAAGCTCAAAGGTTTGTTTGTTTGAACCTCGTTTAAGGCCTCGGCTTAAAGAGGCTTTAATCCCCTACTAAACAAACAAACAAACCTTGGATTCTCCGAAAGGAGTTAATTCTTATTTTTCATGTTTGTTGGCCTACACGCTCTGATATAACCAATAAAAGGTTCGCCTTAGGTTGAAAGGGGCGTGCCTCGGCTTAAAGAGGCTTTAATCCCTACTAAACAAACAACACTTTATTTTTTCACTGATATTTTGTCTGGCCCTACCGAGAAAAATGACCACGAGCCGCCACTGCGTTTTATAATATTGATATTACACATTCCAGAACAGGTATAGCGTAGTTGTTAGTGCGCTTGCTTCGTTGACACGTACTCCAGGGATCAAATCAATAGTGGGTGGAGAGTTTCTTTTAATCGTAACGACTGTAAGGTCGACTCAGCTTGAAATCTTCAACAGAGAAACACTGAGAAGTAACATCAGGCGACGTGATGGTGTCCATATCATCCATCGTATGCCGCTAGTCAAAATAAAAACACAGCACTAACATTGTATTACCCAATATACCTCAAGGTATCAAAACTACTACGTTTACTTTACGTATTTACATTACGTACTCGTAACAGTAACTAGACGTACACATAAGATATATGGGGGTCTTGGTGACGAAGGGGTTAAGACGTTTGCCTTGCGTTCTGAGAGGTTGGGGGTTAGAATCTGAATAACATAATTCAGTTCACATGCGCATTTTTTCCGGAGGTCCCTATAATTGTTACTCTAGCTACAAAGTTCGTCCATTGTGCAACACTCTTGGCCGGTGATTTGCCATTTATTTGGTGAAGGACGGAATCATGCGGAGAAATTCTGTGTGATGAAGTCAAGCCTTTAAACCCTTTTTGACATATAAGACATAGTCATATACAAAATCTTCACATACACACCTAGCACACATAATCAACCACAAGACATGCACATACAAACACATCACACACACAAGCACACAAAAACACATCTAAAACACACACACGCAGAGAAACAAACATTATACTATCAATTCACACAAAAATGTCCAAACACAAATCTAACAGCACAAAATAAACAAAACACCAAACATACAAACGCAACACAAGACACATATATCCCCATCTCCAAGTGTCAGAAATGCACACAGGATGGTGATACCATAGGAGAAATATGTAGTGGGCCCTTAGACTAGCCACACTGATCTTGTTAACGTTAGTGTTTTTACTATTTCGTGTCTGACTAAAGGGGGTTACAAACCCTTAAGTGAGACACGAAATAGGAAAAACAAAAATAAACAAAATAAATACAAACTCAGGAAACACTCGAAACATATATATATATATATATATATATATATATATATATATATATATATATATAGAGAGAGAGAGAGAGAGAGAGAGAGAGAGAGAATACTCACTTGGGATGCGTGGCGCCAAAGATATAAGGAAGCCGTCGAGAAACTACGAATTGTTTGTGATCGAAGAATTACTCCCACTACTTTATATGAGAATCGGAGATGTCACGAGTCAAGAAGAGTTAAGACTATTCAATATCCCCCTCTATTTCTCCCATAAACTATTATCACTCATGATGGTGTTTACTAGAGGAGAAATATGAAGGTGACAGTTAGAATAGTGACACTGATCTTGTTAGCAGTTAGTGACACATTTGGGAAGGACCAGGTTTGCGCTTAGTCGGAGAAGTCGATACGAGGAGTGTGCTGCGACTACTTGAGATATAGTTTAGACAGACCGATTCTCAAGTGTTTCCCAATGGTATTGCATTGAACTGTGAATCTTGTCTCTATAGAAAAACTAAATGGGGTTTTACCAGTAAGTGTTAAGAAGTGTCAGAATGTGAGTATTTGTGTCTGAGAGAGGTTGAGAGGTGTGTGTATGTATCTTGGAAAGAATGAGACTTGTGTGTTTGTGTTTGTGCTTGAGAGAGGTTGAGGCGTGTGTATGTGTCTTGGAGAGAATGAAACCTGTGTGTTTGTGCCTGGGAGCGATTGAGAAGTGTGTGTATAATTTTGCATATGTATGAGGTGGAGTTATGTCTGCATCATTGCAAACACAAATATATTATGTATTATAAATATTAATTCTCGTATTTTTAAATATTTCTGTTGATCATCTGTTGTATATTTCTGTTGGTCACATATTTTCTACTTATTTTTGTCATAAATTGTATAATTATGTTGGTCATATCTTGTACACTTCTGTTGTTCCTTTTTGAACACTAGTATTTGGATAGATGATCAATAATAATGTACACAAACTCTCAACTTAAACCTCGTATTTTTAGTAAGCACTGTGCTCTCTCTCTATTTCTCTCTCTTTCTTGATACGTTTTAATATATTGCCATAGTCCACATAGGCCTTCTCTGCGAGCTAATTCGACAGAAAGGTCAATGAAGCACTTAGTATGACAACAAATAGCACAACAATGAAAGTGCTGGCGGTGACATATACAATGCTCTAACTGGATTCATAAAACACTACTCCTGCCTGCGTTCTGAGGTATTCATTGAATATGATGCGAAAGTTGGAGGCTGGTTTGGTGCGTAGTCAATGGACTGACTCACTATTTCACAGAACTCAACTGGTTACCAACAAAACACAGGACAATAAAGGTGGCCAGTGCTATGTTGACCACCTCACCCACAATGTGTCTTTGTTCAATAAAGGTGGCCGGTGCTATGTTGACCACCTCATCCACAATGTGTCTTTGTTCAATGAAAAATACCTACCCAACACCATATTTACCAATATATCTCATAGTGCAAAAAACATTTCATTTCCTTTTTTTAATTTATACATTTTAAATTCCCCCCCTATCTTTTTCAGAACAAATCTCAGAAGGGATTAATGTATGGATTACAGAACAAATCTCAGAAGGGATTAATGTATGGATTACAGAACAAATCTCAGAAGGGATTAATGTATGGATTACATAACAAATCTCAGAAGGGATTAATGTATGGATTACAGAACAAATCTCAGAAGGGATTAATGTATGGATTACAGAACAAATCTCAGAAGGGATTAATGTATGGATTACAGAACAAATCTCAGAAGGGATTAATGTATGGATTACAGAACAAATCTCAGAAGGGATTAATGTATGGATTACAGAAAAAAAATGCGAAAAACGACATTCGTCTCCTACGTTTTGATAAGCAAATAAAATGTGATCCTATTGTTATTTTGATATTTTCCTTTTAAAAATGGTGCAACTACGTTTTTCTCCATTAACCGCTACGGAAGCTCAATCCCCTAGCGTAATGGTTATTTGAACACGCTTTTAAATATGTATATTGTTCAACCAACTTAACTAACTCATAACTCGTCAAAGAAAACACGTAAAGAGTTAACAATTGCTGGCTTTGACCTTCCAATTTCTACAGCAATAAGTTGTTTGAATTTCATGATTACAGAGTTTGGAGTAATCAAGTTTTTTCTTGTGATACACAAACAGTCAGTTTTATAATTACGAAGGAACCAACATTACTAGGTCTATGTGGCCAAGTGATCAAGCTGTGTGCTTTGTTGTTCAACATTACTAGGTCTATGTGGCCAAGTGATCAAGCTGTGTGCTTTGTTGTTCAACATTACTAGGTCTATGTGACCAAGTGATCAAGCTGTGTGCTTTGTTGTTCAACATTACTAGGTCTATGTGGCCAAGTGATCAAGCTGTATGCTTTGTTGTTCAACATACTAGGTCTATGTGGCCAAGTGATCAAGCTGTGTGCTTTGTTGTTCAACATTACTAGGTCTATGTGGCCAAGTGATCAAGCTGTGTGCTTTGTTGTTCAACATTACTAGGTCTATGTGGCCAAGTGATCAAGCTGTGTGCTTTGTTGTTCAACATTACTAGGTCTATGTGGCCAAGTGATCAAGCTGTGTGCTTTGTTGTTCAACATTACTAGGTCTATGTGGCCAAGTGATCAAGCTGTGTGCTTTGTTGTTCAACATTACTAGGTCTATGTGGCCAAGTGATCAAGCTGTGTGCTTTGTTGTTCAACATTACTAGGTCTATGTGGCCAAGTGATCAAGCTGTGTGCTTTGTTGTTCAACATTACTAGGTCTATGTGGCCAAGTGATCAAGCTGTGTGCTTTGTTGTTCAACATTACTAGGTCTATGTGACCAAGTGATCAAGCTGTGTGCTTTGTTGTTCAACATTACTAGGTCTATGTGACCAAGTGATCAAGCTGTGTGCTTTGTTGTTCAACATTACTACTTCTATGTGGCCAAGTGATCAAGCTGTGTGCTTTGTTGTTCAACATTACTAGGTCTATGTGACCAAATGATCAAGCTGTGTTCTTTGTTGTTCAACATTACTAGGTCTATGTGACCAAATGATCAAGCTGTGTGCTTTGTTGTTCAACATTACTAGGTCTATGTGGAAAAGTGATCAATCTGTGTGCTTTGTTGTTCAACATTACTAGGTCTATGTGACCAAGTGATCAAGCTGTGTGCTTTGTTGTTCAACATTACTAGGTCTATGTGACCAAGTGATCAAGCTGTGTGCTTTGTTGTTCAACATTACTAGGTCTATGTGACCAAGTGATCAATCTGTGTGCTTTGTTGTTCAACATTACTAGGTCTATGTGACCAAGTGATCAAGCTGTGTGCTTTGTTGTTCAACATTACTAGGTCTATGTGGCCAAGTGATCAAGCTGTGTGCTTTGTTGTTCAACATTACTAGGTCTATGTGGCCAAGTGATCAAGCTGTGTGCTTTGTTGTTCAACATTACTAGGTCTATGTGACCAAGTGATCAAGCTGTGTGCTTTGTTGTTCAACATTACTAGGTCTATGTGACCAAGTGATCAAGCTGTGTGCTTTGTTGTTCAACATTACTAGGTCTATGTGGCCAAGTGATCAAGCTGTATGCTTTGTTGTTCAACATTACTAGGTCTATGTGACCAAGTGATCAAGCTGTGTGCTTTGTTGTTCAACATTACTAGGTATATGTGGCCAAGTGATCAAGCTGTGTGCTTTGTTGTTCAACATTACTAGGTCTATGTGACCAAGTGATCAAGCTGTGTGCTTTGTTGTTCAACATTACTAGGTCTATGTGACCAAGTGATCAAGCTGTGTGCTTTGTTGTTCAACATTACTAGGTCTATGTGGCCAAGTGATCAAGCTGTGTGCTTTGTTGTTCAACATTACTAGGTCTATGTGACCAAGTGATCAAGCTGTGTGCTTTGTTGTTCAACATTACTAGGTCTATGTGACCAAGTGATCAAGCTGTGTGCTTTGTTGTTCAACATTACTAGGTCTATGTGGCCAAGTGATCAAGCTGTGTGCTTTGTTGTTCAACATTACTAGGTCTATGTGACCAAATGATCAAGCTGTGTGCTTTGTTGTTCAACATTACTAGGTCTATGTGGCCAAGTGATCAAGATGTGTGCTTTGTTGTTCAACATTACTAGGTCTATGTGACCAAATGATCAAGCTGTGTGCTTTGTTGTTCAACATTACTAGGTCTATGTGGCCAAGTGATCAAGATGTGTGCTTTGTTGTTCAACATTACTAGGTCTATGTGGCCAAGTGATCAAGCTGTGTGCTTTGTTGTTCAACATTACTAGGTCTATGTGGCCAAGTGATCAAGCTGTGTGCTTTGTTGTTCAACATTACTAGGTCTATGTGGCCAAGTGATCAAGCTGTGTGCTTTGTTGTTCTGAAGGTTGTGGTTTCGACTTCAGAGATTTCTAGAATTGTTACTGGAGCTACGGAGTTCTTGCTGTGTGTAATACTTTCGGTAGGTAGCGATCATGTCAGCGGAGTGGGAAAGTAATATGTTGAAAAGTGGTGCAATGAAGTAAATCTTAAATCTTTCGCTAATAAACATTTTCTTTTAATTAAAAAAAAAAAAAAAAAAAAGGCACAACTCTTCAATATAGAATCAGACTTGATGATAAAACACAGAATACACCAGCTGAAACTATATCACAGCGTCCACTAATCAGGTACTACTAATGGGAAAACAGAAAGAAAAACAAATTAAGAAAGAGCTAAAAACAAAGATGCTGGGTCTAGATAAAACATACTTTAAAGAAAACCAGAGGATGTTCTTAGAAGGCAAGATCTAGATATGATATACTTTAAACTGATCACGTGATGTTCTCAGAAGGCAAGATCTAGATATGATATACTTTAAACTGATCAGGTGATGTTCTCAGAAGGCAAGGTCTAGATATGATATACATTAAACTGATCAGGTGATGCTCTTAGAAGGCGGACCTTGAATATGATATACTTTAAACTGATCAGGTGATGCTCTAAGAAGGCGGACCTTGAATATGATATACTTTAAACTGATCAGGTGATGCTCTAAGAAGGCGGACCTTGAATATGATATACTTTAAACTGATCAGGTGATGCTCTTAGAAGGCGGACCTTGAATATGATATACTTTAAACTGATCAGGTGATGCTCTTAGAATGCGGACCTTGAATATGATATACTTTAAACTGATCAGGTGATGCTCTTAGAATTCGGACCTTGAATATGATATACTTTAAACTGATCAGGTGATGCTCTTAGAAGGCGGACCTTGGATATGATATACTTTAAACTGATCAGGTGATGTTCTTAGAATGCGGACCTTGGATATGATATACTTTAAACTGATCAGGTGATGCTCTTAGAAGAATGACCTTGAATATGATATACCCTTAAAAAGACGAGGTGATGATTTCAGGAAACGGGGTCTTGTTCTAGAAATTGTAAGAAAAGACACTCACACAAAACCAAACAAGTTGAAGAGAGCTGGACACAATTATTAAGATGAATTTAAAAAAGTATGGAAATGGTAGCACACAATATTTCTCTCTGATATTTTTGTTAACCATATTAATAAGAACTGTATTTTCGTTGTTTATCAATTGACATCAAGCTTGTGATATCTGAACGTTTCGGTTGGGGAAAAAAAGTTGTTATCACTGCGTTTTTTGTGACCAGGTACACTTTCCATTCCAACTCGCTTAGCCATGATGCAATGATGCAGTCTGTTATCAGGTCTACCACGTGAAGGAAGATTGGGATTTTAGTCAGCTCTGTTTCGTTTACACTGACTTTCGGTGACTAAATTCCCTGTGTTTTATATTTTTCAAAACTTATTTAAGCAACATGCTTTTTGAAGACCTGTGCTCCACAAGGCAATGTAAGGTTCAATATTACTATTATAAACTCCACAAGGAAGATAGAAAGGAAATGTGGTCAAGAGAGACGACACACTTCCGAATCTGAGAGGTTCTTGTGCGAGCTAAATCATACAGTTTAATGGATCTATTGGTGCTGTGATCTGATGACTGGCAGATGAACGACGACGAGGAAGACAGAAAGTTTAAAAAACCATACACGCTACTCTCATGTTTATTCTTCAAATTGTTCCTACTATAATTTCTAAGTGAATATATTAAGCCTGATCTCATGTTCATTCTTCAAATTGTTTCTATCATAATTTGCAAGTGAATATATTAAGCCTGATCTCATGTTCATTCTTCAAATTGTTTCTATCATAATTTGCAAGTGAATATATTAAGCCTGATCTCATGTTCATTCTTCAAATTGTTTCTATCATAATTTCTAAGTGAATATATTGAGCTATTCTCATGTTCATTCTTCAAATTGTTTCAGTCATAATTTCTAAGTGAATATATTGAGCTATTCTCATGTTCATTCTTCAAATTGTTTCTATCATAATTTCTAAGTGAATATATTGAGCTATTCTCATGTTCATTCTTCAAATTGTTTCTATCATAATTTCTAAGTGAATATATATTAAGCTATTCTCATGTTCATTCTTTAAATTGTTTCTATCATAATTTCTAAGTGAATATTTTAAGCCTGAGCTTGTCACTTTCTATCTTCTGATACTAACAAAAAGTGTCTGTCGTTCCTGACACTTGTAGATTTCATATATATCAATGGATTTTATTGCTCAAATATGAAACCAAATGAAAGTTTCCAGACAATTTCAGCATGTAATGTTTTTTTCTTATTTGTGACTGAACGAAAACAATCAGATCGAGATATAACAATCAATATTAGTTATTGAACTCCACGCCAGAGCAGTCCGGAAAGACCTATATAAACAATCCATAATGAGATTTCAAGATAGTTAACAGCAGCAGGGAAACATATAATTGCAAAGTAAGCAATCAAAAGACAGGTAGCAATGTTGATAGGCTGGCAGACAAAAACTATTTCAATAAACCTTAAAAAATGTTATCGCACAAACAAGTGAGTTCAAATACATTGAAGCAATTTTTATTTCAGATTTTGAAAAATGGATAGAGAAATTAACGTACGGTACGCAAAGTCACACCAGGTACAAGGACAACTAACACCATTACTGACACATAAAAAGATAGACGTGAATATTAAAGCAAATTTCCATAAAACTATGTTTGGCCAACATTGAACTATCAGTGTCAAACATGGTCGCACACAGCAGCTAATGAGTGGAAAATGATAACAAAAGAGATAAGATGTCTGGGCAGAATGCAGGATAATGAGAGATCAAATTAAAAATTACAGAATTATATGACGACTACGAATGAAACCAGTCATACAATTCATTAAAAAATGTCTTTGATATCCGATATGATTCCTACATGAATAGTTACACTTCTATTTCCTAGATACTCTGATATGATTCCTACATGAATAGTTAAATCTCTATTTCCTTGATACTCCGATATGATTCCTACATGAATAGTTACACTCTATTTCCTTGATACTCCGATATGATCTCTACATGAATAGTTACTCTCTATTTCCTTGATACTCCGATATGATCTCTACATGAATAGTTACACTTCATTTCCTGATACTCCGATATGATCTCTACATGAATAGTTATTCTCATTTCGATACTCCGATATGATTCCCACATGAATAGTTAACTCTATTTCCTAGATACTCCGATATGATCTCTACATGAATAGTTATCTCTATTTCCATAGATACTCTGATATGATCTCTACATGAATAGTTACTTCATTTTAATGATACTCGATATGATCTCTACATGAATAGTTACACTTCTATTTCCTTGATACTCGATATGATCTCTACATGAATAGTTACCTCTATTTCCATTGATACTCCGATATGATCTCTACATGAATAGTTAAATCTCATTTCATTGATACTCGATATGATCTCTACATGAATAGTTAATCTCTATTTCCTAGATACTCGATATGATTCCTACATGAATAGTTACACTCATTTCCTAGATACTCGATATGATTCCTACATGAATAGTTACACTCTCTATTTCCTTGATACTCCGATATGATTCCTACATGAATAGTTACTCTCTATTTCCTTGATACTCGATATGATTCTACATGAATAGTTACTCTCATTTCCTTGATACTCTCGATATGATTCTACATGAATAGTTACCTTCATTTCCTTGATACTCCGATATGATTCCTACATGAATAGTTACACTCTCTATTTCCTTGATACTCCGATATGATTCCTACATGAATAGTTACACTCTCTATTTCCTAGATACTCCGATATGATTCCTACATGAATAGTTAAATCTCTATTTCCTAGATACTCCGATATGATTCCTACATGAATAGTTAAATCTCTATTTCCTTGATACTCCGATATGATTCCTACATGAATAGTTACATCTCTATTTCCTTGATACTCGATATGATTCCTACATGAATAGTTACATTCTATTTCCTAGATACTCGATATGATTCCTACATGAATAGTTAAATCTCTATTTCCTAGATACTCCGATATGATTCCTACATGAATAGTTACACTCTCTATTTCCTAGATACTCCGATATGATCTCTACATGAATAGTTACACTCTCTATTTCCTAGATACTCCGATATGATTCCTACATGAATAGTTAAATCTCTATTTCCTTGATACTCGATATGATTCTACATGAATAGTTAATCTCTATTTCCTGATACTGATATGATCTCTACATGAATAGTTACCTCTATTTCCTGATACTCGATACGATCCTACATGAATAGTTAAATCTCTATTTCCTGATACTCCGATATGATCTCTACATGAATAGTTACTCTCTATTTCCTTGATACTCCGATATGATCTCTACATGAATAGTTACATTCTCTATTTCCTAGATACTCGATATGATTCTACATGAATAGTTAAATCTCTATTTCCTGATACTCCGATATGATTCCTACATGAATAGTTAAATCTCTATTTCCTGATATCTCGATATGATTCTACATGAATAGTTAAATCTCTATTTCCTAGATACTCGATATGATCTCTACATGAATAGTTAATCTCTATTTCCTTGATACTCGATATGATCTCTACATGAATAGTTACATCTCTATTTCCTAGATACTCGATATGATCTCTACATGAATAGTTAAATCTCTATTTCCTAGATACTCCGATATGATTCCTACATGAATAGTTACACTCTATTTCCTTGATACTCCGATATGATCTCTACATGAATAGTTAAATCTCTATTTCCTGATACTCGATATGATTCCTACATGAATAGTTACACTTTTCTATTTCCTTGATACTCGATATGATCTCTACATGAATAGTTACACTTCTATTTCCTGATACTCCGATATGATTCTACATGAATAGTTACATCTATTTCCTTGATACTCCGATATGATCTCTACATGAATAGTTAAATCTCTATTTCCTAGATACTCCGATATGATCTCTACATGAATAGTTACACTTCTCATTTCCTGATACTTCGACATGATTTTCCCACATGAATAGTTATCTCTATTTCCTTGATATCCGATATGATCTCTACATGAATAGTTATTCTCTATTTCCTGATACTCTGATATGATCCTACATGAATAGTTACACTCTATTTCCTAGATACTCTGATATGATCTCTACATGAATAGTTAAATCTCTATTTCCTTGATACTCCGATATGATCTCTACATGAATAGTTATTCTCTATTTCCTTGATACTCCGATATGATCTCTACATGAATAGTTACACTCTCTATTTCCTTGATACTCCGATATGATTAGTTAAATCTCTATTTCCTAGATACTCCGATATGATTAGTTAAATCTCTATTTCCTAGATACTCCGATATGATTAGTTAAATCTCTATTTCCTTGATACTCCGATATGATCCCGATAGGAATAGTTGGAACCGAAATGAATATCTACCCTTTGTACAAATGTGGAGAACGTACAGAAGCCTTTATTTGCTCATACAATCAACCATTTAATATATCTTATTTTATATCTGATTAGATCAGAGGCTATCTTCAAATCGAAGATCAGCTGCATTGAACCTTCAATAGCCCATTTTTCTTCACACTGTTACCGCTGACCTCTTAATGTTTAATTCCATTTATATTTAAATGGCCTCATCTTGCAAGCTCGTGGACAACCGTTGTATTTGGTATTGTATTCCCCCAGACTGACATGTCTCTACGTGCTAATATTTCCAATGTTTTGTTTGTTTTCACCCAGACTGACATGTCTCTTTGTGTTAATATTTCCAATATTTTGTTTGTTTTCACCCAGACTGACATGTCTCTACGTGTTAATATTTCCAATATTTTATTTGTTTTCACCCAGACTGCCATGTCTCTACGTGTTAATATTTCCAATATTTTGTTTGTTTTCACCCAGACTGACATGTCTCTTTGTATTAATATTTCCAATGTTTTGTTTGTTTTCACCCAGACTGACATGTCTCTTTGTGTTAATATTTCCAATATTTTGTTTGTTTTCACCCAGACTGACATGTCTCTTTGTGTTAATATTTCCAATATTTTGTTTGTTTTCACCCAGACTGACATGTCTCTTTGTGTTAATATTTCCAATGTTTTGTTTGTTTTCACCCAGACTGACATGTCTCTTTGTGTTAATATTTCCAATATTTTATTTGTTTTCACCCAGACTGACATGTCTCTTTGTGTTAATATTTCCAATGTTTTGTTTGTTTTCACCCAGACTGACATGTCTCTTTGTGTTAATATTTCCAATATTTTATTTGTTTTCACCCAGACTGCCATGTCTCTACGTGCTAATATTTCCAATATTTTGTTTGTTATCACCCAGACTGACATGTCTCTACGTGCCAATATTTCCAATGTTTTGTTTGTTATCACCGAGACTGACATGTCTCTACGTGTTAATATTTCCAATATTTTGTTTGTTTTCACCCAGACTGACATGTCTCTACGTGCTAATATTTCCAATGTTTTGTTTGTTTTCACCACCAGACTGACATGTCTCTTTGTGTTAATATTTCCAATATTTTGTTTGTTTTCACCCAGACTGACATGTCTCTACGTGCTAATATTTCCAATGTTTTGTTTGTTTTCACCCAGACTGACATGTCTCTTTGTGTTAATATTTCCAATATTTTGTTTGTTTTCACCCAGACTGACATGTCTCTTTGTGTTAATATTTCCAATATTTTATTTGTTTTCACCCAGACTGCCATGTCTCTACGTGTTAATATTTCCAATATTTTGTTTGTTTTCACCCAGACTGACATGTCTCTTTGTGTTAATATTTCCAATGTTTTGTTTGTTTTCACCCAGACTGACATGTCTCTTTGTGTTAATATTTCCAATATTTTGTTTGTTTTCACCCAGACTGACATGTCTCTTTGTGTTAATATTTCCAATATTTTGTTTGTTTTCACCCAGACTGACATGTCTCTTTGTGTTAATATTTCCAATGTTTTGTTTGTTTTCACCCAGACTGACATGTCTCTTTGTGTTAATATTTCCAATATTTTATTTGTTTTCACCCAGACTGCCATGTCTCTACGTGCTAATATTTCCAATATTTTGTTTGTTATCACCCAGACTGACATGTCTCTACGTGCCAATATTTCCAATGTTTTGTTTGTTATCACCGAGACTGACATGTCTCTACGTGTTAATATTTCCAATATTTTGTTTGTTTTCACCCAGACTGACATGTCTCTACGTGCTAATATTTCCAATGTTTTGTTTGTTTTCACCACCAGACTGACATGTCTCTTTGTGTTAATATTTCCAATATTTTGTTTGTTTTCACCCAGACTGACATGTCTCTACGTGCTAATATTTCCAATGTTTTGTTTGTTTTCACCCAGACTGACATGTCTCTTTGTGTTAATATTTCCAATATTTTGTTTGTTTTCACCCAGACTGACATGTCTCTACGTGTTAATATTTCCAATGTTTTGTTTGTTTTCACCCAGACTGACATGTCTCTTTGTGTTAATATTTCCAATATTTTATTTGTTTTCACCAGACTGCCATGTTCTACGTGTTAATATTTCCAATATTTTGTTTGTTATCACCCAGACTGACATGTCTCTACGTGCCAATATTTCCAATGTTTTGTTTGTTATCACCGAGACTGACATGTCTCTACGTGTTAATATTTCCAATGTTTTGTTTGTTTTCACCACCAGACTGACATGTCTCTTTGTGTTAATATTTCCAATATTTTGTTTGTTTTCACCCAGACTGACATGTCTCTACGTGCTAATATTTCCAATGTTTTGTTTGCTTTCACCCAGACTGACATGTCTCTTTGTGTTAATATTTCCAATATTTTGTTTGTTTTCACCCAGACTGACATGTCTCTACGTGCTAATATATCCAATGTTTTGTTTGTTTTCACCCAGACTGACATGTCTCTTGGTGTTAATATTTCCAATATTTTATTTGTTTTCACCCAGACTGCCATGTCTCTGCGTGCTAATATTTCCAATGTTTTGTTTGTTATCACCCAGACTGACATGTCTCTACGTGCCAATATTTCCAATGTTTTGTTTGTTATCACCCAGACTGACATGTCTCTACGTGCTAATATTTCCAATGTTTTGTTTGTTATCACCGAGACTGACATGTCTCTACGTGTTAATATTTCCAATGTTTTATTTGTTTTCACCCAGACTGTCATGTCTCTACGTGTTAATATTTCCAATATTTTGTTTGTTTTCACCCAGACTGCCATATCTCTACGTGTTAATATTTCCAATGTTTTGTTTGTTTTCACCCAGACTGACATGTCTCTACGTGTTAATATTTCCAATATTTTGTTTGTTTTCACCCAGACTGACATGTCTCTACGTGCTAATATTTCCAATGTTTTGTTTGTTTTCACCCAGACTGACATGTCTCTTTGTGTTAATATTTCCAATATTTTATTTGTTTTCACCCAGACTGCCATGTCTCTACGTGCTAATATTTCCAATGTTTTGTTTGTTATCACCCAGACTGCCATGTCTCTTTGTGTTAATATTTCCAATATTTTGTTTGTTTTCACCCAGACTGCCATGTCTCTACGTGCTAATATTTACAATATTTTGTTTGTTATCACCCAGACTGCCATGTCTCTACGTGCTAATATTTCCAATGTTTTGTTTGTTATCACCCATACTGACATGTCTCTACGTGCCAATATTTCCAATGTTTTGTTTGTTATCACCCAGACTGACATGTCTCTACGTGCTAATATTTCCAATGTTTTGTTTGTTATCACCGAGACTGACATGTCTCTACGTGTTAATATTTCCAATGTTTTATTTGTTTTCACCCAGACTGTCATGTCTCTACGTGCTAATATTTTCAATATTTTGTTTGTTTTCACCCAGACTGCCATGTCTCTACGTGCTAATATTTCCAATGTTTTGTTTGTTATCACCGAGACTGACATGTCTCTACGTGTTAATATTTCCAATGTTTTATTTGTTTTCACCCAGACTGACATGTCTCTACGTGCTAATATTTCCAATGTTTTGTTTGTTTTCACCCAGACTGACATGTCTCTTTGTGTTAATATTTCCAATATTTTGTTTGTTTTCACCCAGACTGCCATGTCTCTACGTGCCAATATTTCCAATGTTTTGTTTGTTATCACCGAGACTGACATGTCTCTACGTGCCAATATTTCCAATGTTTTGTTTGTTATCACCCAGACTGACATGTCTCTTTGTGTTAATATTTCCAATATTTTGTTTGTTTTCACCCAGACTGACAGTCCTTTGTGCTAATATTTCCAATGTTTTGTTTGTTATCACCCAGACTGCCATGTCTCTACGTGCTAATATTTCCAATGTTTTGTTTGTTATCACCCAGACTGACATGTCTCTACGTGCTAATATTTCCAATGTTTTGTTTGTTATCACCCAGACTGACATGTCTCTACGTGCCAATATTTCCAATGTTTTGTTTGTTATCACCCAGACTGCCATGTCTCTACGTGTTAATATTTCCAATATTTTGTTTCTTTTCACCCAGACTGACATGTCTCTACGTGCTAATATTTCCAATGTTTTGTTTGTTATCACCCAGACTGCCATGTCTCTACGTGCTAATATTTCCAATGTTTTGTTTGTTATCACCGAGACTGACATGTCTCTACGTGTTAATATTTCCAATGTTTTATTTGTTTTCACCCAGACTGACATGTCTCTTTGTGCTAATATTTCCAATGTTTTGTTTGTTATCACCCAGACTGCCATGTCTCCACGTGCTAATATTTCCAATGTTTTGTTTGTTATCACCCAGACTGACATGTCTCTACGTGCCAATATTTCCAATGTTTTGTTTGTTTTCACCCAGACTGCCATGTCTCTACGTGTTAATATTTCCAATATTTTGTTTGTTTTCACCCAGACTGACATGTCTCTACGTGCTAATATTTCCAATATTTTGTTTGTTTTCACCCAGACTGACATGTCTCTACGTGCTAATATTTCCAATGTTTTGTTTGTTATCACCGAGACTGACATGTCTCTACATTTAATATTTCCAATGTGTATTTGTTTTCACCCAGACTGACTATGTCTCTTTGTGTTAATATTTCCAATATTTTGTTTGTTATCACCCAGACTGACATGTCTCTACGTGCTAATATTTCCAATGTTTTGTTTGTTTTCACCCAGACTGACATGTCTCTGTGTAATATTTCCAATATTTTTTTGTTTTCACCCAGACTGCATGTCTCTACGTGCTAATATTTCAATATTTTGTTTGTTATCACCAGACTGCCATGTCTCTACGTGCTAATATTTCCAATGTTTTGTTTGTTATCACCGAGACTGACATGTCTCTACGTGCCAATATTTCCAATGTTTTGTTTGTTATCACCCAGACTGACATGTCTCTACGTGCTAATATTTCCAATGTTTTGTTTGTTATCACCCAGACTGACATGTCTCTACGTGTTAATATTTCCAATATTTTATTTGTTTTCACCCAGACTGACATGTCTCTACGTGCTAATATTTCAATATTTTGTTTGTTTCACCAGACTGCCATGTCTCTACGTGCTAATATTTCCAATGTTTTGTTTGTTATCACCCAGACTGACATGTCTCTACGTGTTAATATTTCCAATATTTTATTTGTTTTCACCCAGACTGACATGTCTCTACGTGCTAATATTTCCAATGTTTTGTTTGTTTTCACCCAGACTGACATGTCTCTTGGTGTTAATATTTCCAATATTTTGTTTGTTTTCACCCAGACTGCCATGTCTCTACGTGCCAATATTTCCAATGTTTTGTTTGTTATCACCGAGACTGACATGTCTCTACGTGCCAATATTTCCAATGTTTTGTTTGTTATCACCCAGACTGACATGTCTCTTTGTGTTAATATTTCCAATATTTTGTTTGTTTTCACCCAGACTGACATGTCTCTTTGTGCTAATATTTCCAATGTTTTGTTTGTTATCACCCAGACTGCCATGTCTCTACGTGCTAATATTTCTAATGTTTTGTTTGTTATCACCGAGACTGACATGTCTCTACGTGCTAATATTTCCCAAAGTTTTGTTTGTTATCACCCAGACTGACATGTCTCTACGTGCTAATATTTCCAATGTTTTGTTTGTTATCACCCAGACTGCCATGTCTCTACGTGTTAATATTTCCAATATTTTGTTTGTTTTCACCCAGACTGACATGTCTCTACGTGCTAATATTTCCAATGTTTTGTTTGTTATCACCCAGACTGCCATGTCTCTACGTGCTAATATTTCCAATGTTTTGTTTGTTATCACCCAGACTGACATGTCTCTACGTGTTAATATTTCCAATGTTTTATTTGTTTTCACCCAGACTGACATGTCTCTTTGTGCTAATATTTCCAATGTTTTGTTTGTTATCACCAGACTGCATGTCTCACGTGCTAATATTTCCAATGTTTTGTTTGTTATCACCCAGACTGACATGTCTCTACGTGCCAATATTTCCAATGTTTTGTTTGTTATCACCAGACTGCATGTCTCTACGTGTAATATTTCCAATATTTTGTTTGTTTTCACCCAGACTGACATGTCTCTACGTGCTAATATTTCAATATTTTGTTTGTTTTCACCAGACTGACATGTTCTACGTGCTAATATTTCCAATGTTTTGTTTGTTATCACCCAGACTGACATGTCTCTACGTGTTAATATTTCCAATGTTTTATTTGTTTTCACCCAGACTGACATGTCTCTTTGTGTTAATATTTCCAATAATTTGTTTGTTATCACCGAGACTGACATGTCTCTACGTGCTAATATTTCCAATGTTTTGTTTGTTTTCACCCAGACTGACATGTCTCTACGTGTTAATATTTCCAATATTTTGTTTGTTTTCACCCAGACTGACATGTCCTGTGCAATATTTCCAATGTTTTGTTTGTTTTCACCCAGACTGACATGTCTCTACGTGCCAATATTTCCAATGTTTTGTTTGTTATCACCCAGACTGACATGTCTCTACGTGTTAATATTTCCAATGTTTTATTTGTTTTCACCCAGACTGTCATGTCTCTACGTGCTAATATTTTCAATATTTTGTTTGTTTTCACCCAGACTGCCATGTCTCTACGTGCTAATATTTCCAATGTTTTGTTTGTTTTCACCCAGACTGACATGTCTCTTTGTGTTAATATTTCCAATATTTTGTTTGTTTTCACCCAGACTGCCATGTCTCTACGTGCTAATATTTCCAATGTTTTGTTTGTTATCACCCAGACTGCCATGTCTCTTTGTGTTAATATTTCCAATATTTTGTTTGTTTTCACCCAGACTGCCATGTCTCTACGTGCTAATATTTCCAATATTTTGTTTGTTATCACCCAGACTGTCATGTCTCTACGTGCTAATATTTCCAATGTTTTGTTTGTTTTCACCCAGACTGCATGTCTCTACGTCTAATATTTCAATGTTTTGTTTGTTTCACCAGACTGATGTCTCTTTATATTTCCAATATTTTGTTTGTTTCACCCAGACTGCCATGTCTCTACGTGCTAATATTTCCAATGTTTTGTTTGTTATCACCAGACTGCATGTCTCTTTGTGTTAATATTTCCAATATTTTGTTTGTGTTTCACCAGACTGTCATGTTCTACTGCTAATATTTCAATATTTTGTTTGTTATCACCAGACTGCATGTCTCTACGTGCTAATATTTCCAATGTTTTGTTTGTTATCACCCAGACTGACATGTCTCTACGTGCCAATATTTCCAATGTTTTGTTTGTTATCACCCAGACTGACATGTCTCTACGTGCTAATATTTCCAATGTTTTGTTTGTTATCACCGAGACTGACATGTCTCTACGTGTTAATATTTCCAATGTTTTATTTGTTTTCACCCAGACTGTCATGTCTCTACGTGCTAATATTTTCAATATTTTTTTTTTTCACCAGACTGCATGTCTCTACGTGCTAATATTCCAATGTTTTGTTTGTTATCACCGAGACTGACATGTCTCTACGTGTTAATATTTCCAATGTTTTATTGTTTCACCAGACTGACATGTCTCTACGTGCTAATATTTCCAATGTTTTGTTTGTTTTCACCCAGACTGACATGTCTCTTTGTGTTAATATTTCCAATATTTTGTTTGTTTTCACCAGACTGCATGTCTCTACGTGCCAATATTTCCAATGTTTTGTTTGTTATCACCGAGACTGACATGTCTCTACGTGTTAATATTTCCAATGTTTTGTTTGTTATCACCCAGACTGACATGTCTCTACGTGCTAATATTTCCAATGTTTTGTTTGTTATCACCCAGACTGACATGTCTCTACGTGTTAATATTTCCAATGTTTTATTTGTTTTCACCCAGACTGACATGTCTCTTTGTGTTAATATTTCCAATATTTTGTTTGTTATCACCCAGACTGACATGTCTCTACGTGCTAATATTTCCAATGTTTTGTTTGTTTTCACCCAGACTGACATGTCTCTACGTGTTAATATTTCCAATATTTTGTTTGTTTTCACCCAGACTGACATGTCTCTACGTGCCAATATTTCCAATGTTTTGTTTGTTTTCACCCAGACTGACATGTCTCTTGGTGTTAATATTTCCAATATTGTATTTGTTTTCACAATTGCCATGTTTCTACTGTAATATTTCAATGTTTTGTTTGTTTCACCCAGACTGACATGTCTCTATGCCAATTTTCCAATGTTTTGTTTGTTTTCACCCAGACTGATATGTCTCTTTGTGTTAATATTCCAATATTGTATTTGTTTCACCCAGACTGCCATGTTTCTACGTGTAATATTTCCAATGTTTTGTTTGTTTTCACCAGACTGACATGACTCTAAGTGTTAATATTTCCAATGTTTTATTGTGTGTTTTTATTTGCATCTTTTTCAGTAATGTTGTGTTCATTCTGAATTTGTCAAGATAACTTTGTACTTGTATATGTATATGTTGCATGAAATACGCCACCATTGTTTTGTAAATGCACATGTAAAAATTGCATCAATTTGTGCTGTTTTTAACTTGTGTAACTGTACTGTTTCTATCGAGAGAACTCAAGTAAACATATAGCACTTGTTGACATTTGAAATCGAATATTTGATGTGATGCTAATATATTGTCGTTTGTATTTTAACTCCTTTAAGTATGTGTAACTCCTTCAACAAATACTCGTTACTTGGTACTACTTACCCAATCATTACTTAGTAATTGTTAGTGATATGCCAGTTATACTCAGCAACACATTTCAAAACATTAGTTAGAAGAAATATAGTAGGAATAGTACAATTATAAACAAAAATAATATAATATTATTTATTTAATAAAATATAAAATAGAAGTCTCCTATAAAAGTTGCACAAAAGTCTCGTAATAACAATGTAAAAAAGTATATTTTGTCAGCTATATTGGAACAAAAAGCAAGATGTCGAGGATATGATTAACAAAAGTCGAAATTGCAATCTTACTGTCAAGCATCCGATCACGTGATACGTAATCGTCAATAGAGGATACTCGTTAGGAAATAAATGATACACTGAAATAAAACGAGTAATTTCGTTGTCAAATATTCCATCATCTTTTAATATATTCCATTTTATTAGAAACATTGTTTGCTTAAATTTCTTTTCATTGATGTGTAAGTTTAATTTTTATTTCTCCCTCGTTTTGATAATATATTTCTTTGTTTATGACATTATTTTATTACTTGCTCTGATAACAGTCTGTGCATATTCCTTTTTTTTTATTACTTGCTCTAATAACAGTTTGTGCATATTCCTTTTTTATTACTTGCTCTAATAACAGTTTGTGCATATTCCTTTTTTATTACTTGCTCTAATAACAGTTTGTGCATATTCCTTTTTTATTACTTGCTCTAATAACAGTTTGTGCATATTCCTTTTTTATTACTTGCTCTAATAACAGTCTGTGCATATTCCTTTTTTATTACTTGCTCTAATAACAGTTTGTGCATATTCCTTTTTTATTACTTGCTCTAATAACAGTCTGTGCATATTCCTTTTTTATTACTTGCTCTAATAACAGTTTGTGCATATTCCTTTTTTGAAACGTGTTTTCTTATATAATGAATGTTGAAGACTTTCTTTAATTAATGAAAGTGATGTGAGATTATTGACACGTGCTTCTGTACACATTTCTCGCAGACCCTGGCTAAAGAATGAGAAAAAAAACGTATTTAGAGACGCAAGATGGAAGATGAAAAGCACGCATTATCTATATGTGGGACAAATTAGAGTAATGTAAATGCGTTTGCCTATCGAGTCGGACACAAGAGGGTTGTGTGTTCAATCACTAACTCGATGTTTTACACAGGAGAAAAGGAATTGGTCATCCCACCTGCTGCACCCTAGGGTGTTTAAATATAAAGTGACACAAGCTTCATACCCGATGTACTTCTTTTTTCTTCTCTCTTACGCCCGCTGTTAAATCAGGACAAAAGTAATAACGCCTGGTATAGCGCTTCTGACTGATTTTTGCGTGGAGCTATATTATCCTTTTACAGTCATTCCTCAGCCATATAGACAGCCTCGCCGACTTCCGAGGCACTTGAAGCTTAGATCCTTCAAGAGTGATCGTTGCAGGAGGTCTGTTGTCCTTGTAACTCTTTCTCGGACAGAGTTAGTTAGTGAAGGCAGAACGGATGACTTCTCTATCGGCTTTCCTGCCTTTGGTGAGGTAGTTCCGTACGCATCGTAACATAAACACTCTATAACATAGATTCCCCAACTTTTTCGGCCCACAGTCCACTTTGCACAACATAAACTTTGTAACGCCCCCCTCCACATTATAACAGTTTGCTAACCCCCATATATACACATGCTCTACATTCTCTTTGACATAGAAAATTGATATATATCTCTGTCATACATAGTCAATTTTCACATGATTATATGCATGAAATAGAAAATTGATGAAAAATGGATCGTCTAAGACGGGCATAAGATGAATTGAAATGTAGAATTCAAAATTTGAATGGTTATTCAGTCGCAAAATCACGAATATAATTTATTTAAAATATTTATTATTAATATCTTCTTTAAAGAGCCACCGACCCCTAATCGCCCGAACACCCCCAAATTCTTCTAAACTCACTATCGTCTCCCTAGAACTCTTTAGCGCCCACTGGGGGCGGTACCGTCCACTTTGGGAAACGCTGGTCTATAATAATCTTTTTGTGCCGTAACTTTGGACTTTGATCTACGCCAAAGAGCATAGCTTATTTTGCGCTGACTGGGTGAGGTCGCTCCGGTAAAGAACCGAGCGATCTAGACCCTTCTAGGGATAGTCACAGGAACTGTCACATTTCTTGTATTTATTGTTCTTTTACGATCATTTTTCGCTGTACATTTAGGCTTTTTGATCTTCACCAAATAGTATGTCAACAATATGCTATCTTTCTGACTATATCCTTCTCAGTCATTAGGAACATTTTCATTTATTGGAGACGCATGTGCTTTGTCAAACAAACGATCATATGTTGGCAGTATGCTTAGCCTTTATGTGATCTGAGTCATGGTGTTTGAACGTCATCTGTGTAGGATGATCGGCGTCCGAAAAGTATTGCCCTTAGCCAATGTTTGGGTTTGTACTAGTCACGCAATTGCATTATCGGTCATACTTTTCTATCCATGGTGAGTTTGTTCCTAAGTAGGAGTATGCTTATCCGTTTAGTGGTGCGTGTTGGCACTTGGCAATTTGCAAGAATTTACTCTGCATTTTCCCTGCCCCCGGGAAACGTTGGACTGGGGCTGCACACATATATTTTAAGGATCGTTTCAATTGGCGCTAGCAACGACACTGAAATTTTGCGCTCGTCATCATCACCCTCCTCAGTTCCTCCTGGGATGTTAGTTGTTAATACAACAGTACCTTGCCTGGTTGTTCCAGCGAGGCAGTCTCGTTAGGCATCACCCATCTCAGTTATTTTGGGATGTTAGTCGTTAATGCAAGAGTAACTTGCCTGGTTGTCCCAGGGAGGGCAGTTTCGTTAGGCACTAAAACGCAACTTTAGAATTTGCACTTTGCCAACCTTACCCAGCAAATGTATCTGCGCTAAGTCTTTGATACGGATTATTCGCAATCTTCCCGTGTGTCGACACGATACGTTACAGTGTTTTCAGAGACACTTGCCGAGACTTTTGATTCGTTACGCATCGTTCTTATTGATTATTGCCCCACAGCTGGCAATTTTCTTGGGACACTTTACTCCGGGGGAGTTGGGATTTCTTCACAGACGACTACTGTTTATTACGTTTATATTGTTTCTCACCGTGCACACCTTCGCAATGCCTCTAGCTTACCCGAACACGAACTCAACTCGGGCCCCCTCCTCAAAGCTCTGAATTTCGCCCTATGTGGGTCCACGTGCATCCTGTCTCGGGCCCACATCACTTCCTTAGATGCACCCATCATCCATTCATGATTATCCGTTCATCTTTTTGCTTCGGCCGAGAGAGACGTGCATTAATTGTCACTCTGTGATTTCGCTCGCCTGCGTTGTGCGCGGATCTCATCAAACATGACTACGTCTGCAACACTACTTATACCAGAGTAACCCTCCCTCGATCTCTGTCCGCGTAGCCAGAACAGAACCACCGTCTGTTTCCAGAGTCAAAACGACGAGGTGGGTCGGGGTCTTGAATTGTGCCAGCTCACTAATCCTGGCCGTGCGTTGTCCCATGCGCCTATGACCCCCACCGATGGTCTGAAAGGCTATGGGAATGTTATTATATCTAGGATATATAAACCCGTGCTGAAGATTGCATAGTGTCCTTGTAGAATACTCATGTACACACAATCATGGAATAAGAAAACACAATGTACACACACATACACAATCAATGAACAGGAAAACACAGTGTACACACAAACAAGGAACAGGAAAACACAGTGTGCACACAAACAAAGAACAGGAAAACACAGTGTACACACAAACAAGGAACAGGAAAACACAGTGTGCACACAGACAAGGAACAGGAAAACACAGTGTGCACACACAAACAAGGAACAGGAAAACACAGCGTGTACACACAAACAAGGAACAGGAAAACACAGTGTACACACACAAATAAGGAACAGGAAAACATAGTGTACACACACAAACAAGGAACAGGAAAACACAGTGTACACACACTCATAGAATAAGAAAACACACTGTACACACACACAACCATGGAATAAGAGAACACAATATACACGCACACAATCAAGGAACAGGAACACACAGTGTGCATACACAATCATGGAATACAAAACAGAGTGTACGTACATAATCATGAAATACAAAACACAATGTGAACACAATCACGGAATAAGAAAACACAAAGTACTCACAATCACAGACTAATAAAACACAAAGTACACACAATCACAGACTAATAAAACACAAAGTACACACGATCACAGAGTAATAAAACACAATGTACACACAATCACGGAGTAATAAAACACAATGTACACACAATCACGGAATAAGAAAACAGAATGTACTCACAATCACAGACTAATAAAACACAAAGTACACACAATCACGGAATAAGAAAATACAATTTACACACAATCACAGACTAATAAAACACAATGTACACACAATCACAGAGTAATAAAACACAATGTACACACAATCACAGAGTAATAAAACACAATGTACACACAATCAAAAAAGAAGGAAACACAATGTACACACAATCACAGAGTAATAAAACACAATGTACACACAATCACAGAGTAATAAAACACAATGTACACACAATCACAGAGTAATAAAACACAATGTACACACAATCACAGACTAATAAAACACAATGTACACACAATCACAGAGTAATAAAATACAATGTACACACAATCACAGAGTAATAAAACACAATGTACGCACAATCAAAAAAGAAGAAAACACAATGTACACACAATCACAGAGTAATAAAACACAATGTACACACAATCACAGAGTAATAAAACACAATGTAACACAATCACAGAGTAATAAACACAATGTACACACAATCACAGAGTAATAAAACACAATGTACACACAATCACAGAGTAATAAAACACAATGTACACACAATCACAGAGTAATAAAACACAATGTACACACAATCACAGACTAATAAAACACAATGTACACACAATCACAGAGTAATAAAACACAATGTACACACAATCACAGACTAATAAAACACAATGTACACACAATCACAGAGTAATAAAACACAATGTACACACAATCACAGAGTAATAAAACACAATGTACACACAATCACAGACTAATAAAACACAATGTACACACAATCACAGAGTAATAAAACACAATGTACACACAATCACAGAGTAATAAAACACAATGTACACACAATCACAGAGTAATAAAACACAATGTACACACAATCACAGAGTAATAAAACACAATGTACACACAATCACAGACTAATAAAACACAATGTACACACAATCACAGAGTAATAAAACACAATGTACACACAATCACAGAGTAATAAAACACAATGTACACACAATCACAGACTAATAAAACACAATGTACACACAATCATAAAAAGAAGAAAACAAAGATTATACAAATAGTAAAGATATTTCGTGATTTACTAACAATAATGCTAATGCTGCATAAGAAATCTGGCAGATTCACTATCATCTTATGTCGGCTGTTAGAGACGACTATGTATCTTTATAAACGTCTGTTCTGAGTACTGAATGCCAGCGTCGATATTTACATTATTCCCTGCTATAAAGTTTGTTTCCTAAGAACATCCACTTTATCGTTCCCTGTCTAGTCCCCCCGTACAGCCATTAGTAACGGTATTCTACACGTTATTAACCCTTGTATGGCTGGTAAATGAGCTGGATCAATGAGGGTTAAATCGGGAACTGCGTCAATGTTCCTGCCAGTGATGAAATCCACAATTTGGATAAATAAACGAGCAATCATGAGAGGTCGAGAGACCTCAAGAACTGTCAACCGAAATTGGAGTAAAAGGTAAAGAGGAAGGGGTGAGTTGGAAATGGCGTTAATCTGTGCTCGCATCAAACGTCAGACAACAATAATTATTGTCAATTGGATGACAATTTCTTCACGTACACAAAAAGAAAGAAAACTGTATTTTCTATTCACTTGGTCTAGTAAACACACGTATTTTTACATTGATATTCACTAGAAAACATATTACCTTAATGACTGAAGGATAAACGATATTGAGATTTTATAAACTTTTAAATTGAAACAGAAAGAAAGCGAGAAGAAACAAGAAAAATATGCATAACAAGAAAATGAAGACCACGAAATATTGCACAAATAATTTAGCAAAACAGAAAACGTTCGTCTATAAATATTACATTTGTCCCAATACAGTCCGTAGATCAGATCAATACAGCATTATAACCAAGGTTAATTCATACTGCAGCTGTGTGTTTACCACTTTACTATATGAATCAGAATACTAAAGAATGACAGAAAAATATATGTCCAAACTCCCCACCTTTCATGCAATTTGCATGCGAAAGATATTACGCGTTTTCTTGCCAAAAACTATCACTAAGAACTATTTACACAGTGTCAACAAGGGAATATGAGCACCATCATACAAAAGAGACGCCGGAGAAGGACAGACATGTGATACGCATGCATACTAACTCTCTCTCTCTCTCGATCCCCACTTAGACTGAGGAACCAGACTTTCTCATGAATTCTGCTGTTGTCTTTAGGGACTCCGTTCCTCCGTACAGCTTCTCGCGAAACTCTGTATTATCGGGCCAGGTTTCGTTTCTCAGGTCTGCTAGCAACTGGCAGTCTTGCAGTATGTGCGCTGCCGTCATGTCCGCATTTTCACAGTGGCACAGGCTAGTTGTGCAAATGTAAAATTTGTTGAACATGTGGGCCCGAAGTCTGTTATGGCCGGTACGGAGGCAGATTATAACAACTTGTTCACTGCGGGATAGATCATTGTACCCATCTATGACGCTGTGTTGAGGGTGGTCTGTTGGCCACTTTTCTCTATATCGTCATCCGATGGTTGTTTTGGCCTCCTCGTAACTGATCTCGTGATCAGTCTGCGGCAGTCGCCTTTCTGCCCGTGCTAGCCTGACTGCCTCTTCGTTTCCGCTTATATTGCAGTGTGATGGGATCCACTGTATGACTATGCATTTTAGTGAGTTTGCTAGTACACCGAGGATCGCTTTTAGCTCTTTGAGCTCTGTTCTGGCTGCGTTTTTTAGTGTCGTTTGATGACCAACAAAGCATCGGTAAATATCACGACTTTGTTGCGTGAGGTGCTGCTTCTCTCTAGAATCTTTTCGGCGGCTCTTCTTTTTGTCTCTGCCTCTGCCCGGTAGTTGTTTGAATACTTACCTGTGACAATCACCTTCGTGATCTTCACTTTCTTTGAGAGTTTAAGCACTATTCCTCCTCCACCATCGCTAATCGCGTTCTTTGCCTATCCATCAGTGTATACGTGTGACCACGCACTCTCAGGGTACTCTGTCGCTATGAATTTTTCTGTAACCGCTATTCTTTCGCAGTTCTCTTGCTGCCTCTTTTTTGTATGCCTGGGATTGATTATCTGAATTCTGGCATTGTGGTCTCCGACGGCGTTCTCTTATCCGTTGTCGGTATGAGTTTGTGTTTGCAGTGTGCTAGGATCAGTGTTTTGGCACTTTTTGGGAAATTGTTTAAGCCTGTTCCTTCCTATTCCGTTCATTCGAACGTACATAGGGTGGGAGTTAAGTCGCTTTAGTTTCTCCGCCAGTAGAGTAACCTTTTTGTTTCGGCGATCTGCTATTGGTTGGAAGCCTGTAATTGTTTCCAGTGCCGTGATGGGTGTGAAGTTCATGGCCACTGTGATAATGCGTGCAGCACGATTTTAGCTGCTGCTCGCTTTGGCCAATTGCTTTTTGGATGCACTTCCCCATGCTGCAATGCCATACTCCAGGACCTGTCGTACTCTTCTAGAGTAGAGCGTATTGAGAATTTTGCTGTTTGCGCCCCATGTGGAACCTGCAAGTTTTTTCATCATACTAAGCCTCTGTCTTGCCTTTATTGTAGCTTTGTCTATGTGGGAGCACCATATGAGCCTTCGGTATAGCGTAACTCCCAGATATTTAGGGATTTTATCTTCTGGGAGATCGTGTCCATTTATTTTAAGCTTTGCCTCGTGGTTCTGGTTGTTCAGCGAGAACACAGTGTACGTTGTTTTGGAAGCATTAATACTTATCCACCACTTTTCTGTCCAGATTTCCAGTTTGATTAGCGTGTCTTGCAATTGTTTTGTTGCTATGGTCATTGACTCCTCCCTCTCCCAGATTGCCAGATCATCGGCGTACATTGATGAGTGTACTCACCTGAGTATGCATGTATCTATATCGTTGACAAAGATTAGGAAGAGAGTTGGTGAGAGCACTCCTTCGTGGGGGACTCCTTGCTCTAGCGGGGACTTCATGTTTGTGTACCCCTGAAGTTGAATCCGTGCTGTTCTGTTCTCCATGTATCCATCAAGCCATCTGTACATTCTTCCCTTTATGCCGAGGCTCAGGAGTGAGTTTTAAATCATCTTTCCAGACAGTGTCGAACGCTTTCTCCATGTCTACCAAAACTGCCAGTGTTTGCTTTTACTCTTGGAAACCATCCTCGATTTCCTGGGCGATATAGGTTACCTGATCTTCGGTAGATCGGTACCTCCTAAAGTCCCCTGTTACACCATGAGCAACCCCTTGCTCTCCAAGTATCATGATAACCTTCAGTTTACCATGCGTTCCATGAACTTGCCGTACAGATTAGGAGGCTTATTGGTCTGTAACTCGCTGGATTGTGTTTATCTTTGCCTGGCTTTAAAATGGGTACCATGATCGCATCTTTCCAATTTAGTGGTACTATGCCTGTCCTCTACGATATGTTTAGGACTGTCAATAGAACTGTCTATGCCCTATTTTCCAAGTTTTTAAGCATCGTATTTATCATCCCATCCGTTCCCGACAATGTTCTGAGCTTTATATCTGTTAATGCCTCTTCCAGCTAGTTTCAGGTGAATGTGTCCGTTAAGTGACTATCAGGTTTTTTTTTAATCGCCTTGGATGGCTCTCGCTTTCCTTTTTTGTTTCGTCGCTTTTTGCTTTAAGAATGTTTGCTGACGTTGGCATATCTTGTCATTAGGACGGTTGTTGCCTCCCTCCCCGAGCACATCTTGTTATTGTTCTCTAGAACTATTGAGGGTCGGCTAGTGTTTGCGTCACTCAGGGCTTTCGATAATGTTTGCGTCACTCAGGGCTTTCGATAGTGTTTGCGTCACTCAGGGCTTTCGATAGTGTTTGCGTCACTCAGGGCTTTCGATAGTGTTTGCGTCACTCAGGGCTTTCGATAGTGTTTGCGTCACTCAGGGCTTTCGATAGTGTTTGCGTCACTCAGGGCTTTCGATAGTGTTTGCGTCACTCAGGGCTTTCGATAGTGTTTGCGTCACTCAGGACTTTCGATAGTTTCCACAATTTGTTGCCGTCCCTATCGAGGTTCATGAACTCGTTCTTTTTTACCCAACTCTGTCTTGTTGACTTTTTGATTTCTTGTTTATATTTGTCCGCTGCCGCCTTGTAAGCAGTATTGGATATTATGGTTTGGGTCTCTTCTGTCTCTCTCCTTGCTTGCTCATGGTCGTCTTTAAGCTTCTGGATCTCTGCTGTCCAGAAGGACTTGTAATCCTTTCGTGCGCCTATGGGGATGATCTCCCGTGCCGCTTTCAGGATTGCTTCCGAGAGTTCTTTCGCTAAGGATCTCACGTGTTTATTTTCATGCGTGTTGATTTGCTCAACATTGGTGTCCGACAGTGCCGTATATTTTTTCCAATTGACTTTTTTGTCACAGGGGAAACCACATTTTGGCTCTGGTACAATCTAGAGATTCATTTGTAGTTTAACTGGTCTATGGTCGATATCTCCAAGTTACTTAGTGAACGTTCGTTTTGTTTTTGATGAGAGGTCACTAGTTGCGAACGAACTCCAGATCAGTGTTACTAGTCGTATGCAACCTTCTTGAGTAGAAAGTTGGCGGATCATCTGGGGCACTCATAAGGAATAGATTATTTTTTATCTCCCAGTCCTCGACTTCTCTCTCTCTCTCTCTCTCAATCGTTCTCTATCGGCCCTTTTTATCATTCTTATTGTGATATATAAACAGCCGTTGCTAAGAACGTGTTTTACGTTACATCGATCAGTACCATTATTATGCCTTGTGTTTATCCTTCGGTGAAGTGTTCGATTTCTACCAGCATTTACTGGGTTCGCTCTCCGTCAGCCTTTGGCTGTCCCAGCCAACCTGCAAGGCAGCAGGTTTGCTTTTTCCTTTTAGGGTAGCGACCCGTAGACGACATACCCTCCCGGGCTGTTGAGCGTCATCTGACAAGAAAATATGTCTTTTTGTAGACTACTTGGTCTTTCTGTGGTCCAGTTTTGTGTAAGGTTTACTCCGCTAGGCTTTGATTGTCTCCAATCAAACTACAAGTCAGCAGTAATTCCCTGCGAGCGGAAACGCGCAGTGGACTCAGCGTCCGCTGGGCTTTCCAGTTTTTCTGCACATTTGGGTGGTCCGTTCACCCTCACGCCTGCAGCGCCTTGCACGTCTGCCCACCGTTGGGCCCATCCGTGCATCGCCCGCCTGCGTGCTCGTTCTTCCCTGATGCCTACCCCACCATCTTCATAAGTTCTCATCGTGCTCACATTTATCATGCCTCTAGACTGTCCGGACACGGTGCTCAATTCGGACCCCAACCTCAGGACTTCGAGTCTCGCCCTATCTCGGGCCTAAATTTTGCTCCACGCGGCACACGTCTATTTTCTGGATGCACCTCATCCCTTTATGGTTATCCGTTCAACTTTTTTCCATCGGCCGGGAGAGACGTGAATTAATAGTCACGCTGGGAATCCGCTCTTCTGTGTTGCGACCGGATCCCATTACACCGTGACTACGTCTGAATCTCTACTACTACCAGAGTAGCTCTCCCTCGATCCCGCTAAGCCAGACAGAAAACAATATATGTTACTAGGGTCACCACGAGGAGGTGGGCTAGGATCTTGGGTAGTGCCAGCGCACTAATCCTGGCATTGTGTTGTATCCAATGCGCCTTTGACCCCGTCCTCGACTTTGACGACTCGGTCGTTCGTTTCTTGGCAGCTCCACCTTCCTGAGTAGCTGTTAAAATTACCGACTACCATGCACGCTGTGTTAGATATAGTCATCGGCCCAAGTGATAGCGAGAGATCACTTTGGCAGTATAGGTTGTACAGAAGAATCTGTACTTCATCCCATGTAATGAGGACAACTATGATCTCTGTTGCACCGGCACCTCCTGTTGTCACGTTCGTGTGCTTCGCTGGAATGCCGTTTCGTACCAGCGTGAGAACTCCACCTTTGTGCCCCTCACAGTCTAGTCTGAAGGTTTGATAACCTCTGATCCAGAACTTGTTTTGGGCATTTAGGTGTGTCTCTTGTATGCACGCTACGTCGAACTCTTCCTCTGCAAGTCTCTATGCTAGAGCCTGTTTCTTGTGATGAGACCTTCGGCATTCCATTGCACAATAGTTAATCGTCTTCGGCCAGTTTTCGGCCGTATCGAAACAGTAGCTTTTACCTGTGGGCCGCGGTCACTGATTTGCCAATTCGGGAGACGGGGACGGTCGGTAGCTAAAGGCTGGCACCTTCGATGTATGGGGCCCGGCGCTCGTCCTGTCCGACGGATCTTCACAGGCGTAGCACCATATTGAGATTCTAAATTATTAACCATATTCATGAGAAAATCTGGTTAATGCAACCTTAGTATGGATATGCTACGTCACAACGTTCAGTGCCATTTGGAGCTCTAGTGCTTATCCTTTGCTGAAGTGTCAACCAGCGTTTTCTGGGTTTGCTCTCCGTCAGCCTTTGGCTGTCCCCAGTCGAACCTGCAAGGCAGCAGGTTTGCTATTTTCTTTTAGGGTAACGACCCTTAGACGACCTACCCTCCCGGGCTGTTGAGCGTTATGTGCCCAGGTTACCGGTCTTTTTGTGAACAACTTGGTTTTCCTTCCGTCCAGTTATGTGTACGGTTTACTCCGCTAGGCTTTGATTGTCCCCAATCTAACTACAAGGCAGTAGTAGTTTCCAGCGAGGGTAAACGGGGCTATTGTTCTCTGGATGGACACCCCACCTTCGAGACTTCGCCTCCGTTTCTCCCCTTCTAGTTCATATAAGCTTGTCCTGGGACGACTTCTCCCTCTTACAACATACCGTGAAGAGTGTCGACCTTCGCCAATGTTTAGATTTGGACAGCCTGTCAAGTATTTACATTGTCGGCCTTACTTTTTTGACCACTTTGAGTCAATTCCGGAGTCGGAATTTTCCCAGCTTTCTCGAGGCGTGTGTCGGCACTTGGAAATTTGCAGTTGCTACTCTGCATTTTCCTTGTCTCGGGAAATATTACACTGGGGCCATGTACGAATAATGTAGCGTGTCATTTCACTAGGGCCCTCCATTTTAGCCTACCTTATCGTAGTTGGAGGGTTTGTGAGTCTTTAAGATCCTTCAGGCTATGTCGGTGGGAGTCTAACTCCTGGCAGGTCTAACCAAACCGTGAAGGTGAAAGGCCAGACCAAAAGGCGGGGAACAGGATGGGGCCTCATAAGGTGACAGCGCAAAACCCACCGGCGAGTAGTAAATGCTCTAGCTGCAACCAACCCATCCCCCAGCAATGGGACAAATGGCAGTCGTCCTCTCTCTTGAGGACGACATCCTTTATCTTGTCTCTACTTCTATGACACTTTTCCTTAAGTATATGGGATTAAACTACAGTGTCCAGTGAGCAAACCCTGCATGGGTTGGTAAGCCCGGCAACAGAAGGCTGAAGTCACCTAGAGTAGGATGCCTCCAAACAAACCCTGGAAGACAGATCTCGTCAGCAGGGGACTGCCACAGACTCCTGGATGCACCTCTCATCCTTCATGCTCATTTGTCCGTCCCTTCTCATCTTCCGGGAAGTTGATAACTGTGGTGCGACCGTTGACTTGTTTCACTTTGTGCTTATGGACTCTTGCCCGTATGTGGCAATTGTGGTGCGATCATTTACTCCGGGGGAGTTAGCATTCGTTCGCTGACGACTCGTGCACTGCTGTTGTCTTACGTTTCTGCAAAAATTTGAGGAATTTTTTTCAACGGCCAGCAGATACGTGCATTATGTTAAGGGATTTTTGAACCTGCATTACTTTCCGTGCTCGCACTACTACCACTACCTGTAGCTCTCCCTCGATCCCTATCCGCTTAGCCAGACCGGAACCAGTGTCTTTTTCTATGGTGACCACGAGGAGGTGGGGTAGGATCTTGATTAGTGCCAGCTCACTAATCCTGGCGTGGTGTTGTTCCCATGCGTCTTTGACCCCGTATACTAACTATATTACAAAACCTGCAGCAAAATGGACAGCAGAGGGTGAACGAAAACGTGTAAGATCCAAAACGACCAAAAAGGAAACAGTAGAACAAGAACTATAGAAAATGAATCACAGCTAGAACACAATACAGATTACGGCCAAGAATAAAGAAGCATGGTGCGCATTTGTTGCTGCTCTACATGCCAGGTACATCACAGGCTAAAGTGAGATTGTCACAATGTCGCTTAAAATAAACAACACGTAACAGGATAGCATTTCGGTAGTTAATAAATTTGTAACTTTTCTGACAACTTGACTGCAACAAATCTGATAGGTTGTGTGTCTATAAACTATCTCTAGCCAAGACATATTGTTAATATAAATATGTGGGTTGTGTGTCTATAAACTATCTCTAGCCAAGACATATTGTTAATATAAATATGTGGGTTGTGTGTCTATAAACTATCTCTAGCCAAGACATATTGTTAATATAAATATGTGGGTTGTGTCTATAAACTATCTCTAGCCAAGACATATTGTTAATATAAATATGTGGGTTGTGTGTCTATAAACTATCTCTAGCCAAGACATATTGTTAATATAAATATGTGGGTTTTGTGTCTATAAACTATCTCTAGCCAAGACATATTGTTAATATAAATATGTGGGTTGTGTGTCTATAAACTATCTCTAGCCAAGACATATTGTTAATATAAATATGTGGGTTGTGTGTCTATAAACTATCTCTAGCCAAGACACATTGTTAATATAAATATGTGGGTTGTGTCTATAAACTATCTCTAGCCAAGACATATTGTTAATATAAATATGTAGGTTTTGTGTCTATAAACTATCTCTAGCCAAGACACATTGTTAATATAAATATGTGGGTTGTGTGTCTATAAACTATCTCTAGCCAAGACATATTGTTAATATAAATATGTGGGTTGTGTGTCTATAAACTATCTCTAGCCAAGACACATTGTTAATATAAATATGTGGGTTGTGTGTCTATAAACTATCTCTAGCCAAGACATATTGTTAATATAAATATGTGGGTTGTGTGTCTATAAACTATCTCTAGCCAAGACACATTGTTAATATAAATATGTGGGTTTTGTGTCTATAAACTATCTCTAGCCAAGACATATTGTTAATATAAATATGTGGGTTGTGTGTCTATAAACTATCTCTAGCCAAGACATATTGTTAATATAAATATGTGGGTTGTGTGTCTATAAACTATCTCTAGCCAAGACATATTGTTAATATAAATATGTGGGTTGTGTGTCTATAAACTATCTCTAGCCAAGACATATTGTTAATATAAATATGTGGGTTGTGTGTCTATAAACTATCTCTAGCCAAGACACATTGTTAATATAAATATGTGGGTTGTGTCTATAAACTATCTCTAGCCAAGACACATTGTTAATATAAATATGTGGGTTGTGTGTCTATAAACTATCTCTAGCCAAGACATATTGTTAATATAAATATGTGGGTTGTGTCTATAAACTATCTCTAGCCAAGACACATTGTTAATATAAATATGTGGGTTGTGTGTCTATAAACTATCTCTAGCCAAGACATATTGTTAATATAAATATGTGGGTTGTGTGTCTATAAACTATCTCTAGCCAAGACATATTGTTAATATAAATATGTGGGTTGTGTGTCTATAAACTATCTCTAGCCAAGACATATTGTTAATATAAATATGTGGGTTTTGTGTCTATAAACTATCTCTAGCCAAGACACATTGTTAATATAAATATGTGGGTTGTGTGTCTATAAACTATCTCTAGCCAAGACACATTGTTAATATAAATATGTGGGTTGTGTGTCTATAAACTATCTCTAGCCAAGACATATTGTTAATATAAATATGTGGGTTTTGTGTCTATAAACTATCTCTAGCCAAGACACATTGTTAATATAAATATGTGGGTTGTGTGTCTATAAACTATCTCTAGCCAAGACACATTGTTAATATAAATATGTGGGTTGTGTGTCTATAAACTATCTCTAGCCAAGACATATTGTTAATATAAATATGTGGGTTGTGTGTCTATAAACTATCTCTAGCCAAGACATATTGTTAATATAAATATGTGGGTTTTGTGTCTATAAACTATCTCTAGCCAAGACACATTGTTAATATAAATATGTGGGTTGTGTGTCTATAAACTATCTCTAGCCAAGACATATTGTTAATATAAATATGTGGGTTGTGTGTCTATAAACTATCTCTAGCCAAGACATATTGTTAATATAAATATGTGGGTTGTGTGTCTATAAACTATCTCTAGCCAAGACATATTGTTAATATAAATATGTGGGTTGTGTCTATAAACTATCTCTAGCCAAGACATATTGTTAATATAAATATGTGGGTTGTGTCTATAAACTATCTCTAGCCAAGACACATTGTTAATATAAATATGTGGGTTGTGTGTCTATAAACTATCTCTAGCCAAGACATATTGTTAATATAAATATGTGGGTTGTGTGTCTATAAACTATCTCTAGCCAAGACAAATTGTTAATATAAATATGTGGGTTGTGTGTCTATAAACTATCTCTAGCCAAGACACATTGTTAATATAAATATGTGGGTTGTGTGTCTATAAACTATCTCTAGCCAAGACACATTGTTAATATAAATATGTGGGTTGTGTGTCTATAAACTATCTCTAGCCAAGACATATTGTTAATATAAATATGTGGGTTGTGTGTCTATAAACTATCTCTAGCCAAGACACATTGTTAATATAAATATGTGGGTTGTGTGTCTATAAACTATCTCTAGCCAAGACATATTGTTAATATAAATATGTGGGTTGTGTGTCTATAAACTATCTCTAGCCAAGACACATTGTTAATATAAATATGTGGGTTGTGTGTCTATAAACTATCTCTAGCCAAGACACATTGTTAATATAAATATGTGGGTTGTGTCTATAAACTATCTCTAGCCAAGACATATTGTTAATATAAATATGTGGGTTGTGTCTATAAACTATCTCTAGCCAAGACACATTGTTAATATAAATATGTGGGTTGTGTGTCTATAAACTATCTCTAGCCAAGACATATTGTTAATATAAATATGTGGGTTTTGTGTCTATAAACTATCTCTAGCCAAGACACATTGTTAATATAAATATGTGGGTTGTGTGTCTATAAACTATCTCTAGCCAAGACATATTGTTAATATAAATATGTGGGTTGTGTGTCTATAAACTATCTCTAGCCAAGACATATTGTTAATATAAATATGTGGGTTGTGTCTATAAACTATCTCTAGCCAAGACACATTGTTAATATAAATATGTGGGTTGTGTGTCTATAAACTATCTCTAGCCAAGACATATTGTTAATATAAATATGTGGGTTTTGTGTCTATAAACTATCTCTAGCCAAGACACATTGTTAATATAAATATGTGGGTTGTGTGTCTATAAACTATCTCTAGCCAAGACATATTGTTAATATAAATATGTGGGTTGTGTGTCTATAAACTATCTCTAGCCAAGACATATTGTTAATATAAATATGTGGGTTTTGTGTCTATAAACTATCTCTAGCCAAGACACATTGTTAATATAAATATGTGGGTTGTGTGTCTATAAACTATCTCTAGCCAAGACATATTGTTAATATAAATATGTGGGTTTTGTGTCTATAAACTATCTCTAGCCAAGACATATTGTTAATATAAATATGTGGGTTGTGTGTCTATAAACTATCTCTAGCCAAGACATATTGTTAATATAAATATGTGGGTTTTGTGTCTATAAACTATCTCTAGCCAAGACACATTGTTAATATAAATATGTGGGTTGTGTGTCTATCAACTATCTCTAGCCAAGACACATTGTTAATATAAATATGTGGGTTGTGTGTCTATAAACTATCTCTAGCCAAGACATATTGTTAATATAAATATGTGGGTTGTGTGTCTATGAACTATCTCTAGCCAAGACACATTGTTAATATAAATATGTGGGTTGTGTGTCTATAAACTATCTCTAGCCAAGACAAATTGTTAATATAAATATGTGGGTTGTGTGTCTATAAACTATCTCTAGCCAAGACATATTGTTAATATAAATATGTGGGTTTTGTGTCTATAAACTATCTCTAGCCAAGACATATTGTTAATATAAATATGTGGGTTTTGTGTCTATAAACTATCTCTAGCCAAGACATATTGTTAATATAAATATGTGGGTTGTGTGTCTATAAACTATCTCTAGCCAAGACACATTGTTAATATAAATTGTGGGTTGTGTTATAAACTATCTCTAGCAAGACATATTGTTAATATAAATATGTGGGTTGTGTGTCTATAAACTATCTCTAGCCAAGACACATTGTTAATATAAATATGTGGGTTGTGTGTCTATAAACTATCTCTAGCCAAGACACATTGTTAATATAAATATGTGGGTTTTGTGTCTATAAACTATCTCTAGCCAAGACACATTGTTAATATAAATATGTGGGTTGTGTGTCTATAAACTATCTCTAGCAAGACATATTGTTAATATAAATATGTGGGTTGTGTGTCTATAAACTATCTCTAGCCAAGACACATTGTTAATATAAATATGTGGGTTGTGTGTCTATAAACTATCTCTAGCCAAGACATATTGTTAATATAAATATGTGGGTTTTGTGTCTATAAACTATCTCTAGCCAAGACATATTGTTAATATAAATATGTGGGTTGTGTGTCTATAAACTATCTCTAGCCAAGACACATTGTTAATATAAATATGTGGGTTGTGTGTCTATAAACTATCTCTAGCCAAGACATATTGTTAATATAAATATGTGGGTTGTGTGTCTATAAACTATCTCTAGCCAAGACATATTGTTAATATAAATATGTGGGTTGTGTGTCTATAAACTATCTCTAGCCAAGACACATTGTTAATATAAATATGTGGGTTGTGTCTATAAACTATCTCTAGCCAAGACACATTGTTAATATAAATATGTGGGTTGTGTCTATAAACTATCTCTAGCCAAGACATATTGTTAATATAAATATGTGGGTTGTGTGTCTATAAACTATCTCTAGCCAAGACACATTGTTAATATAAATATGTGGGTTGTGTGTCTATAAACTATCTCTAGCCAAGACATATTGTTAATATAAATATGTGGGTTTTGTGTCTATAAACTATCTCTAGCCAAGACATATTGTTAATATAAATATGTGGGTTGTGTGTCTATAAACTATCTCTAGCCAAGACATATTGTTAATATAAATATGTGGGTTGTGTGTCTATAAACTATCTCTAGCCAAGACACATTGTTAATATAAATATGTGGGTTGTGTCTATAAACTATCTCTAGCCAAGACATATTGTTAATATAAATATGTGGGTTTTGTGTCTATAAACTATCTCTAGCCAAGACACATTGTTAATATAAATATGTGGGTTTTGTGTCTATAAACTATCTCTAGCCAAGACATATTGTTAATATAAATATGTGGGTTGTGTGTCTATAAACTATCTCTAGCCAAGACATATTGTTAATATAAATATGGGGGTTGTGTGTCTATAAACTATCTCTAGCCAAGACATATTGTTAATATAAATATGTGGGTTGTGTGTCTATAAACTATCTCTAGCCAAGACATATTGTTAATATAAATATGTGGGTTTTGTGTCTATAAACTATCTCTAGCCAAGACACATTGTTAATATAAATATGTGGGTTGTGTGTCTATAAACTATCTCTAGCCAAGACATATTGTTAATATAAATATGTGGGTTGTGTGTCTATAAACTATCTCTAGCCAAGACATATTGTTAATATAAATATGTGGGTTGTGTGTCTATAAACTATCTCTAGCCAAGACATATTGTTAATATAAATATGTGGGTTGTGTGTCTATAAACTATCTCTAGCCAAGACATATTGTTAATATAAATATGTGGGTTGTGTGTCTATAAACTATCTCTAGCCAAGACAAATTGTTAATATAAATATGTGGGTTGTGTGTCTATAAACTATCTCTAGCCAAGACATATTGTTAATATAAATATGTGGGTTGTGTGTCTATAAACTATCTCTAGCCAAGACACATTGTTAATATAAATATGTGGGTTGTGTGTCTATAAACTATCTCTAGCCAAGACACATTGTTAATATAAATATGTGGGTTTTGTGTCTATAAACTATCTCTAGCCAAGACATATTGTTAATATAAATATGTGGGTTGTGTGTCTATAAACTATCTCTAGCCAAGACATATTGTTAATATAAATATGTGGGTTGTGTGTCTATAAACTATCTCTAGCCAAGACAAATTGTTAATATAAATATGTGGGTTGTGTGTCTATAAACTATCTCTAGCCAAGACACATTGTTAATATAAATATGTGGGTTGTGTGTCTATAAACTATCTCTAGCCAAGACATATTGTTAATATAAATATGTGGGTTGTGTGTCTATAAACTATCTCTAGCCAAGACATATTGTTAATATAAATATGTGGGTTGTGTGTCTATAAACTATCTCTAGCCAAGACATATTGTTAATATAAATATGTGGGTTGTGTGTCTATAAACTATCTCTAGCCAAGACATATTGTTAATATAAATATGTGGGTTTTGTGTCTATAAACTATCTCTAGCCAAGACACATTGTTAATATAAATATGTGGGTTGTGTGTCTATAAACTATCTCTAGCCAAGACATATTGTTAATATAAATATGTGGGTTGTGTGTCTATAAACTATCTCTAGCCAAGACATATTGTTAATATAAATATGTGGGTTGTGTGTCTATAAACTATCTCTAGCCAAGACATATTGTTAATATAAATATGTGGGTTGTGTGTCTATAAACTATCTCTAGCCAAGACATATTGTTAATATAAATATGTGGGTTGTGTGTCTATAAACTATCTCTAGCCAAGACATATTGTTAATATAAATATGTGGTTGTGTGTCTATAAACTATCTCTAGCCAAGACATATTGTTAATATAAATATGTGGGTTTTGTGTCTATAAACTATCTCTAGCCAAGACAAATTGTTAATATAAATATGTGGGTTGTGTGTCTATAAACTATCTCTAGCCAAGACATATTGTTAATATAAATATGTGGGTTGTGTGTCTATAAACTATCTCTAGCCAAGACATATTGTTAATATAAATATGTGGTTGTGTGTCTATAAACTATCTCTAGCCAAGACATATTGTTAATATAAATATGTGGGTTGTGTGTCTATAAACTATCTCTAGCCAAGACACATTGTTAATATAAATATATGTGTGTTTACTATTCAAGAATATGTTAGTAAATATGATTATCATAAACATCTCTAGCCAAGACATATTGTTAATATAAATATGTGGTTGTGTGTCTATAAACTATCTCTAGCCAAGACTATTGTTAATATAAATATGTGGGTTTGTTGTCTATAAACTATCTCTAGCAAGACACATTGTTAATATAAATATGTGGGTTGTGTGTCTATAAACTATCTCTAGCCAAGACACATTGTTAATATAAATATGTGGGTTGTGTGTCTATAAACTATCTCTAGCCAAGACATATTGTTAATATAAATATGTGGGTTGTGTGTCTATAAACTATCTCTAGCCAAGACATATTGTTAATATAAATATGTGGTTGTGTGTCTATAAACTATCTCTAGCAAGACATATTGTTAATATAAATATGTGGGTTGTGTGTCTATAAACTATCTCTAGCCAAGACAAATTGTTAATATAAATATGTGGGTTTTGTGTCTATAAACTATCTCTTTGCCAAGACATATTGTTAATATAAATATGGTTGTGTGTCTATAAACTATTCTAGCAAGACATATTGTTAATATAAATATTGGTGTGTGTCTATAAACTATCTCTAGCCAAGACACATTGTTAATATAAATATGTGGGTTGTGTGTCTATAAACTATCTCTAGCCAAGACACATTGTTAATATAAATATGTGGGTTGTGTCTATAAACTATCTCTAGCCAAGACATATTGTTAATATAAATATGTGGGTTGTGTGTCTATAAACTATCTCTAGCCAAGACAAATTGTTAATATAAATATGTGAACTAATAAATATAATAACATCATTCCTACAAAAAAACAATAAATGTGAATATATGTTATGAAACTCAAACATTTTGAGTTAGGCACTGGAGTGTACAAGAAAACTTGGAAAATTCAAAAGCACCTAGACTAGAACAGTAGAACTGAACCGGAAAGAAATGTACCACAGCTGAAACACAATACAGAGAACGACTACGACTGTGTTGTAGTCCTAAACGTCAAGAGCGTCACAGGCTAAAGAGTTAATCAAGATTTCAATACTAACAGAGTAACCCTTAACTCCACTTTTTGTTTGTTTACCCTGGATGCATTTATATTGCAGCATATACTGATTTAGCCAGTACACTGGTTTTGTGTCATCTCAACAATATCTGTCAGTCAGTATATCAGCTCGGAATGGTGAATGGGTTCTATATTAGTAAAGACACTCACTTGCATACTACATTTTTTTAAATAAAAAATGTTTGAGAAAATAAGTAATTGAATAAGTTAGTACATTATCTGTATTTCATTGAATATCAAAATAAATGTGTGCAACAAAAAAAAACGTGTCTCCTTCATTTTATCTCACTGTTTTAAAAAAAATACAACTCATTCCAATAGCCCACCGCTTCACTAACCACTGTCATTCAAGTAATAGAAATATCTCCGTCATGTATCTTCTGTAAACTGGAAACCGGTTTAATGGAGACCCAAGATCGTCTACTCCAGTCGGTACATTACATGATGATAACATCAGCACAGGGAAATAAGTGATTGACTGCTGCTAACTCGCAGATCGGTTAGATAAATAAAAATTCTCTTTTGTCCTTCTAAAACTGAGATGGGAAACCTTTTATATGTTAGTGGACGGACCTGAAACATTTTAGGATGCATAGGGCCGGATGCTCTCACATATTGAAAACCTTTTTATAAATTACTTAGTTTTCATGTCTGATATAATGTAGAAATCATATTACTGAGATAAAGTAGAGACGGAGATGAGAGATAGAGAGAGAGATAGCAACTTCCTGCACAAGCCTATCACAATTGTGTGGTTTTAGGCTAACTGAGATGCTCTATGTTTGACTAAGAAAAAATCAGCAATTGATCGTTCATGAAAAGTACAACTTTCTTTGTACACCTTTTCTTTCCTTACTTGACATTGCAATTGTGTAACTTTTAGTAAATAGTTACACACTTTCTACTCATTCCTTATGTGCTTACAATCCATCTCTACCCCCACCCATTCTTCCCTAACCATTTCTCGATCGCACAGACAAAACAACATCGCACTTGTATTTTATAGATTTGAAGACATTAAAAGCAGCCTGTTCCAGTTACTCTCCAAAATGTTCTAACCTTGTAACAAATATATAGTGTCATCAGTTACCAGTTACATGAAGACTATCATCATATCACTCCAGACATGTCCATAGGTGCTCCGATCACTGCCTCAACAAAAATATAGCAGCGTCCAACGGCCCAGAACGCCAGTTTGACGTTGATGAATTAATCGTTCAACTTAAAAGCAGCCTTTGAATGGAGCTAATCTGACATATATGTATGGAAATGAGAAGGTTCAGTTATGACGTAGTATAGGTCAAGGTTGTGTAATGGTGTGTAATTGTAGTGCGGGAAGGGGCGATGAACAAATGTGACTTAGGACGAGCTAGTCAGAACCGGTTTAAATAGTAAATAAACACAACGTGATAGATTATCTGGCAAATTTCAATTTGTCAATGGGGCTGCAATTATCTTGAACACCCTGTATTTCGTATCTCGTTCTTTATCTGATGTACCAATGTCGACACCAATCTCTCTGAATCTGGTCAGCGAGTGGGACTCCCGGCCTGAAGCTCCATGGTTCGGAAAGTTCCTCTCAAAGCGTTAAGAAGGTAATTTCTGTCAATTGCAGTTCCTTCTGAAATCTTAGCCACGCCAAGAAATCTACACGCTCGTTCACTGCCACAGACTCCTGGGTGCCAAATACATCTACAAACTCGTTCACTGCCACAGACTCCTGATTGCCAAGAAATATACACGCTCGTTCACTACAACGGACTTCTGAGTGCCAAGACATCTACAAACTCGTTCACTCCAACGGACTTCTGAGTGCCAAGACATCTATAAACTCGTTCACTGCCATAGACTTCTGAGTGCCAAGAAATCTACACGCCTGTTCACTGCCACAGACTCCTGAGTGCCAAGAAATATACACGCTCGTTCACTGCCACAGACTCTTGAGTGCCAAGACATCTACAAACTCGTTCACTGCCACAGACTCCTGAGTGCCAAGAAATCTACATGCTCGTTCACTGCCACAGACTCCTGAGTGCCAATAAATCTACACGCTCATTCACTGCCACAGACTCTTGAGTGCCAAGACATCTACAAACTCGTTCCCTGCCACAGACTCTTGAGTGCCAAGACATCTACAAACTCGTTCACTGCCACAGACTCCTGAGTGCCAAGTGACAAAAATTAAGGTTATTTCCCTGATCCCTGTGTGTAGCTACACGTCCGCCCATTATCGTCTCGCATTTCTTGTTTCGACTTCAGGAATCATAATAATGAAGCCACTGAGTATGAAAACACGAGAGTAGTAATGAGATGTCAACCACGTTATCGCCTGTGTAACCGTCCGCATCTCATTTGATAAACATATGTACTTTTTCTACTTGTTATTGAATATACTATTAGAAAGTCATCAGAACAACTGTAATACATATCTTATACGACCAGTATTTGATAGTTAGAAGACATATTCATCCTTAAATCACATTTAAATGTTTCCCATTATTTGCAAAAACATCTAAATGTAATATTCTTGTTTCTTGTGATAAAAGTTTATTTATCTATGCAATGATATACAATTTATCTAATTGTTTCAAATTTAAACCACTAGTATAGTTTGAGCGTCTCTAGCTCAAGCGGTAGTGAACTCGATCACAAACCCAAGCGTACCTGGTTCAAACCCCACGGTGGGCAAGTTTGGAAGCAAATTCGTTTCCGTGGGATTTTTACACAAGGTAAAAATAGACCTCACCGTTCAGAAAGCAATGGCAAACTACTGAACGTATAAGTGGTGCCTAGAAAATCAACTACTCGTTTACTGTTGTTGATGGCTACGTCCTTTAGGATATGCCAGGATTTTCATATTTTGTTTGCTAGTTTGATGTGCACATACACATGGAAGGTAAAATAGTAAACTGAACACATATTAATTCTAACACAAGAGTGCTTGTCATTCGGTTGCAATTGTTCTCAACTGAACACACATTAATTCTAACACAAGAGTGTTGTTATTCGTTGCAATTCTTCTCAGTATTTGCGGAGAATTGCATAATTCACTTCTACTTTATGCTACCAGTGCCAAACATAAACAAAGTCACTAGCACAGAAAATCAGTATATGTGAAATGTGTTGGTCGTCAACAACACAAGAAAAGACAAAAATCACAAATACCTGCATAAGAGAGAAGATTGAAATGACATACTTGAATTACATAGAAAAACAGAGAATGAAATGATTTGGTCTTCTAGTATGAATGCAACCAGACCACATTGTCTATAAAGTTCTTTACAGCAGATGCTAGGGACAAAAAGCAAGAGGAAGACCAAGGAAAATATTGATAGATGTAGTGTCTTCATCATGTCAAAGATCAGAAATCCATCATGCAAGAAAGATGCAGAAATCCATCACACAAGAAAGATGCAGAAATCCATCATACAAGACATTGGAGAAACGCAAGACAAACATAGAGGACATCAACGCGGTGCTGCAAACTGGGAACAGCATAACGACAAAAGAAAGAAAGAAGAATACACCATTTAATTGCGCCGCATTGGTACATATCAGTCTAGTTCGAGATTGAAAGAGTTTGTACCTATTTGAAAGCAATGTTGCGGATAATATCAGCTTTACCGGGTATGTTAATACCATTGTTAGCTTTTCAAACAAGAAACTGTATTTAAGCAAACAATTGCTACGCAAAGTGAATGCAGATCTGAAAACACAATGATCTTCAGAATAATGAGAATAAAATTAACGAAGGTCATATGCATATTGACATTGAACAGCTTTAAATATATGCATATGAACTTCGTTATTAGTGTTCTTATTATTGTGAAGATCATTGTGTTTCAGATCTGCATTGACTTTGTGTAGAAATCATTTGCTTGAATACATTGTGTTTCAGATCTGCATTCACTTTGTGTAGAAATCATTTGCTTGAATACATTGTGTTTCAGATCTGCATTCACTTTGTGTAGAAATCATTTGCTTGAATACATTGTGTTTCAGATCTGCATTCACTTTGTGTAGAAATCATTTGCTTGAATACATTGCGTTTCAGATCTGCATTCACTTTGTGTAGAAATCATTTGCTTGAATACATTGCTAACGAGATGGAAATGGGATGACAGAAAAACATAGCCTTGTTTGTAACAACTCAAATGGTAGAGTGGTCTCTATGGCTAAGTGGGTAAGCTGTTTCCTTACATCCCGAAGGTCATAGGATCAAATCCGGGCTGCGCCATTATGTTCACGAGTGCACTTTTTCCAGAAATCTCTAGTACGGTTGTCGGAGTTACGGAGTTCGTGCTCTGTACAATACTCTCTACAGATGGCATACCATTTCTGTGGAGAGGGACCGAGCCATATGGGGTAAAGTCCGGTGCAATGAAGTTAATCCTTCAGCTTAGACCATTTAAGCAACTAGAAACAGTATGGAACGGAAGTTATAGCAAAATAAAGATTACAATATTAAGTGCATGCATATTCCCAGTGGCAACGTAACGGTGGGAAGCATGGACATTTAACAATGCAGTGGAAAAAAGCATATTCATGCTTTTGAATATGTAATTGTTACAGATGAGTCCTCCGTATATCATGGACAAAGAAAACTGGTTGAACATATAAAAATGAATTAGAAAACATAGATATTTTGAATATAATTAGACAAGAAGGCTTATAGAAGATAATTATAGAAGGAAATATCCCGGCAAAGTATACAAGAAGAATATCATAGAAAATATGGATTCCATAGAATATATTTGCGTAAAACATGGCCTTTCTTACAATATTTTATTTGAGTATAAACTGTGTACATAAAAACCATCGTTACGCTATTAATAGATTTCAGCATTTTACGCATTAGAGAAAAAGGCTGGCTATCTTTGAAGTAGAACTCGGTTGATTGTGAATGGCATGGCACCAAACTCAACTTTCTGTTCAAAATGTTGACATAAATGACAGAAAGATAGATAAATAGATGTGGGGTACAAACGATGATATCAACAAAATGATAAAAAAAAGTAAAAATTGCTTTTGCCAATTCTACGTAATATTTGAAGATCTTTACAGTATAGAACAAATAGTAAAAAATGATATATGAAAGTTGTGAACTCTATTGTCTATTGTCTATTCCCAGGTAGAAGATATAGCTGGCTGTCTACTCTTGCCGTTAAGCGTAGGGATAGCAGCTTTAACATGCGTTCTAGGGCCAGACGAGTTGCCCTTGTTTTGTTATATCCGTGTTTAAGTAGTGTGGTCTTGATATTGTCTTTCCATCTTTTTCTTGATCTTCCCTTAGCTCTAATACCCGATCTCTTTTTATTGTATGCTGTTATTGGTGGTTGGTTGCATTTAATTATATATTCATTTCATATATATATATATATATAGACTAGAGAGTCTTATACATATTAGGTGATTTTGTAATAAGTAATCTCTGCGGTAGATGGATACGTCATGTAGGAGGATATGCCACGCTTTTCAATCTATATGTGGTGTACTGTGAAAGAAGTGAAATTCTTCACTTCTGTTGTATTCTTTGCTTAATACAGGCAATTTGGTCGAAACGTTTTTGTGTATTGTCATTGTTTTTGTATTTTGTAATCTCTAGTACTTTGTAACTGTTAATAATGTTTTTAAGTGTTTCGCTCAACTCAGTTGACAACCGTACTAAAGAAAATTGGGTACTATTGTAAAATTTCACCGTTAAAAAGGGGAAATCTAGTTGACCTAAATCAAGTGACGTCAGTCAATTGGCGTCAGAGTTCACGTGATGCGGACGTGAAGGGAAACCGAGTTTACGTATTCGGTGGTTTTTGTGTGTTAGGGTTTAAAAACAAACCAGTGTTTTGTTTGAATTGGGAGCCCTTAAAAGGACTGTATGAGGGACTGTGGGGTGGTAGGAGGGAGCACGGAACTGTGAGTAGTTGTGGGTTACTATGGAGTCCAGAAGGTGATAATATCATCAGCAAAAACTGCTCGGAAGGGGTCCAAATTTCTGGATTTAGTCCGACAACGCCACATGAACGCTTTTATGTCCAAGAGATGGCGATGTGTCCCAATTTGCCTCTTGTTCCTTACCTTAGCAGTTTTTCACAAGCCCTCGATGATCTGTTTATGTGCGCCTATATGTTTTGTATTTGGATCAACAAAGTTAACTGAATGGTTGACTGTACAATAATGGGGACCTTCTGCGCTATATTTAGAATGACAGAATTTTAGCTGTGATATTGTACCTAAATTGCTATATGCAAGATTTATTAGTGCAAGGAAATTCCTAAAACTAATCTTATTCTATGATGGTTTGTTATTTATTACTATTATTTTCTATAATTTTATACTATTTTTATATCAAATTAGGGATTCCATCGATAATTAAACGAACTATTTAATCTAGAGTCATCGTTTAACTGGGAAGTAGTTTGGCCGCGTAAGAAGGAATATATCTTCCGGCTGAATCAAATGACGTAATTGTTTTGGCAATTATCATTGCAATAGCGATCAAAGGACACAGGTCGCAATGTTACATCTTAGATATGAAAATTTTAAACGCTCCCCAGAAATAGTGCAGGGCACAATGCGTGAGACAAACTCATCATTTTACATCTAATGCGTGAAGCATTAGATGGAAAATGATGAGTTTGTCTATATAATATTTTTAATAAGGTACTATTCTACTCGTATATTAATGCCTATATTAATGTGATTGTTATATTATTCTGATATAATATTTATATTTTAGTGTTATATGTTCAACTTTCAAAGCTAATCAGTGTCAAGTTAAAATTAATAATTACGAAAAAATAATTTCTAAAATAATAAGTACACGTTAATTATTTTTAGTTTGTTACGCCTGTTATTACTGGCCCCTAATGACCAGTATACTAGTAAGAAACGAAAGATGCTAAATTTCAGTTTTCAGACTGTGTGTGATATTGTAGCGTTATATATCATCTTTCAAAGCTAGTAGGTATCCAGTTGAAAGTAATAATTATGAACAAATAATGTCTAAAATAATAAGTTCACGTTACTCAATATTTTTGATGGGGCCGACCCCCACTGACCCTTAATGACGGGCAGCTCCTGGTCATGGATATGATATGAATATGTTTTAGTAGATCGTACTGTTCAATGTATTGTTCTTAAATGATGCATTTATTGGTAGCACTAGTGGAACCCTAACTTGAAAATCTCAAAAATACGAAACAATCATCATCGTATGTTTAGTGTCATATTGTTTGCGTGTGTGTATGTTTAGTGTCATACTGTTTGCGTGTGTGTATGTTTAGTGTCATACTGTTTGCGTGTGTGTATGTTTTCTTGCTGACACCATTGTTACAGGAGGGGGGGCTTCTGTCCCTCATTGATTTACCGGACCCCCTCACTGTAAACGGAGGGCACATTCATGCTTCTTTATAATATGCCAAACGAACAAGGTGAATTCATTTCATATACATTTATTATTATCAGTGGACAATACACGAACACGTCTAATCGTGTCCAATGTTTATGTCATCTCTTATTTACTAACTAACATCCTAGCAACTGTTACTAAACCGTCACTATTTTTCTACACAAAACGTCGTGTCTTGTAGTTATGTGTTGCACTTCTACATAGAGAGTACAACACATAGTCTCAACTATTAAATAATCTAATTATACTACTCTAACTATCTGGCTAACTGTCCATTCCTCCGCTGCCATCTGGGAACTATGACACAAAGAACAAACTACATCATTTAAAAACATCCTTAAAAAACGGAGATGAATTGGGCATGTACGTGGAATGTCAGTAGGGGCATTGATTAGGATAGCTTTTTGATCGACAGCAGATGGGGCAAAATATCTGGTCGTCCAAAATAAACATCAAGAAGGACTTAGGAAAGCAGGTTGAAAGACTTCCGCCTGACGTGGTAAACAATTGGTAGAAAAGCGACAGAACGACAATAAAGACATTGTTCTTTGGAAGTCGTATGTATCAAGCAGGACAAGAAGATCATACAGATATATCGTTTTTCTTTGAGCTTTCTGTATGCCAGAGGATGTGTGATCGCCTCTTGTTTAAAAACTGCTGTGTTCGTTTCTGGTGTGGAGCCAGCAAAATAATTTGTCAAAAATGCCTGATCTTAGTGTGGGTGAGATCAAGTTCCTAGTCCTATGGAGATGGACGATAAAATGTAGGTCCCGTGTTCAATTTGAGCACTTAAAAAACAATTGACAGGTGACAATTAACAAGTGTACACGGTACAACCGCTGCTTGGGGAAAGTTCATTCATGAAATAAAAATAAAATTTATGTACAATATTTCACAATATTTAAAACTACATGAGAAACTAGACGGTGCTATTGAGTTCATGCACTGCTGCAGCGATCTTTATGTTCAAGAAATATAAACCAATAAAACTATCTGAGCGGTGATACCTTTACCAATACGCAACGTTAACACGCTGACCGAGTCACCAATAAAACTGTCTGAGCGGTGATACCTTTACCAATACGCAACGTTAACACGCTGACCGAGTCACCAATAAAACTATCAGAGCGGTGATACCTTTACCAATACGCAACGTTAACCCGCTGACCGAGTCACCAATAAAACTATCAGAGCGGTGATACCTTTACCAATACGCAACGTTAACCCGCTGACCGAGTCACCAATAAAACTATCAGAGCGGTGATACCTTTACCAATACGCAACGTTAACCCACTGACCGAGTCACCAATAAAACTGTCAGAGCGGTGATACCTTTACCAATACGCAACGTTAACCCACTGACCGAGTCACCAATAAAACTATCAGAGCGGTGATACCTTTACCAATACGCAACGTTAACCCACTGACCGAGTCACCAATAAAACTATCTGAGCGGTGATACCTTTACCAATACGCAACGTTAACCCGCTGACCGAGTCACCAATAAAACTATCAGAGCGGTGATACCTTTACCAATACGCAACGTTAACCCGCTGACCGAGTCACCAATAAAACTATCAGAGCGGTGATACCTTTACCAATACGCAACGTTAACCCGCTGACCGAGTCACCAATAAAACTATCAGAGCGGTGATACCTTTACCAATACGCAACGTTAACCCACTGACCGAGTCACCAATAAAACTGTCAGAGCGGTGATACCTTTACCAATACGCAACGTTAACCCACTGACCGAGTCACCAATAAAACTATCAGAGCGGTGATACCTTTACCAATACGCAACGTTAACCCGCTGACCGAGTCACCAATAAAACTGTCAGAGCGGTGATACCTTTACCAATACGCAACGTTAACCCGCTGACCGAGTCACCAATAAAACTATCAGAGCGGTGATACCTTTACTAATACGCAACGTTAACACGCTGACCGAGTCACCAATAAAACTATCAGAGCGGTGATACCTTTACCAATACGCAACGTTAACCCACTGACCGAGTCACCAATAAAACTGTCAGAGCGGTGATACCTTTACCAATACGCAACGTTAACACGCTGACCGAGTCACCAATAAAACTATCAGAGCGGTGATACCTTTACCAATACGCAACGTTAACCCGCTGACCGAGTCACCAATAAAACTATCAGAGCGGTGATACCTTTACCAATACGCAACGTTAACCCGCTGACCGAGTCACCAATAAAACTGTCAGAGCGGTGATACCTTTACCAATACGCAACGTTAACCCGCTGACCGAGTCACCAATAAAACTATCAGAGCGGTGATACCTTTACTAATACGCAACGTTAACACGCTGACCGAGTCACCAATAAAACTATCAGAGCGGTGATACCTTTACCAATACGCAACGTTAACACGCTGACCGAGTCACCAATAAAACTATCATAGCGGTGATACCATTACCAATACGCAACGTTAACCCGCTGACCGAGTCACCAATAAAACTATCAGAGCGGTGATACCTTTACCAATATGCAACGTTAACACGCTGACCGAGTCACCAATAAAACTATCAGAGCGGTGATACCTTTACCAATATGCAACGTTAACCCGCTGACCGAGTCACCAATAAAACTATCAGAGCGGTGATACCTTTACCAATACGCAACGTTAACCCGCTGACCGAGTCACCAATAAAACTATCAGAGCGGTGATACCTTTACCAATACGCAACGTTAACACGCTGACCGAGTCACCAATAAAACTATCAGAGCGGTGATACCTTTACTAATACGCAACGTTAACACGCTGACCGAGTCACCAATAAAACTATCAGAGCGGTGATACCTTTACCAATATGCAACGTTAACCCGCTGACCGAGTCACCAATAAAACTATCAGAGCGGTGATACCTTTACCAATATGCAACGTTAACCCGCTGACCGAGTCACCAATACAACTATCAGAGCGGTGATACCTTTACCAATACGCAACGTTAACCCGCTGACCGAGTCACCAATAAAACTATCAGAGCGGTGATACCTTTACCAATACGCAACGTTAACACGCTGACCGAGTCACCAATAAAACTATCAGAGCGGTGATACCTTTACTAATACGCAACGTTAACACGCTGACCGAGTCACCAATAAAACTATCAGAGCGGTGATACCTTTACCAATACGCAACGTTAACCCGCTGACCGAGTCACCAATAAAACTGTCAGAGCGGTGATACCTTTACCAATACGCAACGTTAACCCGCTGACCGAGTCACCAATAAAACTATCAGAGCGGTGATACCTTTACCAATACGCAACGTTAACCCGCTGACCGAGTCACCAATAAAACTATCAGAGCGGTGATACATTTACCAATACGCAACGTTAACCCGCTGACCGAGTCACCAATAAAACTATCAGAGCGGTGATACATTTACCAATACGCAACGTTAACCCGCTGACCGAGTCACCAATAAAACTATCATAGAGGTGATACCTTTACCAATACGCAACGTTAACCCGCTGACCGAGTCACCAATAAAACTATCAGAGCGGTGATACCTTTACCAATACGCAACGTTAACCCACTGACCGAGTCAAATGCAACAAACACGACTGAACAGTAACTGTGCTGTTGCTTGATCTACAAACGTCAACCAGCAAAGTCGTATACGTTCTGACATTACGAAAGCAAATGTTTGTTTTGTATGCAAGAAATACCATACCGTATCAGCTGCATGCACACTTTTACTTCTTCCCATAGATAATTTTTATTGTCGATCTCTACTCACTTTGCTAAACTTCAGTATTGTAGTATGTTTCCAGGGTCGGCATGAGAATGTAGAAGATTAACTAGATCAGTGTTGGATTATTGACAGCGGTCTTAAACTACATTTATTAATTGCCTATACTACTCGAAAATTGTATGTTCATCTTTTGCTACTGTGTCCCAGTATTTCGCAGTATGTGTATATTCGTTTACTCGATGAAGTCCTTTTATTAGAAACGTAGATTCCAGTCTGCTATTGTACGTTATAAAGTTAACACATGAGATGCTTTTTTATACTCCGTTTTCTATGTATAGTTTTACGACAGTATACTTGAATATCATCATGATTTTAGATGTGTATCGATTTCAGGATTGTATTTTTGACAATAAAACAAAACTGCAAACTCAGACGAAGATGAAGTATTGACCTCTCTCTCTCTCTCATAGAAAAAAATGATCAATGTGAGTAGTTTAAGAAATACCTTTTTCCAGAACCAGACTACTCCAAATGTTAAACTAGATACATTAGTCGATCTTATGTTAGCAACAGTCATGGCAGACTAGAAAAAGCAATAAGGAAAATTACGAGCATTGAATCAAAGTAATAACCAAATACACATATGTCCAAGAATTGTCATCAGTATCTATGTTCACACTTAATCACTTGACGACTTGAACCATGCCAGCTTAGTTTAGTCACAGCCACTTGTAGTAGAAGAATGCACTATATGTGTCTGCGGTTTAGTCAAGTTGATAGATTACTTTTAGTAAATCAAGGGACACCAAAAAAAAAACAGGCGTAGCTCAAACAAATATATACTTGTGCAAGTAATTGTGTTGTTAAAAGTGAAGTTATTTTTCATGAAATAATTACATTATTTTTCATTATTAAAATATTGCACATTATTTGTCCTGTCAGATGATCTAGGATTCAGGTCTAAAATATCATAACGCATAATTTTTCTTTCTTAAACTTCTTTGTTTTATAAATTTAGAATTGCGTTTGTGTATGTATTGTCTTGATGAAGGCACACGGTCGAACCATCGATTGTAGACACTTTACATATTTAATTATTAATTCTACCTTTCTTTTGTAATACTGTCCTATACCTGTCCTCGTCCATATTATCCCTTTTTATTCGGTATTACTACAGATTCCCAACAGTTTTTTCCAGATCTGATCTGATCCGGTCTGAACATTTCAAGCACTTTCTCAATCTCCTGCTTTCATCGGATGAGAAAAGCAAAATATCTGGTAGACTTTACATTACGTAATGTATGGCATATCTTTTACTTGACATTTCTAAACCATGAGAGCAGTTGGTATGTGAGAGCAGTTGGTATGTGAGAGCAGTTGGTATGTGAGAGCAGTTGGTATGGGAGAGCAGTTGGTATGTGAGAGCAGTTGGTATGTGAGAGCAGTTGGTATGCTAGAGCAGTTGGTATGTGAGAGCAGTTGGTATGTGAGAGCAGTTGGCATGCTGGATCATTTTCTTTCCGTACTTGTAGAACATAAATTAAATCAAAACACTTTGTTTTGTCGATTCGAAAACGGGAATTCGAAAATTCGTTGCCATATTTCGTTACACACTTTTATGAGTGGAAGACGAATATTCGGAGTGTTAAAGTTGTTATATAATTTTACCAAACACACTTTAACTTACGAATGTGAAATAAATTGTAAAAGACATTTAATAACGCTTAAATGTGAAAGATTGACTTTACTGATGTGGGTCTCCCTATATGGCTTGGTCTGTTGAATGGTAAGTCACATGCTCCCTTAAATAAATTTTCTGGTCTATTGCTAGCGCCCTACTGTAATAATGCTCTGGTAATCACATATAACAACATGTTTATACTACGGTCTCCCCCTGGGAGATCATTTCTATGATGATAACTGGACTATAGACGAGAATGCTTTCATTGAATGAATATGGCATCAATCGGGACATGAGATACGTTTATAACCTACTAGATACGGGAACTGTCAGCATGCATAGATCTGTTCAATTTACTCGTATCGTGGTATAGTAGGGCTGTCACATCAGCTGGCAGGTATAGATCTGACTGAACTATACATTTTTAAACTACCGGAAAGATATGGATAATATGTGTCATTGGTAATATTATAGTGCGTTTATTAAATATGTTAGTCAACGATTAACCTTAAAAATCTCCATATTCCTTGCATTGATGAAAATCTCCATATTCCTTGCATTGATGAAAATCTCCATATTCCTTGCATTGATGAAAATCTCCATATTCCTTGCATTGATGAAAATCTCCATATTCCTTGCATTGATGAAAATCTCCATATTCCTTGCATTGATGAAAATCTCCATATTCCTTGCATTGATGAAAATCTCCATATTCCTTGCATTGATGAAAATCTCCATATTCCTTGCATTGATGAAAATCTCCATATTCCTTGCATTGATGAAAATGATTTTTGCATGTGGTGTTCTATTTCCGATGTCACAAATATTTTATCAAATTCAACGTTGCAGTTATATAGCAACAATCTGCTGAATACCGTCATCCCAATGTTGTAACTTTAAACGTTTATAAAACGACTGACATTTCCGTCAGTCGACAAAGAACAAACAATGATATGTAACAGATTTATCTCCACCCTAGTTACACAAACGTCCGTAAGTATATGTATATATTGATAGCAAAGTACACAAGGGAATAAAGATATAACTCACCCACAAGTTCACTCACTGAAATGATCAATGACGTTAAGTGCGAATCTGATAGAACATCAGACACTTATAGTCTCACCGAGCCACGCGCTCAAACAGACAACAGCCACGTGTAAAGCTGCAGTCATCAACGAAGCGGTCACTGGAAGTTTTTACTGCGCGAAAACAGCTTTTTAGCATTTGACGTGTACACAGATTTATAGCCAAATGGTTCTCAACATTTTGCTGGTCCAAGTCCCATCAATGTTTATAATTTTCTACAAAACATGAGAGCATTGATAATGGTTAATGTGTGCTCCCATGTTTGAAATGCACAATTGAACTTTGATTCTGTTCCCACAGGAACGACTCTCAGAAAGTCCCAGCTTCAGTTGGCTACCACAAAAGTATTGCGAAGTAAAGACGGGTGGCATGACGCAGACTACATAAGCCATTGTGTACAGCTGGTCAAAGAAAATAAGAATAACACCATATTCTCCAATAGCGTAATATATATAGGCTATATATATATATATATATATATATATATATATATAGAGAGAGAGAGAGAGAGAGAGAGAGAGAGGAAGAGAGAGAGAGAGAGAAATAGAATGTGACACCCTTTTCGCTAGGACATCAACAAATGAACGCCATTCCTCTCTACTCTTAGTCGTCAATTGTATTGTGTTTCATTTATAATTAATTTCTGTCATTTCCTGCTATTCTGTTTACCTTCATGGGGTTTTAGGTCTTCCATATTGTCGTTTACCCTCTATTGTCCATTTGGTTGTGCTTTTCATGACAGAGTTAGTCTCCATACGTATCATATATTTGATCCATCTCTAGTGTCTCTTTTGGATGAAGGTGCTCATATTATGTTTCTAACACTGTGTAAGCAGTACGTAGTTTAGTTATGGACCTGAATACCTGCAAGATCTTTAATATACAAGTTGTACGAGAGATGGAAAATGTACATGAAAATGGCGTACTTTTTATTTTAATTGCCTTTTCTGCTACAAGACATCATTAAAATCATGAGAAATGGACAGATGTCCCCTCAAAACAATTGCCTCAGAGAGTGCTCGACAGGAGAAAACGTACAGCTAAAGAAAATAAAAACATATGGTTAAAGACTCACTGTAAAGATCTTACCGATGGAACAGAGGCATGAGTCTACAATGACCAATCAGATCTGACGACACCATGGTATAGTATATCTCAGTAGATGTGGTGCTGTAAAGTCTTAACATCTTAAAGTAAACTAGCTGTACAAAGCTATGACCCAGAAGACATCGACAATATGCAGACACCCTCTGTGATTGGAAAGAAGTTAAAATAATACTCACTAGACCTGATGATAACAAACATAATATTGGCAGTTATCTGACGACAGATACCCATCGTAAAGGCACGGTGACTGAGAACATCTTCTAGACTTGAATATTTAGACACACGCCTAAAGTATAGCAGAACTCAGCATAATCGGAAGACAATTTGGTGACGGCAGAAGTGCAGAACGACCCTACCTAGGATACTGTACAATTGGGCATCACAGAAAGCCACTCCCCAAACCTTGTGCCATTGTACTGCGACAGTTCAATTCTGGTTTATGTCTGTGGTCAGCAAAAATACACAGACACCTCAGCTCTTCAATGATACGTAGAACATAAATTTGACATAATACTGAGTCGAAACTCAGGAACCGATGGGCTGTTGAATCTTTGAACATTAAGAACATAAGATCAAAATGGAGATAAACATTCCTGCTCTCAGTAATGATATTGTGTATTCCCCATGTCATAGAATTTCCGATCTAGAACTCTCTATAGACGTGTTACACGCTATATATGTGTTACTGTTTTCTAAATGGTTTAAAGAGGCAGGATTGACTTTATTGAAGGGTTTCCCACATATGTCTTGGCATTACTGGCATGCCACATGCCGAGGTTTCCCACATATGTCTTGGAAGAACTGGCATGCCACATGCCGAGGTTTCCCACATATGTCTTGGCATTACTGGCATGCCACATGCCGAGGTTTCCCACATATGTCTTGGCAGAACTGGCATGCCACATGCCGAGGTTTCCCACATATGTCTTGGCAGAACTGGCATGCCACATGCCGAGGTTTCCCACATATGTCTTGGCAGAACTGGCATGCCACATGCCGAGGTTTCCCACATATGTCTTGGAAGAACTGGCATGCCACATGCCGAGGTTTCCCACATATGTCTTGGCATTACTGGCATGCCACATGCCGAGGTTTCCCACATATGTCTTGGCAGAACTGGCATGCCACATGCCGAGGTTTCCCACATATGTCTTGGCAGAACTGGCATGCCACATGCCGAGGTTTCCCACATATGTCTTGGAAGAACTGGCATGCCACATGCCGAGGTTTCCCACATATGTCTTGGCATTACTGGCATGCCACATGCCGAGGTTTCCCACATATGTCTTGGCAGAACTGGCATGCCACATGCCGAGGTTTCCCACATATGTCTTGGCAGAACTGGCATGCCACATGCCGAGGTTTCCCACATATGTCTTGGCAGAACTGGCATGCCACATGCCGAGGTTTCCCACATATGTCTTGGAAGAACTGGCATGCCACATGCCGAGGTTTCCCACATATGTCTTGGCATTACTGGCATGCCACATGCCGAGGTTTCCCACATATGTCTTGGCAGAACTGGCATGCCACATGCCGAGGTTTCCCACATATGTCTTGGCAGAACTGGCATGCCACATGCCGAGGTTTCCCACATATGTCTTGGCAGAACTGGCATGCCACATGCCGAGGTTTCCCACATATGTCTTGGCAGAACTGGCATGCCACATGCCGAGAGTATTCCACATATGTCTTGGCATTACTGGCATGCCACATGCCGAGAGTATTCCACATATGTCTTGGCAGAATTGACATGCCACATGCCGAGAGTATTCCACAAATGTCTTGGCAGAACTGGCATGCCACATGCCGAGGTTTCCCACATATGTCTTGCCAGAACTGGCATGCCACATGCCGAGACTATTCCACATATGTATTGGCAGAACTGGCATGCGACATGCCGAGAGTATTCCACATATGTCTTGGCAGAATTGGCATGCCACATGCCGAGAGTATTCCACAAAGCCGAACCAACTAGCTCCAACAACAATACTAGTTATTTTCGGAAATAATGCACTTCTGAACATAATTATGCGACCCGGATTCGAACCCACTACATTTGGGACGCAAGGTAACGGTTTATCTACTTTGCCATAGAGATTCTCTTTCCAACGGTGTTCATGATGAACGACTATTATTCACACTTTACAATATATAATTTTTGTTATATTAAATTTATTACAAACATATTGATTTCTGTATTCGTTCTAGTATAGTAAACGGTATCAATTAGCTGTGATGTCGTGTGTAATTTGAACCAATTGAGATCGAGTAGTATGTTCGATGTTTACAGCAAAGATTGGTGTCTTTCTTTCTATTATACTCTTCATTATGCATTTTTATTTGCACTTCAGGTTGTTTCTTGACTTTAGATTTGGTTGGGACTACATTTAACTTTTTTATATCAAATAATTCCGAACTGCTGCAAGTAGGTCCTTTTTTTATTTTGTTAAATTTAAACCGCCAAGCGTCAGTAAACGGGAGCAATTTGCACACCGCGCGTTCTATGTTATTTGCACACCGGGCGTTCTATGTTATTTCTACACCGGGCGTTCTATGTTATTTCTACACCGGGCGTTCTATGTTATTTGCACACCGGGCGTTATGTGTTATTTCTACACCGGGCGTTCTATGTTATTTGCACACCGGGCGTTATGTGTTATTTCTACACCGGGCGTTCTATGTTATTTGCACACCGGGCGTTCTATGTTATTTCTACACCGGGCGTTCTATGTTATTTGCACACCGGGCGTTATGTGTTATTTCTACACCGGGCGTTCTATGTTATTTGCACAACGGGCGTTCTATGTTATTTCTACACCGGGTGTTCTGTGTTATTTCTACACCGGGTGTTCTGTGTTATTTCTACACCGGGTGTTCTGTGTTATTTCTACACCGGGCGTTCTATGTTATTTCTACACCGGGTGTTCTGTGTTATTTCTACACCGGGCGTTCTATGTTATTTTTACACCGGGCGTTCTATGTTATTTCTACACCGGGCGTTCTATGTTATTTCTACACCAGGCGTTCTGTGTTATTTCTACACCGGGCGTTCTATGTTATTTCTACACCTCCTACAGTATTAAGCGATTTACCTCACCTACTCTGAGGTCAAGGATCGCTGTTATTTTGTCTGAATTAGTTTTCTCTGCTCATAACTCGAAAGCTTTAGTGCGAAAGGGCAGAGTCTAACCGCCAAGCTACAAGCTAGGGCGATCGACATTGTAAATAAACATATTCGACGGCTCACACTTCAAGGAAGATTGAATTTGATAGATAGATTCATCATCATTGCATTTCGTTAAATAACAATTTCTCGCTCTCTCTCTCTCTCTCTCTCTCTCTCTCTCGATCACCGCTCAGACTGATGTACAAGATCTCCCCATAAATTCCGCTGTAGTTTTTATCCGTCCCTCCGTACAGCTTCTAATTTAGCTCGGTATTTTCCGGCCAGGTTTCGTTTCTAAGGCCTGCTAGCAGTGGGCAGTCAGTCCTGCAGTAGGTGCTATGCCGTCATGTCCGCCTTTCTGCAGTGGCATAGACTAGATGCGCTAATTTTAAATTTGTTGCACATGTGGGCCCGAAGCCTGTTACGGACGGTACAGAGGAGGAGGAATATGACAACTTATTTGCTACGGGACAGACCATAGTACTAATCTTTGGTGCTGTGTTGAGGGTGGTTTTGCGACCACTTCTCTCTATATCACCATCTGATGGTTGTTTTAGCCTCCTCGTAGCTGATTTCGTAATCAGTCTGCTGCAGTCGCTCTCCTGCCATTGCTAGCCTGTCTGCCTCTTCGTTGTCGCTTATATTGCAGTGTGATGGGATCCACTGTATGACTGTATGTCGTTTAAATTAGTTTGTTAATACTCCGAGGATCGTTTTTAGGTCGTTTAGCTCTATGGCAGTCGAGCTTTTTTGTGCCGTGATGGCGGACAGGGCCTTCGTGAATATCACTACTTTGTTATGTGTGGCGCTGCTTCTCTCTAGGATCATTTCAGCGGCTATTCTTAGTGCCTCCGTCTCTGCATGGTAGTTGTTTGAGTACTTTCCTGTAGCTATTCTAGTGCTCCGTCTCCGCATGGTAGTTGTTTGAGTACTTTCCAGTAGCTATTCTTAGTGCCTCCGTCTCCGCATGGTAGTTGTTTGAGTACTTTCTGTAGCTTATTCTTAGTGCCTCCGTCTCCGCATGGTAGTTGTTTGAGTACTTTCCTGTAGCTATTCTTAGTGCCTCGTCTCCGCATGGTAGTTGTTTGAGTACTTTCCTGTAGCTATTCTTAGTGCCTCGTCTCCGCATGGTAGTTGTTTGAGTACTTTCCTGTAGCTATTCTTAGTGCCTCCGTCTCCGCATGGTAGTTGTTTGAGTACTTTCCTGTAGCTATTCTTAGTGCCTCCGTCTCCGCATGGTAGTTGTTTGAGTACTTTCCTGTAGCTATTCTTAGTGCCTCCGTCTCCGCATGGTAGTTGTTTGAGTACTTTCCTGTAGCTATTCTTAGTGCCTCCGTCTCTGCATGGTAGTTGTTTGAGTACTTTCCTGTAGCTATTCTTAGTGCCTCCGTCTCGGCATGGTAGTTGTTTGAGTACTTTCCTGTAGCTATTCTTAGTGCCTCCGTCTCAGCATGGTAGTTGTTTGAGTACTTTCCTGTAGCTATTCTTAGTGCCTCGTCTCCGCAGTGGTCAGCTTGTTTGAGTACTTTCCTGTAGCTATTCTTAGTGCCTCCGTCTCCGCATGGTAGTTGTTTGAGTACTTTCCTGTAGCTATTCTTAGTGCCTCCGTCTCCGCATGGTAGTTGTTTGAGTACTTTCCTGTAGCTATTCTTAGTGCCTCCATCTCCGCATGGTAGTTGTTTGAGTACGTTCCTGTAGCTATTCTTAGTGCCTCCGTCTCCGCATGGTAGTTGTTTGAGTACTTTCCTGTAGCTATTCTTAGTGCCTCATCTCGCATGGTAGTTGTTTGAGTACTTTCCTGTAGCTATTCTTAGTGCCTGCGTCTCCGCATGGTAGTTGTTTGAGTACTTTCCTGTAGCTATTCTAGTGCCTCCGTCTCTGCATGGTAGTTGTTTGAGTACTTTCCTGTAGCTATTCTTAGTGCCTCGTCTCTGCATGGTAGTTGTTTGAGTACTTTCCTGTAGCTATTCTTAGTGCCTGTCTCTGCATGGTAGTTGTTTGAGTACTTTCCTGTAGCTATTCTTAGTGCCTCCGTCTCTGCATGGTAGTTGTTTGAGTACTTTCCTGTAGCTATTCTTAGTACCTCCGTCTCCGCATGGTAGTTGTTTGAGTACTTTCCTGTAGCTATTCTTAGTGCCTCCGTCTCCGCATGGTAGTTGTTTGAGTACTTTCCTGTAGCTATCTTAGTGCCACCGTCTCCGCATGGTAGTTGTTTGAGTACTTTCCTGTAGCTATTCTTTGTGCCTCCGTCTCTGCATGGTAGTTGTTTGAGTACTTTCCTGTAGCTATTCTTAGTGCCCTGTCTCCGCATGGTAGTTGTTTGAGTACTTTCCTGTAGCTATTCTTAGTGCCTCCGTCTCTGCATGGTAGTTGTTTGAGTACTTTCCTGTAGCTATTCTTAGTGCCCCGTCTCCGCATGGTAGTTGTTTGAGTACTTTCCTGTAGCTATTCTTAGTGCCTCCTGTCTCCGTGACTGGTAGTTGTTTGAGTACTTCTTCCTGTAGCTATTCTTAGTGCCACGTCTCTGCATGGTAGTTGTTTGAGTACTTTCCTGTAGCTATTCTTAGTGCCTCCGTCTCCGCATGGTAGTTGTTTGAGTACTTTCCTGTAGCTATTCTTAGTGATTCCGTCTCCGCATGGTAGTTGTTTGAGTACTTTCCTGTAGCTATTCTTAGTGCCTACGTCTCCGCATGGTAGTTGTTTGAGTACTTTCCTGTAGCTATTCTTAGTGCATCCGTCTCCGCATGGTAGTTGTTTGAGTACTTTCCTGTAGCTATTCTTAGTGCATCCGTCTCCGCATGGTAGTTGTTTGAGTACTTTCCTGTAGCTATTCTTAGTGCCTCGTCTCCGCATGGTAGTTGTTTGAGTACTTTCCTGTAGCTATTCTTAGTGCCTCCGTCTCCGCATGGTAGTTGTTTGAGTACTTTCCTGTAGCTATTCTTAGTGCCTCCGTCTCCGCATGGTAGTTGTTTGAGTACTTTCCTGTAGCTATTCTTAGTGCCTCAGTCTCCGCATGGTAGTTGTTTGAGTACTTTCCTGTAGCTATTCTTAGTGCCTCCGTCTCCGCATGGTAGTTGTTTGAGTACTTTCCTGTAGCCATTCTAGTGCCTGCTCTCTTCTTCGCATGGTAGTTGTTTGAGTACTTTCCTGTAGCTATTCTTAGTGCCTCCGTCTCCGCATGGTAGTTGTTTGAGTACTTTCCTGTAGCTATTCTTAGTGCCTGTCTCTGCATGGTAGTTGTTTGAGTACTTCCTGTAGCTATTCTTAGTGCCTCGTCTCGCATGGTAGTTGTTTGAGTACTTTCCTGTAGCTATTCTTAGTGCCTCCGTCTCCTCATGGTAGTTGTTTGAGTACTTTCCTGTAGCTATTCTTAGTGCCTGCGTCTCCGCATGGTAGTTGTTTGAGTACTTTCCTGTAGCTATTCTTAGTGCCTCCGTCTCCGCATGGTAGTTGTTTGAGTACTTTCCTGTAGCTATTCTTAGTGCCTCGTCTCCGCATGGTAGTTGTTTGAGTACTTTCCTGTAGCTATTCTTAGTGCCTCCGTCTCGGCATGGTAGTTGTTTGAGTACTTTCCTGTAGCTATTCTTAGTACCTCCGTCTCCGCATGGTAGTTGTTTGAGTACTTTCCTGTAGCTATCTTAGTGCTCCTGTCTCCGCATGGTAGTTGTTTGAGTACTTTCCTGTAGCTATTCTTAGTGCCACCGTCTCCGCATGGTAGTTGTTTGAGTACTTTCCTGTAGCTATTCTTAGTGCCTCCGTCTCCGCATGGTAGTTGTTTGAGTACTTTCCTGTAGCTATTCTTAGTGCCCGTCTCCGCATGGTAGTTGTTTGAGTACTTTCCTGTAGCTATTCTTAGTGCCTCGTCTCCTGCATGGTAGTTGTTTGAGTACTTTCCTGTAGCTATTCTTAGTGCCTCCGTCTCCGCATGGTAGTTGTTTGAGTACTTTCCTGTAGCTATTCTTAGTGCCACCGTCTCCGCATGGTAGTTGTTTGAGTACTTTCCTGTAGCTATTCTTAGTGCCTCCGTCTCCGCATGGTAGTTGTTTGAGTACTTTCCTGTAGCTATTCTTAGTGCCTCCGTCTCCGCATGGTAGTTGTTTGAGTACTTTCCTGTAGCTATTCTTAGTGCCTCCGTCTCCGCATGGTAGTTGTTTGAGTACTTTCCTGTAGCTATTCTTAGTGCCTCAGTCTCCGCATGGTAGTTGTTTGAGTACTTTCCTGTAGCTATTCTTAGTGCCTCGTCTCCGCATGGTAGTTGTTTGAGTACTTTCCTGTAGCTATTCTTAGTGCCTCGTCTCCGCATGGTAGTTGTTTGAGTACTTTCCTGTAGCTATTCTTAGTGCCTCGTCTCCGCATGGTAGTTGTTTGAGTACTTTCCTGTAGCTATTCTTAGTGCCTCCGTCTCCGCATGGTAGTTGTTTGAGTACTTTCCGGTAGCTATTCTTAGTGCCTCCGTCTCCGCATGGTAGTTGTTGTGAGTCTTTCCTGTAGCTATTCTTAGTGCCTCCGTCTCGCATGGTAGTTGTTTGAGTACTTTCCTGTAGCTATTCTTAGTGCCTCTGTCTCCTGCATGGTAGTTGTTTGAGTACTTTCCTGTAGCTATTCTTAGTGCCTCTGTCTCCGCATGGTAGTTGTTTGAGTACTTTCCTGTAGCTATTCTTAGTGCCTCGTCTCCGCATGGTAGTTGTTTGAGTACTTTCCTGTAGCTATTCTTAGTGCCTCGTCTCCGCATGGTAGTTGTTTGAGTACTTTCCTGTAGCTATTCTTAGTGCCTCCGTCTCGGCATGGTAGTTGTTTGAGTACTTTCCTGTAGCTATTCTTAGTGCCTCCGTCTCCGCATGGTAGTTGTTTGAGTACTTTCCTGTAGCTATTCTTAGTGCCTCCGTCTCTGCATGGTAGTTGTTTGAGTACTTTCCTGTAGCTATTCTTAGTGCCCCGTCTCCCATGGTAGTTGTTTGAGTACTTTCCTGTAGCTATTCTTAGTGCCTCCGTCTCTGCATGGTAGTTGTTTGAGTACTTTCCTGTAGCTATTCTTAGTGCCTCGTCTCTGCATGGTAGTTGTTTGAGTACTTTCCTGTAGCTATTCTTAGTGCCTCGTCTCCTGCATGGTAGTTGTTTGAGTACTTTCCTGTAGCTATTCTTAGTGCCTCCGTCTCCGCATGGTAGTTGTTTGAGTACTTTCCTGTAGCTATTCTTAGTGCCTCCATCTCCGCATGGTAGTTGTTTGAGTACTTTCCTGTAGCTATTCTTAGTGCCTCCGTCTCCCATGGTAGTTGTTTGAGTACGTTCCTGTAGCTATTCTTAGTGCCTCCGTCTCCGCATGGTAGTTGTTTGAGTACTTTCCTGTAGCTATTCTTAGTGCCTCGTCTCCGCATGGTAGTTGTTTGAGTACTTCCTGTAGCTATTCTTAGTGCCTCCGTCTCCGCATGGTAGTTGTTTGAGTACTTTCCTGTAGCTATTCTTAGTGCCTCCGTCTCCGCATGGTAGTTGTTTGAGTACTTTCCTGTAGCTATTCTTAGTGCCCCTGTCTCCGCATGGTAGTTGTTTGAGTACTTTCCTGTAGCTATTCTTAGTGCCTCCGTCTCCGCATGGTAGTTGTTTGAGTACTTTCCTGTAGCTATTCTTAGTGCCTCTCGTCTCCCATGGTAGTTGTTTGAGTACTTTCCTGTAGCTATTCTTAGTGCCTCGTCTCCGCATGGTAGTTGTTTGAGTACTTTCCCGTAGCTATTCTTAGTGCCTCCGTCTCCGCATGGTAGTTGTTTGAGTACTTTCCTGTAGCTATTCTTAGTGCCTCGTCTCTGCATGGTAGTTGTTTTGAGTACTTTCCTCAGCTATTCTTAGTGCCTGTCTCCGCATGGTAGTTGTTTGAGTACTTTCCTGTAGCTATTCTTAGTGCCTCTGTCTCGCATGGTAGTTGTTTGAGTACTTTCCTGTAGCTATTCTTAGTGCCTCCGTCTCCGCATGGTAGTTGTTTGAGTACGTTCCTGTAGCTATTCTTAGTGCCTCCGTCTCCGCATGGTAGTTGTTTGAGTACTTTCTTGTAGCTATTCTTAGTGCCTCCGTCTCTGCATGGTAGTTGTTTGAGTACTTTCCTGTAGCTATTCTTAGTGCCTCGTCTCCGCATGGTAGTTGTTTGAGTACTTTCCTGTAGCTATTCTAGTGCCTCGTCTCTGCATGGTAGTTGTTTGAGTACTTTCCTGTAGCTATTCTTAGTGCCTCGTCTCTGCATGGTAGTTGTATGAGTACTTTCCTGTAACTATTCTTAGTGCCTCCGTCTCTGCATGGTAGTTGTTTGAGTACTTTCCTGTAGCTATTCTTAGTGCCTGCGTCTCCGCATGGTAGTTGTTTGAGTACGTTCCTGTAGCTATTCTTAGTGCCTCCGTCTCCGCATGGTAGTTGTTTGAGACTTTCCTGTAGCTATCTAGTGCCTCTCTCGCAGTAGTTGTTTGAGACTTTCCTAGCATCTATGCCTCGTCTCCATGGAGTTGCTTTCCAGTATCTAGTGCCTGCAGATGTAGTTTGATATCTAGCACAGCTCATGACCTTCACTTTCTGAAAGCTTCACAATTCCTCTCATTTCTTTGACCTGTCCTGAGTATTTTAGATATGGCACGATGGTCAATGCTGAAAGTCCTACAAACAGAGTCTCCACACCATGCTCTGGTAGAACCCCTCCTAACGTACAGCCAGTGTATAAATAGACAACCACCTCAGCAAGATGCAAAAATGAAGGAAGGAGTTCCACAGGGCAGTGTGATAGCAACAACGCTATTCCTAATATACATAAATATCACCAAATGCTGCCCACGGAAGGTCTCAAACAGCCTTCATGCAGATGACTTTGCAATCTGGACAGCTGCAGAACACACTCAAAAAAACATCCCATCTACTACAAAAAACAGTGGAAAAAGTGGAGAATTGGACAAAAGCTGAGGCCTCAAAATTAACCACACAAAAACCACAGAAACTGTTTTTCCTCTCCCACACAAGGAAAACGTATTCATCAATTTAGAAAACAAAACAATACTCCAAACAGATACACCCACCTTCCTTGCAATCACCATAGACAGAAGACTTACCTGAAAGCCAAACATAGAACAAATTCAAAGAAAAGCCATACAAAGACTTGCTGTGATGAAGAAACTAGCTGGAACGTCCTGGAGCGAAAACTCAAAATATGAAAGCAGGTCTACACTGGAACAGTCATCATGGAATATGGCTCTAGCTCTTGGACACCAGCAGCCAAAACAAACACACATACATTAGACAAAGTGCAAAACATGGGCCTAAGAATAACTCTGGGAGCAATGAAAAGCAGTCCTATTATAGAAATGAAAAATACCGCAGACATTGAACCTCTAGAACTCCGCAGAAAATTTAAAATACTCACCCAGTTTGAAAATCTAAAACGACTAAAAGAACACACTCTACACACAAAATTTCAAGAGAAAACAAACAAAAAAGACTTGCAAGAAAAAGTCCCAACCATCTGGCCAGAGAATGCACATGCAACATTCAAACATCCTAGAAACTGACCCAGAAATATGGGAACCCATAATACCAGAGCCATGGACATGCTACCAAAACATGGCCCAAATAAACCTAGAAGTCTCAGGAATAATCTAAAAAAAAATACAGAGAGAGAGAAAGCAAAGAGCCATGTCACTTCAAATGCTACGAGAGCAATATCCCACAAGCAGATTACGCGTGGTCCCAGATGGCTCAGCTACAGATGTTATCAGGAAGGGAGGCAGCGGAATTTACATCACTCACCCCCATGGAAACACAGAAACACACTCTCTGGCTGCAGGAGAAACATGTACCAACTTTAGAGCAGAAGCAACAGCCCTTCTTGTAGCCATACAGATTCTCAACGACCAGCAAGTGTCAGTAAAATATATTGCAGTCTTTAGCGATTCAAGATCCGTCTTCCAGACTATCTCATGTCCCAGACAAGACAAGCTTATTCAGGACATACAGCAAAATATCAGCTTGTTGTCAAAGATATCTGAACTGGTTTTACGGTGGATACCAGTACACTGTGGCATACCAGGAAATGAAAAGGCTGACAAACTCGCAAGGGCTGGGGGAGCCTAACACAACACCACCCAACACAAAGTTTTACCAACAGCAAAGACTCTCCTGAAACAATCCAGGAAAATGATCTGGGGAAAAATAAATGGACGATACAACCTAGAGCACGACAGTATAAATACACTAAACAGAAAAGCACAGACCACATTCTTCATACTTAGAACGGGACACTGCAGTCTCAGAGCACACCTCCACAGAATGGGTCTCATGGACTCGGCAGCCTGCACTTGTAGAGCACCAAAGTTGTCCCCAGAGCACATCCTGCAAGACTGCCCCAGTCTGGTAGTGTGAGAATAGAGATCTGGCCAAGAGAAACAACCCTACAAGACAAACTATGGGGGGCCGGTGAAGACCTTAACCGCCCTGTTTATGACACATACTGGAGTAGTCGCATAGCAGAAGTTGATCGCAGAAGAAAAAGAATGAGAACAATTCCATAGATTTCTGCACTCTATTCCTGATATGTCAAGAAATACACTGATTTATGCCATCTTTAAACATCTTCGTCCAAGTTGTCAATGGGTTCATTAATGAGGATATATCATTATCAATGACTACATCTGTTAGAACTCAATCTTCTATTTGGCTTGCTTACATTGAGGTCTGCTCACTCAGTTTATGTTACCAATTAATTTCGATGGATGCCTTCTTCTTATTTCTAGTTTCTTTCTACGGTATTTTCTTGACAAATGTAATAAGCAATGCCTGAATATGTCAACAAGGTTCTTAGCACTGAACTGTAGATTTTATTTACTATTTTTTAATGCTTGACAAATCTATGTGTAGTGTGCTGTGAAGGAATTGAAATTCATCACTCCTGTTGTATCATTTGCTTGATAAAGCCATTTGGTCGAATGGTTGTTGTGTATTGTTTTTGTTTTAGTATTTTGTAAAACTACAGTACTTTGTTGTTTACGTTTTTCGCCATTGCTATATAGTTTTACAGCAGTCTTCCCATAGATCGACAAATGCTGACCGCACTACCTGAATTGTAGTTTTTCTTTCTACTTGAGGAACTCATTGTTTAATTTTCATGCTGAGTATATTGACATCATGACAAGTAAATATATGTTGGAGTTACAATTGTAGTTTTTCTTTCTACTTGAGGAACTCATTGTTTAATTTTCATGTTGAGTATATTGACATCATGACAAGTAAATATATGTTGGAGTTACAATTGTAGTTTTTCTTTCTACTTGAGGAACTCATTGTTTAATTTTCATGTTGAGTATATTGACATCATGACAAGTAAATATATGTTGGAGTTACAATTGTAGTTTTTCTTTCTACTTGAGGAACTCATTGTTTAATTTTCATGTTGAGTATATTGACATCATGACAAGTAAATATATGTTGGAGTTACAATTGTAGTTTTTCTTTCTACTTGAGGAACTCATTGTTTAATTTTCATGTTGAGTATATTGACATCATGACAAGTAAATATATGTTGGAGTTACAATTGTAGTTTTTCTTTCTACTTGAGGAACTCATTGTTTAATTTTCATGTTGAGTATATTGACATCATGACAAGTAAATATATGTTGGAGTTACAATTGTAGTTTTTCTTTCTACTTGAGGAACTCATTGTTTAATTTTCATGTTGAGTATATTGACATCATGACAAGTAAATATATGTTGGAGTTACAATTGTAGTTTTTCTTTCTACTTGAGGAACTCATTGTTTAATTTTCATGTTGAGTATATTGACATCATGACAAGTAAATATATGTTGGAGTTACAATTGTAGTTTTTCTTTCTACTTGAGGAACTCATTGTTTAATTTTCATGTTGAGTATATTGACATCATGACAAGTAAATATATGTTGGAGTTACAATTGTAGTTTTTCTTTCTACTTGAGGAACTCATTGTTTAATTTTCATGTTGAGTATATTGACATCATGACAAGTAAATATATGTTGGAGTTACAATTGTAGTTTTTCTTTCTACTTCAGGAACTCATTGTTTAATTTTCATGTTGAGTATATTGACATCATGACAAGTAAATATATGTTGGAGTTACAATTGTAGTTTTTCTTTCTACTTGAGGAACTCATTGTTTAATTTTCATGTTGAGTATATTGACATCATGACAAGTAAATATATGTTGGAGTTACAATTGTAGTTTTTCTTTCTACTTGAGGAACTCATTGTTTAATTTTCATGTTGAGTATATTGACATCATGACAAGTAAATATATGTTGGAGTTACAATTGTAGTTTTTCTTTCTACTTGAGGAACTCATTGTTTAATTTTCATGTTGAGTATATTGACATCATGACAAGTAAATATATGTTGGAGTTACAATTGTAGTTTTTCTTTCTACTTGAGGAACTCATTGTTTAATTTTCATGTTGAGTATATTGACATCATGACAAGTAAATATATGTTGGAGTTACAATTGTAGTTTTTCTTTCTACTTGAGGAACTCATTGTTTAATTTTCATGTTGAGTATATTGACATCATGACAAGTAAATATATGTTGGAGTTACAATTGTAGTTTTTCTTTCTACTTGAGGAACTCATTGTTTAATTTTCATGTTGAGTATATTGACATCATGACAAGTAAATATATGTTGGAGTTACAATTGTAGTTTTTCTTTCTACTTGAGGAACTCATTGTTTAATTTTCATGTTGAGTATATTGACATCATGACAAGTAAATATATGTTGGAGTTACAATTGTAGTTTTTCTTTCTACTTGAGGAACTCATTGTTTAATTTTCATGTTGAGTATATTGACATCATGACAAGTAAATATATGTTGGAGTTACAATTGTAGTTTTCTTTCTACTGAGAACTCATTGTTTAATTTTCATGTTGAGTATATTGACATCATGACAAGTAAATATATGTTGGAGTTACAATTGTAGTTTTTCTTTCTACTTGAGGAACTCATTGTTTAATTTTCATGTTGAGTATATTGACATCATGACAAGTAAATATATGTTGGAGTTACAATTGTAGTTTTTCTTTCTACTTGAGGAACTCATTGTTTAATTTTCATGTTGAGTATATTGACATCATGACAAGTAAATATATGTTGGAGTTACAATTGTAGTTTTTCTTTCTACTTGAGGAACTCATTGTTTAATTTTCATGTTGAGTATATTGACATCATGACAAGTAAATATATGTTGGAGTTACAATTGTAGTTTTTCTTTCTACTTGAGGAACTCATTGTTTAATTTTCATGTTGAGTATATTGACATCATGACAAGTAAATATATGTTGGAGTTACAATTGTAGTTTTTCTTTCTACTTGAGGAACTCATTGTTTAATTTTCATGTTGAGTATATTGACATCATGACAAGTAAATATATGTTGGAGTTACAATTGTAGTTTTTCTTTCTACTTGAGGAACTCATTGTTTAATTTTCATGTTGAGTATATTGACATCATGACAAGTAAATATATGTTGGAGTTACAATTGTAGTTTTTCTTTCTACTTGAGGAACTCATTGTTTAATTTTCATGTTGAGTATATTGACATCATGACAAGTAAATATATGTTGGAGTTACAATTGTAGTTTTTCTTTCTACTTGAGGAACTCATTGTTTAATTTTCATGTTGAGTATATTGACATCATGACAAGTAAATATATGTTGGAGTTACAATTGTAGTTTTTCTTTCTACTTGAGGAACTCATTGTTTAATTTTCATGTTGAGTATATTGACATCATGACAAGTAAATATATGTTGGAGTTACAATTGTAGTTTTTCTTTCTACTTGAGGAACTCATTGTTTAATTTTCATGTTGAGTATATTGACATCATGACAAGTAAATATATGTTGGAGTTACAATTGTAGTTTTTCTTTCTACTTGAGGAACTCATTGTTTAATTTTCATGTTGAGTATATTGACATCATGACAAGTAAATATATGTTGGAGTTACAATTGTAGTTTTTCTTTCTACTTGAGGAACTCATTGTTTAATTTTCATGTTGAGTATATTGACATCATGACAAGTAAATATATGTTGGAGTTACAATTGTAGTTTTTCTTTCTACTTGAGGAACTCATTGTTTAATTTTCATGTTGAGTATATTGACATCATGACAAGTAAATATATGTTGGAGTTACAATTGTAGTTTTTCTTTCTACTTGAGGAACTCATTGTTTAATTTTCATGTTGAGTATATTGACATCATGACAAGTAAATATATGTTGGAGTTACAATTCATGCTATTTCCTCTTTATAAAAACAAATAGTCTACAACAGCTTGGTGCAACAATTACCTTCTATGATACTAACCATCTAAGGACCATGGTTGCGCGTAATGAATCTATCATATTCAGAATACGGATCGGTCAAAATATGCACTATACGAACGCCAAACTCATCTATTTTATATGGGGAATGTTAGTTACACAGTTTCTGGTCACTCATCTAACACTCTAGTACACTACGAACAAAGATAACAGTGACGTGCGTCATAATTTCCATTTGTTGTACACTAATTTCCATTTGTTGTAAGAGTTTTGTCTGTTCATGCACATGAAATATCATTTCGTTGTAAATGTTATAGTTGTGTATGACAGTATTTGTTTCAAATGGCTGAATTTAATGACTACAATACTTTCTCTAAGACATGGCAGCAACAAAGACAGGGTATGTATAACCATTATTATTGTACGTGCTAGGGGTAATTAGCTAGTTTGAACAAAGCACGAGTAGTATGGAAGTTGTTTGATTAAATCTACGAAAAATACATTAACTCTACTTATCTGTGTCGTGCCTGATTTAAGCATCGACTTCCACTTAACTCTTACAATACAACAAATCACCTGATTAACCGCCGGGCAGTACCAATTTTCTAACAAGACACTTCACGTATCAAAATGTGTTCCACACGACCAATGTGATATTTTTTGTGCATAACTATTTGTTGAATACAGACGAAAGAATTTTAAAATATATATTTATATATGTCCTTTTTCGTCTTTACAGACGGTTAATTGGCAAGTTTTTACTATGACAACTTCTGAGTTTTCGCTTATCTCTCTTGTCGTTCAGCTCATACATAAGTCTCTTCTCAAAAGACTGTGCCCTTTCGTAATTTGCCTTTCCACACAGCTCTGTCATCAACTAGTCCTTCCCAGGTGCTGGGACCTATAGAAAAGTTTTTCAATTGAGGCTTTGCAGACATCTTTATATCTGAGCAGTGGTCTGCCCTAGTGCCTCTTCCCTTCCGAAAGTTCACAGAACAACATTTGTTTTGGTATGCGATAAGTTTCCATTCTTCTCATATGCCCCAACCATCTTAGTCGTCTACTGCTGAGCATGCCCATGATGGAAGGCAGGTTTGCACGTTGCAGTGCTTCAGAGTTGGTTATCTTGTCGCACCACTTGTTTATAATCTTGCGGAGACATCAAAGGTGAAAGATGTTAAGTCTCATCTCGTGTCTTGAGAAGGCTGTCCATGTTTCTGAGCCATATAGTAAAGAACTAATTACACAGGCTCGATATATTTGAATCTTCGTCTGCAATGTCAGTTTTGTTGTTGTCCCACGCTCGCTTTGATAGTTTGTCGAATGTAGTAGCCGCACTCCCTACACGAGCGTTGATTTCTTCATCTAGAGAAAGGCTGGCAGTGACCATGGACCCGAGATAGCAAAGTTTTGGAACTGGTGTTAGAGGGTTACCATGTAAAGTGATATTTGTTGTATTACCTCCCTGACATAATACAACTGTTTTGTAGACACTTATAGTCAGAGAAAATAGGTCGCATGCTTTTGACAAATTATTGATTAGGCATTGCAGTGTAGTCTCACTGTGGGCGACTAAGGCAGCATCGTCAGCGAAAGGAGGTCCTTGAGAAGAATTTCCGTCGTTTTTGTCTTGACTCTTAAGCGAGCCAAGTTAAAAAGTGAACCATCAGATCTAGTGTGGATGAAAACATCACCATCAGCGTCCCCCAAAGCGTGGTTCAAAAGGACTGCGAAGAAGATGCCAAAGAGGGTGGGGCAAGGACACAACCCTGCTTGACTCCACTCTTAACCTCAAGCAGGGTTGTGTTCTTGCCCCTCCCTTTTGGCAAATAAAATATAGTTTTTGTTTATGATTTATGAAATAATGCTCTAGAACATAACATTAAAATGTTGTAATAGATTTTATGGTACAAAATGTTATCCAAATCTACATGCAAAAACTCTATTTGAGTCCGTTGACAAAGAGTTAATATGGCTGATAAATTACACACACAGCAGAATACAAAGCCACACTCTATATTCATTGAGAACTACATTTATTTTAATGATGTACATAATTCTTTCAAGATCAAATTATAGCTCGATCAAGGAGATTTAATAAACGAGCCTTGATCTTCGCACGAAATAGAAAAAGACACCCATCTTGTTAATACTGACAGTTTACGGGCACATGTTTAATCTCCTCCCTCCATTCTGCCCTTGTTAAGTGAGGTGCATTGTGTCAGCAACAGGAGAATTGGTCTATCATAATAGCATTATTTTCACATCTGTCATGATAGGTTATTTTGTATGCCTTTCCAATAACATTGTTTTCAAGTCGTTCATAATATCACCATTTTCACATCTTTCACATAGTATAATTTTCACGTTTATTAAAATAGTATTGTTTTTCCACCTTTCATAATAGAATTAGTTCTCTCGGGTTTTTTTATTAACATTACTTTAGCTTCTTGTGTAGTAGCGTGACTTGCAGGTTTGTCGTAATATTATTATTTTGATGTCTTTTATTAACATACTATTTCCCACGCTAACACCAGCGAAGGAAACATCCTTAGTGAACTTTTAAACGAATTCCTTTTTGCAGACGATCAGGCAATCATATCAACAGAAGAAAAGCTACAGCAACACATTAACAGACTCCAGTTAACATGTAATGAATACAATATGAGAATGAACATCGACAAAACCGAAGTAATGACATTCGCTAGAGAGGAAAATCCTATCAATATCTCCATTGACATTGAAGAGCATTTTTTCAGCAAACGGACGAATAGCTAATGAAATACAACACAGATGCAACATAGCAAATCAAATGATAGGACAAATGACACCAATTTTAAAATGCAAACATGTCACCATGAACACAAAAAGAGCAATGTTTAACACGATATTTCTCCACACTGTATAATGCTACCAGTGTCAAACCTGGACGCTGACATCAAATGATAGAAGAAAGCTAGTCACCACAGAGATGAAGTGTCTACGCAGAAGTGTCTATACTGGTGGTAACAAGAAGAGACTCGTTGAGAAATGAAGACACCAGGAAAAAAGCGGGTACAACAGCAGTACTAAACTTCATCAAGAAACAACAAATGAAAGGGTTCGGCCACATAAGCAGACTACCAACAGACAGTGCACCTCAACGACCGATGTTGCTCCAATACAATGGATACAAAGCAAAAGACCGGCTACGAAAAAGATGGACCTCAGAGATAACAGAGGCGACGGAAGACACTATTTATGAAGCGCACACAAAAGCCAGTTCTAGAAATCTTTTCTTATCCCAACGCTGAGAGGCAAAATAGGATTTGTAATAATATCATAGTTCATAAGTACGGTTCCAACTTCACTGCAACGGGTCACCCCATAATTGCTCCGTTCCTGTGCCAATGAATATCACACGAAATGCTAACACCTGTGAAAAGTTTCCTGTGTGAACTAATTCCAGAATGAAGCAGCCGCGTACCGCAACAAAAAAGCAACCTGCACCGCATAATATGCATATGGCCGTCGCGAATGTAGCAACACAAAACTGTTCATCACTTGAATAGCAATTCTTGTCGAAGGGGACATCAATCACGGCAAAATCCAGCTTTCTGCACTCGCAATATAACTGCATACGGCAGATTGAGCTTGTTCGTCATAACCGGTGTCCTCCATTTTCTGAATACACACAACAAACGTACGGTTGACACAGCAAAAGCATTACATGTAACAGTCACAGCTCACAGCGTTGCTCAAGCACTAACTCAGTAGCTCGGCAAACGAAACCGGAAAATACCCGACCAAACATGGCGGGAATGCGCTAACAAAGTCGTGTTCAGAATCAAACAGTTCTGACTCTGAATGGTCCTCCCGCATTCCGCCATTGTTGGCCAGATTTAAAAAAAAAAAAAAAAAATGTAATTTGTAATAAGAAATGAAAAATAATATTTCCCGTATTTTATTCTTAAAAATGTTTATCTGTCACAATATCATTATTTTCGGGTTGTTCCCAATATTATTACTTTCTATGCCTTTTATAATCACTATTTGCCAGTCTTTTTATTTTCTTTTATTAAACTACTTTATCTGTACCTTTGCGCTTACCTTTCAATGATTTTAATATACATCAAGTCAACGATGCCATTGAAGCATGATATTTAATGTTGTGTTGGCCCGCGTGCCCAACGTGTTCGTAGCGCGTTTGACTACGGATGACAAGTCCTCTGTAAGTGCGGGTTTAACTCTGCGGACTGGCAGAAAAACTACAGGTTCCCCAGATTTACGGTGTTCGTGGCACCGAACCGAAGTGTTACGATGTCTATGAAACCGAGCCGAAGAGTTTTTAGTTCAAGTGCTTCTGGATCGAAAAAAAAGAATGTGTTGTATCACAGAAACATTGTATTTCTGTATTTCAACACGATATTTGATGTTGTGTTGTATCACAGAAACATTATATATCTGTATTTCAACACGATATTTGATATTGTGTTGTATCACAGAAACATTGTATATCTGTATTTCAACACGATATTTGATGTTGTGTTGTATCACAGAAACATTATATATCTGTATTTCAACACGATATTTGATATTGTGTTGTATCACAGAAACATTGTATATCTGTATTTCAGCACGATATTTGATGTTGTGTTGTATCACAGAAACATTGTATATCTGTATTTCAACACGATATTTCTTGTTGTGTTGTATGACAGAAACACTGTAATTTTGTATTTCTCTGGTGTCTTTGCAATCAACTCTTACCGATCTTCAAGAAATAAGAATTCGTTTACGTTCTCAACGTGAACATGAGATCTAAGTTGAATCGTCCGTCTCCGATAAGACTAGGAATTCCATCTCACCTACACTGAGATCATACACTGACAAATATCCCCATCGCTATATATGGGAAGCGAACCGAGGACTTTGAAGCGAGAGGCAAGTACCTTATCTCCACGTTTAACCTACTTGTATGAAACGTACACAACAATTATATGGTATATGTTTTCAATTATATACATTTACATATACCATACAGTTTACATAATGCGTAGAATCATATTATGTTAGTATGTTTATATATCGAAAATCTAAATACGCTTGAGCACAAAAAGAACATCAAATGTAAATCTACACAAATGTAGCCACAATTGTTGCATCTAAATACACTTGAACACCAAAAGAACAACAAACGTAAATATATGCCAACATGTAGCCATAATTGTTGCATCTAAATACACTTGAATATAAAGAAAAGGCATCAAACGTAAATCTATACCCACGTAGCCATAATTGTTGCAATAAATCTTATAAGATTGTAATCGTTTTCGTGAGTGAGCCAAAGTTTCTGTTCCGAAACAAATAAACCGTCATGTAAATATCTGTGGCTGAGCAGGAGAAACTTTAGAAAAATAAAAACGGACGGGTCGATACTCGCTCGTTTCAAGTTTTTCGTCCCACTTGATTCATTAGTGCAACTTCATCGAACCTTGAGGGAAGATCAAGAATAAAATTACAATCTTTGAAAAATGGATTGCAGAAAAGCTTTCGTTAGAAGGCCCCTGAGGCTTATTCATTTGGAAGAGAAAAGAAAACGTGGAGGTGGTTTATCGGTAGGCTAAGCCTTCAAGATATTTCAAATAATGCTCACACATGTCTACATTTCAAATGTTTCACATACAATATTTTATAAAGATACCATTTACTCTGGATTTGTAAAATGTTGCGTACATCGTCATCATTAGCAAACCCCAATTCATCCAAATATACAAGAAGGGGGACAACAACATAACTGGAGAAGAAACAAAGTTGAGGAAAAATAAACTCACAAACAACAATAAATGTATGCCTTCTCCTTCCCCCACCCACTCAATTTACAAATTCAAATCATTCCTACACTCCCCACAGCCAGTTCTAGGGTGCCTTTTCCTTGTGAGGTTCGAAATGGGAAAACCGCCGAAAATCAGTGTTTAAGATCAGCTGATTGGGTCTAGGTTAGAGTGTAATGGGTCTGCTTAAAATTAATCAAACTTTTTTTATGTTTTTATTAAACAAACTGTTTAAAGCAGATTTTCCCAAGGTGGGCGGTATCGCCCTCCAGTGGGCGTTGAAGCGTTCTAGGGGGGCGATAGCGAGTTCAGAAGAATTGGGGGATAGGTGTTCAGGGAGTATGGGTCGGTGGCTCCTTAAAGAAGAAATTAAAAATAAATAATTTTAAAATAAATTATTTTTGTGATTTTGCGAATCATTTAAAATTTGAATTCTGCATTTCATCTTATGCACGTCTAACACGATCCATTTTTACATCAATTTTCTATTTCATTTATATAATAATTTGAAAATTGACTATGTATGACAGAAATATATATCAATTTTCTATGTCAAAGAGAAAATAAAGCATGTATATATGTGGGGGAGGGGGCGTTGGCGACCTGTTATGATGTGGGGGCGTTACAAAGTTTATGTTGTGCAAAGTGGGCGGTGGTCCTAAAAAGTTTAGGAATCTATGGTTTAAAGTTTGTTTGGTAAAATAGTTCTAACTGGCAGACAGAAGCATATATATATATATATATATATATATATATATATATATATATATATATATATATATATCTTCTCTTCTTTCTTTCTTTCTCGAATCCTGTATGCCTCACAGCGTCAGGTCAGGAAGATATTTCTAAAACGGGCCCTAGTATGCGCTTCGTAGATAGTCTTTTTCGTCACCTCTGTTATCTCTGAGGTCCATCTTTTGCGTGGCCGGCCTTTTGCTTTGTACCCATTGTATCGGAGCAGCATTGCTCTTTGGGGTGCACTGTCTGATGGTAATCTGCTTACGTGACCGAACCATTTAATTTGTTGTTTCTTGATGAAGTCTAGTACTGATGTTGTACCCACTTTTTCCTGATGTCTTCATTTCTCAACCGGTCTCTTCTTGTTACACCCAGCATTCTGCGTAGACACTTCATCTCTGTTGTGACACTTCATCTCTGTTGTGACTATATATATATACTTCTGTCTGCCAGTATTTATATGTATGTGTAAAGTGTAAAGATACCTGTCTAAATAAATGTATGGGTAGATTCCGACAAATATATTGACCAGGAAATTTCACAAATGGAGAGTCGAAGACGAATACTATCTACACATCACAGGAAACTACGATCTAAGGAAAATATGGGGTTGGCTTGGACGCGCATGTGTATAGAATGCATGCAAGCACCTTGGCAAAGACAGCTCTCCAATTGATTTTAGTGAAAGGATTGCAAGGAAACCGACAAATCAACTCTAGAGGAAAGTGGACAGATAACTGATAGAGTTTGGATTGACATTGAATAATCTGGGTAGAAAGTCAACAGACCGGCAGCAATGCGCTATTATTAATGGTCTATAGGAAAGCACAGCTCTACCATGAAGCATTTCGAAAACTGGAAAGGTATATAATTGCAAATATGAAATTTGCACAATAGATTGTGCTGCGTAGATATTTTCTACCGTGAAAGCATTTTTGAATATCTCTAACTCACAATTCAGATGCCGCGACTCCGTTGCCGTCATGCTCATATCATCTATCCCAACCCGAATCCATCTCTTTCGTTGTCTTGCCTGTCTCTTCTTTATCAGAATGTCTCCCTCCACAGACTGTCTTCAGTTTAAAATGTCTTTTTACGTGTCCAAAATAATTCAACTTTCTAATTAGCACGTGAAGCATCGGTCAGCTTTCTTTCATTTTGAGTTCCTTCTGAATAGATCTATTTTTTCTCTTCTCTGTACAAGGTATACAAATGTTTCTTCTGTAACATTTATATTTGAAAGCTCATGTATGCTTTTCCAATAACTTTTTCAATGTCCATGTCTCACACCCATATATAATCGGTCCCGCTAAATATGATTGCTTTTAGTATTATGATCTGTGTTGTCTTTTAAATTCCATAAAATTTTAGTTGTAAGTTTTTGTAAAGTTATATTTGCTCTTCTTTTGATTTCTTTCATCCCATTTGCATCTTTTGTTAGCAGGGAATATATATATATATATATATATATATATATATATATACGAGCTGTTCACTTTTTCTATTTTCTCTCCCTTGATGAAAACTATCATTTGTCATGTTTGGTTTACAAAATGTTATTACTTGTTCGTTCATTTATATGGAAATAATGTTTGAACTTTCTCAGAATTAAAAAAAACCAACCAAATAATACACAAAATCTTAACTCATCCATTTCAGAACGTCACATTCATCACAGCCTGCCTGAAAAGTTATATGTCTCTGGCAAGGTCTTTGGCCTGTTCTAGCGTCATGATCAAGATTTCATTGATATATAGACCTATAAATCTGAACTATAGTAACAAAATATAGTAACCACAACAAATGAAAAAAAACGGTACACACATAAGGTAGAAATATTGTATGTACAGGATAGTTTAATTTCTCAGTCTGGAAAACAGTGAGCATCCTGGAAGCATATAATAGGTGATGATAGTGTGTTTCAGAGTAAAGCAGAGTAAAGCAGGAAAATTGTAAACTAGCCAGAAATAGTGCACGGCCCAAAGCTTGAAGTATTGGAGGCCAAATGATGAATTTCAGTATATATAATATTTGTAACTAAGGATATGTTATATATATATATATATATATAATATGATTGTTATATTATTCTGATATAATATTCATAATTTAGTGTTACATATTCAACTTTCAAAGCTAATCAAGTGTCAAGTTAAAAGTAATAATTACGAAAAAATAATTTCTAAAAAATAAGTACACGTTAATTATTTTTGGTTTGGTGGGACCGGTTCTTACTGGTCATTAAGGACCAGGGGCGTATACTAATTAGGGAGGAAAGGTGCTGAATTTCCGATTTCAAACTGTGTGTGATGTTTTAGCGTTATATCAACTTTCAAAGCAAATCAGTATCCCGTTGAAAGTAATAATTATGAACAAATAATATCTAAAATAATAAGTACGCGTTACTCAATATTTTTGGTAGGCCGTGCCCACTGGCCATTAATGACGAGCCGCCCCTGTATATATATATATATATATATATATATATATATATATATGAGAGAGAGAGAGAGAGAGAGAAGAGGCAGCGTGTTTTATGCCTGCGCTAAATAAGCCGTGTTTAAAATGAACTCGATAAGATTGTAATTTTCCGGAATTTTGACAAGCAGATTCAGCATCCTTAGACAGCAATGTTTGTATTTCATTTCGTTCAGAGTGAAGCCGTTACTTATCTTATTATTGAGCTAATGTTTACTCACTTCAACAGACGGGTAGATTTTACAACTTATCTCAATGCGAACGAAATAATCAAAGATGCATACACAAGTAATGAAAGAAAAAGCGACTTTGGAATGCTCTCTCTATATATATTTCTCGAGAAAGATATATAGATATGCAAAAGGCTATATAGACGTAAAATGATACTGATCTCAAACGTAATAAAGCTTTTGAACATAACTTGAGAAAACGCATATTTTCTTTATAAGTTTTCCTTTTTATATCTGACTATTCCACTTATATTATTATTATAATTTAATACTACGCATTCGCTCGTGGATCAAGAAAAAAACCCATTCGGCAGCGTTGTTCGAAAAAACAAAGGTTATGCAAACTAGTGTCGATCTATGGAGTTAACTTAATGACCACTTAATTAATCTATACAGAAGCCTCTATACAAACAGCCAGTGGTACCGTTAGAACAAACACAGGTATAACAGAAAAGTACCACATAGGATCAGGAGTAAGACAATAATGAATACTATCACCGCTTTTGTTCGTCGCATGTGTTGAATAAATCTTTAAAATAGAAAACACCAGTGAAGGAAACAACATTGGCGAACTCTTTCTAAACGAAATTCTTTTTGCCGACGGTAAGGCAGTCAAATCAATAACAGAGGAACATCTAAAACAACACATTAACAGACACCAGACATGCAATGAATGCAATATGAGAATAAACATTGCCAAAACCAAAGTACTGATATTCGCTAGAGAGGAAACGCCTTCAATATCTCCATCGACCAACATCAATTAAAACAAGTTGAAGAATTTACATACATAGGGTGCAATTTTTCATCAAATTGAAGAATAACTAACGAAATAAAACATAGATGCGATATAGCATATCAAATAATAGGATAAATGACATCAATTTTGAAATGCAAGCATGTTAGTATGAACACTAAAAGAGCTAACTTGTACGATGACATCAAACGATAGAAGGAAACTAGGCACGACAGAGATGAAGCATCTACGCGGAATGCTGTTGATATCAAGAAGAGACCGGATTAGAAATGAAGACATCATGAAAAAGGTCGGTACAATATCAGCACCAAACTTCATCAAGAAGCAACACATTAAATAGTTCGGTCCCATAGGCAAATTACCAAGAAACAGTGCGCCACAAAAAGAATGCTGTTCAAATACAGTAATACAAATCAAAATGACATCCATACAAAGATGGATTTCAGAAATAACAGAGGCAGTGAAAAACATTGTTTATGAAGCGCACACAAAATTATATTCTTGAAATATCTTCTTACCCTGACACTGTGAGACAAAATAGTATTAGAGGGGGAAAAAAGAAAGATGTTCTTCTCGTACCGTTGTTATACGTTACACAGGGCATGTAAACAATTTCTCTATAACGCTCTATCATGGGCAACTCGTTCACTCTCTTCTACGAAATTGAGTCCGATAGTTTTTACTTCTCTTAGTAAAGTTTGTTGCTAGGCTAGGCGATGGATGTCGTAAAAAATGAAGGTAAGTGGTTCGAATCCTGTGTTTGTCTATTTGTTTTTCGAAAGCTCTTAATACCTGTACACTGTTTATTTGTTGATCATATTCGTTGCTTCCGTTGCTTCCGTTCCTTCTTGCAAAAAATACCTGATTGTTCTCATCTCATTTCAGAGTTTCTCTAAGGGTACATTTTTAATCACTTGCCTCCCACTACAATGTTTGCTTTCGAGTATGTCAAACATCAACATATCTCCATCGTCTCTTTCTTTTAGCAGTTGTTACTAGTGGTTGATCAGATATTGATTTCATCCACTTCTGAATTCGTCCCATTTTATGATCATTATTGTTCTCAGACATCTATTTTCAACTGTATTCAACTTACTTTCTTTATCTTTAGTTATTTTCCAACTGTTGCTGGCATATGTTAAGATTGATGTAACATTAGAATTGAAAATTCGTAATTTCGTTTTTAAATGAACTAGTCTCTATAGCGAAGTGGTAAAGTCGTTCTGAATATTAATGAACTTGTCTCTATAGCGAAGTGGTAAAGTCGTTCTGAATATTAATGAACTTGTCTCTATAGCGAAGTGGTAAAGTCGTTCTGAATATTAATGAACTTGTCTCTATAGCGAAGTGGTAAAGTCGTTCTGAATATTAATGGACTTGTCTCTATAGCGAAGTGGTAAAGTCATTCTGAATATTATGTGCTCGATTCCAGATCCAGTTTCATGTTCAATTTTTTCAAGAGATCCATATGATTGTTGCTGGAGCTACGGAGTACTTCATTTCTGTCGACAGGTATATTCAGAAACATGTTGCAATAAAGTTAATCCTTCGCCCTTAGTCCCTTTAGTTTAGTTTTATCAACTATTTTACTTGAATGTTCCATATTTGATTTGGGCTTTTAAAAACATGATTTTACTTTGGCAGTTTTTGTTTTTATTTTTTATTTTCCGCGTTGTTAGAATTTCTACCTTAATATGTGAACTGATCTGTTATATTTCTCAGCTTGGACTTCAACATGATACCTGCAGTGCTGTCATAGGTAACTTCTTTATAATTGTCTTTTCCTAGCTTATCTGCAGTCCAACTTTTGATGCTATGGATAAAAAGTTATCTGGATTTTTTTCTGCATATTTTGGTTGTTTTTGCTTAAGAAGACAATATTATCTGCAGTACCAAAATCTTCCAGTTGTCTATTTACTATCCAATCGGTGCCAATTTGGCCCGTGCAGCATTCTTTCCCCACCACTTTGAACACTAGCAGAGATAAAGAAAGCAACATTATTTTACGGCGGTTGCAAACATAAACCAGCCACCTCGGCCATCGTCTGTGTGGATAGCACACCATGAGTGATCATACACGCTTTTGATAACGTTTATTATTCTGTCAGGTATTCCATATCATCTCACAAATTCCACAGGGAGATTCTATGTATGTAGGCTATCACAAGCTTTTTTGTGTTGTAAATCAATGAAATTTAGGATAAGTGGTTGTTGTTTTTCAGTCTGTTCCTCTCAGAGAAGTCTTAGTGTCATTATTTGTTTTAAAAACGTACAACATTAGAAATTGGGAAGAAACATGAGATGCATGGTTTTCCCATCACACTTGATACATCTAATATAAATATTTTACCAACAACAACAAACAGCGGTGAGAATACAAGGGAAAACATTAGAATGGCTCGAAGTACAAAAGGGAGTAAAGTCAAGGTTGCATACTATCTTCCTACTTATTCGAAATATATGCATAATGAGTATGCTCAGGAAGATTGAAACAGGATGGGCTAGGAGACATTGGATAGAATCGCTGGGGAGGTCTAAGCTGACAAAGATCACTTTTATTTTTGTGCCAGAGCATGCAGGTGTAAGGGGAATGAACGTGCGGATAGGCTTGCAGGTATGGCTGCTGTCCAAAGCGGACGAGCAATGGGCCGGGCTGATATTATAAATTCCTTAAGGGAGAGAGGGCGTGTACATGATTCACGTAATAGCGGTGAATCCACAACACTAACCAGACTGCAAGAACTCAAAGTTAAGTGTGGTGTAGCTCGAAAAGAACGCTATGCTGGCAGACAAAGAAGAATTGTAAACCAACAAAGAACCGGTGTCGTTAGTCGCCACACGCTGCTGGACATACTGAGGGAGAGATTGGAGCACTTATG